>OX422214.1:387665598-388341598 GCA_949130495.1 Sambucus nigra
AGAGTCCTATCCACAGCTTCCAGAGGAGCCTGTTTCATCATCATCAACTACATCCTGGGGTTCCCAAGTTTACCCTACCTGAACAGAGTGTCGCAGACACTCCATGGACCGATAAGCTCAAACTAGCTTCGAATAAACCACAACACCTCCTTCCATAGTGTCAAAAGAAATAAACCACCTTTGCCCAGTCTCCACTGCCAACATCTTGCTAACTAATTTTCTCCACAACCACTTCATATAATCCCCAGGGATATGCCAAACTCTCCCAACGGACTGAGAAGGACGGGTCGACGGACATCGATTCTCCCACGGAGAGCCAAGTTGCATGCGTAGATGCTCGGTCAAATCCTCTACTAAAAAGAAATTTAGTGTCTGAGGTGGCACGACCTGTGCCCAGCCAAATTGGCACCGAATCCGCCAACGAAAATAAAAAGAGGTGATATTCTCCTAGCTCGAGAATAGGCAGCAACTGTCCCCACCAAGGCACTGACCAATAAAGATTTTGAGCCCCATGCTCCACAAACCAATTCTCCCAGCTCATAATATCCAGGCCAACGCTGAAAATGTGACACGAAAAGAAGTTGGGTACAACCGATAAAGGATATTCTGGAAGAGTCACCAGGCGGAGTCTTTCAAACAACCACATGAATAGCATCACGGGGCTACCCCGTAGGAAGTCCGAACGACCTTCTCGCCAGGCATCCAGACCATTCAGGGTCTCTGCCAGTATCACCGGCACAGGATTACGACGGTATAACATCCATGAAGTAATGGTTGTAAGTTGCGGATCCACCCATAATTACCCAGTCACTCGTAGTAATTTTGATACTAAGCCCAGAGCAACGGCTCCAGCATCGCCTACTTCCAGTAAATGCACGGGCTGTAACACTGTCGGGAGGGAAATCATTCCTCCAGCAACTAGTGATCTAGTCACCGAAGGCAAAATACGAAGAAGCCCAACCAACAAGTCCCTAGGAGAATGAGAAATTTTAGGTAATGCCGCAGGAACACTGGGATTTATCCCCAGAATGGAAAAAAGTCCTCGTAGGTAGGACAAACTTCATCCAATCCAAAACGGAATACATGGTCTTTGGGGCACCAAAATTGTACCACCGCCATCAGTATATTCCACTCAATGGACCGATTGCGCCACAAAGAGAATTGAAGCATGTTGAAAGCATCATAGTCGACATTATAAGAGCACATTGGTTCCAAGGCTTCGAGGTAATTAGAAATCTCAACGCTACCATGGAGAGCCATCTTGCAAGACTAAGAAGCAGTAGACAAGTGAAGGTGTGATGGAAATACTCCACCCTTTCCCTTTTTACACTTGAGAACCCTCACAAGAGACACAATACCTGCAGAAATCGGAGGGAATCCTACCCCACAAGGTACAAAGGTTGAAAAGGGCACAAATCAAAAGTTTTGAATTGATAGGACTGGACTTGACTGCCGATAGGCAGGACAAGGTGCTTGCCGATCGACAAACCCCTATTTTTGGAAATTTTCCTTTTTCCTCTCTTACCAAAATTAGAAGCCCAATAAAAATAAATTGATATTCTTAACAGAATTTCAAAAATCCTTTTCCATCCTTATAAAATTTCCCATTTTTAACATTCCTTCAAAATCCCAAAAATATTTCTTTTTACCGTCTCAGCAGCAAAGTAAAAAAGCGCATGCACATTCATTCATCATTAACAAAAGATAATAAAAAAAAACCATTGCATTGCATATATATATTCTTCTGTGTTACATCAAATTTTGTAGGAAATAAAAGAAAAGAAAAAAATAATGGTAATCAACCCGAACCCACATTCTCTCTCTCTCTCTCACCTACCCTTCACCCCTCTCTCTAAGAGCTTCCACCCCTGCGACGCGCTCTCTTTCTCCTACGGCGAGACGACACACCACCACTACTCGAGCCAGAGTCCTCCCCGGACGAAGAAGAAGGCACCAAACAAGAACGAATCGAGACCGCATCTTGAATGTGAGAAGTCATCAAAGAAATCCAGTCTCTAATGTCCCTCAGCCAAGTGGTCGACACCCGAACTTGGTGCAAAGAAAAGGAAAAATCAGTATCAAAGAGGGATCAAAACAGAAATGGAACCAAAAAAGAGCGAAAAGATATACCGCAGGACGAAGGACCTCCTCTGTCAAACCGAAATCCTCCGGATCCATCGTATGAGGAAGGTGTAACATAGGCACCATCCCTCCATCAACTCGTCGAATATCGTACGAATGAGTGTGCAATCGCACGGAAGGAACCTCTAAATTCGCCGTCGTCGCTGGACCACTACCGCTATGGGAAGACCTCATAGCCCGACTTGAACCCGCAAGAGGGAAAGGCAAGGCATCATATATATTGGGCGCCATCAACCAGCAAATCACAAAGTCCATATAGTAATACGGTGCAGCCATATGAGTGTACAACAGGTAGGACTCACCGATCATCACCGCGATCCTCTCATCCTCCAATAGTAGCCGCTCCTTCCTCATAGACATAGGAGGCTAAACAGGTGGCACCACCACCTCCTCCTCAGCAATCTGCTAAACCACTTGCTCCCCCATATACCAGGAATGGTCGAACTCATGCGCCAGCAAATGCCTCATCTGCGCGTTCACCCCGATCGCCCCCGTATCTTGAATAGTTATCCCCCAAGGGTAAAAGGTCACCTGAAAATCCCCAAGAAGGCATGAGTCAATATAAAATCAGAACATGCCAAAACCAAGGTTGAAAAGGAAAGAGTCTTACCCTACCACTGGTCAGGCCATTCAAGACCTGACGCACCGCCTCCAGAGAGAGAGATCCCTTCGACTGTCGATTGGCCTTCCGCCATTGATACAATCGGTGAAAGTCCCCAACAGTATCATCCTTTAGAGCGATCAGCTGGGTATTACACCCAATCACCTCATAGAACCACGTCTGCCAAAGACAGGAATTCACAATCAAAAAGAGACGCATAAGGAAAATGCGAATGCATGAAAGGAAAATGCGCAAAACTAAAGGATACCTCGAGGAGATACGTGGCTCCAAAAAAAGTTTATCGGCAACACCGGCTGAATGCATCCAAAGAAAAATAGAGGGTCGCCAAAGTCAGGCTCCCCCAATTATAGAGAGGAATGTTCAAAAACATCCTCAAGTACAATAAGAACCACAAATGGATGACGTCGCCACTCGACGCCACCATAAAGCCTCTCAGCATCAGTAAAATGAACAATCGGGCCATCTGCCTCACCTACAACCCATCCTCTACATCAACCACCCTACCCAGCAGAACATCCTTTAGCAAGGACAATCGAATGGAATCCCCAGAAACTATCCTCCCTACGTCACCGAGCGCCGCCCTCACCTCCTCCAGCCTTACCCTTAGAGAGCGATCCACCTCTATCTGCTCCCCATTGTAATTCAACCCAGTAGCTGCAGTACGTCTATGGGAGTCATGGTCATCTCCCCAAAACCGAAATGGAAGGTGTGGGTAGTATCCCATCATCTCTCCCCCAAAGCGTACAAGACCGTTGTCGATCAAGGCTTCTCATCCCAAAACCTGCTGATGATGCCACCCAATGCACCATAGGTGGAAGATGCTCCCAGACATCCTTAAGCCCCATCATCCGACGGGCATGCATGTTCTTCAAAGAGATATTAGACTATCAAAAGAAGAAACCTTATCAAAATTCAAGGAAGAAAGAAAAAATCACCAAAAAGAGGAGAATTCCAAAAGTCAGGTTACTTACATAACCGCCAGGTCTCACCACCTTGGAAGACCGATGACGTGATGGCTCTCGTAGCAAAGTCCGCTTATCCGCAACTAGCTCGAATGAGTCAAAGGAGTTTTCACTCCCCAAAGCAAGAGGTGCCCTGGCCCTCCACTCCATGTTCGCCCAGTCATCAACAGTCAATCATTCCTTATGTGCTGTAGTGCTCACAAAGGATGCCATTTCTTAGAGATTGGAATGCTAAAACGATTTGCAGAGGAAAATCTCACAAGGCAAGAAGCTGTGAAAAATTAGGGGAATTCGCCCCTTTATATAGGATGTTAAGCGTCATGCCGATCAACATTGACCCCCACCCACCGATCAGCACTGTCTCCTAAACTTCCTAAGGCAGTCCAAAAGTCCATGCCACTGCCAAATGGCACCCTCTGAACTATGCCAACCGGCACCCCCTTACAATTTCGTACAAAAATTCCCAAAAAATACCAAAAAAATCTGGAAAAATCCTTATAAAATTCCTAAAAATCCCGAAAAGGATTTAGAACATTTTTACCAAGAGAATTTCACACTCCCTCTAGTGAAACCCCCATTTCCCCAGCGGAACTCTCAAAAACCAAGTGAAACACCTCCCGATAAATTCCCCGAAGGATCTCTAAGGATCGCCTCCTATCCCCCAAAGGTCTTAAAATACGTCCAATCCCTGGACCACCTAATCACTTCCCCAATGAAGTTTACAGCATCAAACTTGCCTTTCCTCAAAGAAATCCCTAAGATCACAAATGCATCCCTGGCAATCAGCTCCTCGGCTCAACACAACATCACGAGGTAATTTCCCCAGCGTAACTCCAGAAAGTCATTTTCAAAGTCTCCAAAAGTCACTCTGCTTTTTCCCCAGCCCATTCCCCAGCGGAACCCAAAATCCAATCTTCATCCACTCTTAGGTCATAATTGACCTTGGTCCTCGGTCGTCATCACTCTTAGGTCAGAATTGATCTCGGTCTTGGATCATCACTTAAGACCTCAGAATTGGCTTTGACTCGTGGAATTGGTCATCTCAACTTAAGCCCTTAGAATTGGTTTCGACCCACAGAATTGGTCATCTCAACTTAAGCACTCAGAATCATCTTTGAACTGCAGAAGTGGTCATCTCAGCTTAAGACCTTAGAATTGGCTTCGACCCGCACAATCGGTCATTTTTACTTAAGCCCACAAAATTGGCTTCGACCCACAGAATCGATCACCCTCATCTTCAAGCCCTCAGAATTGGCTTCGACCCGCAGAATTGGTCATCTCACTTAAGCCCGC
Source organism: Sambucus nigra (assembly GCA_949130495.1). NCBI lineage: Eukaryota > Viridiplantae > Streptophyta > Magnoliopsida > Dipsacales > Adoxaceae > Sambucus > Sambucus nigra. The sequence continues at coordinate 387,670,618 of OX422214.1, forward strand.
AGAATCGGTCACCCTCATCTTCAAGCTCGCAGAAGTGGCTTTGACCCGCAGAATTGGTCATCTCAACTTAATCCAGCAGAATCGGCTCTGACCCACAGAATTGGTCATCTCTACTCAAGACCTCAGAATTGGCTTCAACCCAAGAATTGGTCATCTCAACTTAAGCCCACATAATTGGCTTCGACCCGTAGAATTTTTCATCTCTACTTAAGCCCGCATAATTGGCTTCAACCCGAAGAATTAGTCATCTTTACTTAAGCCCGAAGAATCGACTTCGACCCGCAAAATTGGTCATCTCTACTTAAGCCCGCAGAATCGTCTTTGACCCGTAAAATTGGTCATCTCTACTTAAGCCCTCAGAATTGGCTTCGACCCATAGAATTGGTCACCCTCATCTTCAAGCCTTAAAAATTGGCTTCGACCTGCAGAATCGGTCACCCTCATCTTCAAGCCCTTTGAATTATCTTCGACCCTCTGAATCGGTCATCCCTAACACCTCCTCAGGAATTGGCCTAAACCTATCCTCCAAACAAGTCCTTAGGTCCTCAGAATCAACCTCGACCCTCTGAATTGGTCATCCACATTTCCTTAGGTCCTCTGAATCAGCCTCGACCCTCCGAACTGGTCATCCTACCTCAAAAGTATCAAGCGGTGTCTATTCGAAAGCTATCATTTGTTCCAAACTCACCCATCGAGGGGCTTTGTAGACACCCCAATCTGTTACCCCCTAAACTCTCCTTAGGTCCCTAGAACCTCCCCACATTACTGCAGTCCAGGTCATACCCCGAGTACTGACCTAAAAGCCATCAGGCCCTCGATCGAGACTGAATGAATCTTTGAAGGGCACTGAAACCCCTTTCCAACGGTCCATCCCGTGTGCAATTCTGACCTACCATGAGGATGAACGACCCATTTCCCCTGAAACTCAATCAGGAGGCCACTGGGCGCTCCTATGCTCCATTTGACCAAGGTCGGCTCTTTATCTCGACCAAGACTGAATGAATCTTCGAAGGGCACTGAAACCCCTTTCCAACGGTCTTTCCCATGCACAATTCCGACTTACGATGTGGAAAAACTATCCATTTGCATTCGACGATTCCCTATCTAATGGACTGATGAATTCTTACGAGCCATATTTAACCCAAAGTCAACTCCCGAACCTGGGAGCAGTCCAAAGGACTATCGAAGGTCTATGAATTACCTTTCCAATGGTCTATCTCGTGCACGATTCTGATCAACGGTTTGTGTTCTGTGGCCAATTTTCCAAAAAGGCCTGAAAGACACTACCAAAGGGGAGGTCCTAGACCCTGCCTATCGGCAGTGTGCCTAAACGCACCTGCCGAATGGCGAGAATAGGTCTATGACAATGATCAATGTCCTGGGCCTATAAAAAGGAGTCCTTGACCTCATTGCAAAGGAGAGCCTAGATCTGATAGAGATCACTCTCAGCGAATTCAGAAAACCTCTCTTGTAGTCAGCATGATTTTCACACCCAAATCCCTTTCCAACCTTCACTTTTCATCATCCTTTTCACCAAACATGGTGAATTCACTACCCTCCATCATCATCCAAGTCTAAGGGTGCTCAAGATCTTCAAGAAGGTCCAACTTTCTCAACTCTCTCCTTAAATTCTCATAAATTTACAATAACTTGTTTTATTACTTAGCATTTTCATTATCTCATCTCACACATCCTAATATACTTTTTATTTAGTATTATTGCACATCTCTTAATTTCATATAAATAAAAACCCAAAAACAAGAAAAAGGAGGGTTTGCTCATAAATTCCAAATGGGAATTCTCACGCTTTTCTCACAACTAAAACACTTTTTCTACACACACACAGAAATAAGAGAATCCCCGGCTGGATTTATGGGATAATCCCCACCCCTCGTTTTGTACGCGAACTACGTGAACTTGGATGCCTCTATAAGCTACGTAAGCATCTTGGGGTAAAACTCGAGACTCGAGTCCTATTTTTTACTTTTTCTCTCATTTTCTATTTTCTCTAAACTATATTCTCTTATACTATATATACATATATTTGTTCTTAAAGGCGTATTATTTCGTATAGGTTATCGTTCCCTCATAACGATTAACGTAGTAATGGTCGCCTAAATCCTATTTTCTAGTACTTTTTATACCTTCCTACAGACGACTCGCTTTACCTCTTCCATGGTACAAGGTGATGATTCTTATCTCCACTATATATACACATGCACACATATCATGGGGAAAATAAAGGAAAATAACAAAAACGCATGAGAGACCGAAAGGGCGAAATGGGTGCCTAACACCTTCCCCTTTCGTAACTTAGCCTCCGAACCCTTTTCGAATCATTTTGGTTTCGTATGCACCAGTATGTCTTTGGATGTTGTCCTTCAGGATGGCTTCCCTTTTTTCTTTTGTGTGTTTTGAGTAAAATAGGCTGACGACTCTAATCTCTCTACATTTTTCACCTCACCTCAAATGACGTCGGCCGAAGCTCTCCCGAGAGGGATGCGCGGGACCTAAGGATCCTCACTCTCACGCAGACCGCCTGTCGTGAGGATCAGGATCCGGGAGGGGATGGCCACAATGAGCAATTGAAAAGCACATATTTGACAAAGGTCCCAAAAAGAAGATCAAGCGAAAGTAAGAGATTTGAGAAGTTGAAGATTTTAATGACTTGTATAATTTTAGTATTTTTCTATTTATGGATTTCTGGGAGGGATTTGATTTGTATAGGATTTGTTGGATAATATATATTTTTTATTTTGTACTGGAATAGCCATAGGGGGATATTTGTAAGGGAAAATTTTCAATTATTTCCCCTAGAATGAAGGAGTTGTTCATAGAGTTTATTTTTCATTGAGTATGGCGTATACCGTTACTTCTCTCGTGGCGCTTCACATTCAAAAAGATCGATCTGATTATCAAGCATATTCAACTAGCTCCACAACTTGAAGCAATATTGGTATGGATTTATTTTGTGTTTCATAGATTTTTTTACTAAGTTTTGGGATGTTTTTCTAAACTAGTTTTTGTCCAAATGAGGCATTTTCAATTAGCTTTTGAATAATTTTTAAAGAAAAAAAAATTATTTTAAAAACTATCATTCAAACGAGATTGAGATCTCGTTAGAATAACATGCTCATGTCATTAGAACCTCGTTTGATGGCCTACTTCAAACGTACATCAGACGAGGGCTTACCGTCTTAACTTTTTCCATCTCATTGGAAGCGAAGCTGATGTCATTCAAACGACATCATCATTGCATTAGAGCGACGGTTGATTCTCATTCGAATGAGATTGTGCCACCTCAAAATTTGTGTCCACTTATAAATTCTTGCTTTTGTTAAGACCTTTGATTTACCAAAACTGTAGAATAACTACTTTAAGTCTTCATCTTTTATAGGGCAAAAACACTTTTTGATTCACCCAATCGATCCCAAATACTTTTGTGAATCATCTGTGAACCCAAAGCACTTATATATTAAAGTTACTCTTGTGAATAAGGAGTCTCAACTGTTTCTCTTGTAATTCATGCGGGAATCATTGCTGACGACTGCAGTCATTGTGGGTTCTCAAGGAAATTCATTGCTGGAGGAATATTGTGATCTTTATGGTTATCGATGGAATCATTGCTTTATTTCTTTATTGTAGTTATAAGTTGCAATTTGAAAACTCTAGTGAAATGAAAGGTTTTCCCCTTTGGGGTTTTTTCCTTAAAATTCTATGTTTTTACATGATTGATTTGAATCACATACTTGCATGTCCTGGGGTTAATAAAAATTAAAATTTGTTTATGGGATTGACATATAATTAACTGATTTTCCTTTATTAAATAATAGCGCGCACTCTCTCAAATTTGTATCAGAGCAGGTTTCACCAAATTATCGTGAAATCCCTGTCTGCAAATTTTTTCTAAGATATCAATTATTTTGAAAATTGATTTTAAAAAAATAGCAAATTTTATGATGGAGAAATTATGTAATAGGATGACAATTTTCGATGATTTGAAATATGCATATTTGAAAGCTTGTATGAAATCCACTTTAATAAAAATTGATGAAAAAGTCTGGCTTGTGTGTGAATGAGGGTGGGCTCTTCCCACTGTCATTGTGAATAATGTCATGAATCCTATACCTATTTCTGATTGCACTGATGATGAGTTTAAGTGGAGTATGAACATTTCCCACGGACTTAGTGCTATTTCTGAAGCTGTCACCCCTGACGAGTTACCCCGCATGATGACGTGCACTACGTCTAAGAAAGCATGGGATATCCTCCAGTTGAGATATGAGGGTACTAACTCTTTCAAGGCGTTTGATCTTCAAAATTCGACCATCCAGTTTGAGAGCCTCACCATGTTAGATTCTAAGAGTTTCCATGAGTTTTATGATAGGATGTCGGACATTACTAACATGAGTTTTAATTTGGGTGAGGGAATTGAGGATTCGATAGTTATGAAAATTATTTTGAGGTATCCCGATTTATTCCTAAGGTCACCGTGATTAACCTTTTAAAGGTTCACTTTTTTAAAAAAATAAACCGAAAATCTTATTTTTTTTTATTATTCAAGAAAAACAAAACTCTTTTTGGATTTTTTGAAGAATATATCAAGATGGAAAAAATATAAATACAATGGTAGTATATATTAGCAATAGGCATGAATGATATAAACCTGAAAAGAGTCTTATACTAGCAAACAAGTCTAAACCTCAATCATTAGGTCCGTAGGTGTTCTTCAAAGGAGGTAACATCCTACGAAAAACATCCATCAAATAGTATTTTTTTTTTACCAAATACTCAACTTTCTCTAAAAAAAATGCTCAAAATCTCTCATGTGATGTGCGTGAGCATGAGGAGTAATATGTGTGAGAGTGTGTGTGGGAACATGTGTAGTAGCATATCTTGGAAGATACCTATGAGAGTACACACTACCCAACTTAAAACAAAATTTCCTAAAGTGTCCTCTTTGTTTGCAATGGGAACAAACATAAACATGCTTAGGAACACCTCTCTCAAAATGTCTACGACGCGCTCTCCTATGTGGAAACAGACTCCTATGTGTTTTAGGTTGAGATCCATAGGGATCTATTAAAAACTCAGGAATCGACTTGGGTACTACATTAAAAGTGGATGCACCTTCATAACCTATTCCTAGTCTCTCAATATTACCCAAAACGGGACTGAGGAGAATATTTCCAATGTTCTTAGATGTGTCCTCTAAAATGACTTTGACCTTCTGGTCACGTTCGATATCTCTCTCAAGTTGCGATACATGGGCTTCAAGTTTTTCACGAATCTCTAATGAATATTGAATATCTCCTATAAGACTAGCCACAATGTTGGTCAATTCACTCTTATTCGTGTCTAAGATGATCAACTACACACACAAAGAAACTCTCACCTTCCCGAGTTGACTCGCCAATGACTCACACACCCTCAAAACTTCTATATCTCTCTCCAAATCTATCATTGTAAGAGATAACTCCTTATTCGTCTTTTTCTTCTTTAAAGTCTTGGTGTACAAATCATAAAATATGTTTGGATATCCCCTTCTCCCTCACTTTCAATCTCATCCTCACACTCACGAGAATGTCTTGAAACATCATTGAGGCTCTCATGTTTATAAGTTTCCTTATAATCGTGGGACAAATTAGATGTGCTCACGTGACTAGCCATGAAAGCAACACACTTTTCATGTGGTGATTCTCCCCCTAAATCATCCAACTCGAAGTCACTATCTCTAAGAGTGGCCTCATTAGCAATAGATTTGCCTTTTCTCTTTAGCATAGTAGGACACTCAAAAGCCTTATGCACTTTGCCCTCGAACTCATAACATCTTATATCTTCCTCTTTCTCATTGATATCGTTAACCTCATCTTTCTTTTTATTTTTATCAAAAATATTTTTATTAGAAGAATTATTTTTGGAAATTTTGATAAACATTATAAAAATTTCACAAATAATGACAAGTCATCGAAATCAACCTCACCCTCGGATTCCGACTCGCAAACTTTTTCTTTTTTCTTTTTCTTAATTTGTGTATTTAAAGATATTCCTCTATCCTTGGGCTTAATGATTTTTGGAAACATGACAATCTCATAAGTTTGAAGGTCTTTTTTCAAACCTATGTAGTTGGGTGTCTCTTCACGTGCATGCGCATGGTGATTGTTGCATATCCCATGTGTGGATTTTCATACGGTGGACCATGCACATTCTTAGAGGTGGTCGACTGGGTAGTCGACCAATAGGTACTTGTGCCGGTAAGGTTCGATCTTGTGTAGCAGGCCTCATGATACCGTTGACAGGTGTCACTATATTACTGGTCCACATGGTGAAATAATTATAACCTATAACAAAGTCCCCAATGCTCCATACTTTAGGATCTATCAAAATAATGGAGTATTTATTTTAAAAAGTTTCTCAGTGCTTAAAAAGGTTGAAGGTCGACAGCCGACCTCTTAGACTTGTAAATATTTCACTATTGTACTATAACGGTGGCACTTTTATAAATAACTTGAAAAATGGCAAACCACCGGAGGGTACATTGTTCCTTTTACTTTCTTGGGATTTGAGAAGACGTTGAAAGTTCAACCGTTTGGTTAAATTAATCATTTCAAATCATGAATATCGAGAGTTTTCATTGTCTCTATGAAAGTTATGGCTCCCTCTATTTTCTTTACCGCAGTATTCTCAAACTCCATATCTTCTACTGTTGCATATTATCCTTGCTGCTTAAGCATTTTTCATCCCTATAGTAGCAATTGTAAGACTTTTATCTCCTTCATCTTTTTCTTTCTGAATTTTTTAAGATGGTTTATATTGTTGATGAAGGTTCTTTAGAGGAGTTTCAGGAGAGCAAAAAAATTTCAGAATGGGTAACAGTGAAAATAGTGCTTGGGCCTTGTGGTTTGTTTGCATTAAATGAGCGTCACTAGTTTCCCATAATAGTTATAGCTGAATATGGAGTCACTTTTCCTCCCAATAATCTATTCTTAGAGTTTGCCATTACTTTTGATGTGGTCCTCGCAAAATTAGCCACCAACAGTTATAGGGTAGTAAATGGGATTAACCGTCTTAACGGATTATAAGAACCCACATAGGAATAAAAGAGTAATGTATTGTTATAAGTCGGGAACCACTGGAGATGATACCTATTACCTAAAGATGCGCCAAGACAATGGGCTTACGAAGTTAACTTGCCTGGTTCTAATAAGAATTATTGGGATTATGGAGTCATTGTTAAGAACTGGAAACATGCTCCCTTTCCTGGGGGGTTAGGTATACTCGTCCCAGATGCTCCCAGGAATGGTGTGGCATAGGTCAGAGATTTATGTTAATTGTGTTTCATTTATGCATATGTTTTGTTTGTTGATATTTCGACTAATATACTGTGCCTTTTTGTAGAGAGAAGGAAGAAAGATTTCCCCCCTGAATTAGAGGTGAACTTTGAGGAGCTAAAATTTATTTGGTCTATTCAGCAAAGAATTGGAGGAGATAAGCCCATGTCGGCCTCTATTTTGTTAGAGTACAAGATCTCTATCACCTCCTTTGTAGCTAGGTCTACGGAGGACATTCCCCCAGCCCTTATAGATTTGGAGGATTCTATCCCTTCAGCTTTTGTATTCAAATTTCCTCTTGAAGAAGGAGACACTGTTCTGGGAGGAAATTTTTCCTCATTTGAGACACTTAATCTAACTACTATCCTAGCCACTTCCTCATCTCCAAGCAAGATGGTGAAGAGAAAGATCCTTAACATGATGTTTTTGGAGCTATATCTCCTCCTCTAGTTGAGAATAAGAAAACAACTAGGAAAGGTTTAAAGAGGATAGTAGTTGTTATTATTAAAGAAATCAAGAACACTGAATCTCAATTTAAGACATTGAAAAGAGGTCATGTTGTCTGGTAGGAATTCGTCCAAAAAACTCAGGCTGACAAGGCCTCTATAGCATCTGCCTCTATAATAGTGAACCCTGGTCGGGATATGGGTTTAATTTTCTCGGGAGTATTATCTTTAGATAGATCAGCGGCTACTACCCTATCCAAGGTAAGACTATTGGAGATGGTAAGCCAAAATTTGGCTTTGGTAATTATTTATATAGACTTGACTTCTTTAATTTATGCTCTCCTTAATAATTTCCTATGATGGCTTTGTACTTGTACTGTTTGCAATTTTTAGTCGACTATGATCAATTATTGATAAAGTTTTATTAGTTAAGAGAATCATCCACCGATGTTGAAGAGGCTTTCAAAAGTTCGAAGAGTTCTCTTGATGCCACTAAGGAGGCCCATAAAAAGGACCAGGAAAAATGGTAAGGTCTCTTAAATAAGGTCGGGAAGTAAAAGAATGATGTTGAGAAAGTTGCTTCTAATTCTGCCTTAGAGACTGCTGAAGAGAAAAGTAAGTTCCAAGAGCTAAAAGCCATGGTGAAGAAGGAAAAGGAAGATACCTTCACTAGGGGATGGAATAAGGCCTTCGTCGCTGCTTCTCTACAAATTGAGTATATGAAGAAAGATGCCTTCAAGGAAGGGGGACCATGACTTTGAATCTGGTCGACACAGCTGTCGATTCACACCTCTTTCAACAATACAATCCTGGCACCCCTCCAAACATTGATGAAGAAATAGAGGATGAAGAAGGCAATGGTGAGTCTTCAATAGTGCCAGAGGATTCTATGGTGGTTGCCCACTCGGTTGAGAAAGATGCACAGAACAAGGGGAAGGTGTAGCTTCTTTAGCTAATTGGAAGTTTTTAATTTCACTTTTGTAATGCTTAATTCCTTTTTGTAATTCGAAACAAGACCTTTTTACGATGTAACCATTTTTCAGTAATAATAAAACCTTGTGTTGGACTTTCATATTGTTGCCTCAGAATTTGTTGATCAACTGTTGTGCTCATAGTTTTGTTTTTCAGTTTAAATCAAGGAGAGATTCCATAGTAGTTGTTGAGAATCAATGTAAAAACGTATTTCTATATTTTATAGAGAGTCAATGTGTCATCTTCATAAGAGAGCGAATTTTATCAATTTTTTGGTTCGTTGGTATTATTAAAAAAAAGTAGATTGTTATAACTTGAGAGATGAATGTTGAGATCTATTAAGAATTATAGCGGGACATATATAATTTTAAGGACATAATGTTTAACACTTACCTCAATATGAATTTTTGCATTCATTCGTAAAACCAATCACTATAAACATAATTCAACCTATGTTATATAATATGTTCGAAGTAGATTATGTTCCTTTTATGTCTCTAGTTTATTATGACATTTATGCAATAAAAACGCAATGCATTTATGAAATAAGATAAAGGCATTTATGTTATAAACGTTGATGTGAAATAAATCGAAGAGACACATATTGAAGTCAACCGTTTTCTTTCTTGATGACCTTATCATGTAAGAATAAAGAGTTGAAAGATAACAATATAAAACCTTTAAATTCATCCTTTAGTTTTATTGACATTTTGGATACAGTCATCTTTAATAAGTTTTTCAAGGCTCTGATCCCATGTTTTTCTTGATTAGTCCCATGTCTCAACTGTTTTGCGTTTCATGCTATAACTGAAATAAGTTTTGGGCATCTGGGTCTTGTATTTGATTCAATAGTGAAACGTAATGACCTAAGTACCCATTTTAATAATTGATTTAGGAACTAGTTGTTGTTTTTAGTTTACTTTTAGTAATTCAAGTTTCAATTTCCAATAAAATTATATTGTTAATATACATTTTGTATTCATCTATGAAGTTGCATTTCACATGAATGCAATCCAATTATAGATTCATTTCATAAAACACATGGATAAATAGGTTGGAAATGAATGGATAGGTAATTGAAACAAGATAATTGTTGGTTCCCGATGTAGTTCTTTTACATTCCATTAGAGTGTTGCATGATTGAATATCCAGATGCATTAATTACAATATAATTCTAATTGGTTGTTGAAATTGGGTTTGAGAATTGCAAATAAAGTATTCAAATAATGTGGGAATATTTGTATGAGCAGGTATGTTCAAAATAACTAATTCCAAGTTGAACATTAGATGCAAAGCTTTCTTCAAAACCATTGTTATACGAACATGTTAGTTTTAGAAGCATGCCAAATTCCAGCATTATGGTTGTACAAATAAAAGAGGACCTATAACCAAAAAAACTAGTTCTCGGGATAACTTGGTTACAAATCATAATATAGTATTAGAAATGCGTTGAGAGAAAACTTATTTAACTTTGTAAAGGGGGATATTATATAATATAAGTGCTTATTTTAACAATTTAGATAGTTAACAAATAATATCCTACCCAATTTTTTTGGCCTTCACTTGAAGTTAGTAAAATCACTAATATTATACTTGTCAATTCTAAATTAAATAGGTAGAGGTTTCCAAAACCATAATTTATGTTGGGTTGAGTTAACATGATGGCCATGAATGACCTGTAGTACAAGAATAAAACCGAACGTTAAAATCGGTCTCTTTCTCTCACCTCTCTTCCTTTGCATATATAAGCTTACATTTTCCCGACGATATTCACATAAACTAAGGAAAGTTAGCCCTCGTCTCTCAGTTATCATCCCATAAGGCTTTCCTCCGTATAACTAAAAAGAAAATAAAAAATAAAAAACTATTTTTTTATTGTGAGAACCCTTTTTTTATTATTTTTTGTTGAGTGTGTGTTGTTTGTTTGGGTGAAGAAAAAGAGAGAGAAAGAAACAAGTTGATGAAAGCGGAAAGATCAAAGCCTCTTCACAATTTCTCCATGGCCTGTTTAAAGTGGGGGAGACAAAGGTACCTGAGGTGCATTAAGCTTGATTCAAATGTCCAACTCCATCACAAACGTTCAGCTTCAGAGGTCGAAGGTGATTGGATTGGACGTCGTGGATGGAGTTATCAAAAACAGAATTTGAATCCGGCGATGGAGGCAGGATGCGATGGGATCGAGGAGATTAGGGAGAAAGTGATGTTGGATATTCAAATGGTGGCTGATAAAATAAAGGACCAGATTTTCAGGGAAATTTTGGATGAGGATGCGAAGCCGTGGAATTTGAGGAGTAAACGAGTTGCGTGCAAAGCACCAAATGGGAAGACTATTGAGGTTCATAATATTTCACCATTGAATATTGAAACCAAATCTATGAGATTGAGAGGACCTGAGAAAAGAGAGAGGTACAAGTTTTCGGTCTATCTTTCACGGGAAGAGATTGAGAAAGATTTCATGGCCATGGCTAGGAAGAAGCTTCCTCGACAGCCCACTAAGAGACCCAAGACTTTGCAGAAACAATTGGATGTAAGTAAATTATTATTAACCTACTTTCTTAATATTTTAACTCATTCCTCATTTCTCTAATTCACTATTGTATTGATTTTTACAAACGCTTTTCCCAGGCTTGTGGTTGACAGAAATTACCGCTATTCTTACAAAATTCCTGAGGATGCAAAGGTTATTATTCTTCCTCTTAGACCACATTCATGCATTTATGTCGTTATGTTTAGATTGAAGCTTATTTTTTCTATTTTATTTGCAGAGGTAATTTTTGGTAGTTGTTGCTGACATATGGGTAAATTAGTGGTACACATTACCACCTGGCCATCATGAATTAGGAATCTGATCAAATGTTTAGTTTGGTGGTAATATTTGATATAGGCTTAGTTTAGGATGCTAATATAGTTCATTTTGATCATGTGTTCATATTTCTAATGAGATTAAATGTAGCCAAAAGTTGTTTCCATTGAATTATCAATGAGAGCTTGAATGAAATGCGTTTATTTATCTCTTGAAGCTCCTGAAAGCATAACCACATTGAGAAATGCATTCTAGGCAAGATTGTAAATCATACTCGACTCTTAAGTTTCAGAATTTTGTACATTCTTTTTGTTTTATGAAAATGAATTACTTGCGGCTAAAGCTGCTAGAGAGATTCGGTGCATCTATGCAATCCTTCTAAATTTTAATCTCACTGTAAAATTCCTATATTTTCAACCCTTTATTGATATTTCTAAGGCTTCAAAATGAATTTGAGACGAACGATGCAAAGAGAACTCATATAATCCGACACTTTGATTGTCATTTGTTCCCATATGTCAATTAGAAGACCAGCTACTTTTGTCATTTTCCTTCCCCTCTTTTGTTGAGCATTACATAAATAATAAGTTTGAGACACCTATTGCCTACTTTAGAGTTACAAACCAGGGTTAATATTTTTTTTTATTACAATCTGAACATAAGAATTTCTTTTTTCAGTTGGAAATTTCAAAATATGAATTCAATTTGAATACTGATTAATATAAAATATTGTCTCACGACTAATGGCGTATTGTTTCCCTTGAATTCGTAATACAGCGGAACCAACATGAGAGCCATCAAATCATTGAGAGCTAGTACTTATCTCATGAGAATGGTGTATTGTTGTCCTTATATGTTTCATAATGCAGATGTAGATGCATTGCATTTGTATCAAGGTGAATTCAAATTTTTCATTGCATTATGAAATTCTTGAGGGGAACAAGCTTTATCATATTGAAATACTTTTTACTGAAACACTTTTATTGTTAAGAGAGTTATACACGCATACACACACGCACATTCACCAGACACTAAGTGCTAACGAAATAGTTTCATACGTTGGAGGCACAGATTTTTCTGCGTGGTAGTTTCAAAGAATTACAATTACATGAAGGGGAGAACTCACTTTTAAATATTTCCTTATTGCTCTACTATATATAACCAAAGTTGGTCCAAACCAACTCATTAGTTTTCGTTTTGATCAGACTCAGTAATATGTACACAATTACATATTTCACTCACATTATTCTTAAAATCTACCACAAACTAAAAATTCTACCATGAATCAAATCCCGGAGTTCACCAAATACTATGTGAGAGGCACATATTATATACAAATACAATTTATAAATTTGAAGCCTCTTTTCGAGGCGATCCCCACTGTTTGGAATTGGGAAGAATAATAATGTATGGATTATGGATAGTTTGTCCTAGCCCTCCCTTTGCATCCCCAAAAGTCTCCAGTAGTTTGTCTATGTTTATTTAGAAAATGTAAATGCTCCTCGATTTGGAAAGTCTAATCTTAAAGAAGAATGTGCAAGATTTTCCAACTCGATCCAAAATTGTGAATCGATTTCTAAGTTGTTTTAGAGGTGAATATTTTTATTTTTTATGGTAAAAGCATATTATAGAATGATGGATTTTGACTTGTAAGGACATTTTTGTCCATTATCAATTATATGTCGTACGATGTTACACCATTGAAGATATTCAAGCTTGCATCGTCATCAATGGATCCAATTATCAAATAAATCAAGGAATCAATTTTCTATACAGCCGAACCGATCCGCCTGTTTTAAAAAGGAATCGGTCCACCCCGGAGCGATCCGCCCCTTTTGGAAAAAGAACCGGTCCGCCCCTCTGGACCGATCTGCCTCAATCCAGACCGATCCGCTTTGTTCAGAAACCAGTAGACCCGGATCGAATGCGAACCAAAGAAACTCCTTGAGAAAACGAACCGGTCCGACCACGGACCGATTCTCATCCATACCGGACCGGTCCGCCTGGGATAATTCAACCAGATCATGCAGAGATTTTTTAGGCCCGGATTTTTTTATTTAAACCAACTCCGAAGAGTTGTTTTCTGAGACTTTTTAAGACGATTTTCAGAGTCCTAATACTCTAAGTCTTCATCTTTATGAGTTCACAAACTCATGTTTAATTCACACAACCTTGCCATATCTGTGTGAATCAGTTTGCAACCCAAGGGCACACTTTTGTCTTTTCATACCCTTGTGGAGAACATCGACCTTCTTATTCATTGCTTCCCTCCTGGAAAGGGTAACTTCCAGCCGCCGACTACAGATCCGACGCTTGCCGGTAATTCTGTGTCCGAGAAATTGAATGTTACAATATTATAATGAAAATAAATGGTTTTTCCCCTTTGGGGGATTTTTCCTCAATTGTGTGTGTTTGATCGTATTAACATATTTTACATCTTATTCAATCACGCCTAGTTGCATGTTTAGGGTTTAATTGGGTTAAAGTGAGTTTAATTATATAATTTCTTAATTTGAACGCACGCGCGACTCTTCAAATTGGTATCAGAGCAGGTTACGCTAATCTATCGCGTATTCCTAATTTTTTCTCGCAAAATTTTTCTTAGATATCAATTTTCCAAAAAAAATTGATTTTTGAAAAAGTGCGTGTTCAATGGAGAAATCATACAATAAAATGCCAGTTTTGACGGGACAAACTATGCTTAATGGAAAGCCCGCATGAAGTCTGCTTTAAAGGCCATAGATGAACGTGTCTGGATTTTAGTTGAAAGAGGATGGACTCCTCCCTTCGTGACTGTTGAGAATGTGACCAATTTAAAACCTGTGACCACTTGGACAGCAGAAGTATTTAAATGGTCATCTTTTAATTCTAAAGGTTTAAGTGCTATTTCTGGATCCATCACTCCTGATGAGTTTCGACGCATCATGACGTGCACCACGTCAAAAGAGGCATGGGATGTTTTGCAACTTACCCATGAAGGAACTAATGCCGTAAAAGAGTCTAAATTGCAAAATTTAACAACTCAATTTGAAACCATCACCATGCATGAAACTGAATGTTTTGATGATTTTTATGCTAGGCTATCTGACATTGTTAATACTAGATTTAATCTTGGTGAACATATTCCTAATGCTAGAGTTGTTAAAAAGATTATTTGTTCCCTTCCTAAGCGTTTTATCCCTAAAGTCACAGTGCTAAATTCTATGGGTAATTTAAATACGCTAAAATTGGAGGAACTTGTAGGAGACTTGCAAACATATGAAATTGATATGTTTCCTAAAACTGCTAAGACTAAAAATAAGGGAATTACACTTAATGCCCAAGAGAGAAAGACTGAGGGGTCGGCAAGAAAGAGGGGAGAGTCATATAGAAAAAGAGAGACAGATACGTCAGATTGTGAGTGCGATTTTGACTTGGATGATTTGGCGCTTTTTCACAAAAAAATTCAAGAGAATTTTCAAATTCAAGAAAAATGGTAATTTTAAAGACAAAAATAAGTTTGAGAAAAATAAGTTTGAAAAGAAAAATGAAAAAGCTTTTAAAGATCCTCCTAAGAAAGAAAGTGAGAGGTGCGTTGAGTGCGACAGTAGGGGTCATAGAGCCTTTGAATGTGCCACATGACTGAACAGAGAGAAAGGGAAAGTTGTCCTTAATGCTAACCTTAGCGACGACAGTGTGGTCGAGTTAGTGGACTCAGGAGATGAGTCACCGCATGAGTGTAACTTCACCAAATTCATGGCTAGTCATGTGAGCACTACTAGGTCTCCTCACGACGATGAGGATGATGCATCACAGGCACACCTCGATAGTGAGATCGATGTGAGTGAGGGGGAGGATGACACAAGTGAGAGCGAGAGTGATATTCAACCTGCCTACGCTGAGTTATATTCTGAGTCATTTAAAACTAAAAAACGTGACAAAGCGTTAGTTCTTAAGATCACCAGTTTAGAGGAAGATTTAAGAAAAGAGAGAGGAGTCCTCCAGAGAGAGAGAGAGAGAGAGAGAGAGAGAGAGTCTGCCTGTGTTGAGAAAGAGAGTTTGTTTAGAGGAGAGAGAAAGTTGTTTTGAGAAAGAGAGAGGGGACTTGACTAAACAAGTGGCTAGTCTTACGAGTGAGCTTCATTCCTCCATGGAGACTCGAAAGAAACTTGAAGCCCTTGTAGCCCAGTTGACTCATGATCTTGAGAGAGCTCGAGAAGTCAAGGTACAAATCGAGGACAGATCTGGGAAGATGGGAAAGATGCTCCTCGACCCCGCTTTAGGTTTTGGTGATCGGCAGGGAATTGGTTATGATGGTGCCTCCACATCTCAAATTGCACCTGGACCAGTCCCTGAGTTTACTACTACTCCTTATGGTCATCACCAAAATACTCGAAGGAGAGTTCGACCAAGAAATGCAAACCAAGGTCTACATAAGACTGTGTTCTTTTGTACTTTTTGCAAAAGAAAAGGCCACCTGAGGGAGTTTTGCTATAGTTTGGGTCAGACACGATGTACTTCTGCTCCACCACATCATACTGATGAGTTTGCCAGTCTGAGAGAGCGTGTTGAGTTTTTAGCTGCCACATCAAAGAGTTTAATGGAGGAATTCCGACGGATGTCTTTGCCGTCAGTGAATGTTTCTCACATTACGGCTAAAACCAACAACAACAATGGCAAACAAAAGGCTACCACTTCTTGGGTGCCTAAGAAAGATAAGAAAGCCCTTGTTGTTCATGTTTCTCTCAAAACACATAATACCTCACAGTGGTATGTTGATAGTGGATGCTCCAGACACATGATAGGTGATGTCTCATTTTTTACCCACCTTAAGGATTATAAGGATGGTAGAGTCACCTTTGGAGATGGGAGCAAGTCTAGCATTATAGGAAGAGGTACTATAGAGTTACCAGGATTTCCTAAGCTAGAGAATGTTTTGTACATCAAAGGTTTGAAAGTAAACCTTCTGAGCATTAGCCAGCTGTGCGACACTGACTTTGCAGTAAAGTTTGACCTGGACGCGTGTAATGTCTACAATCAAACCGATAAACTTTTAATGCAAGGGGTGAGGACCGGGGATAATTTCTATGGGACTATGCCTACTTCCTCACTCGTCTGCAACAGTGCAAAGTCACTCCTATGGATTTGTGGCACCAATGTCTAGGTCACGTGAACGTTAGAGATTTGACTCGTTTAGCTAAAAAGGACCTAGTACGTGGTTTACCATATTTTGGAAAGTCAACTTCCACGGTTTGTGGACCCTGTCAGTTGGGAAAGCAAATTCGGAGCCCTCATAGGAAGTTTCATTCCATTACCACTTCCCGAGTTCTTGAGTTGATTCACATGGATCTTATGGGTCCTACTCGTACTGAGGGTTTGGGTGGTAAGAGGTATATCCTCGTGATGGTAGATGATTTCTCCATATATTTTATTGTATGTTTTCTAGGGGAGAAATTCGATGTTGTAGAGTTTTTAACGACCAAGTGACGTGTCCTACAAAACCAACACGGAGTCACTATTAATAGGACCCGTAGTAACAACGGCACAAAATTTAAGGAAGCAAAGGTAGATCTTTATTGTGATAGCCTTGGGATCAAACATGAGTTTTCTACTGTGAAGACTCCACAGAAAAATGGTATTATTGAGAGAAAGAATAGAACGATCCAAGAAATGGCTAGATATATGCTTCTAGGTCGTAAGGTTTCTAGGAGATTTTGGGCAGAGGCAGTGTCTACTGCATGCCACACGATGAATAGGGTTTATCTGCATCCACACACACTTAAGATGCCTTATGAATTGTGGACTGGCAAGAAACCCAACCTGGCATATTTCCGTGTTTTAGGGAGTAAATGCTACATCCTATAGGATAGAGAGAAATTAGGAAAGTTTGACTCCCGAAGCTATGAGGGAATATTGCTAGGATATTCATCGAATAGTAGAGCATATCGGGTTTTTAACCTGAAGAGCTCTAAGGTCATGGAATCAATAAACGTCACCGTGCAAGATGACGAACCTTCGACGGCTATTGATCCTAACCTTCAGTGTGAGGATAAGGAGTTTTATGGGAGTGACTTACTAGTTCCTCACCCACACTCTGTAGACCCCACTCCTATGTTAGGGGACACACCTGCTTGGGTTCATAAGAGTCATGACCCTTATGCCATTGTTGGCGATCCCACTCTAGGGGTCAAGACTCGTGCTCAGCTAGAGAACATCGTTAGCCACTTTTGCTACATGTCTAAAGTCGAGCCCAAGAATCAGAAAGAAGCACTCAATGATGAACACTGGATATCGACTATGCAGGATGAGTTTCTTCAGTTTAAAAAGAACAATGTCTGGGAATTAGTCCCTCGACCTAGTGATACTAATGTGATAGGTACCCGGTGGATTTTTAAGAATAAAATGGATGAAAATGGAACCATAATCAGAAATAAGGATAGGTTGGTCGCTCAAGGCTACACACAAATAGAGGGTGTAGACTTTGGGGAGACATTTTCTCCTGTTGCGAGGCTTGAGTCCATCCGCTTACTACGCGCCCTCTCATGTCTTCTGCACTTTAAGTTATGTCAGATGGATGTCAAGAGTTCCTTTCAAAATGGCATTCTACAGGAGGAGGTTTATGTGGAACAACCAAAAGGGTTTGAAGACCCTAAGCACCCTGAGCACATTTATTATCTAAGGAAAGCCTTGTATGGTTTGAAGCAAGCACCCCGTGCTTGGTACGAAAGGCTTACTTCCTATCTCTTAGCTCGTGGCTTCAAGAGAGGGGGAGTTGATATGACGTTGTTCATCAGGAGAGATGACGGTGCTATTTTGGTTGCCCAGGTCTATGTGGATGACATAGTATCCGCGTTCTCCTATCATGCTCACCACTTTGAAGAGGAGATGAAAAGTGAGTTTAAGATGAGCATGGTAGGTGAGCTTACTTTCTTCCTTGGTCTCGAGGTTCGTCAGCTAGAGGATGGGATGTTCATCTCCCAATTCAAGTATGCTATAGACCTAGTGAAAAAATTTGATTTAGACTCCACTAAGCATGCACGTACACCTATGAGTACTTCTATCGAGCTAAGTAAGGACTCTTCAGGTAAGGACGTAGAGCAAACCTTCTATCGGAGTATGATAGGTAGTCTTCTCTACTTGACTGTCAGTCGTCCTGACATAGCCTTTAGTGTTAGAGTCTGTGGGAGATATCAGGCATCCCCAAAAGAGCCACACTTACTCGCTCTAAAACGTATTATCAAATACGTTAGTGGGAATCTCTCATATAGTATTTGGTATTCCTTTGATACCAATGACTGTTTGTCCGCCTATTCGGATGCCGATTGATCCAGGGATGTAGATGGTTGTAGGAGCACTTCTGGTGGGTGTTTCTATTTTTGTTCTGCTCTTGTCTCCTGGTTGAGCAAGAAGCAAAACTCCATCTCTTTGTCCACTGCGGAGGCTGAGTACATCACCGCCGGGAGTTGTTGGAAGAAACTCTTGTGAATGAAGAAGATGCTGGAGGATTATGGGATTTCATAAGACACCATGACCATTTCCTGTGATAACACGAGTGCGATACACATATCCCGCAATCCAATCCAGTATTCGTGCACAAAACACATCAGGATGCGCGAGCACTTTATACGTCAGTTAGTTGAGGAGAAAATCGTATCCCTGAGTTTTATTCCCACCGACCATCAGTTAGCCGATATTTTCATGAAACCTTTAGATGCCCTTAGATTCGAGAGTCTTAGGAAGTCTTTGGGGATTTGCACAGTTGACTGAAGGGTTGGTCCGTGTCTAGCATAGGATGCATTTTTTCTCATATCATCTGATGCCTATTGCTAGATTGTATCATATGTTTTGTTTTGTTTTGCTTTGCTTTTTTTGTAAAATCCAAAAAGATTTTCTTTTTATAAAAATTTTAGAAAATCTCAAAAGATTTTATTTTAATAAAATTTTGAAAAATCCAAAAATATTTTTTTTGCACCTTTTATGGATGAGCATTTAACATAGCCGAGTCACAACTTCATTCCATTTATTCATGTGACTGTTTGATAGAGATTTGAGACACTACGTCATTTCATCCATGTACTTTACATTGCTTGGAGTATTTGAGATGTGATTAGTGATATCTTTCTACATGTTTTACTCCTATCTCCTTTATTGCACACATACACGGCTATATTTGATTATTGTACTTGCCTATCACATATTGGTTTGAGTGTTTCCATCTCAATTCTGTCTATACAACGTACAATATGCGATAAAACTTGACAAGATTCGAATGCATGTAAAAACTATTTTGGTGAGACTGTGTGATTATTGGAAACGGGGAAGGACCTAAAAAATGGAGGAATTTTATTATCCGAGGTCCAAAGAGGATAAAAGAGCCCGAAAAATTTAAAGGCAATAAAAAGCAATGCATGCCAAATATGGGCCATTAGGTTTCACCATCAATTCTCCAAAGTTTGAGAATTTAGATTACCTCTGCAAGAAAATATCTATGAGGGAAATTGGATGGAGAATTTAAACCTGGTTGCACTTCCTTAAAAGTCCTAAAAAAGCATGAAATCGTTTTGGACGTTATTGGTGTGGAAATCACTGTGAGCTTTGATTTGTTAATTTGATTGAGTCAATGTCTCTTATTTCCATTTTTTTACACCAAAGGAAGCATTTGAGTTCATTCGTTAGGAGTATCAGATATTCATCGTGCACACATGTCATGTTTGTATGCATTGATTTTCCTATCGAATTTTATCACATCCATTCATTTACGCTATCATCGACTTGGTTGTTTTGTGTTCATTCATGGTGTGATTTTTGTTTGTTTTGTGAGAAAAATTTGAAAAATCAAAAATAATAGTTTGTTCCTTGTGACACCCCGGCTTTGCTTGCTTAATTTATTCTTCTTATTTATCTATTTGGGGACATCATAAAAAGGGGGAGAAAGAATGATCATTATGGGGGAGTTTTGATTTGAATTTTTGAGATTTGATAAAGTTCATCATAATTTGGTATCTATGTGTATCTTATTTTAAACTCGATATGTCACTTAGTATTTTGCTTTGTCTTATGTGTGTAGGTACTTCTTTGATGATCTCTAAATTGCACACCCTGATGAGAAAAGCGTTGAGATTCCTGAAGATTCGAAGAGAAAATGATTAATTCTTATTCATTTATATCGTTCCTGTTTTGGGTTCATGGAAGGGTAGATTTGTATAGGCATTTTTTATATTTGATAATTTGGATGTTTATTTTTATGTATGTACCGGTATAGGCATAGGGGGAGATTTGTAAGGACATTTTTGTCCATTATCAATTATATTTCGTATGCCGTTACACTATTGAAGATATTCAATCTTACATCATCACCAATGGATCCAAATATCAAATAAATCAGGGAATCAATTTTCTAGATAGCCGGACCGGTCTGCCTGTTTTAAAAAGGAACCGGTCCGCCCCTGACCGATCCGCCCCTTTTAGAAAAAGAATCGGTCTACCCATCCGAACCGATCCGCCTCAATCCAGACCGATCCGCTTTGTTCAGAAACTAGTAGACCCCGGATCGAATGCGAACCAAAGAAACTCCTTGAGAAAATGAACCGGTCCGACCACGGACCGATACGCATCCATACCGGACCGGTCCGCCTGGGATAAATTCAACCAGATCATGCAGAGATTTTTTAGGCCCGGATTTTTTTATTTAAACCAACTCCGGAGAGTTGTTTTCTGAGACTTTTTAAGACGATTTTCAGAGTCCTAATACTCTAAGTCTTCATCTTTATGAGTTCACAAACTCATGTTTAATTCACACAACCTTGCCATATCTGTGTGAATCAGTTGGCAACCCAAGGGCACACTTTTGTCTTTTCATACCCTTGTGGAGAACACCGACCTTCTTCTTCATTGCTGCCCTCCTGGAAAGGGTAACTTCCAGTCACCGACTACAGATCCGACGCCTGTGGATAATTCTGTGTCACTGTATTTTCATTGTAATCCGAGAAATTGTATGTTACAATATTATAATGAAAATAAATGGTTTTTCCCCTTTGGGGGATTTTTCCTCAATTGTGTGTGTTTGATCATATTAGCATGTTTTACATCTTATTGAATCACACCTACTTTCATGTTTAGGGTTTAATTGGGTTAAACTGAGTTTAATTATATAATTTCTTAATTTTAACGCACGCGCGACTCTTCATGACTAGGGGTGGAAATTTTAGAAACGACACGGAACGATACGAAATTGACCCAAAATTGACATGATTTGTCGTGTTCGTGTCATGTTTTTTTTACATGAAGTCGTGTCATGTCGTGTTCATATCTGTATTATGAGTCGTGTCGTGTCATGTTATCATGTTATCATGTTTTTTAAGCGTGAAATTTAAGAAATTCTAGTATTCATGTCGTGTCATGCCATGTTATTTTTTATTCGAGTCGTGTTCGTGTCAACTAAAAAAACACGAATTCGTGTCGTTTCGTGTCGTGTTCGTGTTCAAAAAAATCTTGTCGTGTCAGCCCGAAACACGACCCGTTGACCCGAATTGCCATCCCTAATTTTGACATTATCCCATTCTTTTAAGGGGCATATACCAAATAGTCCCTTGAAGTTTTTTTAATGCACGTTTAGTCCAAGCCTTTTTTTAAGTCCTTCACCATGCCACGGGGGCGGACCTTTAAAGATAAGAGAATAATGAACTTTTTAGTACAAAATAAAAGGCTTGGACTAAATGTGTATTAAAAAATATTTTGCCGACTTTTTGGTATTTGATCCTTCTTATAACCACCCCTGCAAATAGTTTGATTACATAAATATAACCCATATGTGAAGGCTAGACTATAAATTTATGTTCTATTTTGTTTCTTGGTTTGCTTCGTTCACCCCAGAACTTTCAGTTCCTTGATTTTTATTTAGTATTATTTTCTTTAGTTTAAGTAATTTAAATCAGACAATTTTCCTATTTGATAAACACTGCTAAGGTCATTTGTTTCCAACTTGTCTTTTCCTCCATTTTCATAAGTGTTATTTTCCAAAACGTCATTAAGTTACTCTCACTAACTTTTTAAGTGTTTTTAACTCATTAACACTTATTTAACACTTTTGGGTAACATACTCCTCAAGTTTGAAACGTCTTTATTTCATTATTTTCCTTCTGTAAGAAGTCATTGAACATTTAAAAACTACCTTGTAATAAAACACCATTTTTTTAATACATGTAGTCTTGTAATCATACACAGTACACCAAATCCTACGAATAGTCACAGTATTGGGGTCACAGCCCATAGTCGTGACCATATCCAAAATGGGTGTGCCGAAATCTATGATTTAGTGTGGTCATGGATCGTCTTTCATGTCATTATGGACCAAGGTTGTGACTCTTGTGGGTCACGGATATGAGCCATAATCCATCTGTGGCCATTATGGCGCCAAGTTTCCTTCCAAATGTGGTCTCAGATGGGGTCACGGTCTACGACTGTGACCATAACCCAATTCCACACTAAGATGGTCACAGCTTCGGACCATGACCATACTAGGAATCGAGTCACGGCTTTAAACTATGACTAGTGTATTATTTACACGCTGACGTGTTGAAAATTAAAGGGGTCATGTCATATGGTCACAGCTTAGGGACGTGACCAATGTATTTATACTTAATTCCCAAATGAACTTTTCATTTCCCTCGAAAATTTCTAAACCCTCTAAAGTTTCCCTCTCTCCTACGATTTTGGCTCTTCTACGACGATTTTGGCTCTCAATCTCAATCTTTCTTTCAATCTCAAAGGTAATATTTTATGCATTTGTATTTCTGTGTGTGTATTTCAGTGTGTGTATGTATGTGTGTATGTATGTGTATATATGTGTGTACGTGTGTGTATTGTGTATGTATGTGTGTATATTGTATATGTGTGTGTATGTATGTGAGTGTACTATACATATGTGTATATGTATATGTATATGTATACTATATGTGTATGTGAGTATTCTAGAAAAAATATATGACTAATGTTGGTTTGAGTTTGGGGCTAAAATATAAAAAAATGTGTGTCCTTTAATATTGATGCTAAATTCGGGATTAATTTTAGGGGTGATGTTTGTAAGGGATTAATTTTATGACTAATGTTTGTAAAGGTCAATTTTACGACTAATGTTTGTACGGGTTAATTTTAGGGTTGATGTTAGGATTGATTTTAGGGATTATTGGCTTAAATGACAAAAGTAGGTATTCAAAACCAAATAAATTAATGGTGAGATACACACACATACACGAGATTCACTCGTGGGAGACTACGTGGCTCTGCTGGTTTCTTTGGAGTTTTGTCTGGACACTCTTTGGACCAGTGCCCTGGCTTTTTTACAACTATAGCAAGTGTTCCCATTACTGATTTTAGATAGTGGAGTTCGATTTTGTTGAGTGAGGGGAAGTAAGGCTTGTTGTTCAACTATAGTTTGATTTCACGCTCTCCTTTTCAAATTCCATATTGTTGGTGGGAATTTCCATTGTAAAGAGAAGACTTAAAATGAGCTAGAAAGTAACCATTGTGTGAAGGAAATCAAAGGTAGGGTGACAAATATTTTCACGACCGTTGTGTGAAGTAAGCCCGTTACTATCGGAAAAACGTGAGGTCTATTTTGGGAGTATTCGACTCGACGTGAATCCACAATCGCATTCATATATCTTTATGTAAAACAACCATAAAACTAAGAACACACTATATATTGACTTACTTGAGTCTACATATATAGGAGTTCCAACTAGTTTGGATATCTTAACAAAATAGATTAGATTGTTTATGAGAACTCCATATCCTTGAAGGTACGAGCTCAAATTAACGAGGTTGCAACATGAACAAGTAGCTCGTTATCTATTTGACACACATGAAGATGTCGAAACATGGAAAAAGTAAGTTTAAATTATTTTAAGTTTTACATTATTTTAGATTATTTATACATGATTAATTTTGTAATACGCTCGTCACATTAAATTTATGCAGAAAATATAAAGCCTGTGAGAACAATAAAAGATGAAAAACAATGGCATAATCAGACAACGAATTTAGGTTGTGGTTGTCACACGAGGTAATTATAATGAAAATGGTTGTTATATAGCGTTACATTACAATAAATATTTACAACTAACCTAATTAATTTATCTATATTCTCAGCTCTTAAAGACGGGTGATGCGACATGAAGTCTTGCTCGTCTAGCCACTTGACGCTTGTTCATGGCAAAAGAGTACAAAAAGTATCGATTGAACGGTTAAGTATTTGTCTCAAGGGTATACGAGGAAAGTACAAATGTACAGAACTCGGTCATTTCATACAAGGCTCTTACTTTCTTTCGAGCGAGTGCAAAAGATAAAAACCTCGTTGAAGCTGAAATGACTTACTATGGTGTAATTAGAAATATATTTCAATTGGACTATATAAAATTCAAAGAGGTTGTATTTTACTATGATTGGGTAATAGTTGAGGATAAAAACACTTGTAAAGTTGATCCTGACACTAATTTGGTCATGATTGACTTGTCCAAGTTGAAGAGAAACGAACACGTGAGAGATGAGCCGTTTGTTTGTGCATTTCAAAAGGTCAAGCAACAGCTTTACTCGGAGTATATCAACAACGAGCCCTGGTCAATTGTCTTACATGCACCAAAGCATCTAAACGGTAGTGTGGATGACTTGGTTGCTCCTATCGAATATCAATCCATTTTTTATAATAACACGAATTTGAAACAATATTTAGGTTTGTAATAAGTATTCCAATTATCGGCCAATAGTTTAATGCTTTTATCGAACATCAGTTTGCTGCTTTTAATTCATAAGTACTTGATCATTCTCACTCTTTCTCTCTTTCCTTTGTATATGTGTATGTGTGTGTGTGTGCAGGTGTGTGTGTGTGGGGGGGGGGGGGGGGGGTCAACTATTTTCTAAAATTACTTCATGTCACGACCCATTCGAGAGTGGCACGACCACATAAAATGTTTGTATGTCTTCAAATTCATTTGGATTTGTACTATTAACAACAATTTGTACAGAAAATGTCCCCTTAAAGGATTAAGGCAAGGATGATGATGATGATGATGAATTCTTCAAGGTTTGGAGATAGCAGAGGTGACGAGGGCTCCTCGGCCCCTAGGCTCCCCAAATAGAACAAATTGGGAATGGTCATTGAGAATAAGATGGTCTTATTGACTAGATCCCTCAAGCTGGTGAAGACGATTATCGGTCCGGGGTACACCAGTTGGAGGGAGGTGCCAAATGACCTAAAGTTAGCTATTTGGACGACACTATAGGTAATGTATTTATATTTAAATTTCAATTTCAATTTATATTTATATTTATTCACGACTAACACTTACATTATTTTTGTTTTGTATTTGTTTGACAGGATCAATTCAGCCTGCCCCCAGAACTCCGCGATTCTGTGTTGGCGCAGTTAAGGGAGCAACAAAAGACACGGAAGAAGAATTTGCGAGACCAATACTTTGGGAAGACCCAGGAGTCCATTATCAAAATGCGTGAGTCCGTCCCGCCGAAGGAGACGATCGCATTGGTACATTAGCAAAAGTTCATTGACAATGAGATAAAGGAGCAACAATTGGCATCTCGCCAATCGTAGAGGGAAAATGGGAGAAAAAGACTGATGTACGCTACTTCGACTAGACGTCTTACACTGAGGTGGAGCACAGGATGGTAAGTTTTTATTTTTCTATAAATATAAAAATATGTTATTCTATATTATTTTGCTTTCCATTACTTACTAATTTTACATTATTTTATTTCAGGAGACGGGGAGTGGACCTGGGGGTAGGCCACATAGGCTCGATGCCTATGTGGCAATTCGGACGAAGAAGGTCAAGGATAAGGAGGTGTCCCCAAGCGTCACAGCCACGATTGTAAGTAGTTTGACGGTTTAATTTTTGTGAATTACGTTATAGTTTTTTATTTACTTATTTAACTAATTGTGTGTTGTTTTTCATTTAGGCAAAGCTTAAGGAAGTGCATGAGTCGCAGTCTGATGTCGACAAGGCATCTTTGTCCACGGATGCACTTAGCCAAGTGCTTGGCCCTGATTGCAAGGGGAGGACTAGGGGGTGAGATCGTGGGTGGGTAAATCTAAGATCACCGTAATGATATGAGCAACACTAGGTTGGCTCGTCGGGTTCAAAGGCAAGACGCGAAGCTATCAATGTTGGAGGCAACGGTTCTAGATATGTACACATTCATGAAGCGTCAGTTGGGTGGAAAGGGAAAGGGCAAAGGGAAGGAGAAGGTGGAGGAGGACGAGGGTGTGGACATCATTTCTTCATCGTCGATACACGAGGACTCACCACTTTATGATCAAGTCCCCTACTTGGCTCCCGTCTAGTGGCCTATGTCAATAATTGATTGGCCAAGCGTGTTTTTACGCGATATATGTGATGGCCAACGGATAACGAGGGCGTTGAGGGACCCGTATACCATTGAGGGTATACCGGTTCATGGACGTAACCTTCAAAAAATCAAGGACAAGGTGCTCGTCACGCATGTGATAATCACAAAGGAGAACTACGCATTGTGGTTACGTGAACAATGAGGCGTGACACATATTGAGGGGTTTCCCAATGCGTATATCGTGTGGCCTTCCTTCCTCCTCTAACCTGCCTCAGACACTATGTCGTGACACTATTTGTATCTATTTTTATTTGGACACTTGTATTATATTTGAATTGTTATGATTTGGACATTTGGATATGGAAATATATATACAATGAATTGGTGCATTCTTTATATTTTATTTGGATATATGCTATTTGAACAAGTACAATTTTGCTATAATAGGTACAAATATACTGTTGGGCAGTGGCAGTGGCCAAACTACTCAGCAGATTTTTTTAAATTCTACCCAGTTTTGTCACGATCATTGACCGTGACAAGTTCGTGGCAAAAGAAAGTTTTCATGAACTTGTAACGGTCAATGACCGTGACAATTTTTTAAGATGCATCACTAGTTCATCACGGTCTTTAACCGTGATAAAACTTGTCAAGTTCAAAGACTGTGATAGCACCATGGCAAGCTTAATGAACTTGTCATGGTCAATGACCGTGATAAGTCCGTGACAACAAGAGTTGTCACCCCCAGAATTATCTCGGTTGTTGACCTTGACAATTTAAAATTGTCACTGTCAATGACCGTGATAATCTCACAAATTTGGTGTAGTGAGGGTCAGATTATAGAGACAAAATAAAGCATTGTGTTAGATGATGACAAAATAGAGCACACAATTCAAGTTGGAACAATGATGGATCATGTTCTTAAACAGGAACTAGTGAGCTTCCTTAGACAAAGAAAACACGTATCCACCTGGAGTCATGAAGATACGCCAGGGATTGATCCTAATTGTCTTTTCCATGAGCTCAATGTCAATAAAGAAATCAAGCTAGTGCAGCAAAGACGAAGAGTATTCAGCCCCGAGAAGAACCAAGCCACACAAGAGGATGTTGAAAATCTTCAGAAAGTAACCTTCAATGACGAGGTGAAATATCTAGATTGGTTGGCCAATGTAGTTATGGTCAAGAAGAAAGATAACAAGTGGAGGATGTGCGTAGACTTCATAGGTCTTAACAAAGCATGCTCAAAGGATCACTTTCCTTTGCCATGAATAGATTAGCGGGTGGATGCTACCTCAGGACATGTGTTGCTCAGTTTTATGGATGCTTACTCTCACTACAATCAGATCAAGATGAAGCCTAAAGACAGGGAGAGCACCTCTTTCATTACTCCCCGAGGAGCTTACTGTTATAATGTTAAGCCTTTTGATTTGAAAAATGAAGGTGTTATATATCAAAAGCTGATGAACAATGTCTTTGAGGAGCAAATAGGCAAAAACATGGAAGTATACGTGGATAATATGCTTACAAAAAGCAAAAAAGCGTCTGACCATATCGCAGACCTCAGCCAGACTTTTGATCAACTTGAGAAGAACCAAATGAGATTAAACCCGACTAAGTGCATCTTTGGAGTATAGGAGGGGATGTTCCTTAGTTATATAGTAAATCAGAGGGGAATTGAACCAAGCCCAAAAAAAATCAAGGCATTACTTGATATGCAATCTCCAACTTGCAAGAAGGATGTGCAAAGGTTAACTGGGCGAGTAAAAGCTCTGAATAGGTTTATGTCCCGAGCTATAGATAGGTGCCGATAATTTTTCAAAATACTCCGAAAGCGTTTTGAATGGAACGAAAAGTGTGAGAAAGCTTTTTAGGAATTAAAGAAGTATTTGGGGTCACCACCGCTGCTTTCCAGACCAATTATGGGGGGAAATTATACATAGACTTAGCTATTTCTGAATCAGCCGTGTGCACTGCTTTGATCACAGAGGAAAGCGGAGTTCAAAAGCCTGTTTTCTACACCAGTAAAGCTTTTCAAGGGGCAAAAATCAGGTACCCTCACCCAGAAAAATTGGCATCGGCGTTGATCGAAGTATCTAGACGTATAAAGCCCTATTTTCAAGCCCATACAATATTAGTATACACTGATATGCCACTAAGGCAGGTTTTATACAAGCTAGAAAAGTCTGACAGATTAATGTACTGGGTAGTATAATTTGGGGAGTATGACATTATTTATGAACTAAGGTCTTCTCTAAAAGGCCAAACAGTAGCGGATTTCATAGCTGAATTCACTTACCCCGAGGTACCTGAACAACAAAACCAGCAATCCGAGAAAGGATCAAGAGAAAATAAAGTTGTAGACAATCAAGCTCCCGAGGAACTTTTACTAGGAGAGGTCAATGACAACCTACAAGATTCCTATTAAAGAACAAAGGAGATGTCAAAGAAAGGTGAGGAAGCAGGGAGAAAAACATTCCACTATGGAATTTTGACAGACCAAGCATTTGCCAACGATCTCCCAATATGGAACTTGTATGTTGATGGATCATCTTATGCAATTGGCAGTGGATCAGGTATCATATTTAACACTCCTGATAATATTGATATTGAATATGCCCTGTGATTTCAATTCCAATACTCAAATAATGAGGCAGAATACGAAGCTCTCATTATGGGCTTAAGTCTAGCCCAATCACTTGAAGTCGAGTAAGTTGTGGCAGATAGTGATTCCTAGTTGGTAATAAATCAAATCTTGAGCTTGTATGAAGCTAAAGGTGAATTTACAAGCAGATACTTGTCCAAAGCAATGGAGTTAATAGAAAAATTACCATCTATTTAGATGAATAGAATTATAAGGGTGGAAAATTCCCGAGCAGATTCTCTTGCTCGGCTAGCATCAGTAACCAAAGTTGAACTCCAATAAACTATTCCTATTAAGATTTTGGCCAATAGCAGTATAGATGAATATTTGATGATCAATTTTATTTCTGTAGATATGGGGCCATATTGGATGGATCCCATCAGAGCATATATTGAATAAGGAACCTTGCCAGCAAATATAGTTGAAGCCAAAAAGTTGAAGTATAAAGCTGCCAGATATGTGCTAGATAAAGGAGTTTTGTACAGGAAATGATTGATAATCAATTTTCAGCGTTGCGTTCATCCATCAGAGGTTCCAGACATAATTCAATAAGTACATGAAGGATCTTGTGGAGCCCACATAATAAGAAGAACACTTCTATAGTGCATACGTGTGCAAGGATACTACTGGCCAACTATTCGAGCGGATTGTGCATCTTTTGCTAAAAAGTGTGAGAAATGCCAAAGGTATTCCATCATTTGCAAAACTCCGCGGGCTGCTCTCACCTCAATCACTTCACCTTGTCCATTTTGCATGTGGGGTATAGACTTGGTCAGGTCATTGACAACCACCCGAGGAATATTCAAATACTTGGTTGTTGCAGTGGATTACTTTACAAAGTGGGTTGAAGAAGAGCCATTGATAGACATGCCTTATGACAAGGTTTACCAATTCATTTGGAAAAACATCATTTGCAGATTCACTACACCAAAAATAAGAATTTGGCACGGTTTAAGACTATGCCAGATCAAATCTGGCACGGTTCTGAACTGTGCCAAAATCAGGTGTTCCAAAATGGTAATTTTTTTTCTGGCACGGCTCAAAAGTGTGCCAGATTTGGCCAAACAGGAACACTTTTGGCACACATTTAAACCGTGCCAAAATTTGATATTTCTGGCACACTTTTGGCACAGTTTTTAACTGTGCCAGATTCAGCCAAACAGGAACACTTCTGGCACACTTTTAAACCGTGCCAGAATTTTGGTATTTCTGGCACACTTTTGACACAGTTTTTAACTATGCCAGATTCAGCACAGTTTAAAAAAAATTGGCACAGTTCAAAACCGTACCAAAATATGATACACTTTTTCCACGGTTTTGAACTATACCAAATTTTTTATAAAAAAAATTAATTATTTGAAAGCACAAAATTCACAAATTAATAATATTGCACGTTGTTAATAAACTAATGTATATACAAACTTCAAAATATTACAAGTCTTTAATAGTTCGCAGGTGCAAAAAAAATTGGGCAGAGATTCCTCTATTTTCTGGACATTCCAAAACCTATTAATACAAATCGTGCCCAACATAAAGCCCCCACAACCACAACACATAACAATTAACTTACAAAAGCCCGCACGGTCATAAAAGCCAATAATAAAACACCACATGACCACACGGCCATGACACAAAAAAATGGAATCATGAATAAACCCCTTGTTGTAAACCATTGAGTTCTCTGTGTGTTCCACGTGAATAAATGCCAACGATAAACTCTTATCCTGAAAAAAATAAGGATAAAAATAAGATACGATATTACTAACCCAATAATTTACAAAAACAAATTTACACAAACTAAAAAATTACATATATGAGTGGAAATTATCGTCATACTCTCAAACTGGGAGACCCGAGACAACGTGGTCAGTTCCTACAAGTTACATTGGTCCCGTGCGAGGTGTTCGTGCCTCCTACGGGGTCGTTTGGGGGCTGGTTTGGGTTTTCACCCTTTAATGGCTTGTTTTTAAATCTAAGTGTGATTTTTGCAAATTATCATCATACTCTCAAATCGAGAGACCCGGAACAACGCGGTCAGTTCCTACAAGTTACATTGGCCCCGTGCGAGGTGTTCATGCCTCCTACGGGGTCGTTTGGGGGCTGGTTTGGGTTTTCACCCTTTAACGGCTTGTTTTTAAGTCTAAGTGTGATTTTTGCAAATTATCATCATACTTTCAAATCGGGAGACCCGGGACAACGCGGTCAGTTCCTACAAGTTACATTGGTCCCGTGCAAGGTGTTCATGTCTCCTACGGGGTCGTTTAGGGGCTGGTTTGGCTTTTTACCCTTTAACGGCTTGTTTTTTAAGTCAAAGTGTGACTTTTGCAAATTATCATCATACTCTCAAACCGGGAGACCGGGGACTACACAGTCAATTCTTACAAGTTACATTGATCTCGTACGAGGTGTTCGTACCTCCTACGGGGTCCTTTGGGGGCCGGTTTGGGTTTTCACCCTTTAATGGCTTGTTTTTAAGTCAAAGTGTAATTTTTGCAAATTATCATTATACTCTCAAATAGGGAGACCTGAGACTACGTGGTCAGTTCCTACAAGTTACATTGGTCCCGTGTGACGTGTTCGTGCCTCCTACCGGGTCGTTTGGGGGTGGGTTTGGGTTTTCACCTTTTAACGGCTTGTTTTTAAGTCAAAGTGTGATTTGTGCAAATTATCGTCATACTCTCAAACCGAGAGACCCGAGACTATGCGGTCAAATCCTATAAGTTACATTGGTCCCGTGCGAGGTGTTCTAGCCTCCTACGGGGTCGTTTGGGGGTTGGTTTGGGTTTCCACCCTTTAACGGCTTATTTTTAAGTTACAGTGTGATTTTGTAAGTTATCATCATACTCTCAAATTGGGAGACCCGGGACTATGCGGTCAGTTCCTACAAGTTACATTGGTCCCGTGCGAGGTATTCGTGCCTCTTACGGGTCCGTTTGGGGGCTAGGTTCGAGTTTTCACCATTTAACGGCTTATTTTTAAGTCAAGGTGTGATTTTTGTATATTATCACCATACTCTCAAATCGGGAGACCCGAGACTACACGGTCAGTTCCTACAAGATACATTGGTCCAGTGTGAGGTGTTCGTGCTTCCTACGAGGTCGTTTGGGGGCTGGTTTGGGTTTTCACCCTTTAACGGCTTGTTTTTAAGTCAAAGTGTGATTTTTGCTAATTATCATCATACTCTCAAATTGGGAGACACGAGACTACGCGATCAGTTCCTATAAGTTACATTGGTCCCGTGCGAGGTGTTCGTGCCTCCTACGGGGTCGTTTGGAGGCTGGTATGGGTTTTCACCTTTTAATGGCTTGTTTTTAAGTCAAAGTGTGATATTTGCAAATTATCGTCACAGTCTCAAACCGAGAGACCCGAGACGACGCGGTCAGTTCCTATAAGTTACATTGGTCCCGTGCGAGGTTTTCATGCCTCCTACGGAGTTGTTTGGGGGCTAGTTTGGGTTTTCACCCTTTAACGGCTTGTTTTTAAATCTAAGTGTGATTTTTGTAAACTATCGTCTTACTCTCAAAACGAGAGACCTGGTACTACGCGGTCAGTTCCTACAAGTTACATTGGTCCCGTGCGAGGTGTTCATGCCTCCTACGGAGTCGTTTGGATTTTCACTCGTTAACGGCTTGTTTTTAAGTCTAAGTGTGATTTTTTCAAATTATCGTAATACTCACAAATCGGGAGACTCGAGACCATGCGATCAGTTACTATAAGTTATCTTGGTCCCATTCGAGGTGTTCGTCCCTCCTACGAGGTCGTTTGGGGGTTGGTTTGGATTTTCACCCTTTAATGGCTTGTTTTTAAGTCAAAGTGTGATTTTTGCAAATTATCATAATACTCGCAAATCGGGAGACCCGGGACTACGCGATCAGTTCCAACAAGTTATATTGGTCTCGTGCGAGGTGCTCGTCCCTCCTACGAGGTCGTTTGGGGGTTCGTTTGGATTTTCACCCTTTAACGGCTTGTTTTTAAGTCAAAGTGTGATTTTTTCAAATTATCATCATACTCTCAAACCGGGAGACCCAAGACTACGCGGTCAGTTCCTACAAGTTACATTGGTCCCGTGCGAGGTGTTCGTGCCTCCTACGGGGTCGTTTGGGAGCTGGTTTGGGTTTTCACCCTTTAACGACTTATTTTTAAGTCTAAGTGTGATTTTTGCAAATTATTGTCATACTCTCAAATCGGGAGACCCAAAACTACGCGATCAGTTCCTACAAGTTACATTGATCTTGTGCGAGGTGTTCGTGCCTCCTACGGGGTTGTTTGGGGGCCGATTTGGGATTTCGCCCTTTAACGGCTTGTTTTTAAGTCATGGTGTGATTTTTGCGAATTATCATCATACTCTCAAATCGAGAGACCCGGGACTGCGCGGTCAGTTCCTACAAGTTACATTGGTCCCGCGCAAGGTGGTCGTGCCTCTTACGGGGTCGTTTGGGGGATGGTTTGGGTTTTCACCCTTCAACGACTTATTTTTAAATCTAAATGTGATCTTTTCAAATTATCGCCATAATCTCAAATCGGGAGACCCGGTCGGGACTACGCGGTCATTTCCTACAAGTTACATTGGTCTCGTGTGAGGTGTTCGTGCCTCTTACGGGGTCGTTTGGGGGATGGTTTGGGTTTTCACCCTTTAACGGCTTATTTTTAAGTCTAAGTATGATTTTTGCAAATTATCGTCATACTCTCAAATCGAGAGACCCGGTCGGGACTATGCGGTCAGTTCCTACAAGTTACATTGGTCCCGTGTGAGGTGTTCGTGCCTCCTAAGGGGTCGTTTGGGTGCTGGTTTGGGTTTTCACCCTTTAACGGCTTGTTTTTAACTCTAAGTGTAATTTTTGCAAATTATCATCATACTCTCAAATCGGGAGACCCGGTACCACGCAGTCAGTTCTTATAAGTTACATTGGTCTCGTGCGAGGTGTTCGTGCCTCCTACGAGGTCATTTGGGGGATGGTTTGGGTTTTCACCCTTTAACTGTTTGTTTTTTAGTCATAGTGTGTTTTTGCAAATTATCGTCATACTCTCAAACTTGGAGACCCGGGACTACGCGGTCAGTTCCTACAAGTTACATTGGTTTCGTGCGAGGTGTTCGTGCCTCCTACGGGGTCTTTTGGGGCCTAGTTTGGGTTTTCACCCTTTAACGGCTTGTTTTTAGCTCTAAGTGTGATTTTTCAAATTATCGTCATACTCTTAAATCGGGAGACCCGACCGGGACTACGCGATCAGTTCCTACAAGTTACATTGGTCCCGTGCAAGGTGTTCATGGGGGTTGGTTTAGGTTTTCACCCTTTAACGGCTTGTTTTTAAGTCAAAGTGTGATTTTTACAAATTATCATCATACTCTCAAATCGGGAGACCCGAGACTATGCGAACAGTTCCTACAAGTTACATTTGTCCCGTACGAGGTGTTCATGCCTCCTACGGGGTCGTTTGGGGGCTGGTTTGGGTTTTCACACTTTAACGGCTTGTTTTTAAGTCAAAGTGTGATTTTTGTAAATTATCATCATACTCTCAAACCGGGTGACCCGAGACCACGCGGTCAGTTCTTTCAAGTTACATTGGTCCCGTGCGAGGTGTTCGTGCCTCCTACGAGGTCATTTGGGGGATGGTTTGGGTTTTCACCCTTTAACTGTTTGTTTTTAAGTCAAAGTGTGGTTTTTGCAAATTATCGTCATACTCTCAAACTGGGAGACACGGGACTACGCGGTCAGTTCCTACAAGTTATATTGGTCTCGTGCGAGGTGTTCGTGCCTCCTTCGGGGTCGTTTGGGGGCTGGTTTGGGTTTTTACCCATTAGCGGCTTCTTTTTAGGTCTAAGTGTGATTTTTACAAATTATCGTCATACTCTTAAATTGGGAGACCCGTCCGGGACTACGCGGTCAGTTCCTACAAGTTACATTGGTCCCATGCGAGGTGTTCGTGGGGGCTGGTTTGGGTTTTCACCCTTTAACGGCTTATTTTTAAGTCAAAGTGTGATTCTTACAATTTAGCGTCATACTCTCAAATTGGGAGACCCGAGACTATGCGATCAGTTCCTACAAGTTACATTGGTCCTGTACGAAGTGTTCATGCCTTCTACCGGGTCGTTTGGGGGCTGGTTTGGGTTTTCACACTTTAACGGCTTGTTTTTAAGTCAAAGTGTGATTTTTGCAAATTATCATCATACTCTCAAATCGGGAGACCCGGGACTATGCGGTCAGTTCCTAGAAGTTACATTAGTCCCGTGCGAGGTGTTAATGCCTCTAACAAGGTCATTTGGGGGCTGGTTTGGGTTTTCACCCTTTAACGGCATGTTTTTAAGTCTAAGTGTGATTTTTGCAAATTATCTTCATACTCTCAAATCGGGAGACCCGGGACTACGCGGTCAGTTCCAACAAGTTACATTGGTCTCATGCGAGGTGGTCGTGCCTCCTACGGGGTCGTTTGGGGGTTGCTTTGGGTTTTCACCCTTTAAATGCTTATTTTTAAGTGTGAGTGTGGTTTCGTAAATTATCATCATACTCTCAAGTCGGGAGACCCAAGACTACGCGATCAGTTCCTATAAGTTACATTGGTCTCGTGTGAGGTGTTCGTGCCTCCTACGGGGTCGTTTTGGGGTTGCTTTGGGTTTTCACCCTTTAACGGCTTATTTTTAAGACTGAGTGTGGCTTTTTTAAATTATCATCATACTCTCAAGTTGGGAGTCCCGAGACTACGCGATCAGTTTCTACAACTTACATTGGTCCCTTGCGAGGTGTTTGTGCCTCCTACGGGGCCGTTTGGGGACTGGTTCGAGTTTTCACCCTTTAAGGGCTTGTTTTTAAGTTAAGGTGTGATTTTTTCAATTTATCGCCATACTCTCAAACCAAAAGACCCGAGACTACGTGGTCAGTTCCTATAAGATACTTTAGTCTCGTGCGAGGTGTTCGTGCCTCCTACGGGGTCTTTTGGGGGATGGTTTGGGTTTTCAGCCTTTAACGGCTTATTTTTAAGTCTAAAAGCGATTTTTGCAAATTATCGTCATACTGTCAAATCAGGAGACCCGGGACTACGCGATCAGTTCCTACAAGTTACATTGGTCCTGTGCGAGGAGTTCGTGCCTCCTACGGGGTCGTTTGGGGGCTGGTTAGTGTTTTCACCCTTTAACGGCTTGATTTCAAGTCTAACTGTGATGTTTGCAAATTATCATCATACTCTCAAATCGGGAGACTCGAGACTACGCGATCAGTTCCTACAAGTTACATTGGTCTCGTGCAAGGTGTTCGTGCATCCTACGGGTTCATTTGGGGGCTGGTTTGGGTTTTCACCCTTTAACGGCATGTTTTTAAGTCTAAGTGTGATTTTTGGAAATTATCTTCATACTCTCAAATCGGGAGACCCGGGACTACGCGGTCAGTTCCAACAAGTTACATTGGTCTCGTGCGAGGTGTTCGTGCCTCCTATGGGGTCGTTTGGCGGTTGCTTTGGGTTTTCACCCTTTAACGACTTATTTTTCAGTGTGAGTGTGGTTTTGCAAATTATCATCATACTCTCAAGTCGGGAGACCCGAGACTACGCGATCAGTTCCTACAAGTTACATTGGTCCCGTGCGAGGTGTTGGTGCCTCGTACGGGGTCATTTGGGGGCTGGTTTGGGTTTTCACCCTTTAATGGCTTGTTTTTAAGTCGAAGTGTGATTTTTTAAAATTATCATCATACTTTCAAAGTGAGAGACCCGAGACTACGCGATCAGTTCCTACAAGTTACATTGGTCCCGTGCGAGGTGTTCGTGCCTTCTACAGGGTCGTTTGGGGGCTAGTTTGGGTTTTCACCTTTTAACGGCTTTTTTTTAAGTTCAAGAGTGATTTTCAAAAATTATCATCACACTCTTAAATCGGGAGACCCGATACTACACGATCAGTTCCTACAAGTTACATTGGTCCC
Source organism: Sambucus nigra (assembly GCA_949130495.1). Classification (NCBI taxonomy): domain Eukaryota; kingdom Viridiplantae; phylum Streptophyta; class Magnoliopsida; order Dipsacales; family Adoxaceae; genus Sambucus; species Sambucus nigra. The sequence continues at coordinate 387,708,054 of OX422214.1, forward strand.
GTGCAAGGTGTTCGTGCCTCCTACGGGGTCGTTTGCGGGCTTCATTGGGTTTTCTCCCTTTAACAGCTTGTTTTTAAATCTAAGTGTGATTTTTGCAAATTATCGTCATACTCTTAAACCGGGAGACCAGGGACTACGCTGTAAGTTCCTACAAGTTACATTGGTCCCGTGCGAGGTGTCCGTGCCTCTTACGAGGTCGTTTGGGGGCTGGTTTGGGTTTTCACCCTTTAACGACTTGTTTTCAAATCTAAGTGTGATTTTTTTAAATTATTGTCATACTCTCAAATCGGGAGACCCAGCCGGGACTACGCGGTCAGTTCCTACAAGTTACATTGATCACGTGCGAGGTGTTCGTGCCTCCTACGTGGTCGTTTGGGGGCTGGTTTGGGTTTTCACCCTTTAACGGCTTGTTTTTAAGTCTAAGTGTGATTTTTAAAAATTATCGTCATACTCTCAAATCGGGTGACCCGGTACTACGTGATCAGTTCCTACAAGTTACATTGGCCCCGTGCGAGGAGTTCGTTCCTCCTACCCGGTCGTTTGGGGGCTGGTTTGGGTTTTCACCCTTTAACGGCTTGATTTTAAGTCTACTTGTGATTTTTGCAAATTATCGTCATACTCTCAAATCGGGAGACCCTAGACTACGTGATCAGTTCCTACAAGTTACATTGATCTCGTGCAAGGTGTTCGTGCATCCTACGGGTTCGTTTGGGGGCTGGTTTGGGTTTTCACCCTTTAACGGCTTGTTTTTAAGTCTAAGTGTGATTTTTGGAAATTATCTTCATACTCTCAAATCGGGAGACCCGGGACTACGTGGTCAGTTCCAATAAGTCACATTGGTCTCGTGCGAAGTGTTCGTGCCTCCTACGGGGTCGTTTGGGGGTTGCTTTGGGTTTTCACGCTTTAACGGCATATTTTTAAGTCTGAGTGTGGTTTTTCAAATTATCATCATACTCTCAAGTTGGGAGACCCGAGACTACGCGATCAGTTCCTACAAGTTAAATTGGTCCCGTGTGAGGTGTTCGTGCCTCCTACGGGGTCATTTGGGGGTTGGTTTGGGTTTTCACCCTTTAACGGTTTATTTTTAAGTCGAAGTGGGATTTTTGCAAATTATCGCCATACTCTTAAACCGGGAGACCCGGGACTATGTTGTAAGCTCATACAAGTTACATTGGGAGACCCGATACTACGCGGTCAGTTCCTATAAGTTACATTGGTCCCGTGCGAGATGTTCTTGCGTCCTACGGGGTCGTTTCGGGGCTGGTTTGGGTTTTCACCTTTTAACGGCTTATTTTTAAGTCAAAGTGTGATTTTTGCAAATTATCGTCATACTCTCAAACCGGGAGACCCGAAACTACCCGGTCCGTTCCTATAAGTTACATTGGACCCGTGCGAGGTGTTCTTACCACCTACAGGGTCTTCTGGAGGTTTGTTTGCATTTTCACCCTTTAACGGCTTATTTTTAAGTCAAAGTGTGATTTTTGCAAATTATCGTCATACTATCAAATTGGGAGACCCGGGAGAACGCGGTCAGTTCCTTTAAGTTACATTGGTCCCGTGCAAGGGGTCCGTGCCGCCTATGGGGTCATTTGGGGGCTGGTTCGGGTTTTCACCCTTTAACAGCTTGTTTTTAAATCTAAGTGTGATTTTTGCAAATTATCGTCATACTCTTAATCCGGGAGACCCGGGACTACGATGTAAGTTCCTACAAGTTACATTGGTCCCGTGCGAGGTGTCCGTGCCTCTTACGATGTCGTTTGGGGGCTGGTTTGGGTTTTCACCCTTTAACGGCTTGTTTTCAAATCTAAGTGTGATTTTTTCAAATTATCGTCATACTCTCAAATCGGGAGACCCAGTCGGGACTACGCGGTAAGTTCCTACCAGTTACACTTGTCCCGTGCGAGGTGTTCCTGCCTCCTACGTGGTCGTTTGGGGGTGGTTTGGGTTTTCACCCTTTAACGGCTTGTTTTTAAGTCTAAGTGTGATTTTTACAAATTATCGTCATACTCTCAAACCGGGAGACCCGGTACTACGCGATCAGCTCCTACAAGTTACATTGGCCCCGTGCGAGGAGTTCGTTCCTCCTACGGGGTCATTTGGGGGCTGGTTTGGGTTTTCACCCTTTAATTGCTTGATTTCAAGTCTAACTGTGATTTTTACAAATTATCGTCATACTCTCAAATCGGGAGACCCGAGACTACGCGATCAGTTCCCACAAGTTACATTGGTCTCGTGCATGGTGTTCGAGCATCCTACGGGTTCGTTTGGGGGATGGTTTGGGTTTTCACCCTTTAACGGCTTGTTTTTAAGTCTAAGTGTGATTTTTGGAAATTATCTTCACTCTCAAATCGGGAGACCCGGGACTACGCGGTCAGTTCCAACAAGTTACATTGGTCTCGTGCGAGGTGGTCGTGCCTCCTACGGGGTCGTTTGGGGGTTGATTTGGGTTTTCACCCTTTAACGGCTTATTTTTAAGTGTGAGTGTGGTTTTGCAAATTATCATCATACTCTCAAGTCGGGAGACCCGAGACTACGCGATCAGTTCCTACAAGTTACATTGGTCCCGTGCGAGGTGTTCGTGCCTCCTACGGGGTCATTTGGGGGCTGGTTTGGGTTTTCACCCTTTAACGGTTTGTTTTTAAGTCGAAGTGTGATTTTTGCAAATTATCGTCATACTTTCAAACCAAGAGACCCGAGACTACGCGATCAGTTCCTACAAGTTACATTGGTCCCGTGCGAGGTGTTCGTGCCTTCTACGGGGTCATTTGGGGGTTGGTTTGGGTTTTCACCTTTTAACGGCCTGTTTTTAAGTTCAAGTGTGATTTTTGCAAATTATCATCACACTCTCAAATCGGGAGATCCGATACTATGTGGTCAGTTCCTGTAAGTTACATTGGTCCCGTGCAAGGTGTTCTTGCCTCCTACGGGGTCGTTTGGGGGCTGGTTTGGGTTTTCACCTTTTAATGGCTTGTTTTTAAGTCAAAGTGTGATTTTTGCAAATTATCGTCATACTCTCAAACCGAGAGACCCAAGACTACCCGGTCAGTTCCTATAACTTACATTGGAACCGTGCGAGGTGTTCTTACCACCTACGGGGTCGTCTGGAGGTTGGTTTGCTTTTTCACACTTTAACGGTTTATTTTTAAGTCAAAGTGTGATTTTTGCAAATTATCGTCATACTATCCAATTGGGGGACCCGAGACAATGCGGCCAGTTCTTATAAGATACATTAGTCCCGTGCGAGGTGTTCGTGCCTCCTACGGGGTCTTTTGGGGGATGGTTTGGGTTTTCACCCTTTAATGGCTTATTTTTAAGTCTAAGTGTGATTTTTGCAAATTTTCATCATAATCTCAAATCGGGAGACCCGGGACTACGCGATCAGTTCCTACAAGTTACATTTGCCCCGTGGGAGGAGTTCGTGCCTCCTACGGGGTCGTTTGGGGGCTGGTTTGGGTTTTCACCCTTTAACGTCTTGATTCAAGTCTAACTATGATTTTTACAAATTATTGTCATACTCTCAAATTGGGAGACCCGAGACTACGCGATCAGTTCCTATAAGTTACATTGGTCTCTGCGAGGTGTTCGTGCATCCTACGGGTTCGTTTGGGGGCTGGTTTGGGTTTTCACCCTTTAACGGCTTGTTTTTAAGTCTAAGTGTGATTTTTGGAAATTATCTTGATACTCTCAAATCGGGAGACCCGGGACTACGCGATCAGTTCCTACAAGTTACATTGGTCTTGTGCGAGTTATTCGTGCATCCTAAGGGTCGTTTGGGGGTTGGTTTGGGTTTTCACCCGTTAACGGCTTGTTTTTAAGTCTAAGTGTGATTATTGGAAATTATCTTCATACTCTCAAATCGGTAGACCCGGGACTACGCGGTTAGTTCCAATAAGTTACATTGGTCTCGTGCGAGGTGTGCTTGCCTCCTACGGGGTCGTTTGGTAGTTGCTTTGGGTTTTCACGCTTTAACGGCTTATTTTTAAGTTTGAGTGTGGTTTTGAAAATTATCATCATACTCTCAAGTCGGGAGACCCGAGACTACGCGATCAGTTCCTACTAGTTACATTAGTCCCGTGTGACGTGTTCGTGCCTCCTACGGGGTCATTCGGGGGCTGGTTTGGGTTTTCACCCTTTAACGGCTTATTTTAAAGTCAAAGTGTGATTTTTGCAAATTATCATCACACTCTCAAATCGGGAGACTCGATACTAGGTGGTCAGTTCCTATAAGTTACATTGGTCCCGTACGAGGTGTTCTTGCCTCCTACGGGGTCGTTTGGGGGCTGGTTTGGGTTTTCACCTTTTAATGGCTTGTTTTTAAGTCAATGTGTGATTTTTGCAAATTATTGTCATACTCTCAAATCGGGAGACCCAGCCGGGACTACGCGGTCAGTTCCTTTAAGTTACAATGGTCCCGTGCAAGGTGTTCGTGTCTCCTACGTGGTCGTTTGGGGCTGGTTTGGGTTTTCACCTTTTAACGGCTTATTTTTAAGTCAAAGTGTGATTTTTGCAAATTATCGTCATACTATCAAATCGGGAGACCCAGCCGAGACTACGCGGTCAGTTCCTACAAGTTACAATGGTCCCGTGCGAGGTGTTCGTGCCTCATACGTGGTCGTTTGGGGACTGGTTTGGGTTTTCACCCTTTAACGACTTATTTTAAGTCTAAGTGTGATTTTTGCAAATTATCGTCATACTCTCGAACCGGGAGACCCGAAACTACGCGGTCAGTTCCTACAAGTTACATTGGTCCCGTGCAAGGTGTTCGTGCCTCCTACGATTTCATTTGGGGGCTGCATTGGGTTTTCACCCTTTAACGGGTTGTTTTTAAATCTAAGTGTGATTTTTGCAAATTATCGCCATACTCTTAAACCGGGAGACCCGGGACTATGTTGTAAGTTCCTACAAGTTACATTGGTCCCGTGCGAGGTGTCCGTGCCTCTTACGAGGTCGTTTGGGGGCTGGTTTGGGTTTTCACCCTTTAACTGCTTGTTTTCAAATCTAAGTGTGATTTTTTCAAATTATCGTCATACTCTCAAATCGGTAGACCAAGCCGGGACTACGCGATCAGTTCCTACAAGTTACATTGGTCCCGTGCGAGGTGTTCGTGCCTCCTACGTGGTCGTTTGGGGGCTGGTTTGGGTTTTCACCCTTTAACGGCTTGTTCTTAAGTCTAAGTGTGATTTTTACAAATTATCATCATACTCTCAAACCGGGAGACCCAGTACTACGCGATCAGTTCCAAAAAGTTACATTGGCCCTGTGCGAGGAGTTCGTTCCTCCTACGGGGTCGTTTGGGGGTTGGTTTGGGTTTTCACCCTTTAACGGCTTGATTTCAAGTCTAACTGTGATTTTTGCAAATTATCGCCATACTCTCAAATCGGGAGACCCTAGACTACGCGATCAGTTCCTATAAGTTACATTGGTCTCGTGCAAGGTGTTCGTGCATCCTACGGGTTCGTTTGGGGGCTGGTTTGGGTTTTCACCATTTAACGGCTTGTTTTTAAGTCTAAGTGTTGTTTTTGGAAATTATCTTCATACTCTCAAATCGGGAGACCCGAGACTACGCGGTCAGTTCCAATAAGTTACATTGGTCTCGTGCGAGGTGTTCGTGCCTCCTACGGGGTCGTTTGGGGGTTGCTTTGGGTTTTCACCCTTTAGCGGCTTATTTTTAAGTCTGAGTGTGGTTTTGAAAATTATCATCATACTCTCAAGTCGGGAGACCCGAGACTACGCGATCAGTTCCTACAAGTTAAATTGGTCCCGTGCGAGGTGTTCGTGCCTCCTACGGGGTCATTTGGGGGTTGGTTTGGGTTTTCACCCTTTAACGGTTTGTTTTTAAGTCGAAGTGTGATTTTTGCAAATTATCATCATACTTTCAAACCGAGAGACCTAATACTACGCGATCAGTACCTACAAGTCACATTGGTCCCGTACGAGGTGTTCGTGCCTTCTACGGGGTCATTTGGGGGCTGGTTTGGGTTTTCACCCTTTAACGGCTTATTTTAAAGTCAAAGTGTGATTTTTGTAAATTATCATCACACTTTCAAATCGGGAGACTCGATACTACGTGGTCAGTTCCTATAAGTTAGATTGGTCCCGTACGAGGTGTTCTTGCCTCCTAAGGGGTCGTTTGGGGGCTGGTTTGGGTTTTCACCTTTTAATGGCTTGTTTTTAAGTCAATGTGTGATTTTTGCAAATTATCGTCATGCTCTCAAATTGGGAGACCCAGCCGGGACTACGCGATCAGTTCCTTTAAGTTACAATGGTCCCGTGCGAGGTGTTCGTGCCTCCTACGTGGTCGTTTGGGGCTGGTTTGGGTTTTCACCTTTTAACGGCTTGTTTTTAAGTCAAAGTGTGATTTTTGCAAATTATCGTCATACTCTCAAATCGGGAGACCCAGCCGGGACTACGCGGTCAGTTCCTACAAATTACAATGGTCCCGTGCGAGGTGTTCGTTCCTCCTACGTGGTAATTTGGGGACTGGTTTGGGTTTTCACCCTTTAACGACTTATTTTTAAGTCTAAGTGTGATTTTTGCAAATTATCGTCATACTCTCAAACCGGGGGACCCGAAACTACGCGGTCAGTTCCTACAAGTTACATTGGTCCCGTGCAAGGTGTCCGTGCCTCCTACGGTTTCATTTGGGGGCTGCATTGGGTTTTCACCCTTTAACGTGTTGTTTTTTAATCTAAGTGTGATTTTTGCAAATTATCGCCATACTCTTAAACCGGGAGACCCGGGACTATCCTGTAAGTTCCTACAAGTTACATTGGTCCCGTGCGAGGTGTCCGTGCCTCTTACGAGGTCGTTTGGGGGCTGGTTTGGGTTTTCACCCTTTAACGGCTTGTTTTCAAATCTAAGTATGATTTTTTCAAATTATCGTCATACTCTCAAATCGGTAGACCAAGCCGGGACTACGCGATCAGTTCCTTCAAGTTACATTGGTCCCGTGCGAGGTGTTCGTGCCTCCTACGTGGTCGTTTGGGGGCTGGTTTGGGTTTTCACCCTTTAACGGCTTGTTTTTAAGTCTAAGTGTGATTTTTACAAATTATCATCATACTCTCAAACCGGGAGACCCGGTACTACGCGATCAGTTCCTAAAAGTTACATTGGCCCCGTGCGAGGAGTTCGTTCCTCCTACGAGGTCGTTTTGGGGTTGGTTTGGGTTTTAACCTTGAACGGCTTGATTTCAAGTCTAACTGTGATTTTTGCAAATTATCGTCATACTCTCAAATCGGGAGACCCTAGATTACGCGATCAGTTCCTATAAGTTACATTGGTCTCGTGCAAGGTGTCCGTGCATCCTACGGGTTCGTTTGGGGGCTGGTTTGGGTTTTCACCCTTTAACGGCTTGTTTTAAGTCTAAGTGTTATTTTTGGAAATTATCTTCATACTCTCAAATCGGGAGACCCGGGACTATGCGGTTAGTTCCTATAAGTTACATTGGTCTCGTGCAAGGTGTTCGTGCCTCCTACGGGGTCGTTTGGGGGTTGCTTTGGGTTTTCACCCTTTAACGGCTTATTTTTAAGTCTGAGTGTGGTTTTGAAAATTATCATCATACTCTCAAGTCGGGAGACCCGAGACTACGCGATCAGTTCCTACAAGGTAAATTGGTCCCGTGCGAGGTGTTCGTGCCTCTTACGGGGTCATTTGGGGGTTGGTTTGGGTTTTCACCCTTTAACAGTTTATTTTTAAGTCGAAGTGTGATTTTTGCAAACTATCGTCATACTTTCAAACCGAGAGACCTAAGACTACGCGATCAGTACCTACAAGTCACATTGGTCCCGTACGAGGTGTTCGTGTCTTCTACGGGGTCATTTGGGGGCTGGTTTGGGTTTTCACCTTTTAACGGCTTGTTTTTAAGTTCAAGTGTGATTTTTGCAAATTATCATCACACTCCGAAATCGGGAGACCCGATACTATGCGGTCAGTTCCTATAAGTTACATTGGTCCCGTGCGAGGTGTTCTTGCCTCCTACGGGGTCGTTTTGGGGCTGGTTTGGGTTTTCACCTTTTAACGGCTTATTTTTAAGTCAAAGTGTGATTTTTGCAAATTATCGTCATACTCTCAAACCGGGAGACCCGAGACTACCCGGTCAGTTCCTATAAGTTACATTGAACCCGTCCGAGGTGTTCTTACCACCTACGGGGTCGTCTGGAGGTTGGTTTGCATTTTCACCTTTTAACGGCTTATTTTTAAGTCAAAGTTTGATTTTTGCAAATTATCGTCATACTATCAAATTGGGAGACCCGAGACAACGCGGTCAGTTCCTTTAAGTTCCATTGGTCCCATGCAAGGTGTTCGTGCCGCCTATGGGGTCGTTTGGGGGCTGGTTCGGGTTTTCACCCTTTAACATCTTCATTTTAAATCTAAGTGTGATTTTTGTAAATAATCGTCATACTCTTCAACTGGGAGACCCGGGACTACGATGTGAGTTCCTACAAGTTACATTGGTCCCGTGCGAGGTATCCGTGCCTCTTACGAGGTCGTTTCGGGGCTGGTTCGGGTTTTCACCCTTTAACGGCTTATTTTCAAATCTAAGTGTGATTTTTTCAAATTATCGTCATACTCTCAAATCGGGAGACCCGGCCGGGACTACGCGGTCAGTTCTTACAAGTTACATTGGTCTCGTGCGAGGTGTTCGTGCCTCCTACGTGGTCGTTTGGGGGCTGGTTTGGGTTTTCACCCTTTAACGGCTTATTTTTAAGTCTAAGTGTGATTTTTGGAAATTATCTTCATACTCTCAAATCGGGAGACCCGGGACTACGCGATCAGTTCCTACAAGTTACATTGGTCTTGTGCGAGTTATTCGTGCATCCTACGGGTCGTTTGGGGGTTGGTTTGGGTTTTCACCCTTTAACGGCTTGTTTTTAAGTCTAAGTGTGACTTTTGGAAATTATCTTCATACTCTCAAATCGGTAGACCCGGGACTACGCGGTTAGTTCCAATAAGTTACATTGGTGTCATGTGAGGTGTTCATGCCTCCTACGGGATCGTTTGGGTGTTGCTTTGGGTTTTCACGCTTTAACAGCTTATTTTTAAGTGTGAGTGTGGTTTTGCAAATTATCATCATACTCTCAAATCGGGAGACCCGGGACTACGCGGTCAGTTCCAACAAGTTACATTGTTCTCGTGCGAGGTGGTCGTGCCTCCTACGGGGTCGTTTGGGGGTTGCTTTTGGTTTTCACCCTTTAACGACTTATTTTTAAGTGTGAGTGTGGTTTTGCAAATTATCATCATACTCTCAAGTCGGGAGACCCGAGACTACACGATCAGTTCCTACAAGTTACATTGGTCCCGTGCGAGGTGTTCGTGCCTCCTACGGGGTCATTTGGGGGCTGGTTTGGGTTTTCACCCTTTAACGGTTTGTTTTTAAGTCGAAGTGTGATTTTTGCAAATTATCATCATACTTTCAAACCGAGAGACCCGAGACTACGCGATCAGTTCCTACAAGTTACATTGGTCCCGTGCGAGGTGTTCGTGCCTTCTACGGGGTCATTTGGGGGTTGGTTTGGGTTTTCACCTTTTAACGACTTGTTTTTAAGTTCAAGTGTGATTTTTGCAAATTATCATCACACTCTCAAATCGGGAGACCCGATACTACGCGGCCAGTTCCTATAAGTTACATTGGTCCCGTGCGAGGTGTTCTTGCCTCCTACGGGGTCGTTTGGGGGCTGGTTTGGGTTTTCACCTTTTAACAGCTTGTTTTTAAGTCAAAGTGTGATTTTTGCAAATTATCGTCATACTCTCATACCGGGAGACTCGAGACTACCCGGTCAGTTCCTATAACTTACATTAGACCCGTACGAGGTGTTCTTACCACCTACGGGGTCGTTTGGAGGTTGGTTTGCTTTTTCACACTTTAACGAGTTTTTTTTAAGTCAAAATGTGAGTTTTGCAAATTATCGCCATACTATCAAATTGGGGGACCCGGGACAACGCGGCCAGTTCTTATAAGATACATTAGTCCCGTGCGAGGTGTTCGTACCTCCTACAGGGTCTTTGGGGGGATGGTTTGGGTTTTCACCCTTTAACGGCTTATTTTTAAGTCTAAGTGTGATTTTTGCAAATTATCATCATACTCTCAAACCGGGAGACCCGGGACTACGCGAACAGTTCCTACAAGTTACATTTGCCCCGTGGGAGGAGTTCATGGCTCCTACGGGGTCGTTTGGGGGCTGGTTTGGGTTTTCACCCTTTAACGTCTTGATTTCAAGTCTAACTGTGATTTTTACAAATTATCGTCATACTCTCAAATTGGGAGACCCGAGACTACGCGATCAGTTCCTACAAGTTACGTTGGTCTTGTGCGAGTTATTCATGCATCCTACGGGTTGTTTGGGGGTTGGTTTGGGTTTTCACCCTTTAACGGCTTGTTTTTAAGTCTAAGTGTGACTTTTGGAAATTATCTTCATACTCTCAAATTGGTAGGGTAGACCCGGGACTACGCGGTTAGTTTCAATAAGTTACATTGGTCTCATGTGAGGTGTTCATGCCTCCTACGGGGTCGTTTGGGTGTTGCTTTGGGTTTTCACGCTTTAACGGCTTATTGTTAAGTGTGAGTGTGGTTTTGCAAATTATCATCATACTCTCAAGTCGGGAGACTCGAGACTACGTGATCAGTTCCTACAAGTTACATTGGTCCCGTGTGACGTGTTCGTGCCTCCTACGGGGTCATTCGGGGGTTGGTTTGGGTTTTCACCCTTTAACGGCTTATTTTAAAGTCAAAGTGTGATTTTTGCAAATTATCATCACACTCTAAAATTGGGAGACTCGATACTACGTGGTCAGTTCCTATAAGTTACATTGTACCCGTGCGAGGTGTTCTTGCCTCCTACGGGGTCATTTGGGGGCTGGTTTGGGTTTTCACCTTTTAACGACTTGTTTTTAAGTCAAAGTGTGATTTTTGCAAAATATCGTCATACTCTCAAACCAGGAGACCCGAAACTACGCGGTCAGTTCCTACAAGTTACATTGGTCCCGTGCATGGTGTTCTAGCCTCCTACGGTTTCATTTGGGGGTTGCATTGGGTTTTCACCCTTTAACGGGTTGTTTTTAAATCTAAGTGTGATTTTTGCAAATTATCGCCATACTCTTAAACCGGGAGACCCGGGACTATGCTGTAAGTTCCTACAAGTTACATTGGTCCCGTGCGAGGTGTCCGTGCCTCTTACGAGGTCGTTTGGGGGCTGGTTTGGGTTTTCACCCTTTAACGGCTTGTTTTCAAATCTAAGTGTGATTTTTTCAAATTATCGTCATACTCTCAAATCGGTAGACCCAGCCGGGACTACGCGATCACTTCCTACAAGTTACATTGGTTCCGTGCGAGGTGTTCGTGCCTCCTACGTGGTCGTTTGGGGACTGGTTTGGGTTTTCACCCTTTAACGACTTGTTTTTAAGTCTAAGTGTGATTTTTTCAAATTATCATCATACTCTCAAACCGGGAGACCCGGTACTACGCGATCAGTTCCTAAAAGTTACATTGGCCCCGTGCGAGGAGTTCGTTCCTCCTACGGGGTCGTTTGGGGGTTGGTTCGGGTTTTCACCCTTTAACGGCTTGAGTTCAAGTCTAACTGTAATTTTTGCAAATTATCGTCATACTCTCAAATTGGGAGACCCGAGACTATGCGATCAGTTCCTATCAGTTACATTGGTCTCGTGTGAGGTGTTCGTGCATCCTACGGGTTCGTTTGGGGGATGGTTTGGGTTTTCACCCTTTAACGGCTTGTTTTTAAGTCTTTAGGAAATTATCTTCATACTCTTAAATCGGGAGACCCGGGACTACGCGATCAGTCACTACAAGTAACATTGGTCTTGTGCGAGTTGTACGTGCATCCTACGGGTTCGTTTGGGGGCTGGTTTGGGTTTTCACCCTTTAAGGGCTTGTTTTTAAGTCTAAGTGTGATTTTTGGAAATCATCATCATAATCTCCAATTGGGAGACCCGGGACTACGCGGTTAGTTCCAACAAGTTATATTGGTCTCGTGCGAGCTGTTTGTGCCTCCTACGGGGCCGTTTGGGCGTTGCTTTGGGTTTTCACGCTTTAACGGCTTATTTTTAAGTCTGAGTGTGGTTTTGCAAATTATCATCATACTCTCAAGTCGGGATACCCGAGACTATGCGATCAGTTCTTACAAGTTACATTGGTCCCGTGTGACGTGTTCGTGCCTCCTACGGGGTCATTTAGGGGCTGGTTTGGGTTTTCACCCTTTAACGGCTTGTTTTTAAGTCAAAGTGTGATTTTTGCAAATTATCATCATACTTTCGAATCGAGAGTCTCGAGACTACGCGATCAGTTCCTACAAGTTACATTGGTCCCGTGTGAGGTGTTCGTGCCTCCTACGAGGTCGTTTGGGGGCTGGTTTGGGTTTTCACCTTTTAACGGCTTGTATTTAAGTTAAAGTGTGATTTTTGCAAATTATCATCACACTCTCAAATCGAGAGACCCGATACTACGCGGTCAGTTCCAATAAGTTACATTGGTCCCGTGCGAGGTGTTCTTTCCTCCTACGGGGTCATTTGGAAGCTGGTTTGGGTTTTCACCTTTTAACGGCATGTTTTTAAGTCAAAGTGTGATTTTTGCAAATTATCGTCATACTCTCAAATCGGGAGACCCAGCCGGGACTACGCGATCAGTTCCTATAAGTTACATTGGTCTCGTGGGAGGTGTTCGTGCCACCTACGTGGTTGTTTGGGCGCTGGTTTGGGTTTTCACTCTTTAACGACTTGTTTTTAAGGCTAAGTGTGATTTTTGCAAATTATCGTCATACTCTCAAATGGGGAGAACCGGCCGGGCTACGCGGTCAGTTCCTACAATTTACATTGGTCCCGTGCGAGGTGTTCGTGCCTCCTACGGGGTCATTTGGGTTTTCACCCTTAAACGGCTTCTTTTTAAGTCTAACTCTGATTTTTCAAATTATCATCATACTCTCAAATCGGGAGACCCAGGACCAAGCGTTTAGTTCTTACAAGTTTCATTGGTTCCGTGGGAGGTGTCCGTGCCTCTTACGGGGTCGTTTGGGGGCTGGTTTGGGTTTTCACCCTTTAACGACTTGTTTTTAAGTCTAAATGTGATTTTTTCCAATTATCGTCATACTCTCAAACCGGGAGACCTAGGACTATACGGTCACTTCCTAGAAGTTACATTGATCCCGTTCGTGGTGTTCATGCCTCCTACATGGTTGTTTAGGGGCTGGTTTGGGTTTTCACCCTTTAACGGCTTGTTTTTAAGTCTAAGTGTGATTTTTACAAATTATTGTCATACTCTCAAATCGGGAGACCCGAGACTATGCGATCAGTTCCTAAAATTACATTGTTTTCGTGCGAGGTGTTCGTGCATCCTACAGGGTTGTTTGGGGTCAAGTTTGGGTTTTCACCCTTTAACGGCTAGTTTTTAAGTCTAAGTGTGATTTCTGGAAATTATCGTCATACTCTCAAATCGGGAGACCCGTGACTACGCGATCAGTTCCTACAAGTTACTTTGGTCTCGTGCGAGGTGTTTGTCCCTCCTACGGGGTCGTTTGGGGCCTGGTTTGGGTTTTCACCCTTTAATGGCTTATTTTTAAGTTTGAGTGTGGTTTTTGCAAAATTATCAGCATACTCTCAAGTCGGGAGACCCGAGACTACGCGATCAGTTCCTACAAGTTACATTCGTCCCGTGCGAGGTGTTCATTCCTCCAACGGGGTCATTTGGGGGTTGGTTTGGGTTTTCACCCTTTAACGGCTTGTTTTTAAGCCAAAGTGTGATTTTTACAAATTATCGTCATACTCTCAAATCGGGAGACCCGAGACTACGCGGTCAGTTCCTACAAGTTACATTGGTCTCGTGCGAGGTATTCTTGCCTCCTACGGGGTCGTCTGGAGGTTGGTTTGCGTTTTCACCCTTTAACGGCTTGTTTTTAAGTCAAAGTGTGATTTTTGCAAATTATCATCATACTATTAAATTGGGAGCCTCGGCACTACGTGGTCAGTTCCTACAAGTTACATTGGTCCCGTGCAAGGTGTTCGTGCCTCCTATGGGGTCGTTTGGGGGCTAGTTTGGATTTTCACCCTTTAAATGCTTGTTTTTAAATCTAAGTGTCATTTTTGCAAATTATCGTCCTACTCTTAAACCGGGAGACCCGGGACTACGCGGTCCATTCCTACTAGTTACATTGGTCCCGTGCAAGGTGTCCGTGCCTCTAACAGGTTCGTTTGGGGGCTGGTTTTGGTTTTCACCCTTTAACGGCATGTTTACAAATCTAAGTGTGATTTTTTCAAATTATCGTCATACTCTCAAATCGGGAGACCAAGCCGGGACTACGCGGTCAGTTCCTACAAGTTACATTGGTCCCGTGCGAGGTGTTCGTGCCTCCTACATGGTCGTTTATGGGCTGGTTTGGGTTTTCACCCTTTAACGGCTTGTTTTTAAGTCTAAGTGTGATTTTTGCAAATTATCATCATACTCTCAAATCGGGAGACCCGAGACTATGCGATCAGTTCCTACAAGTTACATTGGTCTCGTGCGAGCTGTTCGTGCATCCTACGGGGTTGTTTGGGGGCTGGTTTGGGTTTTCACCCTTTAACGACTTGTTCCTAAGTCTAAGTGTGATTGTTGGAAATTATCATCATACTCTCAAATCGGTAGACCCGGGACTACGCGATCAGTTCCTACAAGTTACTTTGGTCTCGTGCGAGATGTTTATGCCTCCAACGGGGTCGTTTGGGGGTTGGTTTGGTTTTTCACCCTTTACCGGCTTGTTTTAAAGTCAAAGTGTGATTTTTAAAAATTAGTGTCATACACTCAAATTGGGAGACCCGAGACTATGCGAACAGTTCCTACTAGTTACATTGGTCCCGTACGAGCTGTTCATGCCTCCTACGGGGTCGTTTGGGGGCTGGTTTGGGTCTTCACGCTTTAACGGCTTATTTTTAAGTCAAAGTGTGATTTTGGGAAATTATCATCATACTCTCAAACCGGTAGACCCGGGACTACGCGATCAGTTCCTACAAGTTACTTTGGTCTCGTGCGAGGTGTCCATGCCTCCTACATGGTCGTTTAGGGGCTGGTTTGGGATTTCACCATTTAACGACTTGTTTTTAAAGCTAAGTGTGATTTTTACAAATTATCGTCATACTCTCAAATCGGGAGACCCGAGACTATGCGATCAGTTCCTATAAGTTACATTGTTCTCGTGCGAGGTGTTTGTGCATCCTACGGGGTTGTTTGGGGGATGGTTTGGGTTTTCACCCTTTAACGACTTGTTTTTAAGTCTAAGTGTGATTTTTGGAAATTATCATTACACTCTCAAATCGGGAGACCCGAGACTACGCGATCAGTTCCTACAAGTTACTTTGGTCTCGTGCGAGGTGTTCGTGCCTCCTACGGGGTCGTTTGGGGCCTGGTTTGGGTTTTCACCCTTTAACGGCTTATTTTTAAGTTTGAGTGTGGTTTTGCAAAATTATCATCATACTCTCCAGTCGGGAGACCCGAGACTACGCGATCAGTTCCCACAAGTTACATTCGTACCGTGCGAGGTGTTCATTCCTCCAACGGGGTCATTTGGGGCTTGGTTTGGGTTTTCACCTTTTAACGGCTTGTTTTTAAGTCAAAGTGTGATTTTTACAAATTATTGTCATACTCTCAAATCGGGAGACCCGAGACTACGCGCTCAGTTCCTAAAAGTTACATTGGACCTAGGTGCGAGGTGTTCGTGCCTCCTACGGGGTCGTTTGGGGGCTGGTTTGGGTTTTCACCCTTTAACGGCTTGATTTCAAGTCTAACTGTGATTTTTGCAAATTATCGTCATACTCTCAAATTCGGAGACCCGAGACTATGCGATCAGTTCCTATAAGTTACATTGGTCTCGTGCGAGGTGTTCATGCATCCTACAGGTTCGTTTGGGGGTTGGTTCGGGTTTTCACCCTTTAGCGTCTTGTTTTTAAGTCTAAGTGTGATTTTTGGAAATTATCTTCATACTCTCAAATCGGGAGACCCGGGACTACGTGATTAGTTCCTACAAGTTACATTGGTCTTGTGCGAGTTATTCCTGCATCCTACGGGTTCTTTTGGGGGTTGGTTTGGGTTTTCACCCTTTAACGGCTTATTTTTAAGTCTAAGTGTGATTTTTGGAAATTATCTTCATACTCTCAAATCGGGAGACCCGGGACTACGCGGTTAGTTCCAATAAGTTACATTGGTCTCGTGCGAGGTGTTCATGCCTCCTACAGGGTCGTTTGGGTGTTGTTTTGGGTTTTCACGCTTTAACGACTTATTTTTAAGTCTGAGTGTGGTTTTGCAAATTATCATCGTACTCTCAAGTCAGGAGACTCGAGATTACGCGATCAGTTCCCACAAGTTAAATTGGTCCCGTGTGACGTGTTCGTGCCTCCTACGGGGTCTTTCGGGGGCAAGTTTGGGTTTTCACCCTTTAACGGCTTGTTTTTAAGTCAAAGTGTGATTTTTGCAAATTATCATCATACTTTCATATAGGGAGACTCGGGACTACGTGGTCAGTTCCTACAAGTTACATTTGTCCCGTGCAAGGTGTTCGTGCCTCCTACGGAGTCGTTTGGGGGCTGGTTTGGGTTTTCACCCTTTAACAGCTTGTTTTTAAATCTAAGTGTCATTTTTGCAAATTATCATCCTACTCTTAAACCTGGAGGCCCGAGACTACGCGGTCAGTTCCTACAAGTTACATTAGTCCCGTGCGAGGTGTCCGTGCCTCTTACAGGGTCGTATGGGGGATGGTTTGGGTTTTCACCCTTTAACGGCATATTTTCAAATCTAAGTGTGATTTTTTCAAATTATCGTCATACTCTCAAATCGGGAGACCCAGTCGGGACTACGCGGTCAGTTCCTATAAGTTACATTGGTCCCGTGCGAGGTGTTCTTGCCTCCTACGGGGTCGTTTGGGGGCTGGTTTGGTTTTTCACCTTTTAACGACTTATTTTTAAGTCAATGGGTGATTTTTTCAAATTAACGTCATACTCTCAAATCGGGAGACCCAGTTGGGACTACGCGGTCAGTTCCTACAAGTTACAATGGTCCCGTACGAGGTGTTCGTGCCTCCTACGTGGTCGTTTGGGGGCTAGTTTCGGTTTTCACCCTTTAACGACTTGTTTTTAAGTCCAAGTGTGATTTTTGCAAATTATCGTCATACTCTCAAACCAGGAGACCCGAAACTACGCGGTCAGTTCCAACAAGTTACATTGGTCCCGTGCAAGGTGTTCGTGCCTCCTACGGGGTCGTTTGGTTGCTGCATTGGGTTTTCACCCTTTAACAGGTTATTTTTAAATCTAAGTGTGATTTTTGCAAATTATCGTCATACTCTTAAACCGGGAGACCCGGGACTACGCTGTAAGTTCCTACAAGTTACATTGGTCCCATGCGAGGTGCCGTGCCTCTTACTAGGTCGTTTGGGGGCTGGTTTGGGTTTTCACCCTTTAACGGCTTGTTTTCAAATCTAAGTGTGCTTTTTTCAAATTATCGTCATACTCTCAAATCGATAGACCCAGCCGGGACTACACGATCAGTTCCTACAAGTTACTATGGTCTCGTGCGAGGTGTTCGTGCCTCCTACGGTGTCGTTTGGGGGTTGGTTTGGGTTTTCACCCTTTAACAGCTTGTTTTTAAGTCTAAGTATGATTTTTTGGAATTATCGTCATACTCTCAAATTGGGAGACCCGAGACTATGCGGTCACTTTCTACAAGTTACATTGGTCTCGTGCGAGGTGTCCGTGCCTCCTACGGGGTCGTTTGGGGGTTGCTTTGGGTTTTCACCCTTTAACGGCTTATTTTTAAGACTGGTGGTGGCTTTTTCAAATTATCATCATACTCTCAAGTTGGGAGACTCGAGACTACGCGATCAGTTCCTACAACTTACATTGGTCCCTTGCGAGGTGTTTGTGCCTCCTACGTGGCCGTTTGGGGGCTGGTTCGAGTTTTTACCCTTTAACGGCTTGTTTTTAAGTCAAGGTGTGATTTTTGCAAATTGTCACCATAATCTCAAACCGGAAGACCCCAGACTACGCGGTTAGTTCTTATAAGATACATTAATCCCGTGCGAGGTGTTCGTGCCTCCTACGAGGTCTTTGGGGTGATGGTTTGGGTTTTCACCCTTTAACGGCTTATTTTTAAGTCCAAGTGTGATTTTTACAAATTATGGTCATACTCTCAAACCGGGAGACTCGGGACTACGCGATCAGTTCCTACAAGTTACATTTGCCCCGTGGGAGGAGTTCGTGCCTCCTACGGGGTCGTTTGGGGGCTGGTTTGGGTTTTCACCGTTTAACGGCTTGATTTCAAGTCTAACTGTGATTTTTGCAAATTATCGTCATACTCTCAAATTAGGAGACCCGAGACTACGCGATAAGTTCCTATAAGTTACATTGGTCTCGTGCGAGGTGTTCAAGCATCCTACGGGTTCATTTGGGGGCTAGTTTGGGTTTTCACCCTTAAACGACTTGTTTATAAGTCTAAGTGTGATTTTTTGGAATTATTTTCATAATCTCAAATCGGGAGACCCGTGACTATGCGGTCACATTCTACAAGTTACATTGGTCTCGTGCGATGTGTTCGTGCCTCCTACGGGGTCATTTGGGGGTTGCTTTGGGTTTTCACCCTTTAACGGCGTATTTTTAAGACTGAGTGTGGCTTTTTCAAATCATCATCATACTCTCAAGTTGGGAGACCCGAAACTACGCGATCAGTTCTTACAACTTACATTGGTCCCTTGCGAGGTGTTTGTGCCTCCTACGGGGCCGTTTGGGGGTTGGTTCGAGTTTTCACCCTTTAACGACTTATTTTTAAGTTAAGGTGTGATTTTTGCGAATTATCGCCATAATCTCAAACCAAAAGACCCGAGACTACGCGGTCAATTCCTATAAGATACATTAGTCCCGTGCGAGGTGTTCGTGCCTCCTATGGGGTCTTTGGGGGGATGGTTTGGGTTTTCACCCTTTAACGGCTTATTTTTAAGTCTAAGTGTGATTTTTGCAAATTATAGTCATACTCTTAAAACGGGAGACCCGGGACTACGCGATCAGTTCCTAGAAGTTACATTTACCCCGTGGGAGGACTTAGTGCCTCCTACGGGGTCGTTTGGGGGCTGGATTGGGTTTTCACCCTTTAATGGCTTGATTTCAAGTCTAACTTTGATTTTTGCAAATTATCGTCATACTCTCAAATCGGAAGACCCGAGACTACGCGCTCAGTTCTTATAAGTTACATTGGTCTCGTGCGAGGTGTTCGTGCATCCTACGGGTTCGTTTGGGGGCTGGTTTGGGTTTTCACCCTTTAACGGCTTATTTTTAAGTCTTAGTGTGATTTTTAGAAATTATCTTCATACTCTCAAATCGGGAGACCCGGGACTACGCGATCAGTTTCTACAAGTTACATTGGTCTTGTGCGAGTTGTTCATGCATCCAACGGGTTCGTTTGGGGACTGGTTTGGGTTTTCACCCTTTAACGGCTTATTTTTAAGTCTAAGTGTGATTTTTGGAAATTGTCTTCATACTCTCAAATCGGGAGACCCGGGACTACGCGGTCAGTTCCAACAACTTACATTGGTCTCGTGCGAGGTGTTCGTGCCTCCTACGGGGTCATTTGGGGGTTACTTTGGGTTTTCACCCTTTAACGGCTTATTTTTAAGTCTGAGTGTGGTTTTGCAAATTTTCATCATACTCTCAAGTCGGGAGACCCGAGACTACAAAATCAGTTCCTACAAGTTACATTGGTCCCGTGGGAGGTGTTCGTGCCTCCTACGGGGTCATTTGGGGGCTGGTTCGGGTTTTCACCCTTTAATGGCATGTTTTTATGTCAAAGTGTGATTTTTGCAAATTATCGTCATACTTTCAAACCGAGAGACCCGAGACTACGCGATCAGTTCCTACAAGTTACATTGGTCCCGTGTGAGGTGTTCGTGCCTCCTACGGGGTCGTTTGGGGGTTGGTTTGGATTTCACCTTTTAACGGCTTATTTTTAGGTTAAAGTGTGATTTTTGCAAATTATCATCACACTCTCAAATTGGGAGACCCGAAACTACGCGATCAGTTCCTATAAGTTACATTGGTCCCGTAAGAGGTGTTCTTTCCTCCTACGGGGTCGTTTGGGGGCTGGTTTGGGTTTTCACCTTTTAACGGCTTGTTTTTAAGTCAAACTGTGATTTTTGAAAATTATTGTCATACTTTCAGACCGGGAGACCCGAGACTACCCGGTCAGTTCCTATAAGTTATATTGGACCCGTGCGAGGTGTTCTTGCCTCCTACGGGGTCCTCTGGAGGTTGATTTGCGTTTTCACCCTTTAACGGCTTATTTTTAAGTCAAAGTGTGATTTTTGCAAATTATCGTCATACTATCAAATTTGGAGACCCAGGACTACGCGGTTAGTTCCTTTAAGTTACATTGGTCCCCTGCAAGGTGTTCGTGCCTCCTACGGGGCCGTTTGGGGTCCGGTTCGAGTTTTCACCCTTTAACGGCTTGTTTTTAAGTCAAGGTGTGATTTTTGCAGATTATCGCCATACTCTCAAACCGGGAGACCCGAGACTACGCGTTCAGTTCCTACAAGATACATTGGTTCCGTGCGAGGTGTTCGTGCCTCCTTCGGGGTCATTTGGGGGTTGGTTTGGCTTTTGACCCTTTAACGGCTTGTTTTTAAGTCAAAGTGTGATTTTTGTAAATTATCGTCATACTCTCATATCGGGAGACCTAAAACTATGCGGTCAGTTCCTACAAGTAAAATTGGTCCCGTGCAAGGTGTCCGTGCCGCCTATGGGGTTGTTGGGGGGATGGTTTGGGTTTTCACCCTTTAACGGATGTTTTTAAATCTAAGTGTGATTTTTTCAAATTATCATCATACTCTTAAACCAGGAGACTCGGGACTACGCTGTAAGTTCCTAAAAGTTACATTAGTCCCGTGCGAGGTGTTCGTGCCTCTTACGAGGTCGTTTGGGGACTGGTTTGGGTTTTTACCCTTTAACGGCTTATTTTCAAATCTAAGTGTGATTTTTTCAAATTATCGTCATACTCTCAAATCGGGAGACCCAGCCGGGACTACGCGGTCAGTTCCTACAAGTTACATTGGTCCCGTGCGAGGTGTTTGTGCCTCCTACGTGGTCGTTTGGGGGCTGGTTTGGGTTTTCACCCTTTAACGGCTTGTTTTTAAGTCTATGTGTTATTTTTACAAATTATCATCATACTCTCAAACAGGGAGACCCGAGACTATGCGACCATTTCCTACAAGTAACATTGGTCCCGTGCAAGGTGTTCGTGCCTCCTACGGGGTCGTTTGGGGGCTGCATTGGGTTTTCACCCTTTAACAGGTTGTTTTTAAATCTAAGTGTGATTTTTGCAAATTATTGTCACACTCTTAAACTGGGAGACCCGGGACTACGCTGTAAGTTCCTACAAGTTACACTGGTCCCGTGCGAGGTGTCTGTGCCTCTTACGAGGTCGTTTGGGGGCTGGTTTGGGTTTTCACCCTTTAACGGCTTATTTTCAAATCTAAGTGTGATTTTTTCAAATTATCTTCATACTCTCAAATCGGGAGACCCAGCCGGGACTACGCGGTCAGTTCCTACAAGTTACTTTGGTCTCGTGCGAGGTGTTCGTGCCTCCTACGGGGTCGTTTGGGTCCTGGTTTGGGTTTTCACCCTTTAATGGCTTATTTTTAAGTTTGAGTGTAGTTTTTGCAAAATTATCATCATACTCTCAAGTCGGGAGACCCGAGACTACGCGATCAGTTCCTACAAGTTACATTGGCCCCGTGCGAGGAGTTCGTTCTTCCTACGGGGTCCTTTGGGGGCTGGTTTGGGTTTTCACCCTTTAACGGCTTGATTTCAAGTCTAACTGTGATTTTTGCAAATTATTGTCATACTTTCAAACCGAGAGACCCAAGACTACGCGATCAGTACCTACAAGTTACATTGGTCCCGTAAGAGGTGTTCGTGCCTCCTACGGGGTCATTTGGGGGATTGTTTGGGTTTTCACCCTTTAACGGCCTGTTTTTAAGTCAAAGTGTCATTTTTGCAAATTATCATCATACTCTTAAACCGGGAGACCCAAGACTACGCGATCAGTTCCTACAAGTTACATTGGTCCCGTACGAGATGTTCGTGCCGCCTATGGGGTCGTTGGGGGGATGGTTTGGGTTTTCACCCTTTAACGGCTTGTTTTTAAATCTAAGTGTGATTTTTGCAAATTATCGCCATACTCTTAAACAAGGAGACCCGGGACTACGCTGTAAGTTCCTACAAGTTATATTGGTCCCGTGCGAGGTGTTCGTGCCTCTTACGAAGTCGTTTGGGGGTTGGTTTGGGTTTTCACCCTTTAACGGCTTATTTTCAAATCTAAGTGTGATTTTTTCAAATTATCGTCATACTCTCAAATCGGGAGACCCAGCTGGGACTAAGCGGTCAGTTCCTACAAGTTACATTGGTCCCGTGCGAGGTGTTCGTGCCTCCTACGTGGTCGTTTGGGGGCTGGTTTGGGTTTTCACCCTTTAACGGCTTGTTTTTAAGTCTAAGTGTGATTTTTACAAATTATCGTCATACTCTCAAACCGGGAGACCCGAGACTATGCGACCATTTCCTACAAGTAACATTGGTCCCGTGCAAGGTGTTCGTGCCTCCTACGGGATCGTTTGGGGGCTACATTGGGTTTTCACCCTTTAACAGGTTGTTTTTAAATCTAAGTGTGATTTTTGCAAATTATCGTCACACTCTTAAACCGGGAGACCCGGGACTACGCTGTAAGTTCCTACAAGTTACATTGGTCCCGTGCGAGGTGTTTGTGCCTCTTACGAGGTCGTTTGGGGGCTGGTTTGGGTTTTCACCCTTTCACGGCTTGTTTTCAAATCTAAGTGTGATTTTTTCAAATTATCATCATACTCTCAAATCGGGAGACCCAGCCGGGACTACGCGGTCAGTTCCTACAAGTTACTTTGGTCTCGTGCGAGGTGTTCGTGCCTCCTACGGGGTCGTTTGGGTCCTGGTTTGGGTTTTCACCCTTTAATGTCTTATTTTTAAGTTTGAGTGTCGTTTTTGCAAAATTATCATCATACTCTCAAGTCGGGAGACCCGAGACTACGCGATCAGTTCCTACAAGTTACATTGGCCCCGTGCGAGGAGTTCGTTCCTCCTACGGGGTCGTTTGGGGGCTGGTTTGGGTTTTCACCCTTTAACGGCTTGATTTCAAGTCTAACTTTGATTTTCGCAAATTATTGTCATACTCTCAAATTGGTAGACTCGGGACTACGCGATCAGTTCCTACAAGTTACATTGGTCCCGTAAGAGGTGTTCGTGCCTCCTACGGGGTCATTTGGGGGATGGTTTGGGTTTTCACCCTTTAACGGCTTGTTTTTAAGTCAAAGTGTGATTTTTCCAAATTATCGTCATACTCTTAAACCGGGAGACCCAAGACTACGCGATCAGTTCCTACAAGTTACATTGGTCCCGTGCGAGCTGTTCGTGCCTCCTACGGGGTCGTTTGGGGGTTGGTTTGGGTTTTCACCTTTTAACAGCTTGTTTTTTAGTTAAAGTGTGATTTTTGCAAATTATCATCACACTCTCTAATCGGGAGACCCGATACTATGCGGTCAGGTCCTATAAGTTACATTGGTCCCGTGCGCGGTATTCATGCCTCCTACATGGTCGTTTAGGGGATGGTTTGGGTGTTCACCCTTTAACGGCTTATTTTTATGTCTGAGTGTGATTTTTGCAAATTATCGTCACACTCTAAAATGAGGAGAACCGAGACTATGCGATGAGTTTCTACAAGTTCCATTGGTCTCGTGTGAGGTGTTTGTGCCTCCTAATGGGTGGTTTGGGGGCTGGTTTGGGTTTTCACCCTATAACAGCTTGTTTTTAAATCTAAATGTAATTTTTGCAAATTATCATCACACTCTCAAATCGGGAGACCCGATACTTCACGGTCAGTTCCTATAAGTTACATTGGTCCCGTGCGAAGTGTTGATGCCTCCTACGGGGTCGTTTGGGGGCTGGTTTTGGTTTTCACGCTTTAACGGCTTATTTTTAAGTCAAAGAGTGACTTTTGCCAATTATCGTCATACTCTCCAGCCGGGAGACCTAGGACTATGCGGTCTATTCCTAGAAGTTACATTGATCCCGTGCGTGGTATTCATGCCTCCTACATGGTCGTTTAGGGGATGGTTCGGGTTTTCACCCTTTAACGGCTTATTTTTAAGTCTAAGTGTGATTTTTGCAAATTATCGTCATACTCTCAAATCGGGAGACCCGAGACTATGCGATCAGTTCCTACAAGTTACATTGGTCTCATGCGAGGTGTTCGTGCATCCTACGGGGTTGTTTGGGGGCTAGTTTGGGTTTTCACCCTTTAACGACTTATTTTTAAGTCTAAGTGTGATTTTTGGAAATTATCGTCATACTCTCAAATCAGGAGACCCGGGACTACGCGACCAGTTCCTACAAGTTACTTTGGTCTCGTGCGAGGTGTTTGTGCCTCCTACGGGGTCGTTGGAGGCTGGTTTGGGTTTTCACCCTTTAACGACTTATTTTTAAGTTTGAGGGTGGTTTTTGCAAAATTAGCATCATACTCTTAAGTCGGGAGACTCGAGACTACGCGATCAGTTCCTACAAGTTACTTTGGTCTCGTGCGAGGTGATCGTCCCTCCTACGGGGTCGTTTGGGTCCTAGTTTGGGTTTTCACCCATTAACGGCTTATTTTTAAGTTTTAGTGTGTTTTTTGCAAAATTATCATCATACTCTCAAGTCGGGAGACCCGAGACTAGGCGATCAGTTCCTACAAGTTACATTGGTCCCGTGCGAGGTGTTCGTGCCTCCTACGGGGTTGTTTGGGGGCTGGTTTGGGTTTTCACCCTTTAACAGCTTATTTTTAAATCTAAGTGTGATTTTAGCAAATTATCGTCATACTCTTAAACCAGGAGACCCGGGACTACGCGATCAGTTCCTACAAGTTACATTGGTCCCGTGCGAGGTGTTCGTGCCTCCTCGGGGTCGTTTGGGGGTTGGTTTGGATTTTCACCTTTTGACGGCTTGTTTTTAAGTTAAAGTGTGATTTTTGCAAATTATCATCACACTCTCATATCGGGAGACCCAATACTACAAGGTCAAATCCTATAAGTTACATTGGTCTCGTGCGAGGTGTTCATGACTCCTACTGGGTCGTTTGGGGGCTGGTTTGGGTTTTCATGCTTTAACGGCAATTATCATCATACTCTCCAACCGGGAGACCTAGGTCTATGCGGTCAGTTCTTAGAAGTTACATTGATCCCGAGCATGGTATTCATGCCTCCTACATGGTCGTTTAGGGGATGGTTTGGGTTTCACCCATTAACGACTTATTTTTAAGTCTAAGTGTGATTTTTGCAAATTATCGTCATACTCTCAAATCGAGAGACCCGAGACTATGCGATCAGTTCCTACAAGTTACATTGTTCTCGTGCGAGGTGTTCGTGCATCCTACGGGGTTGTTTGGGGGCTAGTTTGGGTTTTCACCCTTTAACGGCTTGTTTTTAAGTCTAAGTGTGATTTTTGGAAATTATCGTCATACTCTCAAATCAGGAGACCCGGGACTACGCGATAAGTTCCTACAAGTTCCTTTGGTCTCGAACGAGGTGTTCGTGCCTCCAACGCGGTCGTTTGGGGGCTGGTTTGGGTTTTCACCCTTTAACGGCTTATTTATAAGTTTGAGTGTGGTTTTTGCAACATTATCATCATACACTCAAACCGGGAGACCCGAGACTACGCGATCAGTTCCTACAAGTTACATTGGTCCCGTGCGAGGTGTTCATGCCTACTGCAGGGTCATTTGGGGGCTGGTTTGGGTATTCACCCTTTAACAGCTTATTTTAAGTCAAAGTGTAATTTCTTCAAATTATCATCATACTCTCAAATTGGGAGACCCGAGACTACGTAGTCAGTTCCTACAAGTTACATTGGTCCCGTGCGAGGTGTTCATGCCTCCTACGGGATCGTTTAGGGGCTGGTTTGGGTTTTCACCTTTTAATGGCTTTTTTTTAAGTCAAACTGTGATTTTTGCAAATTATCGTCATACCCTCAAACCGGGTGACCCGAGACTACGCGGTCAGTTCCTACAAGTTACATTGGACCCGTGCGAGGTGTTTTTGCCTCCTAGGGGTCGTCTAGAGGTTGGTTTGCGTTTTCACCCTTTAACGGTATGTTTTTAAGTTAAAGTGTGATTTTTACAAATTATCATCATACTATCAAATTGGGAGACCCGGGACTATGTGGTCAGCTCCTACAAGTTACATTGGTCCCGTGCAAGGTGTTCGTGCCTCCTACGGGGTCGTTTGGGGGCTGGTTTGGGTTGTCACCCTTTAACAGCTTGTTTTTAAATCTAAGTGTGATTTTTGAAAATTATCTTCATACTCTTAAACCGGGAGACCCGGGACTACTTAGTCAGTTCTTACAAGTTACATTGGTCCCATGCGAGGTGTCCGTGCCTCTTACGGGGTCGTTTGGGGGCTTGTTTAGGTTTTCACTCTTTAACGGCTTGTTTTCAAATCTAAATGTGATTTTTTCAAATTATCGTCATACTCTCAAATCGGGAGACCCAGCCGGGACTACGCGGTCAGTTCCTATAAGTTACTTTGGTCTCGTGCGAGGTGTTCGTGCCTCCTACGGGGTCGTTTGGGTCCTGGTTTGGGTTTTCACCCTTTAATGGCTTATTTTTAAGTTTGAGTGTCGTTTTTGCAAAATTATCATCATACTCTCAAGTCGGGAGACCCGAGACTACGCGATCAGTTCCAACAAGTTACATTGGCCCCGTGCGAGGAGTTCGTTCCTCCTACGGGGTCGTTTGGGGGCTAGTTTGGGTTTTCACCCTTTAACGGCTTGATTTCAAGTCTAACTTTGATTTTTGAAAATTATTGTCATACTCTCAAATCGGTAGACTCGGGACTACGCGATCAGTTCCTACAAGTTACATTGGTCCCGTAAGAAGTGTTCGTGCCTCCTACGGGGTCATTTGGGGGATGGTTTGGGTTTTCACCCTTTAACGGCTTGTTTTTAAGTCAAAGTGTGATTTTTCCAAATTATCGTCATACTCTTAAACCGGGAGACCCAAGACTACGCGATCAGTTCCTACAAGTTACATTGGTCCCGTGCGAGCTGTTCGTGCCTCCTACGGGGTCGTTTGGCGGTTGGTTTGGGATTTCACCTTTTAACAGCTTGTTTTTTAGTTAAAGTGTGATTTTTGCAAATTATCATCACACTCTCAAATCGGGAGACCCGATACTATGCGGTCAGGTCCTATAAGTTACATTGGTCCCGTGCGTGGTATTCATGCCTCCTACATGGTCGTTTAGGGGATGGTTTGGGTGTTCACCCTTTAACGGCTTATTTTTATGTCTGAGTGTGATTTTTGCAAATTATCGTCATACTCTAAAATGAGGAGAACCGAGACTATGCGATGAGTTTCTACAAGTTCCATTGGTCTCGTGTGAGGTGTTTGTGCTTCCTAATGGGTGGTTTGGGGGCTGGTTTGGGTTTTCACCCTATAACAGCTTGTTTTTAAATCTAGATGTAATTTTTGCAAATTATCATCACACTCTCAAATCGGGAGACCTGATACTTCGCGGTCAGTTCCTATAAGTTACATTGGTCCCGTGTGAAGTGTTCATGCCTCCTACGGGGTCGTTTGGGGGCTGGTTTTGGTTTTCACGCTTTAACGGCTTATTTTTAAGTCAAAGAGTGACTTTTGCCAATTATCGTCATACTCTCCAGCCGGGAGACCTAGGACTATGCGGTCTATTCCTAGAAGTTACATTGATCCCGTGCGTGGTATTCATGCCTCCTACATGGTCGTTTAGGGGATGGTTCGGGTTTTCACCCTCTAACGGCTTATTTTTAAGTCTAAGTGTGATTTTTGCAAATTATCGTCATACTCTCAAATCGGGAGACCCGAGACTATGCGATCAGTTCCTACAAGTTACATTGGTCTCATGCGAGGTGTTCGTGCATCCTACGGGGTTGTTTGGGGGCTAGTTTGGGTTTTCACCCTTTAACGGCTTATTTTTAAGTCTAAGTGTGATTTTTGGAAATTATCGTCATACTCTCAAATCAGAAGACCCGGGACTACGCGACCAGTTCCTACAAGTTACTTTGGTCTCGTGCGAGGTGTTCGTGCCTCCTACGGGGTCGTTGGAGGCTGGTTTGGGTTTTCACCCTTTAACGACTTATTTTTAAGTTTGAGGGTGGTTTTTGCAAAATTAGCATCATACTCTTAAGTCGGGAGACTCGAGACTACGCGATCAGTTCCTACAAGTTACTTTGGTCTCGTGCGAGGTGTTCGTCCCTCCTACGGGGTCGTTTGGGGCCTAGTTTGGGTTTTCACCCATTAACGGCTTATTTTTAAGTTTTAGTGTGTTTTTTGCAAAATTATCATCATACTCTCAAGTCGGGAGACCCGAGACTAGGCGATCAGTTCCTACAAGTTACATTGGTCCCGTGCGAGGTGTTCGTGCCTCCTACGGGGTTGTTTGGGGGCTGGTTTGGGTTTTCACCCTTTAACAGCTTATTTTTCAATCTAAGTGTGATTTTAGCAAATTATCGTCATACTCTTAAACCAGGAGACCCGGGACTACGCGATCAGTTCCTACAAGTTACATTGGTCCCGTGCGAGGTGTTCGTGCCTCCTCGGGGTCGTTTGGGGGTTGGTTTGGATTTTCACCTTTTGACGGCTTGTTTTTAAGTTAAAATGTGATTTTTGCAAATTATCATCACACTCTCATATCGGGAGACCCAATACTACAAGGTCAAATCCTATAAGTTACATTGGTCTCGTGCGAGGTGTTCATGACTCCTACGGGGTCGTTTGGGGGCTGGTTTGGGTTTTCATGCTTTAACGGCAATTATCATCGTACTCTCCAACCGGGAGACCTAGGTCTATGCGGTCAGTTCTTAGAAGTTACATTGATCCCGAGCATGGTATTCATGCCTCCTACATGGTCGTTTAGGGGATGGTTTGGGTTTCACCCATTAACGACTTATTTTTAAGTCTAAGTGTGATTTTTGCAAATTATCGTCATACTCTCAAATCGAGAGACCCGAGACTATGCGATCAGTTCCTACAAGTTACATTGGTCTCGTGCGAGGTGTTCGTGCATCCTACGGGGTTGTTTGGGGGCTGGTTTGGGTTTTCACCCTTTAACGGCTTGTTTTTAAGTCTAAGTGTGATTTTTGGAAATTATCGTCATACTCTCAAATCAGGAGACCCGGGACTACGCGATAAGTTCCTACAAGTTCCTTTGGTCTCGAACGAGGTGTTCGTGCCTCCAACGCGGTCGTTTGGGGGCTGGTTTGGCTTTTCACCCTTTAACGGCTTATTTATAAGTTTGAGTGTGGTTTTGCAACATTATCATCATACACTCAAACCGGGAGACCCGAGACTACGCGATCAGTTCCTACAAGTTACATTGGTCCCGTGCGAGGTGTTCATGCCTACTGCAGGGTCATTTGGGGGCTGGTTTGGGTATTCACCCTTTAACAGCTTATTTTAAGTCAAAGTGTAATTTCTTCAAATTATCATCATACTCTCAAATTGGGAGACCCGAGACTACGTAGTCAGTTCCTACAAGTTACATTGGTCCCGTGCGAGGTGTTCATGCCTCCTACGGGATCGTTTAGGGGCTGGTTTGGGTTTTCACCTTTTAATGGCTTTTTTTTAAGTCAAACTGTGATTTTTGCAAATTATCGTCATACCCTCAAACCGGGTGACCCGAGACTACGCGGTCAGTTCCTACAAGTTACATTGGACCCGTGCGAGGTGTTTTTGCCTCCTAGGGGTCGTCTAGAGGTTGGTTTGCGTTTTCACCCTTTAACGGTATGTTTTTAAGTCAAAGTGTGATTTTTACAAATTATCATCATACTATCAAATTGGGAGACCCGGGACTATGTGGTCAGCTCCTACAAGTTACATTGGTCCCGTGCAAGGTGTTCGTGCCTCCTACGGGGTCATTTGGGGGCTGGTTTGGGTTGTCACCCTTTAACAGCTTGTTTTTAAATCTAAGTGTGATTTTTGAAAATTATCTTCATACTCTTAAACCGGGAGACCCGGGACTACGCAGTCAGTTCTTACAAGTTACATTGGTCCCATGCGAGGTGTCCGTGCCTCTTACGGGGTCGTTTGGGGGCTTGTTTAGGTTTTCACTCTTTAACGGCTTGTTTTCTAATCTAAGTGTGATTTTTTCAAATTATCGTCATACTCTCAAATCGGGAGACCCATCTGGGGCTACACGGTCAGTTCCTACGATTTACATTGGTCCCGTGCGAGGTCTTCGTGCCTCCTACATGGTCGTTTAGGGGCTGGTTTGGGTTTTCACCCTTTAATGGCTTATTTTTAAGTCTAAGTGTGATTTTTGGAAATTATCTTCATACTCTCAAATCGGGAGACCCGGGACTACGTGGTCAGTTCCAATAAGTTACATTGGTCTCGTGCGAAGTGTTCGTGCCTCCTACGGGGTCGTTTGGGGGTTGCTTTGGGTTTTCACGCTTTAACGGCATATTTTTAAGTCTGAGTGTGGTTTTGCAAATTATCATCATACTCTCAAGTTGGGAGACCCGAGACTACGCGATCAGTTCCTATAAGTTACATTGGTCTCGTACGACGTGTTCGTGCCTCCTACGGGGTCATTTGGGGGTTGGTTTGGGTTTTCACCCTTTAACGGCTTATTTTTAAGTCTGAGTGTGGCTTTGTAAATTTTCATCATACTCTCAAATTGGGAGATCCGAGACTACACGATCAGTTCCTACAAGTTACATTGGTCCCTTGCGAGGTATTTGTGCCTCCTACGGGACCGTTTGGGGGCTGGTTCGAGTTTTCACCCTTTAACGGCTTGTTTTTAAGTTAAGGTGTGATTTTTGCAAATTATATCCATTCTCTCAAATCGGGAGACCCGAGACTATGCGGTCAGTTCCTACAAGATACATTAGTCCCGTGCGAGGTGTTCGTGCCTCTTACGGGGTCATTTGGGGGACGGTTTGGGTTTTCACTGTTTAACGGCTTATTTTTAAGTCTAATAGTAATTTTTGCAAATTATCGTCATACTCTAAAACCGAGAACCTGGGACTACACGATCAGTTCCTACAAGTTACATTGGTCCCCGTGCGAGGTGTTCGTGCATCCTACGGAGTCGTTTGGGGGATGGTTTGGGTTTTCACCCTTTAACGACTTGTTTTTAAATCCAAGTGTGATTTTTGCAAATTATCGTCATACTCTCAAATCGGGAGATCAAGCCGGGACTACGCGGTTAGTTCCTACAAGTTGCATTGGTCCCGTGCGAGGTGTTCGTGCCTCCTACGGGGTCGTTTGGGGGCTGGTTTGGGTTTTCACCTTTTAACGGCTTATTTTTAAGTCAAAGTGTGATTATCACAAATTATCGTCATACTCTCAAATCGGGAGACCCGAGACTACGCGATCAGTTCCTACAAGTTACATTGGTCCCGTTCGAGGTGTTCATGCCTCATACGGGATCGTTGGGGGGCTGGTTTGGGTTTTCAGGCTTTAATTGCTTGTTTTTATGTCAAAGTGTGATTTTTTCAAATTAACATCATACTCTCAAATCGGGAGACCCGGGACTATGCGGTCAGTTCCTAGAAGTTACATTGGTCCCGTGCGAGGTGTCCATGCCTCGTACGGGGTCGTTTGGGGGCTGGTTTGGGTTTTCAACCTTTAACAGCTTATTTTTAAATCTAAGTGTATTTTTTGCAAATTATCATCATACTCTCAAATCGGGAGACTCGGGACTATGCGGTCAGTTCCTAGAAGTTACATTGGTCCCGTGCGAGGTGTTCATGCCTCGTACGGGGTCGTTTGGGGGCTGGTTTGGGTTTTCAACCTTTAACGGCTTATTTTTAAATCTAAGTGTGTTTTTTGCAAATTATCATCTTACTCTCAAACCGGGAGACCTGGTACTACGCGGTCAGATCCTAAAAGTTACATTCGTCCCGTGCGAGGTGTTCAAGCCTCCTACGGGGTCGTTTGGTGGCTGGTTTGGGTTTTCACCCTTTAACGGCTTATTTTTAAGTCTTAGTGTGATTTTTTGAAATTATCATCATACTCTCAAATCGGGAGACCCAGGACAACGCGGTCAATTCCTATAAGTTACATTGGTCTCGTCCGAGGCGTTCGTGCCTCCTACGGGGTCGTTTGGGGGTTGGTTTGGGTTTTCACCCTTTAACGGCTTATTTTTATGTCTAAGTGTGGTTTTTGCAAATTATCATCATACTCTCAAGTCGAGAGACCCGAGACTACGCGATCAGTTCCTACGAGTTACAGTAGTCCCGTGCGAGGTGTTCGTGCCTCCTACGGGGCCGTTTGGGGGCTGGTTCGAGTTTTCACCCTTTAACGGCTTGTTTTTAAGTCAAGGTGTGATTTTTGCAAACTATCGTCATGCTCTCAAATTGGGAGACCCGAGACTACGCGATCCGTTCCTACAAGTTATATTGGTCCCGTACGAGGTGTTCATACCTCCTACGGGGTCGTTTGGGTGCTGGTTTGGGTTTTCAGGCTTTAACGGCTTGTTTTTATGTCAAAGTGTGATTTTTGTAAATTATCACCATACTCTCAAACCGGGAGACCCGAGACTATGCGATCAGTTCCTAGAAGTTACATTGGCCCCGTGCGAGGTGTTCGTGCCTCCTACGGGGTCATTTGGGGGTTGGTTTTGGTTTTCACCCTTTAACGGCTTGTTTTTAAGTCTAAGTGTGATTTTTGGAAATTATCATCATACTCTCAAATCAGGAGACCCAGCCGGGACTACGCGGTCTGTTCCTACAAGTTGCATTGGTCTCGTGTGAGTTCTTCGTGCCTCGAGTCATTTGGATTTTCACTCGTTAACGGCTTGTTTTTAAGTCTAAGTGTGATTTTTTCAAATTATCGTAATACTCGCAAATCGGGAGACTCGAGACCATGCGATCAGTTTCTATAAGTTATCTTGGTCCCGTTCGAGGTGTTCGTCCCTCCTACGGGGTCGTTTGGGGGTTGGTTTGGATTTTCACCCTTTAATGGCTTGTTTTTAAGTCAAAGTGTGATTTTTGCAAATTATCATAATACTCGCAAATCGGGAGACCCGGGACTACGCGGTCAGTTCCAACAAGTTATATTGGTCTCGTGCGAGGTGCTCGTCCCTCCTACGAGGTCGTTTGGGGGTTCGTTTGGATTTTCACCCTTTAACGGCTTGTTTTTAAGTCAAAGTGTGATTTTTTCAAATTATCATCATACTCTCAAATCGGGAGACCCAAGACTACGCGGTCAGTTCCTACAAGTTACATTGGTCCCGTGCGAGGTGTTCGTGCCTCCTACGGGGTCGTTTGGGAGCTGGTTTGGGTTTTCACCCTTTAACGACTTATTTTTAAGTCTAAGTGTGATTTTTGCAAATTGTTGTCATACTCTCAAATCGGGAGACCCAAAACTACGCGATCAGTTCCTACAAGTTACATTGATCTTGTGCGAGGTGTTCGTGCCTCCTACGGGGTTGTTTGGGGGCCGATTTGGGATTTCGCCCTTTAACGGCTTGTTTTTAAGTCATGGTGTGATTTTTGCGAATTATCATCATACTCTCAAATCGAGAGACCCGGGACTGCGCGGTCAGTTCCTACAAGTTACATTGGTCCCGTGCAAGGTGGTCGTGCCTCTTACAGGGTCGTTTGGGGGATGGTTTGGGTTTTCATCCTTCAACGACTTATTTTTAAATCTAAATGTGATCTTTTCAAATTATCGCCATAATCTCAAATCGGGAGACCCGGTCGGGACTACGCGGTCATTTCCTACAAGTTACATTGGTCTCGTGTGAGGTGTTCGTGCCTCTTACGGGGTCGTTTGGGGGCTGGTTTGGGTTTTCACCCTTTAACGGCTTATTTTTAAGTCTAAGTATGATTTTTGCAAATTATCGTCATACTCTCAAATCGAGAGACCCGGTCGGGACTATGCGGTCAGTTCCTACAAGTTACATTGGTCCCGTGTGAGGTGTTCGTGCCTCCTAAGGGGTCGTTTGGGTGCTGGTTTGGGTTTTCACCCTTTAACGGCTTGTTTTTAACTCTAAGTGTAATTTTTGCAAATTATCATCATACTCTCAAATCGGGAGACCCGGTACCACGCGGTCAGTTCTTATAAGTTACATTGGTCTCGTGCGAGGTGTTCGTGCCTCCTACGAGGTCGTTTGGGGGATGGTTTGGGTTTTCACCCTTTAACTGTTTGTTTTTAAGTCATAGTGTGATTTTTGCAAATTATCGTCATACTCTCAAACTTGGAGACCCGGAACTACGCGGTCAGTTCCTACAAGTTACATTGGTCTCGTGCGAGGTGTTCGTGCCTCCTACGGGGTCTTTTGGGGCCTAGTTTGGGTTTTCACCCTTTAACGGCTTGTTTTTAGCTCTAAGTGTGATTTTTCAAATTATCGTCATACTCTTAAATCGGGAGACCCGACCGGGACTACGCGATCAGTTCCTACAAGTTACATTGGTCCCATGCGAGGTGTTCATGGGGGTTGGTTTAGGTTTTCACCCTTTAACGGCTTGTTTTTAAGTCAAAGTGTGATTTTTACAAATTATCATCATACTCTCAAATCGCGAGACCCGAGACTATGCGAACAGTTCCTACAAGTTACATTTGTCCCGTACGAGGTGTTCATGCCTCCTACGGGGTCGTTTGGGGGCTGGTTTGGGTTTTCACACTTTAACGGCTTGTTTTTAAGTCAAAGTGTGATTTTTGTAAATTATCATCATACTCTCAAACCGGGTGACCCGAGACCACGCGGTCAGTTCTTTCAAGTTACATTGGTCCCGTGCGAGGTGTTCGTGCCTCCTACGAGGTCATTTGGGGGATGGTTTGGGTTTTCACCCTTTAACTGTTTGTTTTTAAGTCAAAGTGTGGATTTTGCAAATTATCGTCATACTCTCAAACTGGGAGACACGGGACTACGCGGTCAGTTCCTACAAGTTATATTGGTCTCGTGCGAGGTGTTCGTGCCTCCTACGGGGTCGTTTGGGGTCTAGTTTGGGTTTTCACCCTTTAACGGTTTATTTTTAAGTCTGAGTGTGGTTTTTGCAAATTATCATCATACTCTCAAGTTGGGAGACCCGAGACTTAGCGATCAGTGTTACATTGGTCTCGTGCGAGGTGTTTGTGACTCCTACTGGGTCATTTGGGGGCTAGTTTGGGTTTTCGCCCATTAACGGCTTGTTTTTAAGTCAAAATGAGATTTTTGCTAATTATCATCATACTCTCCAATCGGGAGACCCGAGACTACGCGGTCAATTCCTACAAGTTACCTTGGTCCCGTGCAAGGTGTTCGTGCCTCCTACGGGATCGTTTGGAGGCTGGTTTGGGTTTTCACCTTTTAACGGCTTGTTTTTAAGTTAAAGTGTGATTTTTTCAAATTATCGTCATACTCTCAAATCGGGAGACCCGAGACAGCGCGGTCAGTTCCTATAAGTTACATTCATCCCGTGTTAGGTGTTCTTGCCTCCTACGGGGTCGTTTGGGGGTTGGTTTGGGTTTTCACCCTTTAACGCCTTATTTTTAGGTCAAAGTGTGATTTTTGCAAATTATCATCATAGTGTCAAATTGGGAGACCCGGGACTACGCGGTTAGTTCCTACAAGTAGCATTGGTCCCGTGCGAGGTGTTCGTGCCTCCTATGGGGCCGTTTGGGGGTTGGTTCGTGTTTTCACCCTTTAACGGCTTGTTTTTAAGTCAAGGTGTGATTTTTGCAAATTATCGCCTTACTATCAAACTAAGAGACCCGAGACTACGCAGTCGGTTCCTAGAAGATACATTCGTCCCATGCGAGGTGTTCGTGCCTCTTACGGGATCATTTGGGGGATGGTTTGGGTTTTCACCCTTTAACGGCTTATTTTTAAGTCTAAGTGTGATTTTTGCAAATTATCGTCATACTCTCAAACCGGGAACCCGAGACTACGTGATCAGTGCCTACAAGTTACATTGGTCCCGTGCGAGGAGTTCTTGTCTCCTACGGGGTCGTTTGGGGGCTGGTTTGGGTTTTCACCCTCTAACGGCTTGTTTTTAAATTTAAGTTCTATTTTTGCAAACTATCGTCATACTCTTAAATCGGGAGAAACAGGACTATGTGGTCAGTTCCTGCAAGTTACATTAGTCCCGTGCGAGGTTTTCGTGCCTCTAAAGGGGTCGTTTGGGGGTTGGTTTGGGTTTTCACACTTTAACGGCTTGTTTTTAAATCTAAGTGTGATTTTTACAAATTATATGCATACTCTCAAATTGGGAGATCCGGCTGGGACTGCGCGATCAGTTCCTATAAGTTACATTGGTCCCGTGCGAGGTGTTTGCGCCTCCTACTGAGTTATTTGGGGGCTGGTTTCGGTTTTCACCCTTTAACGGCTTATTTTTAAGTCAAAGTGGGATTTTTGCAAATTATTGTCTTACTCTCAAACCGGGAGACCCGAGACGACGCGGTCAGTTCCTATAAGTTACATTGGTCACGTACGAGGGGTTATTGCCTCCTACGGGGTCGTTTGGGGGTTTGTTTGGGTTTTCACCCTTTAACACCTTGTTTTTAGGTCAAAGTGTGATGTTTGCAAATTATCATCATGCTGTCAAATTGGGAGACCCGGTACTACGCGGTCAGTTCGTACAAGTTACATTGGTGCCGTGCAAGGTGTCCGTGCCTCCTACGGGGCCGTTTGGGGGCTGGTTTGAGTTTTCACCCTTTAACGGCTTATTTTTAAGTCTAAGTGTGATTTTTGCAAATTATCATCATACTCTCAAACCGGGAACCCGAGACTACGCGATCAGTTCCTACAAGTTACATTGGTCCCGTGCTAGGAGTTCGTGTCTCCTACGGGGTCGTTTGGGGACTGGTTTGGGTTTTCACCCTTTAACGGCTTGTTTTTAAATTTAAATGCTATTTTTGCAAACTATCGTCATACTCTTAAATCGGGAGACCCGGGACTATGCGTTCAGTTTCTGCAAGTTACATTAGTCCCGTGCGAGGTGTTCGTGCCTCTTACGGGGTCGTTTGGGGGTTGGTTTGGGTTTTCAAACTTTAACGACTTGTTTTTAATTCTAAGTCTGATTTTTGCAAATTATCTTCATACTCTCAAATTGGGAGATCCGGTCGGGACTGCGCGATCAGTTCCTATTAGTTACATTGGTCCCGTGCGAGGTGTTTGTGCCTCCTACTGGGTTATTTGGGGGCGGGTTTGGGTTTTCACCCTTTAACGGCTTATTTTTAAGTTAAAGTGGGATTTTTGCAAATTATTGTCTTACTCTCAAACTGGGAGACCCAAGACGATGCGGTCAGTTCCTATAAGTTACATTGGTCCCGTACGAGGGGTTATTGCCTCCTAGGGGGTCGTTTGGGGGTCTGTTTGGGTTTTCACCCTTTAACACCTTGTTTTTAGGTCAAAGTGTGATGTTTGCAAATTATCATCATACTGTCAAATTGGGAGAACCGAGACTACGCGGTCGGTTCCTACGAAATACATTGGTCCCGTGCGAGGTGTTCGTGCCTCCTACGGGGTCGTTTGGGGGCCGGTTTGGGTTTTCACCCTTTAACGGCTTATTTTTGAGTCTAAGTGTGATTTTTGCAAATTATCGTCATCCTCTCAAATCGGGAGACTCGGGACTACGCGATCAGTTCTTACAAGTTACATTGGTCCCGTAAGAGGTGTCCGTGCCTCCTACGGGGTCATTTGGGGGCTACTTTGGGTTTTCACCCTTTAACGGCTTGGTTTTAAGTCAAAGTGTGATTTTTGCAAATTATCGTCATACTCTCAAACCGGGAGACCCGGGACTACGAGGTCAGTTCCTACAAGTTACAATGGTCCCGTGCGAGGTGTTCGTGCCTCCTACGGGGTCGTTTGGGGGCTTGTTTGGGTTTTCCCCCTTTAACGGCTTGTTTTTAAATCTATGGGTGATTTTTACAAATTATCGTCATACTCTTAAACCGGGAGACCCAGGACTACGCGACCAGTTCCTATAAGTTACATTGGTCCGTGCGAGTTGTTCGTGCCTCCTACGGGGTCGTTTGGGGGCTTGTTTGGCTTTTCACCCTTTAACGGCTTATTTTTAAATCTGAGTATGGTTTTTGCAAATTATCATAATACTCTCAAGTCAGGAGACCCAAGACTATGCGATCAGCTCCTACAAGTTACATTGGCCCTATGCGAGGTATTCGTGCCTCCAACTGGGTCATTTGGGGGCTGGATTGGGTTTTCACCCTTTAACGTCTTGTTTTTAAGTCAAAGTGTGATTTTTGCAAATTATCATCATACTCTCAAATCGGGAGACCCGAGACTACGCGGTCAGTTCCTACAAGTTGGCCTCCTACGGGGTCGTTTGGGGGCTGGTTTGGGTTTTCTCCTTTTAACGGGTTGTTTTTAACTCAAATTGTGATTTGTGTAAATTATCGTCATACTCTCAAACCGGGAGACCCGAGACTACGCAACCAGTTCCTATAAGTTACATTGGTCCCGTGCGAGGTGTTCTTGCCTCCTATGGGGTTGTTTGGGGGTTGGTTTTGGTTTTCACCCTTTGACGGCTTGTTTTAAAGTCCATGTGTGATTTTTGCAAATTATCATCATACTATCAAATTAGGAGACCCGGGACTACGCGGTCAGTTCCTACATGTTACATTGGTCCCGTGCGAGGTGTTCGTGCCTCCTACGGGGCTGTTTGGGGCATGGCTGGAGTTTTCACCCTTTAACGGTTTCTTTTTAAGTCAAGGTGTGATTTTTGCAAATTATCGCCATACTCTCAAACTGGGAGACCCGATACTACGCGATCAGTTCCTACAAGATACATTGGTCTCGTACGAGGAGTTCGTGCCTCTTACGGGGTCGTTTGGGGGCTGGTTTGGGTTTTCACCCTTTAACGACTTATTTTTAATTTTAAGAGTGATTTTTTAAAATTATTGTCATACTCTGAAGCTGGGAGACCCGAGACTACACGATCAATTCCTACAAGTTACATTGGTCCTATGCGGGGTGTTCGAGCCTCCTAAGGGGTCGTTTTGGGGCTAGTTTGGGTTTTCACCCTTTAGCGGTATATTTTTAATTCTAAGTGCGATTTTTTAAAATTATTGTCATACTCTCTAACCGGGAGACCCGAGACTACACGATCAATTCCTACAAGTTACATTGGTCCTGTGCGAGCAGTTCGTGCCTTCTACGGGGTCGTTTGGGGGCTGGTTTGGGTTTTCACCCTTTAACGGCTTGTTTTTAAGTCAAAGTGTGAATTTTGAAAATTATCATCACACTCTCAAATCGGGAGACCCGAGACTATGCGGTCACTTCCTACAAGTTACATTGGTCCCATACGAGGTGTTCGTGCCTCCTACGGGGTCGTTTCGGGGCTGGTTTGGGGTTTCACCCTTTAACGGCCTGTTTTTAAATCTAAGTGTGATTTTTGCATATAATCGTCATACTTTTAATTCGGGAGACCCGGGACTACGCGGTCAGTTCCTAGAAGTTACATTGGTCCCGTGCGAGGTGTTCGTGACTCCTACGGGGTCCTTTGGGGACGGGTTTGGGTTTTCACCATTTAACGGCTTGTTTTTAAATCTAAATGTTCGTCATGCTGTCAAATCGGGAGACCCGGCCGTGACTACGCAGTCAGTTCCTACAAATTACATTGGTCCCGTGCGAGGTGTTCATGCCTCCTACGGGGACGTTTGGAGGCCGGTTCGAGTTTTCACCCTTTAACGACTTGATTTTAAGTCAAGGTGTGATTTTTGCAAATTATCGCCATACTCTCAAATCCGGAGACCTGATACTATGCGATCAGTTCCTACAAGTTACATTGGTCCCGTACGAGGTGTTCGTGCCTCCTACGGGGTCGTTTGGGGGTTGGTTTGGGTTTTCACGCTTTAATGGCTTATTTTTAAATCAAAGTGTGATTTTTGCAAATTATCATCATACTCTCAAACCAGGTGACCCGGGACTACGCGGTCAGTTCCGAGAAGTTACATTGGTCCCGTGCAAGGTGTTCGTGCCTCCTACGGGGTCGTTTGGGGCTGGTTTGGGTTTTCACCCTTTAACGGCATGTTTTTAAGTCTAAGTGTGATTTTTATAAATATCGTCATACTCTCAAATCTGGAGACCCGAGTCGACACGGTCAGTTCCTACCAGTTACATTGGTCCCGTGCGAGCCTCCTACGGGGTCATTTGGGGGCCGATTCGGGTTTTCACCCTTTAACGGGTTATTTTTAAGTCTAAGTGTGATTTTTGCAAATTATCTTCATACTCTCAAATCGGGAGACCTGAGACTACGCGGTCAGTTCCTAGGAGTTACATTGGTGTCGTGCGAGGTGTTCGTGCCTCCTACGGGGTCATTTGGGGGCTAGTTTGGGTTATCACCCTTTAACGGCTTATTTTTAAGTCAAAGTGTGATTTTTACAAATTATCGTCATACTCTCAAACTGGGAGACCCGGGACTACGCGATCAGTTCCTACATGTTACATTAGTCCCGTGCGAGGTGTTCATTCCTCCTACGGGGTCGTTTGGGGGCTGGTTTGGGTTTTCACCCTTTAACGGCTTGTTTTTAAGTCAAAGTGTGATTTTTCCAAATTATCGTCATACTCTCAAATCGAGAGACCCGAGACTACGCGATCAGTTCCTACAAGTTACATTGGTCCCGTGCGATGTGTTCGTGCCTCCTACGGGATCGTTTGGGGACTGGTTTGGGTTTTCACCCTTTAACGGCTTATTTTTAATTCAAAGTGTGATTTTTGCAAATTATCGTCATACTCTCAAACTTGGAGACCCGGGACTACGCGATCAGTTCCTACAAGTAACATTCGTCCTGTGCGAGGTGTTCGTGCCTCCTACGGGGTCGTTTTGGTGCCGATTTGGGTTTTCACCCTTTAACGGCTTGTTTTTAAGTCATAGTGTGATTTTTGTAAATTATCGTCATACTCTCAAACCGAGACCCCCGAAACTACACGGTCAGTTCCTACAAGTTACATTGGTCCCGTGCGAGGTGTTCATGCCTCCTATTGGATGGTTTGGGGGCTGGTTTGGGTTTTCACCCTTTAACGGCTTGTTTTTAAGTCAAAGTGTGATTTTTGCAAATAATCATCATACTCTCAAACTGGGAGACCCGGGACTACGCGGTCAGTTCCTAAAAGTTACATTGGTCCCGTGTGAGGTGTTCGTGCCTCCTACGGGGCCGTTTGGGGGCTGGTTCGAGTTTTCACCCTTTAACGGCTTCTTTTTAAGTCATAGTGTGATTTTTACAAATTATCATCATACTCTCAAACCGAGAGGCCCGAGACTACGTGGTCAGTTCCTAAAAGTTATATTGGTCCCGTGCGAGGTGTTCATACCTTCTACGGGGTCGTTTAGGGGCTGGTTTGGGTTTTCACCCTTTAACGGCTTGCTTTTTAGTCTAGGTGTGATTTTTGTAAATTATCATTTTAGTTTCAAATCGGGATACCCAGGACTACGCGGTCAGTTCCTACAATTTACATTGGTCCCGTGCGAGGTGTTCGTGCCTCCTACGGGGTCACTTGGGGGTTGGTTTGGGTTTTCACCCTTTAACGGATTATTTTTAAGTTAAAGTGTGATTTTTACAATTTATCATCATACTCTCAAATCGGGAGACCCGGGACTACGCGGTTAGTTCCTACAAGTTACATTGGTCGCGTGCGAGGTGTTCGTGCCTCCTACGGGGTCGTTTGGGGGCTGGTTTGAGTTTTTACCGTTTAACGGCTTATTTTTAAGTCTAAGTGTAATTTTTACAAATTATCGTCATACTCTCAAATCGGGAGATTCGGGTCGACGCGGTCAGTTCCTACAAGTTACATTGGTCCCGTGCGAGCCTCTTACGGGGTCGTTTGGAGGTTGGTTTGGGTTTTCACCCTTTAACGGCTTGTTTTTAATTCAAAGTGGGATTTTTACAAATAATCGTCATACTCTGAAACTTGGAGACCCGGGACTACGCGATCAGTTGCTACAAGTTACATTGGTCCCGTGCGAGGTGTTCGTG
This sequence comes from Sambucus nigra, assembly GCA_949130495.1. NCBI lineage: Eukaryota > Viridiplantae > Streptophyta > Magnoliopsida > Dipsacales > Adoxaceae > Sambucus > Sambucus nigra. The sequence continues at coordinate 387,750,016 of OX422214.1, forward strand.
CCTCCTTCGGGGTCGTTTGGGGGCTGGTTTGGGTTTTCACCCTTTAACGGGTTATTTTTAATTCTAAGTGTGATTTTTGCAAATTATCTTCATACTCTTAAATCGGGAGACCCGAGACTACGCGGTCAGTTCCTACGAGTTACATTGGTCCCGTGCGAGGTGTCCGTGCCTCCTTCCGGGTCGTTTGGAGGCTAGTTTGGATTTTCACCCTTTAACGGCTTGTTTTTAAGTGAAAGTATGATTTTTGCAAATTATCATCATACTCACAAATCGGGAGACCCGGGACTACGCGGTCATTTCCTACAAGTTACATTGGTCCCGTGCGAGGTGTTCATGCCTCCTACGGGGTCGTTTTGGGGTTGGTTTCGGTTTTCACCCTTTAACGGCTTATTTTTAAGTCAAAGTGTGATTTTTTCAAATTATCGTCATACTCTCAAATCGGGAGACCCGAGACTATGCGATCAGTTCCTAGAAGTTACATTGGTCCTGTGCGAGATGTCCATACCTCCTACGGGGTCGTTTGGGGTCTGGTTTGGGTTTTCACCCTTTAACGGCTTGTTTTTAAGTCTAAGTGTGATTTTTCCAATTGTCGTCATACTCTCAAGTCGGGAGACTCGAGACTACGCGGCCAGTTCCTAGAAGTTACATTGGTCGCGTGCAAGGTGTTCGTGCCTCCTACGGGCCGTTTGGGGACGGGTTTGGCTTTTCACCCTTTAACGGCTTGTTTTTAAGTCAAAGTGTGATTTTTGCAAATTATCATCATACTCTCAAATCGGGAGGCCCGCGACTACGCGATCAGTTCGTACAAGATACATTGGTCTCGTTTGAGGTGTTTGTGCCTCTTACGGGGTCGTTTGGGGGCTGATTTGGATTTTCACCCTTTAGCGGCTTGTTTTTAAGTCCAAGCGTTATTTTTTGGATATTATAGTCATATTCTCAAACCTGGAGGCCCGTGACTACGCGGTGAGTTCCTACGTGTTACATTGATCCCGTACGAGGTGTTTGTGCCTCTTTACGATTGTTTGGAGGTTGTTTTGGGTTTTAATCCTCTAAGGATATGTTTTTAATCAATTTAGAACATTTATTGATTTTAGAAAATTTTGACATAGTTTCATTTATTTATTCGTTAAATCCAACATGTTTTAACATTTAAAATAAACTCAACAGCAATAGCAAATTCCAAAACCAAACCACCAACAAATCCCTTCCACCAATATAACTAAATAAGCTCATAAAGTAAGTGTCTTATGGTCCCGTGACATATTCACAAACTGATAGGCCCGTCACAAATCGTGGGTTGTTTTTACATTTTCAATTTTCAACTAATGTTAACTGAAATACATTTGAATAATCCACCTAAATATGTATTGTCAACGATAGCCATATACATCAAGTTATAATTGTTTGACGCAATTGAATAATATATGGCAAAGAATTTATCTCCAACACTACCATCTTCCAAATCAATTGTTCAGGGAAACTCATTATTGTTCTAAATAGAATAGATACAAATGTCTATTCCTATTCAACGTGGAAGACAACTCAAAAGAAGAAAAACAAAAACAAAAATAAAGACATATCTTAATTAAATTAACTTACATGGATTGATTTGATGAGATCATCCTTGATGGCATACCCCTAAGAGGCATATCTGCAAGGACTCTTTGTTTTTCTGCAAAAAAAAAGTGGTATGAAAAATATTTCCAACTGATACCAAGTACGTGCAATACAAATTCTTCCATTAGACTAAAGAGGAGAGGGGGTGGCACTACTAAAATTAACCTCCCTAGTTTTTACAGCTTTTATTTTCACTTTTTTGAGATGTTTTATTATATGGCTTTAAGTACTCTAGTGCCAAGAGACTCCCTCTTGTACGCATGCATCAAGTTGGTAACCCCCGAGGCTCATCACTGCATATTTTAAGTAAACATTATATATGCACAGAGATAAATACATACACATACAAAACGAAGATGACAACTGCGATTCCCCCTGCAGCTTAGACTTGGTCTTCAATTATTTGGCTTGGTCTAACTCAGTTTGACCTCTTTTGGAACAAGGAAATGCTCGATTTGAGGGATAACTTTGAGATACGCCACGGCCATCACCAGTTCACCAACTCACGCACCTTACATATGACTAATGTGATGTACTTACAATGAATTTGCTGCAAAAACATGCTTTAAACAACAAAAGCACTACAACGGAAATTATCAATACCTGTTAGTCAAATGTATCTAAATTGCGAGAATTAATAACTTAGAGATATTTAAACCTAGATATGAAGGACTACTAATATAAAATATTTTTGTGTAATCACACCCCCAACAAACATTTTGCCAGTTTGTAGCATGGGATTGACATAAGCATGACATTCAAGGTTTATTTATTGGAAAATAAATAAAAAAAAGGGAAATCCTAAAATGGCTATATGACTTTTGCCTATTTTTAATCAAAATTAGATTGGATCGGATTGGATTCAGATTCAGTCCAATCCATACACCATTTTATCAAACGCAATCCAATCCGATCCAACCTAATGTATTTCAATAATTCTACGACCACAAAATTTCATCTAAAACAACTTTCAATCCATTAAACAACAATAACATTCTGTCCAGAATGAGCAATTTTGATATCATCAAACGTACAAAAATTAGCACTTCTACAGCCATAACATTCATTCTGTCAAAAATAACTTCTCCCCAAAACATTCAAACTAGTCAAAATTAGTCAAATTAACCAAAAACAATTGCAAATATAACCTTAGCCACATTAGCATACTAATTTCAGCAATAATAACGAAAAATAAAAAATTCAGCAATAATAACAAGAACTACAAAATTTCAGCAACTAATTTCAGCCTATTAATTTCAACAATAATAACAAAAACTAAAAACTTCAGCAACAATAACAATAACTAAAAAAAATCAGCAACTAAACTAATTTCAACTAAAAAATTCAGCAACTAAAAAATTCAACCAAACTAATTTCAACTAACAACTAAAAACTATTAAACTTTAAAATTAACAAATAAAAACAATTTCATATCAGATTTATTGAAAAAATAACATACCTGATTAAATCAGGCAAATTTGAATCAAAAGGAAGGCAGGGACTCGCGGAGACGACGAGAGGAGAGAAGAGAGGTGAAGACAGCGGTGGTTCGGGCGGGAGAGGAGCGGAGGGATTGTCTTTGCAACAGTGAGGGGGAGAGAATCAAGGGCGGACGAAGATGGAGCAAGAGTGAGCTGCGAAATGGGTAGGGTTTTTTGGTTTTTGGTGAGAGTGAGAGTGAGAACGTAAATGGGTTTAGATGGCTCCATACTTCCGTAGTCTTTTTGTGTGAGCGGGAGAGTGAAGGGGATGAAATTTAGATGGATCCAAATGAAATGTCAAAAAAAAAATAGTATTTATATTTTAATCAAGTGTACTTAAGTTTGGCACACTTAAAAACAGTGCCAGATTTTGGCACTGTTTTAAAGTGTGCCAGATTGTCATTAAACCGTGCCAGAATCTGGCACAGTTTAAAACTGTACCAGATTTTTAATATCAGGGTGTGCCAAAATGCTATTTTTGGTGTAGTGATATGGCTTGCCTTATGCCTTCATTACCGACCACGAAACGCAGTTTGATAATGAATAATTCGTAGCTTATTGTGCTCAGTCCAACATCCAAAAATTACATTATGTGCCAGGACACCCATAGAGTAATGGTAAAATTAAAGTTACAAATAGAACTATGCTGAATGGGTTAAAGAAAAGTCTTGATGATGCAAAGGAAAACTGGATCAATGAGCTAAATTTTTTTTATGGGCGTACCGAACAACCTTGAGGGCTGCAACTGGAGAATCCCCATACATGTTAGCATTTAGGACTGGAGTAGTCATACCTACTGAGTTGGGTCTTTCATCCTATAGAGTTTTACATTTTAACTCTCCTATGAGTGATCTAATGAGAAGGTTGGATTTGGATATACTAGAAGAAGTGTGAGAAGATGTTTCTCTGAGAAATGCATCTTACCAGCAGCGAACAACTCGATTTTACAATAAAAGGATGAAGCCGACTAACTTAAATGAGGGAAATTATGTGCTAAAGAATATGCTACAGAAAAATAATAATCTTGAATCCAACTGGCATGGGCCCTATTATATTTCTGCAATCATCTAACCTTGAACTTATAGGATTGAAACTTTAGAGGGGAAGAATTCAAGAATCCATGGAACGCTAAGCACGGATTCTTGAATTTTCCCATGCGGAACAAGCAAAACTTGATCAGCATAAGCAATAAGTTTCTCGCCGAACAAGTTATTACGACCCCAAGGCGATCAACAAATATAAGGGTAAAACAAGATCTTTATCCTATTGGGCAAAGTGCAGGAAGAACGTTGCGAAGATTCCTCAAGGGGAATATAGGCACATATTCCACATACGTTTGGTCACGCCACTAGTAACTAATACAGAAAACCTAAGCATTTAGGTGTGTTAGTTAAACCTTTGGATAAAAATGGGTAACTCGCTCCAAATTTAGATTTTAATCTAAGTATGCTAGTAGAACCTATGTATTCATTGGTAATTGATAATAAATTTAGATTTTAATCTAAGTGTGTCAATAGAACTAATGAAAAAGAAGAACTCAGTCACATCCAAAAAATAGCCACATTCAGAAATTAACAAGATAAGCTAATCAAATGCTTTTTTCATTCATTTGAATAATGATTACATAACTGTGTTCACATAAGAAATACAAGATAATATTCTAAAGGGACTTTCCCCTCAGCTTTAAAAATATGATTCATACCAGCTGGAGGATCATCTAAAGTATAAGGAGAATTGATAAAATTAAAGTCTTGAAGCATTATCCTATTGCTAATTCTTGGTTGATCTAACAGATGAGGAGGTCAAACGATTTCCAGCTCATCGTGCAGCTCATAGACTCCCAGATATTTAAAAATCAAGGCCTGGGGAATTTTGTTGGCAGGAATCCAGTTAACATCTAGTTTAAAAGGAGGATCTTCAAGGTCTAGCAACCCAGGATCATACCATTTCTAGAAATTACTATTTTCTTGAACCTTTAACATTGTCAGACAATTGGTCCAACCCCACTTATAGCCTTCATTATGGTCCTGTTTAAAGCTAGCATCGAAATACCTCAAAGCTTCATTATATCCTTCCATCCAGATTTCTCTAGGTTTCTTGTGAAACTGGAAGGTCAGTCTCTCAACTTGATGATGTAGTTTCTTCAGCACTCCATACTAAGTTTGCATTTGAGAAGACTGAGTAGCAAGTTTCTCAGTTTGAGTTTGAAGCTTCTGGGACATCTCAGCAAGGCCTTGGTTTTTGGCCTTCAACTGTGCAGCTTGGTTGGCAAGAGTTTGTTGAGTTCTAGGCTCATTTGTAGTTCCTCAACTAGGTTTATTTCTTGCTTGGTAAGAATAGGTAGACTTAGTCTTTTTCAGTGCCTCCAATTATTCCATTAATCTAGCATTTTTAGCTTCCAAGAAAGAATGGCCTTTGTCAGTATTAGCAACAGCAGTAGAAGAAGACTTCAAAGCATTTAGATCATCTCTTAAATTGTTATTCTCCTCCTCCGACAGTTTGGCAATGGCTCTAGCTTCCTCTACTTCATATTTAAGCATAAATTCTTGTCTTCAAAAATGAGAAGAGAATTTCTCCAACTTCTATTCAAAGTCCCTGCCTTCACTCAAAGCCTTGTACTTCTCCTCATAGTTATCATGCAAAAGAGCATTTGACTCCTTATGCTCCTCTTGCATCTCTTCAATCATTTCATAGTAGGTAACATTATTGGCCACTTCTCGATCAAAAAGGCATTTTAGATGAAGATAGGCTTCATTGGCTTGAGCAGACACACCTTCCCCGATCAACTTCAATAGATCTTCCTCAATCAGAGATAAATGACCCGCTTTAAAAAGTTTATTGCATCTCTAGAGTAGCTCGGAGTCAGTAGACGAGAATTATTCCATTTTATCCATGAATTATTAAAAGCAAGAAAAATATCCAATCAACAACAGAATATAAAGTATAAAGAACAGATAAGCAAAGGAGGAAGAAAATTTATTTCCATTGATAAGTTGTTAATTACAAATACATCAGCAAAAAGAAAGAAAAAATTACAAGTGTAGAAGAAAATAAAAATAAAATTTTCTCAGACAGATCTACCCTTCTTCATGTCTGGCATAGGTTCAGCAAAAGTGGATACAGGAGCAGGAAAAGGCAAATGGCTATCAGAGGGAGGAGTATAAGAATCAACAGTTTGATGTTGATTGGCAGAATCCAACACTAATAGGGATTCGCTTGAACCCCCATCATATTTCATATCCTCATCCATGTTAGGAGGAGCTCCTAGATCATGTCTGAGAAAGAGTTCAGAATCTTGTGGGGTGCCGACCTCCACCACGGTTGTCGACCAACTGTCCTTGAAGTATTTCTTCTTTGCAAATTCAATTTGCAAAGAAGCAGCTCTAATGAACTTTTCCCAGCCTTTTTTGAAGCCAACCTCCGTAGCCTTATCTCTTTTGGCCTTTTTAGCAACAAATAGGGCCTTCTCAGTATCCAAGTAGTGCTACAACTTGGTAATCTTAGCTCTCTTAGCATTCAGGTCTTTTTGCAGACCAACAACTTAGCCCCGAGCAGTCACAACATCATCTTCTACAGCTTTTATTTTTTCCTCCCACTTCTTCTGCTCATTGGCCAATACTTGTTGGGAATCAAAAGCTTCTTCAACCTATTGCGAAGAAGAACGCAAAGCATCATCCTTCTCCAACATATTATTGAAGTCAACAAGAAATTTCAAAAAGAGAAAACAAGGTGAGTTAATTAGAAATATCAAATAAAGAGAGAGAAAGAAAAGAAAATTAGTAGAGCTGGGCTTTGAACATCCCTTTCAGGACTCCTTGATCGGGGCAACTAGCAAAGTACCAAACCTTATTAATTGTCTATCCAAACCAAGGCTAAGTGCCACTAGTGAACCAGAAACATATAAATCCACCAACACTTATTGGTCGGTGTTGCCTGAAGACCCTTCTGCCAACTTAGAAGGAGGTCCTCTTCTCAACTTCTTGAGCTGACTTTCATCAGCTTCTTCAGCAGAAATCTTCTTCCCAATATTCCCCTTATTCGATGGGGGCTTCTTCACAGCATCCTCCTTATGGGGTGGAGGCTTCCTCCCTGCATCTTCTTTATTTTTGGCTCAATCAATAGCTTGTTTGGAGGAGCTAGTAGAAGATATGTCACCCAAGATATTGGGAAACTTCCTCTTCCCCATAACAGCAACAAGAGGTAGGTCTGAATCTAAAGAAGAAGAAATAGTAGCAAGTTCACCACTACCAGATACAGTGGAAGAGGATGTGGAGATGGGGTCTTAATCAAGGTCGATTAAAAGAGAATGTGCAACTACAATTGGGCAAACAACAAAGGAGGTGATGGTATTTCTATACTGCAGTAAGTATGAGGCTGATCTAGTATACTCTTCCCCAACGTTCTGATGAATGCCCCAAATAAACTTCAACTCCCTGAGGTTGACGTCACTCTACTTGGGACACTTTCTCTTTCGGTCAACTACAAATAAAAGTTAACAAAATATACATTAGTATTAGCAGTTAGCGTATTATACAAAGAAGTACAAGAAAAAAATGCAACATATCCCATTGCCACTTGGTGGGCACCTAGGTCCCTGGTATTCAGCATTCCCAGTCAAAGGATCATGTTGCCAACTTTTAATAAAGAAGTAACAGGATAAACCATGATTGATAAAGAAGAAAAAGATTCTTACAGAACTTAAGGATTCAACAAGAACTGAAGAATAGAGATCGATCGCACAAGAGAGAGAAAAAGCTTGAAGACACAACGGCAGGCAAAAACTCAGAAAGTTTGAGGTAAGAAATGATCGTGTCTTTTTCGCCTTTATAGGTTGCCTAAAAAATTGGAAAGTTAATGATTAAAAGAAGACGTAGATTGAACTATTGGCGGCTAAAGACAGAAAAAGACATATTTACCAAAAAACGGTTCACTAAAGTTGCAGATAATTACAAAAATTCCATACGTATTATGTGCCGATAATTAAATCATTATTTTTACAAGTATGAGAAGTCGATAATCAACCAAGCCTTAAAATTGTTGCCCGAGCAACTTTAAGAGATAAATGGTCCATACTCTTGTAAAAACCTTAAGCATGAAATATTGGGTTCTTATGTTGATACCAAAAACTATCATGTTCCGTGGACCAATCATTTATGAACATGTGTCATTTCGTTGGGCATTAATCCAAGTCAACAAAGATGAGGCACCGAACAACTGAAGGAATGCCGACTAACTAGTTAAAGAAGCCCGACCAACAGCAGGACGGCCAACCAACAATAACAATAAATCCTCAACAATTGTATACATTAACACTATTCGGATGTAAATGCCTATATTATAAACGCATTCCATCCTTTAGTATTCCAACTCTTATACACGCTCAAAGGGATATAAATACATTACAAACCCTACATCCAAGGGACATGAGAAAAATGAGACAAGAGGCAATTGAACAAGCCCAAGGCAATACACAATAGTGGACGTAGGCTCTTTCTTATAGTTGAACCACTTTAAAATTTCTTTGTCTCTTTTTTTTTATATTTATCTGTGATCAATTAATTAGGACAGTCTATTTTTTTGCATCAACACCATGTGTGGTAATTGTAAGGAATGCTAGTTTTTAACCATAATGATACGAAATGATTTTTTGTAAAGATAGAAAGAATAAACAGGTTAAATGATGTTTTTAGAATCAAACGGTTTAATACATTGGGATATGTATTTTCAAAGTTTTATATGTAGATATATACGTACTTTCACATGCATGTAGCGTAGCATTTGAGTATTCTTTTCTACCGTTCATTTCTATACTGCATTTGTAAAGTTCTCACTGAGCATTCATCTCACTCCCTCCTTCTGTTATGGCAGGCTTCATGCAATTTCGTAATTTGAGCAAGTTATACAAGTATTTACTTGCATTTACAATAGTGGCTCTGTTTACTTGGCCTTGGAGCACTTTCCTTGATTCATATCACCTAGTGATTGTAAATTGAACTCGCATGGTAATAAGTGTAACGTTAAATAATTTATAAAACTGGATTAGAAATATTATTTTAGTGTGTTTCATTACACTTCACAATTAACGCGTGAATAGAATTTGGTTAGTCCTTTAATAACCATTAAACTCGGGTCGGGGCGTTACAATTCCAGCATGTATATTCAATTTGTAACCAGTTTTAATCTTTATTGTGCACTACATTGTAACTCTTATCTTCTCGTTCTTCAAATAGTCAAAATGCAAAATCAAAACAAGTTGTAAATATCCATATAAAAATTTATAACACCTCCATTAAACACTTACCCAACTCCCTTAATGATATTTGCACATCAAAGGTCTTTCACTGATGCTTAGAATAGATAGATAGCATTTCATGATCCAGTTCAACACTTATATCTAACAAATTGTCTCCAAAACAATCATTCGTTTCTACATATATACTATGTTGTGCATGAATGCAGTGTATAGTGATCAACTAGGGTACCGTGGCAAACAAAAAATCAGCCAAATATAGCAATCCAAATAAGTCACATAGAAAAGATATGAAGAAAGAAAAATTTACTTGTTTCACCAATTTGGCTACGTCTATCGGCGATCAGTGTCATTAATAGACGAAGACTACAAATGTAAGGACTTTTTGTTCCTTCCTTACACACGAATAATCTCTCTTCTCACAAATAATATAACTCCCATACATATATTGGAATACCCTAACAAAGATTAATCTCACCAAAAGAGGTTCCAATATTCTACCTAAATCCTCAATAGAGAATACCAAAAATTGGTTCCCAAGTTAACCAATCTTACAAAAATATGAACCCTTAATGTTCACTCATAAATTCTCTGTTTTGGAATAAAATCAGAGAATGCCCAAATCTCTCTTAAGGAGAAAGAGCAATCAATGTTAATGATTGCTCAAAACTAGGGTTAAAACCCTTAACACATTATATATATAAGTGAAACCCCTTTGGGGTGAAACTCTCAAAATACCCCCAACTTTTCGCAGTCTGGGCCTATTCATTGCGTTGAACCTCCTTTTTTGGTTGTGCCATACATGCTAATAAACCCTGGAAGAACCTGCATCTAGCTACCCCCCTTTGTTGTAGGGAAGTTATCTCCAATGGTATTTTGAACCAAACCCCACAAATCTCCACCATGGAGAAAATAACCACCGTACCAAAACGAGTCTTCTAAAAGATCCTACATAAAGTGAGGGACTTCACCAAATACAGGTTGTATATGTTACACATCCACAAGAATGCCTACACCATTTATGTCAAATCCACAATGATCCTTAGCACCCTCAAAATTCCCTGATTTGACATCACACCTATCAACTCCGCCAACCACCCTTTAACCGTTGGCTTGTAACTGAAAGTCATCTTCTCTTACTGTTGGAGAATAAGACGTCTCTGACTTTCCTTTGCATCTCTATCATGACTCAATTATTTCTTCCCCCTCAGCTTTTTGGATCTCGAATGAACTAACTCGAAGCCACTAAGACTATCGCATGTTAATTTCATCCCTATCCTTATAGGTTTGCCTCCCTTTAAGGACTGCTACAATTTCATTTTCCACCTCAAGGAGGATTTCACCTTCCCCGAATTTTGTGTAGTTCCCTGACAACACAAATGAGAGTAAAAATCATCAATTTTCCCTGAAATACAATTTTTTCTTGCCTACTACTCCTTTGTCAAGCTTCGAATGCGAATTTTCACTTGCCATAACCGAAGACTCCATAATAGCTACACATGTTACCGTATTCCCTTAGAGAACATATAAGTTCTTCACCTTAGTGTCCCTATACATAAAAAGAGAGCATGTCATGTCCCTCATACCTCCACCCTATATTACCACCTTATAAATCATGGAGTCTAGAACCCATAAACATAAGGTTCACCCGAAAACCCAAAACATGTCAAACATCATACACAGTTCTCACCAACTCATCATATGTCTTGATTTTAAGTGATACAATTCTCAAAATTTCGAAGGCACTCCCATCGACTATTAAAATAGAACTAACTTTCACCTATTTTTAGGAGGAGAAAGAATCTCGATTAGGACACATATGAATTGAACAGCCATAATCCAAAACCCAAATGTCATTAAATGAGTCACCAAATTGGGTTGCATGAGTGAAAAATTATCTACGTCCTCCTAATCACTTGCATCCTCCATCGTTGTTTATGCGTTTTGAACGTTCTGTTTGCCTTTTTCATTCGTGTCCTTAAGTTGGGGACAAGAGGCAATGATGTGCCAGACCTCCTAATAATAGTAAGACTCCCGATCCTTGTGCCCCTTTGATTTGGACCTTGAGCTCTTATAATTATTCTATGAACGATTAGGCTTGCGACATCACTGTCAACCTAAACCACTTTCCTCCTATTCTCATTGGAGAGAATTATTGATGTGACCTAATCTAGAACGACACTCTTATTCCTGTACATTATCATAATCATCAAATGATCGTACCTCTTGATAAGAAAAGCTAAAAAAAATGCAATGTTGAGGTGGTCTTGTAATGAAGTACTCGGGCCCATATTAAATCAGTAGAATTCATTTTTTAGATTAATCCGATTTGTCAAAGACTTATCCAATTAATGCTTCTCAAGATTTTCCCAAATCACCTTAGCGGGAATCTATGTCATAACACTGTGTTTAATCTCATTAGAAAAACACACTGAATCGTGGAACAAACCTCATTAGCTATATTCTTCCACTCGCCATCCTTCATTGTGCCCAATTTTTCCTCTAAAGCATGGATCAATCCCGCTTTGACAAGGATGTATGTCACCTCCACTTGCTAAAGTCCAAAAATTTTTTTCCCATCAAATTTCTCCACAACGTACTTTATCTTTTAGGCCATAATCAAAATATAACCTAGTTTGCAACATAGGCAATGATACCATTTTATTGTGAAGGAATGCGATGTATAGTGATCAAGTAGGGCACCGTGACCAAAAAATAATCACTGGTATATGACAATCAAAATAAAGACAATAGAATATAAATGAAGAACACATAATTTACGGGTTTACTAATTTGGCAATGTCAATAGGCGATCTGTGTCAGTAATAGAAGAAGATTACAAATAAAATGACTTTTTGTTCCTTCTTCACACACAAATAATCTCTCTTCTCACAAACAAAATAACCCTCACACCTATTGGAATACCCTCACAAATATTAATCTCATGACAAAAGGCTCATACATTCTACCTAAATCCTCAATAGATAATACCCAGAATTGGTTCCCAGGTTAAACAATTTTACACAAATATGAACCATTAATGTTCACTCACAAATTCTCTATTTTGGAATACAAGAAGAGAACGCCCAAATCTCTCTCAAGGACCAAGACCAATCAATGCTAATGCACGTTTAAAACTAGGGTTAAAACATTTAAATGTTCTATTTATAGGTGAAACTCATTTGTGGTTAAACCCACAAAATACCCCCAACTGTTCGGAGTCTGGGCCCATTCGATGTGGTGAATGTAACACCCCGTATTTCTGTGCATGTAATATTTAATTAATTCAAAAAATTTTAAATTACTTGTGTGTCGTAATTTAATTGAATTAATTATGGTAATATTTATTTAAATATTAATCGGTGAGTAATGGTTAATATTTGGGGAAATTTAATTACCAAGTGAATAGTAATCATTTAATTATTTCATAATGTGTATTAGTGACGTGGCATTTATTTATCTCAGCCGGGAGTCGGTATAGACTAATTTGGGTGTGAGATAAGGATTTTTATAAATTAATTCGGATATCGATTCTGAGTGCACGGTTGACTCCGGATGGGTCGAGATAGTCACAATAGTGTACCCGGGGTGGTAAATGGGTCATGGGGCATTTTAGGGCATGACCGAGCCCACGCGGGGGTAGTTGGGCCATTTTAATTAAGCCCATAAGTCAAAAACGGGATTAGTGTGTTAAACCTAAACCTAAGAGTGTGGAATGGAAGAAAAACACACATCGAAACCAAAGAGTTGGAAAGGAAAACTAGAGGGAGTAATTGGTGAATACCTTGGGATTCTTATGGATACAAATCAAGGAACAAAGTTGGGTGTGCATCATCAAGCCTGTCTCTACACCAACGGATCAGACTCAACGACCCAAAGTCAATTGGTTAAATTGTTGTAATACTAATTGATGTTAATCAATTCATATTTTTGTGATGTGAAATCAGAAATTTGTTTTGGGTATATTGGGTACAAAATGGGTTTTTTATGAAAGGAACACTTAAATAAGATTTAATGGGAGAATTAACAGTGTGGCATGGTTTTGTGAGGATATTTTATTTACATGTGAAAAAACCAAAAGCAATTGTGGACGAATTTGGGATAAGTGGATGCAATTGGAACCTAACGAGTAAAAACCCAGAATTTTCCCCAAATCAGAAAGGTAGAAATTTGTGAAACTAAATTAATGTTTGAGGCTCTATGAGAGGCCCTGATCATGTTCTTATGTAGTCACGTTGTTGATTGTTCTTAGGTTAGACCAAGGGAGAAGTTAGAAATTTGAAAATTTTCGTTAATGGAGGAAACAGCAAGGTGGAGAAGATGACCACCTGTTCGATCGATCGATCGACGGTTGGGGGTCGATTGATCGACCCTTCAGGTTTTTTGGCAGTTTAGCTTAGGGATTTATATGGGTAAAAATTTTAGTTGCCAATTTCCTCTAGCATAATTAAGAAAAGAAAAAAATTAATTATGGGAGTTAATTCTTAACAATTACAAAGGAGTATAATTGGGAGTGGTGGGGGAATCAAGTGCGACACATTGTGAGTGAATTTTGGGAAATAAATTCTAAGAAATAAAATAACGGACTAGGTGAACAAGTTAGGGTATAGTAGTAGGGCAACAGTACTTATTTAAATTAATTATAGAGGAAAACTAATTAATTTGGAGTTGGGGATTTGACTCGGGTGATATTTAATTTCGGGCCACGTGATCTAGTCCGGGTATACGAGTCCGGGTATATTAGTTGAGTGACACCAAAGTAATAAATTAATTAAGGGATAAATTAATTGATTTAAAGTCGGACCATATACTCTAAAAAGCAATGAATTAATTAATGGGCAAATTAATTAAATTAGAGTCGGACCATAGACTCGGGGAAAATATAGGCTAGTGCTACGGATTTTTGTGCACGGTAATGTCGGGAACTAATTATTATATATATATATTTATATATATATATATATATATATATTTATATATATATATATATATATATATGGTGTTGTGATAGTGTATATATAGAGAGATATTGTGTGTGTTATTAAATATCAGTGACTAGATATTTATTTAATTTATATACTCTAGTGCTATCAAGGGAGGTTGCGCAATGTGGGTGAATCCCCTGGCTAGAGGAGCAGGGAGAGTATATCCCCAGATCATAGCGTCCGTTATATGGTTGAGAGGATTATCTCACTTTCAGGGAAGGAATATGACCGCCTCCATTATGTTTATATTTGGCCAACTTAGTGAGCGATTCTAACTTGAGGTAACTAGGTTATGCAAGTACATCTAGTGGGATAGAACTTTACAGAATACATCCCCTGAGTTATTACTCGGGAGGATGAGTTATATTTATATTCAACATATGTGTGAATGTTGTAATATGGTTCTACGTATATAATGGGATAGATAGTTATATACGGGTCATTAAATACATATAGTGAATTATAAGTAATTATATATGGGGTATATTCATATTCAACATATGTGTGATTGTTGTAAGATAACTTTATGTATATAATGGGGCATATAATTATATACGGGTAATTCAAATACATGGAGAAAATTGTATTATTCATATAACTAGTGAAAGTTATATGGCTTTCAAGGAAATATGATTAACTAAGTTCAAGTGGTAAATAACTTATAAATCATGCGTTTAAAATACTCGGGATTGAGTAGGGCGATTGACAAGAGTTATATCAAGTATCTAGTTTCGAGGTTGAGGACTAGGTGGGATATAAAGAGGACGTTAGGTGTGCACATTAGTTGAGGGGTGAGTCTGTCCTCATGGGAATGAGACACTAACTAAAATATGAAGCGCATTCATACATATTTTATTACTGCAAGTTAATCATTTGCTAAATATTTTCAAAATATTTTGGGTTCTAACCCTAGCTATAAAATATTTTCAAAACCTTTTAGGTGTCCATCCACAGGGACGCCAGGCTTGATTTCATTCTAGGGATTCGCTGCTGCAGCATATGTGGATGTTGCAAGATTTGGATAGCCGCCTCTATTCCTTCTATTCCAAGTGTAGGGATTTTCTATCAGAGATCCGAGCATGTTGCTCACGGTGTTTATTTAGTATTTATTTCAGATAATTGAGATCCATTATTATCTTCCTCTACCTTTGTGTTGGATTTTAGCCGATGGTTTATTCGGCCAGTTTCTTATTTATATGTGATGGTTGGATTCATTTAACTTGTGATTGTTAATGATTTATTTCCGCATGAGTATTTCATTGAATTAATGAAAGATAAATACTTGGCACCAGTCTAATTTCACTTAGGTGGTTAGTAATTAAAAAATTTCGACAGTGATGCTAAGAATGAACCAACTGAGAAACCTATTCTAATTTAATTTATGACTGATCACCCGGGGTTTAATTAGGCGGGGTGTCACAGATGGTATCAGAGCATCAGGTTCTAGTGTCCTTAGGATCTGTGAGACTTTTCACGTTTCAGCTTAGCATTCTTTGATGTAGAGCCTTATGATAGGATTGTTGTATTCCTCTACGTATGCGACTTACGTTCCCCTGCTATCAAGTATAATGATGTGATTCAGACACGAGTTCGGTTGAGCTTTGTATACCGAACATTCTTTGGGGCGACCAACGAGGATTTCAGGAGGAGACGCTCAACAGAAGACATGGGGTATTCTGGAAATGGTGATCGTGATAGGGATCACCTTGAATGTCGTTCAGGCCACTGGGGATAGAATAATCACCTGGGGGCCATAATCTCCTAAAGCACTATTATAGATAACGGTGGTACAATTTTAGTCTCACCCAGCGTAGTCAGAAAAGGATGGGGAGAGGAAGGGCTATCTATAAGTATTGAGTAGAAGAGTAGAGCGATAAGTCGATGGGAGGAAATAACCGAAAGATAATAGTGTCGGATAGTGTGCGATGGCACCCAGGACAAAATTTTGAATGAAATTTTTGGCCCAGTAGGACGGTGTTGTAGTGGTAAGAGGGTCAGCCACCATGTATGAAGGAGAAAATGTGGAGTCAAACGAGAAATTTTGGGTACGGTGTGACCATAATACCGTCCATCCGCTATTCAGAAAAGGATGCGAGTGAAATTTCAGAGTTTATAAATGGGTAAAATTGTAACTAATCATATGAGAGACGATAAATTGTATAAGCTAACTTAGTAACCGACAAAGGGGATACGGATAACGATAAAGGAACCCGCAAATGGATAATGAATCGTGTGAGAATACACAATAATGGATGGGAAATTCGACTAGGATGACTAGTGTTGAGGTCGTCAATATCTTTTGTTTACCAGCTTACATTAACGCTTCTAAGATGTAGGAGCCAATAAGGTTATGGAGTTTAACCTAAAAATGAAATGAGATTTAATGGTGCTAGTGAAGCAAGACGAAAGGGTATACCTAGTAAGGGACCCATCTTGACGTTTTAAATTAAGTAAAATTCTACCTATTGGCGGTGGATTTGATCTGGGTCATCGAGGCCAATAACGAGTCCCATAGGGCTAGGGAAGCCTAAGGGACAACGGGTGTAGCACTTAGGGTCAACACTACCAAGTACGCGAGAAGGACAACCCCAATATGGCCATTTGGGCCAGAGGTGGGGGATTGACACAGAGAGGTGTCTTATGTGTGGAAGTGGAATCACAACAATTGATTATGTCCACGGTGAGGCAGGGGATAGAAATGGAATGCCCATTAGGGACAACAATTGCGAAATTTTGGTTCGGTCGGATGGGAATATTATGTCCAGGAACCATTTGGCTCGCCGGTGGATAGGCGAGTGCAAGTATGAGTTTTATCCTCGGATAGATGGGGCGAATTTCGTGACATGAGTGATCACAATATTCTTGTTAGCACTATATTCGCGTGGGGGACGAGTTTAGTGGGTGTATAGTAGTGTTACTATTAAGTATATGGTTACCACAGGGTAACGGGGATCTCTTTGGTCTTATCTGCAGGGGAGCAGGTGTGAAAACTGAGAGGATATATTTTATAAGATTTATTCATTTTGAGTGTTAAGGAAGCGTGATTTTTCCTGGGTATGGATTGGTTAGCAATGGGTGTGAACTATTACGGATAGTGATAGTAAGTTTTTGTGTTCGTGACACCGGGTTATGAATGACTCCTGCTAGGTGTCACCTGCGAGGAAGACTAAGCTATATGTATGTGTGTGTGTGTGTGTGTGTGTGTGTGTGTGTGTGTGTGCGTGTATAGCTTGTATTGTGTGGTACGATAGACATATAAGAATGTCTTGTATTATTATATTTTTCTCGGTAAGAAGGGATGTATACTGAAGCGATTCAGGGTGTTTAGAATATTTTTCAAGCGGGGAGAGATAGCTCGGGATTTATTTTGCACAAGAACTAATGATAGTAAGCGCGCGGTATTTTATGTTATCTTTTGTAGCATAATAGTATGCGTATATGCTTTTGTGTTAAGAGACGAGTATTTGGGAGTACGTACTATGGACTGTGGGTCTAACAGATCTCTACGACCGATAATGTTAGATAATAGTGTATAGAGGGGTTCCTTATTTGGATTTTGCTTTGCGAGACATCCCACGCATGAAACTTAGCACAACGTTAGAAGTGGGTAGATGTTTGGTCGTTAGTACATAGGTGGGGTACCCCGATTATTATTTATGTACGTGATATGACTACGGGTTGGAAGTTATACTACGAGTTATGGATAGCATAGTCGGGTAACTTTCGTGCGGTTGGGCACGAGGACAGGGTGTATGGGCACCCTGGTTAATTAAGGTAAATTTTGTGCGGTTAAGCACGGGACATAGGGTGTATGGGCGCCCTGGTTAGTGTGAATTTAGAGTCATCTTAAATAAAAGGGATGTGTAAATAAACATATTGAATATATGCCTACGGGGCAGTCAGAAAATAAGTGGAAAAGTGTAGCGAGATGAAATCCGTTGGAGAAAGAAAACGATATCACTAGATGTATATCTGGGAGAACTACCTCCACCTTAGGGAGTGGAAAGGCGAGGGAGGCCAATGAAATAAGATATTCATAAGCAAGGGAGAAATCCACATTTTGGGGGGGAAACTATAAAAGATTATCACTTAGTTCTATGCCTAGAGTGGTTTTACGCATAGACAAGGTGTAGATGCCTACCTGATGAAAAATGCACATGGAATGAAGTTCTTAAGCATGAGTATTGGTGTTGAATGAGACATAGCGAATTTGTCTTCGGGTAGACCATTTAAGGATGGAAAAGGGTTGATTTGAGGGTATCAACCAGGAAACCTTTGAAATTCTATGATTCCAGTGAAGGGATTAATGCTCAGGTTCATAAGCTGTCAGGAGGTGTTCGGGACAGAGTTACATATTGGGTTGAACGTGTCGCCCATAAGTCGATGGGTAGATGGGAAGCGAGGATTGTGTATTTTAGATTTTTGGGTCATTCGGGAGTAGTATTTACCACATGTAGAGTTACGTGTGATGCCTCATAATGGTTTGGTCTGTGTGACACCTTAGGAGACTTTATGGGAAAAGTTTCATTATCCACCTTTGGTAGATAAGAGGTGGGGAAATAGCAAGTTTCTAGGACCCGATATGGGTTATGGTCCATCAACGGGAATTAAGTAAGTTGTATCCTTTCATATAGTTCAGGGACGTAAGGAGGGGTACGTCACCGTGAATTAAAGGTTCAAGTCTAACATAATTAATCAGGGATGATGTGGGTAATTACCCGGAAGATAGTCATGTGTTTTGGTAACAAGGAAATTGACACCCATATAGGAGGGGAATTTCCTAACTGAGAGATAGTGGAGCCGGCGGAGTATAGGCTCATCTTCTAGGGCACGTTGTCAGGGGCCATCGAGTTAAAGATTCGTGACCAGGTATTGGTTCAGGTGTCTCCTATGAAAGGAGTGATGTAGTTCGACAAGAAATGGGAGTTAGCATTGAGATATGTGGGTCCTTTCCCTATCTTTGAGAGGTTGGGACCGGTAGCTTATTGACTGGATTTGTTAGAACATCTTCAGTGGATACGGGATGTGTTCCAGATGGTATAGCTCGATGGATACAGGAGGAATAATTGAGCTTTTGGGCACGTTCCATTAGAGGATAATGACTTGCAATAAGACACCTCATATGAGGGGAGACCAGTAGCTATGGGAGCGCAAGTTATAGTCTAAGATAGTACCACCAGTTAGAATGTGGTGGAGTCATCACAGTATTGATGAGTATACGTGGGACCGGGAGGAGGATATGTGAGAGCAGTATCCAGAGTTATTCGCCGCAATAATAACCAAATTTCGAGGACGAAATTCCTTTGTAAGGGGGGGAGTATGTAACACCCCGTATTTCTGTGCGTGTAATATTTAATTAATTCAAGAAATTTTAAATTACTTATGTGTCGTAATTTAATTGAATTAATTATGGTAATATTTATTTAAATATTAATCGGTGAGTAATGGCTAATATTTGGGGAAATTTAATTACCAAGTGAATAGTAATAATTTAATTACGTCATAACGTGTATTAGTGATGTGGCATTTTTTTATCTCAGTCGGGAGTTGGTATAGACTAATTTGGGTGTGAGATAAGGATCTTTATAAATTAATTTGGATATCGATTCTGAGTGCACGGTTGAGTTCGAATGGGTCTAGATAGTCAAAAAAGTGTACCTGGGGGTGGTAAATGGGTCACGGGGCATTTTTGGGCACGACCGGGCCCACACAGGGTAGTTGGGCCATTTTAATTACGCCCATAAGTCAAAAATGGGATTAGTGTGTTAAACCTAAACCTAAGAGTGTGGAATGGCAGAAAAACACACATCGAAACCAAAGAGTAAGAAAGGAAAACTAGAGGGAGCAATTGGTGAATACATTGGGATTGTTATGGATACAAATCAAGGAACAAAGCTGGGTGTGCATCATCAAGCCTGTCTCTACACCAACGGATCAGACTCAACGACCCAAAGGCGATTGGTTAACTTGTGGTAATACTAATTGATGTTAATCAATTCATATTTTTGTGATGTGAAATCAGAAATTCGTTTTGGGTATATTGGGTACAAAATGGTTTTTTTATTAAAGGAACACTTAAATGAGATTTAATGGGGGAATTAATAGTGTGGCATGGTTCTGTGAGGATATTTTATTTACATGTGAAAAAATAAAAAGCAATTGTGGACGAATTTGGGATAAGTAGGTGCAATTGGAACCTAACAAGTAAAAATCCATAATTTTCCCCAAATAAGAAAGGTAGAAATTTGTGAAACTAAATTAATGTTTGAGGTTCTATGAGAGGCCCTGATCATGTTCTTATATAGTCATGTCGTTGATTGTTCTTGGGTTAGACCAAGGGAGAAGTTAGAAATTTGAAAATTTTCGTTAATGGAGGAAACAGCAAGGTGGAGAATACGACCACCTGTTCGATCGATCGATCGACGGTTGGGGGTCGATCGATCGACCCTTCAAATTTTTTGACAGTTTGGCTTAGGGATTTATATGGGTAAAAATTTTAGTTGCCAATTTCCCCTAGCATAATTAAGAAAAGAAAAAAATTAATTATGGGAGTTAATTCTTAACAATTACAAGGGAGTATAATTAGGAGTGGTGGGGGAACCAAGTGATAGGCCCAAGTGTGACCTCGGCCTAGAGACACCAACCTCGGTCGAGGTGACAGCCGAGACATTGAAAGACCCTGGACAATCAGTGGGCCGGCAATATCAGCCCTCGGCCTCAGTAAGGTCAGCCTAGGCCAACACTAGCACCTACATCTCCAATAGACGCTACGCGCATCACGGGCATCAACAATATCCTCGTATACCTGGATATGGCAACCTCGGCCTAGTTCAGGCCGAGGTGATAGGAGGCCTTAATAGTCTTCAGCATGGAATCAGCCCAGCCTCGGCCTCAATCAGGCCGACCCAGCATACTGACTCGGCTAGGGACAGGCCGAGACTTCCCATGGTTCACCTTGGATTGGGCGAATGTCGAGCCTTTATAGCTCGGCCTCAACAAGGCCGAGGTCATGCACCAATATGGAAACCATGCATCTATTGACATCTGGATGAGGACACGTGGGCACAAGTCAGTTGTAACAAGATTATTCTCCACACATGGGGAGAATATTTCATCATCATTCCCTACATGTGACAGTAACAGGTGGCTCACCTCTATTGGTGAGGCTAACACACACATGCCTATTGCATGCATGGGGGGTACATGACACCCCCAAGGTGCTATATAAAGAGATCATATTCTACCTAGCAAAGGATCGGATTTCCACAACCCTAGATGAAACTCTGTCTAAACATACAGTAGAGAGAGAGAGAGAGAGCTTGAGAGATTGTATCCATGGCCATTAGTGCCCCATTACAGTGAGATTATTCACACACACACACAGTGGACGTAGGCCAATTTAGGCTGAACCACTTACATATGTGTGTTCATCCTCTTCTCCTCACCTCAATATCTTCTATTTAGTATACTCTTGTGCTACCATTATTTTCACTAACTTGAGCTTACCAACACCTGGATTGGTGGTTCTATTTCTAGCATCATCATTTTGGCGCGGTCTGTGGGAACGAGAAGCTATCTCTTCCTCTTCTTAGCTTAACCTCACCGGAGACTCTGGTGATGAACCAGGCACCACCCCCTTGTGTGGAGCTGTTTCACCATTGAAAGAGGTCCTGTAAGGTACTAAGCTCACCTACCACCCAAGCTCTTTATTGACTAACACATGGCACCCGAATTACCGCCGCCTCTTCCGCCGCCAGGAGGAGGGCCTAGTTCTAGCCAGGCACCACCTCAGTCCGAAATGGCGGAGGTGGCTGCTGCCTTAAAATCTCTGGCTGCAACACAGCAGGCAATGAAGGAGCAATTCGAATAGCTCAGCCAGACTATGATGAGGCCACCAGGAGTCTCATCGAACATGATCACTCCGGCGGCTATGCAGCCCCATCCAAATGCCAGGGGACCACCCCAGGCACCCATGAAGGATCAGCCTGTTCCTGAGTGGAGAAGGGACGTTGCTGACCCCCAGCGCTTACGCCTGGGGAGGCAAGGAAACCCTTGCCCTGAGGACAGGTATGACGATATAGAGGCTGATGAGGCCCCGGAAGACTGTTGGGAGCTGTATGAGGTGTCAAATAATGCGGTACGACCTCTTCGGCAGAGTCAGAGGTGTGTCGGCCAAAGAGATGAATAGGCTCAGAAGAGAGGGTCAGCTTTTGATCGGCTGAGCAGAGGATCATCCTTTGAAAGGTTGGGTCTAGTGAATGACCTAAGACACAGATTATCCAGGTCTAGGAGTGCTGTCGGCTCGCAAAGAGGGGACAGAATGGGTCGGCCAAACCAGGGCCGACCCTGTGATGGAAGAGCCGGAGAACAGGAAGAGGTCAATAGCCAACGCTGCCTCGCAGTGGGAGAACCTTCAGTTCAGCCCATCGAAGTGGCTGGGGACAACCTCGGCCAGGTCGAGGGCGGAAGACCATGGAATGACTCCATCCAGCGCCTCGAAGAGAAGATAGGAGACCTCATTAAAAGTAGAGACCCATTGCAAAGGGGCTACTCAGAGGGCTCACCATTTATGGCTAAGATAGTAAGCTACCCAACCCCAGCTAAGTTCAAGCCTCTTGTGGTGTCTCCCAAGTATGACGGCAGCACCAACCCAGTACATCACATAGAGATGTACCAGTCGGCAGCAGATATTTACTCCATTCATGATGAGATGAAGTGCAGGGCCTTCTCTGGAACCCTGATCGGAGCAGCACACAGCTGGTTTACCTCCCTTCCAAAAAATTCTATTGAGAATTTCAAAGACTTGGCAGAGCGGTTCATCCATAACTTTTGTTTTGGGATGAGACCCCAAAAGAAGACCACTCACCTGCTATATGTCAAGCAGGGTAAGAGTGAGAGCTTAAGGGACATTATTGCCATGTTCAACAAGGAGAAGTTGGAGGTTGAGGACTATAATGAGAGTATAGCCATGACCACCCTCATCGGAGGACTACAGAAAGGAAAGCTGCTATGGAAACTGGCGGAAGACCCCCCAAGGTCTATAGAGGAACTCTTGGCAACTGTTGGAAAAGTAAGGAATGCGGAAGAGGCAATGGCTGCCAAGTACGAGGATGAAAACCGCGATAATAGTAGTGGAAAGTTCCAAAAGAAGAGAGATGGGAAGAAGAGGTCGGGCGATGACAAGTTCGCTCAACATACTCCTTTGACTGTGAGCTGTGAGCACATCCTCAATGAGATTAAGAATGATAGAACCCTGAGGTGGCCAGAAAAGCTGAAGGCCCCGCCACATAAGAGGAACAAAAACCTATGGTGTGAGTTTCACCAGGATCATGGGCACGTCACAGATAGATGCTTCGCTTTAAAAGATGAGATCGAAAAGATGCTGAAATCGGGAAAATTGAGGAAATACATGGATGGTAAGGCTCCCAGAGGAGGAAGAGATGACTCTAAGAAAAGAAGAAATGATAAATGCCGTGACAACGCCCCGGCCCAAAGAGACGATGATTCAGAAGGAGATGATGAAGAAGATTCGGATCTTCCTTCGAGAGACGACAACACCCCGGTGAAGAGAGTGGGTATGATCTCATTTGGATTTAACACCATATGAGAGGGATTTGCAGGAGGTGGCTCTGAAGTAGCTGATAGGAAGGCTCACGTAGCAGAGGCCAAGTCAGTGGTCAAACCTGAAGTTGTGAACCTGATGTCTTCCGATTCAGCACAGAAGAGAAAGAAGGTGGATATGAACACCCTCGTGGTTGGTTTCTCCAGACTCGAATTCAGAGGTATCTTAGCCCCCCATGATGACCCATTGGTCATAACTACAAGGGTTCACGGATGTGAGGTGCAGAGGATACTGGTAGACGGGGGAAGCTCGGCAGATGTGATGTTCTGGCCCTGCTTCAAGAGCTTGGGCCTTAGTAGAGCAAGATTAGTGCCATACCACTACCCACTGATAGGCTTCAGTGGAGAAAAGTTCCACCCCTTAGGCATGTATGAGATGGATGTACGGATGGGTGATGAATGGCCTAAGAGGTTGACTAGGAAAATTAATTTCTTCGTGATGGACGAAAGTGTCTTCTCGGCCTATAACCTCATCATAGGAAGAGTGGCCCTTAAAGAGTTCGAGGCCGTGCCGTCAATGGTCCACCAGATGCTAAAATTCTTGACCCCCTATGGGGTAGGGGAAGTGCAAGGAGACCAGACCACAGCGCGAGAATGTTACTTCAACTCGGTCGAGGAGAGAGAGGCCCATAAGAGGGCCACAACCACTGATAGCATTGATACTCTTGATCCGAGAGACGAGACGAAGTTGAAGGAGGGAGAGGCCGTGGAAGAGGTAGAATCCATCGTCCTCAATGAGGACGAGCCAGAAAAAACCATCCAGGTCGGAAAAGCCCTTAATTTGGAAGTCAAGGAAGAGCTGATAAACTTCCTCAGGAGGAGACAGAGTGTCTTCGCGTGGAGCCACGCAGACATGCCTGGCATCGACCCTGCAGTAATGAGTCACAAGCTCAACGTAAACAAAGACACCAAGCCTATTATGCAGAGATAAAGAGTCTACTCTAGGGAAAAATATGACGTCATCCGGGAAGAGGTCAAAAAGTTAGAAGAGGCTGAGTTCATAAGAGAAGTCACATATCCGGAGTGGCTATCAAATGCTGTCATTATGCCCAAGGCCAATGGGAAGTGGAGAATGTGTTTCGATTTCACAGACCTGAACAGGTCTTGTCCAAAAGACAGCTATCCCTTACCTCGGATAGACCAAATGGTGGATGCCATAGAAAGACATGAGCTCATAAGCTTCATGGATGCGTACTCAGGCTATAACCAAATCTTCATGGACACCGAAGACTCTGAGAAGACTGCCTTCATTACCGACAAAGGTACCTACTGCTACAAGGTAATGACCTTCGGTCTGAAAAATGCAGGGGCAACGTACCAACGTCTTGTAAATAAGATGTTTGAAGAGAAAATAGGTAAGATTATGGAGGTGTATGTAGATGATATGCTAACAAAAAGTTTGAAAGCTTGCACTCACGTAGCAGACCTTAAAAAGACCTTCGACGTTATGGACTCATACAGAATGAAGCTCAATCCAGCGAAATGTGTCTTCAGTGTAGGAGCTGGGAAATTCCTAGGATTCATCGTCAACCAAAGGGGGATTGAAGCGAATCCTGATAAAATCAAGGTGTTGCTTGACATGAAGACTCCTAAGAGTATCAAGGATGTCCAAAGAGTTACAGGAAGAGTAGCAGCGCTTAACAGATTTGTCTCCAGGGCAACGGATAAGTGTCTTCCATTCTTTAAAGTTCTGAAAAAGGCCTTCCAATGGGACAAAGAGTGCGAAAAGGCCTTCAACCAGCTTAAGTCTTACTTGGGATCGCCCTTATTGTTATCCCGACCCATCGTAGGAGAAATGTTGTATGTATACCTGGCAGTCTCTGAGTCAGCCATCAGTGCGGCTATAATAAGGGAGGACGATGGGATCCAAAGGCCTGTGTATTTCAACAATAAGGCCCTCCAAGGGGCTGAGCAAAATTATCCACGCATGGAAAAGTTGGCCTATGCCCTGATACACGCCTCAAGGAAAATGAAGCCTTACTTCCAAGCTCACTCCATGGCAGTCCTCACTGACTCCCCACTAAGATAGGTCTTGCATAAACCTGAGAAGTCCGGGAGATTGATGACCTGGGCCATTGAGTTAGGGGAGTATGATCTGACCTACCAGCCTATGACGGCCATCAAAGGGCAGGCCCTAGCGGACTTCGTTGCAGAGTTCACCTGGGAAGAGATCGAGACAGAGAATGGCTTGGGGGAGGATGAAAAGACAAACCATAGTGTCTTCCGAAATTTGGAAGAGACGACACCAGACGACTTCCAAGATAAGGAAGAGGTTACCTCAGGCAGGGCACGGAGGAGAGTTGAATAAAACGAAGAGGATCGGTACCTCTTCAAAAAAGGGGCCATGGAAGAGGGAAGATTCTCGTCAGATACAGACATCCGGTGCCTCTTCGTCGACGGCTCTTCCTGAGACAGCGGAAGCGGTGCGGGGCTGATACTCTCAGCTCCAGATGGCACCAACATTGAATACGCCCTAAGATTCAACTTCCAGGCCTCAAACAACGAGTCCGAATATGAAGCCATGATGGCAGGTCTCTCACTGGCAAAAACTCTTCGCGTAAAGCGACTCCTACTCCACAGCGACTCAAGGTTAGTTGTCAATCAAATACTAGGAGTCTATGAGGCAAAACATGAAAGTATGGCTAAGTACTTAAAGAAAGTGAGAAAAATGTTGGAATACTTTGAAGAGACAAAACTGAAGAGAGTGCCCCGACAGAATAACAGCCACGCAGATGCATTGGCAAGGCTGGCATCGGCAATGAAAATAGATGTTAGAAGGACTGTTCCGACCGAGGTCTTAAAAAAGGCAACTATCGAAGAAGAAGAGATGTGTAACCCTTGTCACAATTTGAACCCTGGGGACTCATGGATGGACCCTCTCATCAGGTATATTAGAGAGGGAGAGCTACCCGAGTCCAAGTCGGAGAGGAAACAATTGAGGTATAGGGCTGCCAAGTTCACAGTGGTAGGAGACATCTTGTACAAAAAGGGATTCCTTTTGCCCCTTCTCAGATGTGTACATCCCACGGAGGTTCCCCGGGTCTTGCAAGAGATTCATGAAGGTTCTTGCTCTGGCCATATAGGAGGAAGACCCTTGGCCAAAAGAATCATCACACAGGGGTATTGGTGGCCGACCTTGTCCAAAGACGCTGCAGCCTACGTGAAGAGATGTGATAAATGTCAAAGATATGCAACCGTTCCTCACCAACCTCATCAACCTATGACGCCAATCACCTCCCCGTGGCCATTTACGGTATAGGGGATCGACTTAGTAGGACCCCTACCAAGAGCTGCTAACAATTATAGATTCTTGATAGTTGCCATCGATTATTTCTCGAAATGGGTGGAGGCGGAGCCGATGGTGACGATCACAGAGCAGAAGACCTTCCAGTTCATCTCGAGGAACATCATATGTAGATACGGCCTCCCAAACACACTCATGTAAGACAACGGGACTAAGTTCAAGAACTCCTCTTTAGAAAAGTACTGCCTAAGAGTTGGGATAAAGCAGTTCTTCTCATCTCCCGGTCGACCTCAGGCGAATGGTCAGACCGAGGTTACAAACAGAACAATCCTTGCTGGGGTAAAGAAGAGGTTAGAAGATGCGAAGGGAAGATGGACGGAAGAGGTCTACGCTGTGCTATGGGCCTACAGAACAACGGCTAGGACACCTACAGGAGAAACCCCGTTCATGCTAGCATACGGTTCAAATGCTGTCATACCTACTGAGGTAGGACTTCCAACTCATAGGGTTCAGACCTATGACCTGGATAAAAATGGGGAAGAAAGGAGGTTAGACTTATATATGATTGAAGAAAGAAGAGAAGATGCTGAAATCAGACAAGCAGCCTACCAGCAGAGGGCAGCTAAATTCTACAACCAGAGGGTGAAGTCAAGACCCATTGCAGTGGGAGACTTAGTGCTGAAAAAGACCCTACAAAAGGTAAACAAGCTTTACCCAAATTGGCATGGGCCCTACAAGGTGACAGAAGAAGTTGTGCTTGGAATCTACAGAGTAGAGAACCTAGAAGGGGAACCCTTTGCTAATCCATGGAATGTTGATCACCTGAAGAAATATTACATATGATGTTGCATACAGTTTGTAAATATACCATCTTGTTATGGAGAGGTTATTAATAAAAGATCAGTTCCTATGACAGCTCTTACTTCATTCTTACATCAGAGGTTATGAGGATAACATCAGAGGTGATGACCTCAGACCCTCAGGACACCACTCGGTGGTGAAGAGGTCTGAGCTCAGACACCATAGAGATGACCTCAGACCCTTAACATCATTAAATTGGTGAGATTAATTATGGGGATAACATCAGAGGTGATGACCTCAGACCCTCAGAACACCACTCGGTGGTGAAGAGGTCTGAGCTCAGACACCATAGAGATGACCTCAGACCCTTAACATCATTAAATTGGTGAGATTAATTATGGGGATAACATCAGAGGTGATGACCTCAGACCCTCAGGACACCACTCGATGGTGAAGAGGTCTGAGCTCAAACACCATAGAGATGACCTCAGACCCTTAACATCATTAAATTGGTGAGATTAATTATGGGGATAACATCAGAGGTGATGACCTCAGACCCTCAGGACACCACTCGGTGGTGAAGAGGTCTGAGCTCAGACACCATAGAGATGACCTCAGACCCTTAACATCATTGCATTGGTGAGATTAATTATGGGTATAACATCAGAGGTGATGACCTCAGACCCTGAGAACACCATTCGGTGGTGAAGAGGTCTGAGCTCAGACACCATAGAGATGACCTCAGACCCTTAACATCATTAAGTTGGTGAGATTAATTGTGGGGATAACATCAGAGGTGATGACCTCAGACCCTCAGGACACCGCTCGGTGGTGAAGAGGTCTGAGCTCAGACACCATAGAGATGACCTCAGACCCTTAACATCATTACATTGGTGAGATTAATTATGGGGATAACATCAGAGGTGATGACCTCAGACCCTCAGGACACGACTCGGTGGTGAAGAGGTCTGAGCTCAGACACCATAGAGATGACCTCAGACCCTTAACATCATTAAATTGGTGAGATTAATTATGGAGATAACATCAGAGGTGATGACCTCAGACCCTCAGGACACCAATCGGTGGTGAAGAGGTCTGAGCTCAGACACCATAGAGATGACCTCAGACCCTTAACATCATTAAATTGGTGAGATTAATTATGGGGATAACATCAGAGGTGATGACCTCAGACCCTCAGGACACGACTCGGTGGTGAAGAGGTCTGAGCTCAGACACCATAGAGATGACCTCAGACCCTTAACATCATTAAATTGGTGAGATTAATTATGGGGATAACATCAGAGGTGATGACCTCAGACCCTCAGGACACCACTCGGTGGTGAAGAGGTCTGAGCTCAGACACCATAGAGATGACCTCAGACCCTTAACATCATTAAATTGGTGAGATTAATTATGGGGATAACATCAGAGGTGATGACCTTAGACCCTCAGAACACCACTCGGTGGTGAAGAGGTCTGAGCTCAGACACCATAGAGATGACCTCAGACCCTTAACATCATTAAATTGGTGAGATTAATTATGGAGATAACATCAGAGGTGATGACCTCAGACCCTCAGGACACCACTCGGTGGTGAAGAGGTCTGAGCTCAGACACCATAGAGATGACCTCATACCCTTAACATCATTAAATTGGTGAGATTAATTATGGGGATAACATCAGAGGTGATGACCTCAGACCCTCGGGACACCACTTGGTGGTGAAGAGGTCCGAGGTGTGAATCATTGACCAAGTATAAACAAAACCATTCCAAAATAACAAAAGAGATCACATAGCATTCATAAAGGAAAGATATCATCTAGCATTCAAAGGCTGAAATCAGCAGAAGTAACAAACATTCCTTTAATACAAAAGTACAAAGTTACAAGTTATTGCAGAGTCAAGTTACAAGCTATAAATCCTAAGGGTTTGGGGGGGGGGGGTTATTAACAGTCTCGGCCTGATCAGTTTGACCAGCATTGGTCACCTTGGCCACGTCATCAACTCGGTCTGCTCCTTCAACCTCAGTCCCTCCTCGAGCCGCAGTTTCAGTAGGAGCAGCAGACTCGTCCTCCACCTCTTGGAGCGCCTGAGCAAATTGAGGGTCTGCAAAGCCCAAACCTACAAAGTCGGAGGCCTTAATGGTGCCGACCTCCTTCTCCCGGACTTCAGCCCATTTGGTAGTAGCCTTGATACCTCTTTCAAGGTATTCAAAGCCAAAACCCATGAACTCGTTCGAGGTTTTGTAGTCAGAGATTATTTTGGACGAGGCATCCTCAAGAGCAGCCATTACGGCCGAGCTGACCTTCTGCTGCAGAACGTCATTTTTGGCCTTCAGGGCTTTGGCATGGTCCTTGACAAGCAGAGACATATCTTTCTCCAACCCCTTGACCTTATTTTTAGATTTCTACAGCTCTGACTTCAGGCGGTCAACCTCAGCATTGAGGGTACTCTGAACCTTCTCATCCTCTTGCCCCTTTTGGATGAGGGGCAATTTCCTCAAGGTCCAGTTCGAAAGATGGTGCAGGGCAGCCACTCCCTATACATTTGATAAAAAGTTTAACCTAAAGGAAAATCAGAGGGTACACTTGAAAGGAATTCTGAAAGAGATTAAGTCAAACCTGCACGGCTCTGTGAAGACCGAACTCTACCAGCAGTTGTGTATCCAAGGACCTACAGAAGCGCTTGTCTGCCTCTGTCATGGCAGAGCCGATGGCTTCAAGGGCCTACAGGCTATGGCCGACAATGCTGTCAGATAGCTTCAGCTGGTCCAGGCGAGCCGACAAGGTGTCGACCGAAGAGATTGGAATCGCAGCATCAGAGGTCTTTTTCTGTCTCGTGGTCGGCCTCTGATCCTCAGAGATATGGGCCTCTGGGGCCCTCTTCTTCGAGGCTTGAGATTTGGATGCAGAGGGAACTGGGGGAGGAGCATTTAGACCGGCCTTTTTCGCAAGTCTCGCTAATCTTGGGGCAGCCATCTCCCACAATTCGTCTGAAATCCCCTGTGGTCGCTCTACAGAGAGAAAAAGATAAGGGTTAGAGATCAAGTATAAACGAGTTCAGAGGTTAAACTTCAAATAAAAATCCTTACCAAAGGCAATAAGGGGACATCCACCTAGGCTCATCCCCGAGAGATAATGAGGGGTCAGCAGATGTTCGAACTTAACAAAGAGGCCATGTGCCCCTTGATCTTGTAAGGCTTGCACTTTCTGAATATTCTTAGGACTTAGGCCAAGGTCGGCCCTGGAAGATATGGAGACCTTGCCCCATTTGATGGGTATCCTCGGCTCAAGTATGGAGGAGGGAACACATGGGCCAAATTCCCATGATCCAGAAGAAAAAAAGTAGCGGGGTTTCCAATTATGGTTAGAGGTCTGAGTCACCTGGAGCATTTTCTTCTTAGGCCTCCGAGCCACAAAGTGATAGTAGCTCGAATGGTTTTTGGCCGAGGTTGGCACATAATAACCAACAAAAACTTAGACTGGGAGGTCAGAATGGAGGACTGCCCTCCACAGGATAATAAAACCAATAATGACTCTCCAAGCATTGGGAGATAGCTGTGAGGGGGCCAAGTTGATGTAAAAGAGAATGGATTTGATAATGGGGTGAATTGGAAGACGAAAGCCTAACTTAAACATCTGCTCGTACAGGCAGATTTCTCCATCTCGACCATGATAGGCTCTCTCCTCCCTCAGAGGCCTCCTTAATTTTATGGAGGGACCAATGGAGTACGAATATCTAAAGCAGAGAAGATCCACCTCAGTTCTTGTGCTCTCGAACTCGGCCGCCTCAGAGGTGTCGACATCGCTCTCAGCATCTTCATCGTCATCAAAATCAACATCGGTCGGAGCATATGTATATGGGTTACCAGCGAACCTCTGAGCAAACTCTGCCTCTGTGACAGCCGATAGGGGGATGGCGTCGAGAATGGCTGGCAAGACCACACTCAGCTCAACTACTTCAACCTCTGAAGAAGAGGCTGAAGTGCTTGACCCATTTTGAGATGAGGCCCGACTTGAGACCTCGTCTTGATCAGAGGCCTGACCTTCCTGAGGAGTGAAGTCCATGGCCTCTTGAAAGGAATCCACGGACATGGGGTCTGAGGTAGAAGATTCAGATTCAGACATCAGCGCAGGGTCAGCAGGGACCTCTGTCTGATAGAAGTTCTCTGGGGGATCAGGATATATCACCTTCAGAGGTGGTGGAAAGATAGGTCTAGTTGGAAATTATTGTGACCTACGAGCCTCTTCCTGAGCTCTTTCTATTTGTCTAATCTTCGCTAAGGTCTTATCCCTAAGGGAGGGGAACTCCTCAAGAAGCTGATATAGGGGTCTGAGCATCAGAGGCTGACCCTAGACTTGAAAACTCCTAAAAACTACAAACAAGATTGGTTTCTAAAGCTAAAGAATCTAAAGATCAAACGTTAACAATTTAAAGGAAATACAGTCGCCTGAAAGTATGGTGATCACCGGAAAACTAAGAAGCTCATCGGAAAATGCAAACCAAAGGCAAAAAATAAAGGAAATGAAGGGGTAGAGATACCTGGAAATGGGACGATGACAGAGAATGCAGGAAACTCGCGAGAAATGGTGAATCGAGCAGCAGGAGGGCCTTGATGAGAGGTGCCTTAGAGAGAGAAATCGCAAGAATGAGTTTGCCAGGAAGAAGAAAGTGAAGAAGAAGGAGGGAAAAGGGTTTTAAAAACCCTTAAATACTTGGGCACTCTTCCCAAGGCCCATCATTGCCTTGGGAACCCCAAAGGGCGGCTGACAGCACACGCCCATCAAGCAAGCATGCTTCAACATTGGACAAGTGTCAAGCCAGTATTCGTCCTAGGGAAGCCAGGCCTCGGATGCGTACTTATCCCTTAGTCACACTCCTTCGTATGTGACTAGGGGCTGGGGGTGATTGATAGGCCCAAGTGTGACCTCGGCCTAGAGACACCAACCTCGGCCGAGGTGACAGCCGAGACATTGAAAGACCCTGGACAATCAGTGGGTCGGCAATATCAGCCCTCGGCCTCAGTAAGGTCGGCCTAGGCCGACACTAGTACCTACATCTCTAATAGACGCTACGCGCATCACGGGCATCAACAATATCCTCGTATACCTGGATATGGCAACCTCGGCCTAGTTCAGGCCGAGGTGATAGGAGGCCTTAATAGTCTTCAGCATGGAATCAGCCCAGCCTCGGCCTCAATCAGGCCGACCCAGCATACTGACTCGGCTAGGGACAGGCCGAGACTTCCCATGGTTCACCTTGGATTGGGCGAATGTCGAGCCTTTATAGCTCGGCCTCAACAAGGCCGAGATCATGCACTAATATGGCAACCAAGCATCTATTGACATCTGGATGAGGACACGTGGGCACAATTCAGTTGTAACAAGATTATTCTCCACACATGCGGAGAATATTTCATCATCATTCCCTACATGTGACAGTGACAGGTGGCTCACCTCTATTGGTGAGGCTAACACACACATGCCTATTGCATGCATGGGGGGTACATGACACCCCCAAGGTGCTATATATAGAGATCATCTTCTACCTAGCAAAGGACTGGATTTCCACAACCCTAGCTGAAACTCTGTCTAAACATACAGTAGAGAGAGAGAGAGAGAGAGAGAGAGAGAGAGAGAGAGAGAGAGAGAGCTTGAGAGATTGTATCCATGGCCATTAGTGCCCCATTATAGTGAGATTATTCACACACACACAGTGGACATAGGGCAATTTAGGCTGAACCACTTACATATCTGTGTTCATCCTCTTCTCCTCACCTCAATCTCTTCTATTTAGTATACTCTTGTGCTGCCATTGTTGTCACTAACTTGATCTTACCAACACCTGGATTGGTGGTGCTATTTCTAGCATCATCACCAAGTGCGACACATTGCGAATGAATTTTGGAAAATATATTCTAAGAAATAAAATAACGGACTGGGTGAACAAGTTCAGGTATAGTAGTAGGGCAACATTACTCATTTAAATTAATTATAGAGGAAAACTAATTAATTTGGAGTCGTGGATTTGACTCGGGTGATATTTAATTTCGGTCCACGTGAGCGAGTCTGGGTATATTGGTTGAGTGACACCAAGGTAATAAATTAATTAAGGGATAAATTAATTAATTTAAAATCGGACCACATACTCGAAAAAGCAATGAATTAATTAATGTGCAAATTAATTAAATTAGAATCGGACCATAGACTTTGGGAAAATAAAGGCTAGTGCTACGGATTTTTGTGCACGGTAATGTCGGGAACTAATTATTATATACATATATACGGTGTTGTGCTAGTGTGTGTGTGTGTGTGTGTGTATATATATATATATATTGTGTGTGTTATTAAATATCAATAACTAGATATTTATTTAATTTATATACTCTAGTGCTATCAATGAAGGTTTCACGATGTGGGTGAATCCCCTGTCTTGAGGAGCAGGGAGAGTATATCCCTAAGTCATAGCGTCCGTTGTATGAGTGAGAGGCTTATCTCACTTTCAGGGAAGGAATATGACCGCCACCATTATGTTTATATTTGGCCAAGTTAGTGAGCGATTCTAACTTGAGGTAACTAGGTTATGCGAGTACATCTAGTAGGATAGCACTTTAGAGAATACATCCGGTGAGTTATTACTCGGGAGGATGAGTTATATTTATATTCAACATATGTGTGAATGTTGTAATATAGTTCTACGTATATAATGCGATAGATAGTTATATACGGGTCATTAAATACATATAGTGAATTGTAAGTAATTATATATGGGGTGTTAATGCAAAAATTCTCCATCTACGAGGACCAATCAGAAAAGGACACATGTCATCCTACGTGGCAATATTCGACACCCGAGGAGAGTTGGTCGGCACCCGAGGAGTGTTGGTCGGCACCCGAGGAGTGTTAGCCGGCACCCGAGGAGTTGGTCGGTACCCGAGGAGAGTTAGTCGGCACCCGAGGAGAGTTGGTCGACATACCAACAGGGAAGATCAAAGGATAACTACGCATTTAATGATCATTAATGTACATTTATACTGTAGATGACAACACATAGCATACCAAGCAATTCAACAATTAGATTCGTTGAATGTAGACATAATATATAAATGTCTACATACAATGAATCTCTTTATCTCCCATCACTATAAATACATGTATTCCCTTAGCCAAAAGGGAGAGATCCAAGAGATCCAAGAGAGATCCGGGAGAACCTAGAAACACCATACACAAGATACACATCCTTTCTCTCTCTACACCTTATGGTGCTATTGTAAACCCCTGAGAATAAAATAACAGTGGACGTAGGCTTTATTCATAGCCGAACCACTTTAAAAATATTTGTCTCTCATGTGCTTGATTGGATTGCTTTTATCTATTTATCTGTGATCATAAAAATGGGATTCGGTCTTGTTTTTTGCATCAACAGATTGGCGCCGTCTGTGGGAAACGATTTGTTATTATCGTTTTTCACCAAAAATCATTCATCACCAATGGCAGATAACCCAGAATCTAGCAATCGAAATGCTGGAAATGCTGGAAATCCTCCTAATCCTTCTGCACCTCCAGATCTGGCTGTGATCATGACAAATCTGGCTCAAGGACAAATCGCCATGCAAGATACGATGCGGCAACTCATACAAACCCTTCATGGCGGTGCACCTGCACGTTCAGGACAGCAAAGTGGTCAGAGGCAAACTTATTTACTTTCTTCACGATCCAGGCGTACTGAGTCACGTCGTAATGAGGAATCTGATGATTTCTCTTATCAACCTAGGAGAACTTCGTCACTAAGGGATACAGATACTGATCAACATATCACCCTCTCTCCAGAAAGACCCAGTGCTTTAGAAAGAGTGAGTAGGGTGTCTCCTTTCAGTCGATTAGGCCCTAGGAGGAATAGGAGTCCACCTAAGACCATATCGAGGAGTTTTCGACAACCATCAGATCTAAGAGAAGGATCAGCACAATCACGACCAGATGCTCGTCAAGATAGATCTCAAGAAGCTACCTCAAAACGATCAATTGCTCGAACCAATAGGCCCGAGGAAGGAAATGAAGCGTGGAAAGGATCTCTCCAACGGTTGGAGGATAAATTGGGAGAAATGGCCAAGGCAAAGAACCCCCTACAACGAACTTTTGTTCGAGGAACACCTTTTGTACAGGCCATTGTGAATTTTCCTACACCGTCAAAATTCAAAGCACCTGTAGTAACACCCAAATATGATGGAAAGACAGATCCTGTTCTTCACATAGAGCAATATCAAGCTGCTGCCGACATCTATGTCGTCCCCGACGAGATGAGATGCAGAGCGTTCTCAGGAACTCTTACTGGAGCTACCCAGATATGGTACAACAATCTTCCTAGGGGTAAGATTTCAACTTTCTTTCAGTTGGCCGAGTTGTTTATTGGCAATTTCTGTTTTGGAGCAAAGCCAGTAAAACGAGTAGCACACTTGTTAAGTGTTAGACAAAAATCTGGTGAGAGTACTAGAGATTACATAACTCGTTTCAATAACGAGAAGCTGGAGGTCATAGATTACGAAGAGAAGACAGCAATCACCGCTTTGATGAGTGGGTTGTTGCCTAATAAGTTGTATTATACTTTGGCAAAAGATCCACCTAAAACTATGTCAGAACTGATGGCAAAAGCTGCCAAAATCATGAATGCCGAGGAAGCTATGGCTGCAAAGAAGAATATAGATAAAGACACCAAGGTGGAAGTCGACAAGTCTAAGAATAAAGAGCATAAGGTCAATGGCGGTGATAAACGCTCCAGAAATAATAAATCATCATGGGAAGTCCTAAAGAAATACGACAATTATACTCCTTTGAAAATGGGTATTCATCATGTCTTGGAAGAAATCAAGAATAACGAGGAGGTAAAATGGCCAAAGAAACTGAAGTCAGACCCTGATTCGAGGAGTAAGGATAAATATTGTGAGTTTCATAAAGATCATGGTCACATGACCAAAAATTACATAGCTCTTCAGAACGAGATTGAAACACTCATCCGAAGAGGAAAGTTAACAAAATATGTTGATCGGGGAGGTGAAAGGAAAAATAACGACCGGACTAGAGAGAGGTCTAGATCTCCTCGTCGAGCAGAAGGGAAAAAGAAGAGAAACCATGAAGATGATCCAGATGATGACCCCGACCTTCCCAAGAAACCAAGACAGCCAGAACGAGAGGTATTTTCTATACGTTTTGGGTCATTTGATTGTAATGTCATTACAGGAGGAGATGCAGGAGGAGGAGACCTTACTGCAGAAAGAAAGGCTTACCTTGGAGAGGCTCAAGCTTGTTCATATATTCAGCGAATAAATCTAGCCGAGGACGATCGTCCGAGGAAGGTAAACAAAGAGAAGCTGGTCATTGGCTTTTCAAAAAACGACCTAGCAGGTGTTCTTTATCCTCACGACGATCCTCTGGTGATCAAAATGAGGATGAAGGAAGTAGTGATTTCAAGGGTGTTGGTAGACAATGGAAGTTCGGCAGACATCATGTACTATTCATGCTTTGACAGTTTGAATCTGAAATTATCTCAATTGGAACCGTATCACAGACCCCTCCTGGGTTTTGCTGGAGAGAAAGTTTTTCCACTTGGGACGATCAAGTTGGACATATTCATTGGAACTTGGCCTGCTTGTCGAACAGAGAGAATACGCTTCTTTGTGATGGATAAGAATGTGCAGTCAGCCTACAACATCATCATGGGAAGAGTTGGTTTGAAGAAGTTCGAAGCAGTTTCATCTACAGTGCATCAGTGCTTAAAATTCCCAACAAATTTTGGAGTAGGAGTTGTGAAAGGTGATCAGAAAGTAGCTCGGGAATGCTATTATTCGTCTGCCGAGCAAGAGGAACTTGAAGATTCAAGAAAAAAGACTACTACCTACCAGGTGGATGAAGGTACAGAAATTGAAACACTGGATCCTCGAGATGAATCCCAACTTGTAAAAGGACAGGTGGTGGAATCTACAGAAAATATTATTCTGGATGACGAGCACCCTGAACGAGTAACCCAGATAGGTTCTACGTTGGATGCTTCAATAAAACAGGAGTTGATAACTTTCTTGAGAAACAGGAAGAAAACTTTTGCGTGGAGTCATGAAGACATGCCAGGAATAGATCCAAACTTCTTATGTCATGAGCTCAATGTGAATAAGGAGATCAAGCCTGTAAAGTAGAGAAGAAGGGTATTTAGCCCAGAGAAGAATCAGGCTATACAAGAAGAGGTCGAGAAGCTCCAGAAAGCCCAGTTCATTGAAGACGTAAAGTATCCAGACTGGTTGGCAAACGTGGTGATGGTAAAAAAGAAAAACAATAAATGGAGAATGTGTGTTGATTTCACCGATCTTAACAAGGCGTGCCCAAAGGATCATTTTCCATTGCCCAGAATTGATCAACTAGTGGATGCTACCTCGGGACATGAGCTGCTCAGCTTCATGGATGCTTACTCTGGCTACAACCAGATCAAAATGAAACCTGAAGACAGGGAAAGTACTTCTTTTATTACCCCTCGGGGAACATATTGCTATAATGTTATGCCTTTTGGTTTGAAAATGCAGGAGCGACATACCAGCGGCTGATGAACAAGGTTTTCACCGAGCAAATCAGTTGCAACATGGAAGTCTATGTTGATGATATGCTAACAAAAAGCAAGAAAGCTGCAGATCATCTAGTTGACTTAGCTCAGACATTTGATCAACTGGATAAATACCAAATGAAGCTCAACCCGACGAAGTGTACATTTGGAGTACGAGAAGGGATGTTCCTAGGATACATCGTCAACCAACGAGGTATTGAAGCAAATCCAGAGAAGATTAAAGCTCTTTTAGGGCTGCGATCCCCAACGACGAAGAAAGAAGTGCAGAGTCTTACAGGACGAGTTGCAGCACTCAACATATTTGTGTCCCGAGCAACTGATAAATGTCTCCCATTCTTCAAAACACTTCGAAAAACTTTTGAGTGGACTGATGAATGTGAGAAGGCCTTTCAAGACTTGAAAAAGTATTTGGGAGCACCTCCATTGTTGTCCAGGCCAATAACAGGAGAGAAGTTGTACTTGTATCTGGCAATATCAGAGAATGCAGTCAGTTCAGCATTGATCAGATTGGAGAATGGAGTCCAAAAACCAATCTATTACACAAGTAAGGCTTTCCGAGGTGCGGAAATCAGATACCCAAAGCTGGAGAAATTGGAATTAATTGAAGCAAGTAGAAGAATGAGGCCATATTTCCAGGCCCATACCATCATTATGTATACCGACATGCCATTGAGACAAGCCCTTCATAAGCCAGAAAAGTCAGGGAGACTGATGTATTGGGCAATAGAGCTCGGTGAATATGATATTGTATATGAGCCCAGATCATCATTGAAAGGGCAGGCTGTAGCAGATTTTATAGCAGAATTTACATATCCTGATACCCCCAAGGAACAAAAATTGCTCGCTGACCAACCTATGGATGTTACAGGATCAACAGACATAAGTCCAGACCAACTCCGATTGGTAAAAGGGCTTGTGGATGTAGAAGGATCATCAACTTCAAACTCAGATCAGCTCCGGTTGGTAAAAGAGCGAGAAGAGATGGTCGACGAGGAGCGAAAAGTGTCAGGGGAGGATGAAAAGAAGCAACAAATATTTCACCGAGGAACTCTATCAGATAAGAAATTTGAAGACGGGTTGCCCATATGGAGATTATATGTAGATGGCTCATCTTGCACAGCAGGTTGTGGGGCAGGAATTGTTTTGAACACCCCAGACGAGATTGATATGGAATATGCTTTGCGATTCCAATTCAAAGCCTCCAATAATGAGGCTGAGTATGAGGCCATGATAGCAGGTCTTAATTTATCAAAGATTATGGAAGCGCAACAAGTGATGGTATTCAGTGATTCTCAATTGATTGTGAATCAGATGATGGGAATATATGCAGTTAAAGGAGAACTAATGGTCAAGTATCATGCCAAGGTAATGGAGTTATTAGCAGAATTTGATGCGATTCAGTTGATCAGAATACCCAGAATAGAAAATGCACAAGTAGACGCACTGGCCCGACTAGCATCAGCTACTCGTACCGAGCTGCGAAGAACAATACCAATTGAAGTACTGGAAAGTCGGAGCATAGATGAAAACCTGACGATGAATGTTATTACCCTTGAGTTAGGACCATATTGGATGGATCCCATCAGGGCATATATTGAAGAAGGAGAATTGCTAGAGGACAAGCTCGCGGTAAAGAAATTGAAGTTTAAAGCTGCTCGGTATGTACTAACTAATGGTGTTTTGTATAGACGAGGAATTATGGCAGGTTTGCAGAGATGTGTGCATCCATCCGAGGTGAAAGAGTTGATTGAAGAAATCCATGAAGGGTCTTGTGGAGCTCATGTAGCAGGTCGAACACTTTTGCAAAGGGTAATGACTCAAGAATACTACTGCCCGACGATGAGGGCTGATTGTATAGCATATGCTAAGAAATGTGACAAGTGCCAACGTTTTTCCTCCATCCGACGAACTCCACAAGCATTGTTGACACCAATAACTTCTCCTTGGCAATTTTCCATATGGGGAATTGATTTAGTTGGACCACTGCCAACCACCCGAGCAAGATTCAAGTACCTCGTCGTTGCAGTATACTATTTTACTAAGTGGGTAGAAGCTGAGCCGCTTATCGATATGACGTATGAGAAGGTATACCAGTTTGTTTGGAAGAATATCATCTGTCGATATGGTCTCCCTCATTCCTTCATCACAGATCATGGAACACAATTTGACAACGAGGAGTTTGCTGCCTATTGTCAACAATCAAACATCCTGAAGACCCATTCAGCACCAGGTCATCCTCAAAGCAATGGGCAGATTGAGGTGACAAACAGAACGTTACTAAATGGTTTTAAGAAGAGGCTGAATGAGGCTAAAGCTAATTGGATTAATGAGCTACAATCAGTATTGTGGGCTTACCGAACAACTCCCCGAGCAGCAACTGGAGAATCACCATACATGCTAGCATTTGGAAGTGAGGCTGTAATACCTGCAGAGTTGGGTCTCCTAACACACAGAGTGCTGAATTTCAATTCCCCAGTCAGTGACTTGATGAGAAGATTAGATTTAGACATGCTCGAGGAGGTTAGAGAAGAGGCAGCCATTAGGAATGTTGCTTACCAACAACGCACAGCTCTGTTCTACAACAAGAGGATGAAGAAATGCAACTTAAACGAAGGAGATTACGTGTTAAAGAATGTCATTCAGAAGCACAGTAAGTTGGAATAAAACAATGATGTTTCGCCA
Organism: Sambucus nigra; assembly: GCA_949130495.1. Taxonomy (NCBI): domain Eukaryota; kingdom Viridiplantae; phylum Streptophyta; class Magnoliopsida; order Dipsacales; family Adoxaceae; genus Sambucus; species Sambucus nigra. The sequence goes on from OX422214.1 coordinate 387,791,299, forward strand.
TCTTCTTTCTTTTATTGAAAGTTTTTCGGGGAATACTAGTGTGCAACACTACGCTGCTCAGCAATAAAAGCAAACACCGATAGTTCAAACCCACGACCAACTTCGGTTGGTAAAATAGCGAGAACAAACTATACTCCTTTGGTTAGGAGGCGTACACTAGCGTGATCAACTCCGGTTGATAAAATAACTAGTGGAGATGATAGTTCGAGCGTGATCAACTTCGGTTGGTAAAATAGCGAGAACAAACTATACTCCTTTGGATAGGAGGCGTACACTAATGTGATCAACTTCGGTTGGTAAAAGAGTTAGTGGACATGATAGTTCAAACCCATAACCAACTCCGGTTGGTAAAAGGGAAAGAACAACATTCTTAAAAATGCCAATCTCGGTTGGTTTGAAAACAAAATATGCTCTCAAATGCCAACTTATGTTGGTCGGGAGGTAAGATTATTACAGAAAATATAAAAGTTCCTCGAAGAACAAAATATTCCAAACTGAACTAAGTATGGTTGGTCGGGGATAAAAACCCACTAACTATAGTTGGTCGACGAGGAGAATTTATCGACCTTGGTTGGTCGGACGCATTTTATGAAAAAGACAAAAATTTACCAGGTATGGTTAGTCGGGGATAAACTCTCACTAACTATAATTGGTCGACGAGCACAATTTAACAACCTTGGTTGGTTGGAAAAATTTTAAACATTTTTATACTCATTACTTTATTATTAAGTGATCGAGCAACATTACTGATACTTGTAACTTTTTTATCACTAAGTTGGTCGATGAACAACACAATATTGTTATCTTTTTAACTTATACATATGCACAGATGTAGAGTATTTTACAAGACAATAACAATTAAGATTGCGAACAAAAATGAAAGTCTTTCATTAAAAAAAAATACATTGAGAATGAAAATGTATACTAACTATTACATTGAGATTCCTACTCTATTGGTTTCTTTCCCTCTTCTTTTGAAACAGGTTCCTCGCCAGCAGGAGGAGCATCCAAAGCATAAGGGGAGTTTATGAAGTTAAGATCTTTCAGCATTATGAATTTTATCACAGATGGTCTGTCCGAGCAGCTCTTGCTCGTCCCCGAGAAGGAATTTGCTCTTCAAGACCCATAATCTTCTCGAACATCTCAGCCAAGGCCTGGTTCTTTGCCATTAGTTGGAAGGCTTGATTCTCCAAAGCAGATTGAGTTCTCTGGTCTTCGACAGTTACCCGAGCAGCTCTTGCTCGTCCCCGAGAACCTCTTGCTCATTCCCGAGCAGAGGTAGAAGTCAAAATCAGCATCTACAGCACTGAGATCTTTTGCTACTACTGTCTCGACCAATAATGAAGAAGAGGTTGTGTGAAAATGTTTCGAAGTCCACCACTAGCTTGGTACTAATCAGATTGAAGAGTTGGGTTCAAAAGTTGGTATGTTACTCGACAAATTATTTAGAGGATCATAAATCCGAAGAATCAAGCACGTGAAGTTAGCACTCAGTGGCTCGGCACAGGAGGCAGTTGGTCGGCTAGGAAACCAATCAACATACTTGAAGATTATGACAAGCTACAAGCTGCATACTATAGCATGGATGTATCCAAATTCCCAGGGGTGATACATAGCATACGGAGTTCCTCAAAAGAAAGATTAGCAACCATCGATCAACCTGCATCATATGTCGTCCAAGAGATAATGCACTTTATGTTAAACAAATAAAGAAGGTAGATCAAGAATTTCACGAGCACCGAGCAACACTGCAGAATAAATACTCCATACTTTCAAGTAAACCATCAAGCATGGAGCATTGGGGGCTTCTGTTAATGCAAAAATTCTCCATCTACGAGGACCAATCAGAAAAGGACACATGTCATCCTACGTGGCAATATTCGACACCCGAGGAGAGTTGATCGGCACCCGAGGAGTGTTGGTCGGCACCCGAGGAGTTGGTCAGTACCCGAGGAGAGTTAGTCGGCACCCGAGGAGAGTTGGTCGACATACCAACAGGGAAGATCAAAGGATAACTACGCATTTAATGATCATTAATGTACATTTATACTGTAGATGACAACACATAGCATACCAAGCAATTCAACAATTAGATTCGTTGAATGTAGACATAATATATAAATGTCTACATACAATGAATCTCTTTATCTCCCATCACTATAAATACATGTATTCCCTTAGACAAAAGGGAGAGATCCAAGAGATCCAAGAGAGATCCGGGAGAACCTAGAAACACCATACACAAGATACACATCCTTTCTCTCTCTACACCTTATGGTGCTATTGTAAACCCCTGAGAATAAAATAACAGTGGACGTAGGCTTTATTCATAGCCGAACCACTTTAAAAATATTTGTCTCTCATGTGCTTGATTGGATTGCTTTTATCTATTTATCTGTGATCATAAAAATGGGATTCGGTCCAGTTTTTTGCATCAACATGGGGTATATTCATATTCAACATACGTCTGATTGTTATAAGATAACTTTACGTATATAATGGGGTAAATAATTATATACGGGTAATTCAAATACATGGAGAAAATTATTTTATTTAAATAACTAATGAAAGTTATATGGCTTTCAAGGAAATGTGATTAAATAAGGTAAGGTGGTAAATAACTTATAAATCATGCGTTTAAAATACTCGGGATTGAGTAGGGAGATTGAGAGGAGTTATATCAAGTATCTAGTTTTGGGGTAGAGGACTAGGTGGGATATAAAGAGGACGTTAGGTGTGCACATTAGTTGAGGGGTGAGTCTGTCCTCGAGGGAGTGCGACACTAACTAAAATATGAAGCACATTCATACATATTTTATTACTGCAAGTTAAGCATTTGCTAAATGTTTTTAAAATATTTTGGGTTCTAACCCTTGCTATAAAATATTTTCAAAACCTTTCAGGTGTCCAGCCACAGGGACGCCAGGTTTGATTCATTCCAGGGATTCGCTGCTGCAGCATATGTAGATGTTGCAGGATTTGGATAGGCGCCTCTATTCCTTCTATTCCTAGTGTAGGGATTTTCTATCAGAGATTCGAGCATGTTGCTCACGGTGTTTATTTAGTATTTATTTCAGATACTTGAGATCCATTATTATCTGCCTTTACCTTTGTGTTGGATTTTAGCCGATGGTTTATTCGGCCAGTTTCTTATTTATATGTGACGGTTGGATTCAGTTAACTTTTGATTGTTAATAATTTATTTCTGCATGAGTATTTCATTGAATTAATGAAAGATAAAAACTTGGCACCAGTCTAATTTCACTTAGGTGGTAAGTAATTAAAAAGTTTCGAAAGTGATGTTAAGAATGAACCAACTGAGAAACATATTCTAATTTAATTTAGGACTAATCACCCGGGGTTTAATTAGGCAGGGTGTCACAGTGAACCTCCTTCACCAGTCGCGTCATACACGCCAATAAGCCGTTGAAGAATCCGCATCGAGTGACCCCTTCAATGCGGTGAAGCTGCCTCCAATGGTATTTTGAGTCAAACCACTATATATATATATATATATACCTAGTTGTAGGTCCTAAAAAATCTTTTTTCCAATTGTTTTATTTTTCTCTTGAAATTAACCTTCCAATAAACTAATGTTCAAAAAATTAGGTCAAAATACATTTTGTAGCTATTTTTAAAAAATGTACAAAACTGCTCAAAATACTTTATTTATGAGGGTTTGCGGCAGCAGTTTTTTGTGGATTTTTTAAAAATAGCTACAAAATGTATATTGGCCTAATTTTTTGAATATGGTTTGATTGGAAGTCTAATTTCAAGAGAGAAATAAAAAATTTAGACAAAATATTTCTTAGGGTCTAGAACTAAGTGTGATGTATACATCATGATGTAGGTGAGCCTCTCTCTCTCTCTCTCTCTCTCTCTCTCTCTCTCTATATATATATATATATATATATATATATATATATATATATATATATATATAGTGCTCCCATAGGGTAGTGCTGTAGGGAATAATCCGGACTGCATTACGTGTCAACATAAAAGTATATTGTGATCCTCTCTCCTTTTTCTCTCTCCTCTCTCCTATTCTCTCACTTCTCACGTCTCTTTGTTGTCTTCTATTTAATGCCTGTAAGAAGACTAACACCTTTTTTTTAAATACATGTAATAAATATCACACGCAATATGTCAAAGTCTGTCAAAAGTCTTAACTTTTACTTTGGTTGAAACAAATCATGTAAAGTTTGGTAGAAACGTTATCTCACACAAAAAAAAATGTGAATTGTTGTACAAAAAAAAAATATAATGTGCAAAATAATTGTACCAAAAAAATGCAAAAAATAAAATTTCGTCTAGACATCTTCATCGTCATCTTCGTCTTCATCTCTACTCGTTAAATCTGTAAAAAAAAAAACATGAAATGTTGAAATAAATTAAAAAATTAATGAACCAGTCGGAATTACAAATTATAAACAATTACTAAGTCCCATTTTAACTTCATATTACCCCTCTTAAAAAAATCTTTCGTGGATGCATCTCCATAAATATCATCGCCTTTACTGTTCCATTTAGAAAATCTACAAAAAACATATATAAAATAAAAGAACTGGCGATATTTAGTAATTGAGAAAAATAAATAAATTTACCTCGTGTTTAACATTGGACAATTTCTTTTGCCATGTGATTGACCACTTCGTCCACATCCATGACAACACCGGCCTTGAACCTTTATTTTTTCCTTCCCTCTTTGCAATTTGTGTTTTCCACATCCTTTCGCTCGAACTGTATTTGGTTCATTTAAAGAAATTTGTTGATGACTTATTTTCTCCCTACAAACACCGCCTATTCTACTTGCATTGACCTCCTTAATTTTTTTCATGCGCCACTTTATACAATCCTCATAAATGGTAATCATTTCTTCACTAACAACAGCATCATCAATAACTCTCGATGTAAGAAGAGATAAAAAAATTCCCCAACAATAAAAAATTGTCACTATCATCTTTTACCTCTGTGCCATACTCTTCTATCACTTTTTCCAAGTTTGAATTTTGTGTCCATCTCCGCAATATATATTCATCCGGTAAAAACACCATTTGATTAAATTTAAAAAATGCCAAAATATATCTACATATGGAATTCCTTCAAAATCAAATTTCTTGCAACTGCAGCTCACAAACTTTGATTTTTTATCGTATAAAATTTTTCTAACTCTCGAATCCTTTACATTTGGCCTTTTCACAATGTAGAGATAATGATCACCTTCATCTTGTGAACTTTCAATTGCGTACTCTAAAGTCTCCCATAACTCGTGCTGAAACTTAAAAAAAGGTCCGTGGATATATATTTGATATATGTTTCTCCATTGACATTGGCATTTTCATCACCGGACATTCATTTATATCGATGTGATCAACTTTTAATTCCTTGTGACGTTGGTATTCAAGTTCCTTATTGAACCATGTCACAAATTCGTTTACTTAGTTATTTTGGACAAATATCTTTTAAAAAATGCATGTGCACTCTCTGCGCGCTGACTACTTGGCATTCCAACAGCAAAAATATGTTTCACAAATGCAGGAACCCATCTAACCCGAATATCATATAACCCAGCTAACTAAGTATTTTGTTTCAAATCACTTTTTTCAATTGTGTCTTCCTAACTTGCTTCAAATTCTTCTTACGTCTCTGAATCCCAAATAGATTGTTGAAAGTTGCGTAAATGATCTCTATATTTGATTGCATCAACTTTATGAAAAATTTGTTCACAATGTGCCAAATGCAGTATCTGTGATATGTATCGGGAAGAACTTGAGCAATAGATTTTGACATTGTTGGATCCTAATTAGTGATAATTATTCGTGGCGGGCCACCGGGCATAACTTCCTGCCACTTTTCTAAAAACCAAATAAAAGAGTTTGTGGTCTCATCATTTAAGAATGCACAACCAAAAATTACAGTTTGCCCATTATTATTAACCCCACTGAATGGTGCAAAGATCATATTATATTTATTTGTGTTGTACGTAGTATCAAACACAACCAAATCACCATAAAATTTGTATGCCCTTCCTGAAATTGCATCAGCCCAAAAATAGTGAGTTAACCTATTTTCATCATCTCTTTCATATGTAAAAACAAATGACGAATTTTTTTCTTGTTCCGACAAAAAGGACTCCGATAATTCTGCATCATGTCCGTCAATTTATATTTTTGAATCACGTATAAAATTTCTAATATCTTGTTCGGTACAACCGATATTTTCAATCCCTCATGCTTGTACCGAAAGAAGACTAATTTGTTGATGTATAGGTATGTTAACAAATGCAAGTTGTTGGGTTAAGACTTTATTTGTTTCGGATACGGAACGGTGAGATCTCAAAAAATGTATTTTACGTGGGGTCGAAAGAGCGTGATTGTGACCTTTAATAAATTGACTTACTATGTAATTTGACCCGGACTTACTCTTCACAACGGACAACTTTGCCTTACAACCCTCTCTTACAATTCCACGGTGCCTTTTTTTTTCTTCCTCACTTTTTTGGTTAGACTTTCCTTTTTTAAAACAACAATATTCCTTACTTATAATTTCATCTATATCTTTTTTCTTTTTTGAAGAATTACACCGTGTACTAAATCCTGCCACTCTCACATAACTATTGTAAAATTCATAAGCATCATTTAAAGATTGAAATTCTTGTCCAATTTTTGGTTTATCCTCATCTTTTACTTGAGGAATAAATAATGCGTCAGATTGTTCCGTCCCTAAAAAATTTTAACAATTTTAATTTAAAAAAAAATAGATTGTTCATCAAATAATGTGTCACAATATTCATTTATACATATTTTGTACTTATTAACATTTAATAAAAATAGATTTCGAATAATTTAATACAGGACTATTTAACAAATAGCCACTCAAATATTTTTTTAATATACGTTTAGTCCAAACCTTTTTATTTTGTTCCAAAAAGCTCCTCACCACCTAAAAACACTCAATGTGTGCCGCTAGCGCGAATCTTTAAAAATAAGAGACTATTGATTAAATGAGTGTTTGAGGGAGCTTTAAAAAAAAAAAAAAAAAAAAGCTTGCACTAAATGTATATTAAAAAATATTTTCAAAACTTTGCGATAATTAATCCATTAATTAAAAACCAAACTTCAAATAAGTAAAACATAAGATCATTCATATCTCAGTTACTCAATTTGCTATTTCATCATCAATTCAAAGTATTAAATGAATCGTACAAAAATAATGAATACCAAATTACTCACTTTGTTAGTTCATTTTTCAGTAAATTAATGAGTACCAAAATACAAAAATGTCTTCTTTTATTATTAAAAAAGATGCTATCTTACAAAGCATTAAATAAATCGTACCTTTGAGTAGCTTACAAATTAAGTTTGTGTAGAAGTTTAAAATATTGTTGATTTGTTATTCACAAAAAAAGAGGTGTTTTCTTATATAGGCATTAAATAGAAGTCAGCAAAGAGACGTGAGAAGTGAAAGGATAGGAGAGAGGAGAGAGAAAACAAAGAAACGTGAGAAGCGAGAGGATAGGATAGAGGAGACAGAAAAGAAAGAGGCGTGAGAAGGAGAGAGGAGAGAGGATCAACAATATACTTTTATGTTGACAAGCAATGCAATCCGGATTATTCCCATATAGTAGTACCATATGGGCGCACTATTTTGTGCGCGCGTGTGTGTATATATTTCATCATCCAACATGAAATTAAGATGTCCATTAGTTTCACAAGTCATAGAACAACACACATCTCAATTTCTCAATAGTATTGCAAATTATGCTCACGTGTTCTTCAAGTAAGAGCATCCGTACTGGTGGATGCATGAACAGTTAGATTTACAAATCAAAAAGGGGTTTCTACCTTTTCGTGAATCATTATGTTCACAGAGGTAATAAGTAAGAATGGGTAAAGGGTTTTATGAAAATAGTTCCTACAAACTATTTTTATTCGTAGGAAGCAAAAATCCACTTCTTACGAACAACATTTGTTCGTAGGAAATGTTGCGGACAAATGTTGTTCGTAAGAACCCAAATATATAATAAAAATTATTATTTATATTTATTACGAACTTTATTTGTTCGTAGTAATTTCTACGAACAAATGAAGTTCGTAAGGATCCTTTGCAAATTCTGCTCGCGTTTTGTATATTTGGAGAACCACTACAAATTGAGGGGCGGAATTTATTTAGTAAATCACATCAGTGCAGACATCCTAACTTGTATTTTTACAAAATTTGTTGGCATTTTGTATCCCCATTAGGATGCTCTAAAAACATTTTGCAGGTATGGCAAGTAGGCATTCATATAACTGAAACAGACGAAACATGTCACAATCTTCCACAATCCACCGTTATAGCAGCGGAATATACGATACACGTTCAATAGAAATGGTATTACAAAACCCTAATGAGGTGAGAAAATGGACGATCTTAAAGAGATTGTGTACGAGTAACAAATTGTGTTTATCAAAATCCTCCTGCAATATATCCAATGATAGTAACTTCCCTTAATTGAAACAGTTTTTGAATTAATCACGGTCACAATATGTGGTTTATATGATGACCCCACAATATACATACCGACCATTAAAGCAACCGGATATTGGAAGTGGTATTTTAGTAATCTTAGATATATATAGACAGGTGTTTGGACTTCTCATTGAAAATGTTTTGGATATGAGCAAATTGATACTTGGACATGTTTTGAACACAGGTGCTTTCACCCCACCAAAAAATATGCTTATATTCTATTCGAACAAGGTATAACATTCTGAAACCTGCTGGAGGGACAAGCATCATGAAAATAATATCTTAACCTTCTTTTCTTTCCATCCATTCCTATAAGTTCGATTATCTATCACACCACAAGCACCTAACTACTGAACATATATGATTTGTTACCCTAGCAAAATATTCTGTTAAAAAGCAGGATAAACACAGACAAGATAGACTTACATAAAATGAAATTTTATTTCTTCATCGAAAGACAATTACAGAATAATACGCCAAATCCGCTCTTCCAAAATCAAAATACATTATCCTACTAGAAGATATACATTGGATATGGCAATCACATCATCAAACCAAAAAGTAGGGGAAGAATCCCCTAATATGGCATGAGAGAAAGGTAGAGAAGACCTCCTAGATGATGGTACCACTGGGAATCAAGGCATCCTTGATTACTGTTACGATTCCACTCTTTATAAAGTACCCATCGGTTTCTCTTGCAGCTTCTTGCACATTCTCGGTATTAATGATCTGAGAAGACAAAATTCCACACTAAAGGTTCAAAACCACAAAAAAATTGCAACCATATATATGAAGCTACATGAGATTTTAATTTTATATAAATATTCTCCTCCTCTCAATTACTGAGGTAGGAAGTTGTTTCAACAATCTATACCTATATATAAAGTAATAAATAGTAGAGTAAATTGCCAAAAAATATAACACTGAACCATGCAGAATTTGCAAGAAACCCTGAACTATATTAATGCAAGAAACCCCCATGAACTATGCATTTTGTTACAAAGACACCCTATATGTTGCTAAAATCATCGAAAAGTCCACAAAAGGGGTATTTGTAATACATTGTTTAAAGGGGTATTTGTAATACATTGTTTAAAGGGGTATTTAAACATATATGTGGCATTTGCACAAATTTGAAAGTGCGGTTATTTTAATACTCAAAACTAAATAGTCTGTGATAATGCTGACGTAAATTATTGAACTTATGGCACATTAACAAATTAAAATAACCACCTTCACATTGTCCCCAATTCGAGCATTCTTGTCAATTATCGCTCTTTTGATGTGAGAGTTCTTGCCAATACCAATTGGAACACTACCCTTTGCAGCCAGAAACCTCCTATCAGCATCCGTCTGGAGCAAGACAATGACAAAAAGCATAACTATGACAATTGCAGATTTAATAACGGAAAATCACAACTTGACTAATTCTATCCAGAACTAATAAACAACAGGCCTAGCATAACATTTCCAACATTAAACAACAGGCCTAGCATAACATTTAATAAAGGAAAATCACAACTTGACTAATTCTACCCAGAACTAATAAACAACAGGCCTAGCATAACATTTCCAACATTAAACAACAGGCCTAGCATAACATTTAATAAAGGAAAATCACAACTTGACTAATTCTATCCAGAACTAATAAACAACATAGCATAACATTTCCAACATATATTATTTTGAAAAAATATATCCAACAGAAAAAAATACGCCCTCCATCCAAAATTAATAATCCTGTTTTCCTTTTTTAGGCCGTCCCAAATTAATAGTTGTTTTCCTTTTCTGGAAGTAATCAACGAACCAAAATCCACGATAGTGAACAAGCCTTGATCTTGGCCATTGATTGAGTAAATCCTTAGAAACCGTCGTTTTCAAATAGCGAGTATTGTTTGGGACGGAGGTAGTATTAGATTAACCCCCATCCTAAAAAAAAACAATTTAAGATTTCTCTATTGAGTACTACCTCATAATAATCTGCTCCCATCAACAATGTATCTTCTATGATTGCACCTTCTGATATGCAGGATCGTAGACCAACCACAGAATGATGAATTTTGCAGCTCTGCACAATGTAAAAAGTGTGAAGGATCTTATATGTCGTAGTAAATATAATGCCATAGTCACATGCCAAGCCACTTGACTTGGAATGTGCTGCAGTGGTAATGGAAAAATCTGTAGTTTTATGTTATTCCCTCCGTCCCAAATTAAGGACCCACTATTCCATTTTGGGTTGTCCCAAATTAAGGGTCCACTTTCCTTTGTTCGACATAATCAACGAACCAAGTTACACGATGGAGAACAAGAGTTAATATTGGCCGTTGATCGAGTGTATCCTTAATATATACAAAATAAAAACATGGACTCTTAATTTGGAACGGAGGGAATACTTGGCAAAGATGTTTAACTACCTTAATCACACAACCCTCACCAATAACACTATCTGTGACATCAGCATCAAGCATCTTGGACGGAGGAAGATATCGAGGTTGGGTGTAGATTGGGGATGAACGATCGTAGAAGCTGCACCCAGATAATTATTTTAATTTAATACTACAAACAGGACAGCTGATGTAAAGCACATAAAAGGGTAAATAAAAATATTAAATCTATCATGAACAAGGATGTACCTGAAATCTGGAACTGGTTTTTTAGTGATCCCCAAATTGGCATTATAAAAGGCCTCAATTGTACCAATGTCTTCCCAGTAACCGTCATACAAGTAAGCTTGCACCTATAAAGATGATGCCGCAATTAGAGTTCTGGAATTAGGCCACTCGAGAAGTAAATGCAGACAAATCACTAGTTTACAGCTGGATTTTCCAGATTTTGTTACAATCAAGAAATTTTATTCACATTTCATTAGAGTGTGGCTGGCATATTGAAACAATAAAAGTAAAGTTAGGTAAAAGTAGTAATTATTTATGCATTAAAATATGCAATCGTGATGCCACAATATTATGTACATTGTAATTACACAGGACCAGATCACCTTAGGATACATAAATAGTAATTGCTTTTATAATATTGGAAAACATAAGAACATAAATATTTATTATCAATGATGATATACACACAATTATATATAAAATATGAAGATTATGATACATATTTGAAGATAAAGAAATTAAACAAATGTATACCCTCAATCCAGTTGAAGTTGCGCCAGGAATAACTTCACTTCCAAAATCATTGGCTCCGGGAAACTTATCTCGAAGTAGATTTAACATTACATCTTTGCTGACAACATATATACCCATACTCGCGATGTAAGGCATCTCTTTAGCTCTCTCATCATCAAGACCTAAAATGGTAGTATCAACCTAGAATAGACAATGTAAGGAAAACAATGATATGATTTTATAGCCAATTTTGGAGAGACGAACTGAAACAAAATGCAGAATGAAGGAAGAACAAATTTCACTAAAATTTATACCTTCATAGCTTTCAATTGCTCCCCCTTTGGTTTCTCTGCAAATTCAATTATACGTCCTTCTTCATCAATCTTCATCAGACCAAATGCAGTGGCACGTTTTTCATCCATTGGCAGGGCAGCTACAGTGATATCAGCATCGGTCTCTCTGTGCGCTTGAATAAATTTCTCATAATCCATGCGGTACAAATGGTCCCCAGCAAGAATCAAATATTCTAGAACATTATGCTCCTCAAACAGCCATAAGTACTGCCTCACAGCATCAGCAGTACCCTGGAAACCAATTAAACTGGATGTAATGGCAGAACTTCAAGAACCTCAGCAAGATAGGAATAGTATAAAGGTATAGAGAGGTGTGTGTGTAGCATGTGTGTGAAAGGCACACATATAGACTTTTCAGTTTCATAAATAAGATTTTTATACCTTTATGTGAAAAACGATGCTTTTTAAGAATCAATAGGTTTCAACATAAAAAGTAATTTTGAAAAGTTTGGCCTAGAACATAAAAGTTCTCATCCATCTGTAGGATTCTACTAAATGAACAGCATTTTGACAGCTAACTAATTCCATCTCAATTCATGCAATTTTCAATGCAATCCAAATTGAAAATATTTCGCAACATATCCTTCATTAAAGGTGTCACTGTGCAATTCTGCTTTATTTGTAGAAACAAAATTCCTCAACTTTAAATGGGCATAAGGGTGAAAGCATTGGATTATGAACTACCTGGAACCAATTTGGATTCTCTGGACTCTGCTGGGCAGCAAGAACTTCAACAAATCCCTCATTCTTGTAGCCGCCCATGTTACTTGCATAAGCCCGTGAAAGGTGGCGATTAAGAGATGCAGAATTAAATTGTGTGAGAACATAAATCTTCGATATGTTGCTGTTCAGGCAGTTGCTAACGGGTATATCAATCAGCCTATAATTTGCTCCCAAGGGAACAGCTGGTTTTGCCCTCTTTTTCGTTAGAGGGTAAAGACGGGTTCCAGCTCCACCTCCAAGTATAATTCCCAGTACACTCTGCAGAATATTACACAGGCAATAAATATTTGTCACCCTATCTCAGCTGAATTCAATTCAGATTACAGATATTTCAATCCTCCAGAGTAATTAAATGTGGCACAATACTCTTAAAAGAGAAACACTAAAAGTCATTTCCTCACACTCCTATTAGGGTGTGTTTAGCAGCCCCAAGTCCAAGCTTTGGAATTCGAATTGGAATTGGACTGGTTAGTTCGAAAATTTGAGTTTGGAATTGTCATGGAATTCCAATTCTTCGAATCCCAATTCCATAATTTGAATTCCAAAATAAAAATAGATAATTTGAATTCCATACATTTCACACATGCACACACTGCACAGAGAAACCAACACAATTTCACATAAAGTTTCAACAACACACACAATACACAATGCAGCCACACACACTATACTACACAAACACTAGAACAAGATCTCAGAATTCTACTCAAATTCCACATGGGAACCAAACAATTGAATTTTAAGGTCATTGCTTTGGAATTTGACAAATACAAGATGACGTGCCGTGGTGTATGCAATTTGCAGATGCTATTGTTTTGGTGGATGAGACTAAGATGGAGATTAATGTCAGATTGAAATTGTGGAGAGAAACTCTAGAAATCACTAAAATACAATATGAGAAGTGCAATTTTAGTAGTAATAAGAGGACAAACGGAGATGTGGTGAAATTGGAAGGTTAAAAGATATTTAAAAATTTAGGCTCAATTATCCAAAAAGATGGATAATTGAATATGAAAAGTGCAATTTTCTTTATTTAGGCTCAATTATTCAAAAAGATGGAGATATTAGTGATGATGTTACTCCTAAGATTAAAGGAGGGTGAGTTGAGTGAAGAAGTGCTATCGGTGTATTGTGTGATAGGTGTATATCTTTGAAGTTAAAAGAGAAATTTCATAGGACGGCCATTAGACCCATCATATTATATGGGACAGAATGTTTAACAACTAAAAAATAAAATATGCAGAGAATGATTGTGGCGGAGACGCAAATGCTAAGATGGATTTGTGGTAAAACTCGAAAGATAAAATTAAAAAAGAACAAATTCGTAGAAATGGTAAAAGTAGCTCCTATAGAAGATAGACCGAGAGAAAATCGACTTAGATGGTTTGGACACGTCAAGCATAGACAAATGGATGCTCCCGTAAGGAAGAGCGATTTAGTTAATATTGATGGTAATGCAAGGAGTAGAGATAGGCCTATATTTACTTGTGGGATATTGTAAAAAAATACATAATATCATATGGCTTAACTGAAAATATTTCACTGAACAGAATGGAATGGAAAAATAGAATTCATGTAGCCGACCCCATATAATTGGGAAAAAACTGTTGCGTTGAGTTGTTGCTTTGGAATTGGAATTGATGGTAACACAAGGGGTAGAGGTAGGCGTTGACTTGGTGGGATATTGTAAAAAATGACATGATATCATGTTGTTTAACCGAAAATACTACGTTGAATAGAGCAGAATGGAAAAATAGGTTTCATGTAGCCGACACCAAATAAGTTGTTTTGGAATTGAAATTCTAATTTCATGCCTTGGAGTTGAAATATGAAACGAAATGGTATTGACGACCAAAAATTCAAAACCAGAATCTTCCAAACCCCTTACTGTTCTCTGCTTTTCTCTTTTTTCAGCCATCAAACTCAACAAAAAGAATTTGTGTACATTAAATAAAATAGAGAATTAAGATCAAGGTCATGTTCCTTCCTATATTTGAATTTATAGGATAGTGGTTTTCACGTTTATAAATCTAGTCCCTGTGGTACAATAACATTTATTTGTACAGTCCCTTTAGAGTTAGGAGTACACAAAATAGGTAATTTTATTTGTTTTAGTTAAAGAGGTATTTAAATTTATACCCTTAGTCATACTCATTTAAAACTCATTCTAAAAATAAACACATGACCCTACCTCCACCCCACCTCCCGAAATTCTCGTCGGAATGCCGAAATCCTCGCCGGAGACCGCCAAAATTCTTGTCGGATTGTTTATCTCTCTATTCGTCTATTTCTTTCATTTCTTCGGTCCGCGCCAGCGGCACCATTGCAAGCGTTAGAGAAGAAAGTTTTTCGCAAGAAAAAATGGAGTTTTCGCCGAAAAAAATAAAGGTTTTAGCGAAATAGTAAATTTAACGGTTTCGATTTTTTTGTCAAAAAATATCAAATATGTGTATTGTTAGATAGATCTCGACGAGTAGCTTTCAAATATATAAATTTTGTAAATTTTGGATTTGTACATTTTAAGTTATGGAGTTTTAAAAATGCTTTTTTTACGAATTAGTCTCGTTTACTAAGTTTGTAGTTCAATAGGTTTTAACAATTTTTTTTTGCTTCATTAGGTCCAATGAAAAAAAAAAATTGTTCTAATAGGTTCTATTTATATAGCGAATATTCACAATATGTACAAATAGGACTTATTAGAAAAATAATGTTATGATAGACCTATTAAAAAATGTCTTATTTGTCAAACTCCCAAAATTTGATGTTATATGGTATATGGGTTAATTTTTATGATATTTTTAATAGAAAGACTAAATTTATAAAATTACATGATTTGTCTCATTTTTATACGGTTCGAGTCAAATTTGACTTTCTCCCCAAATTCCCCTTAATAAAATCAATGCACTGTTCCGTTAATAATGTAGCAGATGCGGGTGTAATAGATTTGTGGACCTAAAACTACACATTAAAATAGATATTTAGTATTTACTCAAACAGTAGAAAAATAAAAATGTAACATACACGGCTAGCGTCAGGTTCGAGGCAAGTTTGTGAATTTTTAGAATCTGAAACGGCCTTTGGGGAAACAATGAGCGCAGGCTTTAGTCCCGAACGACGTCGTTGATTGTACGTCGCTTTAATCTTATCACCGGCTAAATTAGAGGACCCAAAAGACAGGCTCCGAAACGACGTGGCTTGAAAGTCTCTCCTGTTGACGACAGTAGAGGAGGGGTTACTGATAGGCGCTTTTAACACTCCAATGGCTGCCATTGTTTCCCTTTACTCCTCTCTACAGTTGCAATCAAAGCAGGATTTAGATTTAGAGAGGTTATGTTGATGGATGGGAAATTACGCAATGAAGTGGAATGTGAGGAAGGGTAGTTTAGGGATTAAGTTTGATTAGACCAGCAAATTAATTGGTACTTTTTGGTGAAACAAAATCTAGAGGACAATCTGAACGTGAGCTGGTGGTTGTCATTCGAGGATAGGAAAGTGATATGGTCACAGGGGACTCGTCGCTTGCTCTCTAATTTTATCTTTTTCCGAATATTTATTTACTCTCACACACCGCCCTCACCTCACCCTGTTTGCTCATTTCAAAGAAAGCTCTGAAACCTAGGTAAAATATAGTGTTTTACATTGGGATTGAGGACTTTTATAGTTTTATATTTCTTTCTTCTTTTCTTTTTAAGATAGAAAATTAACTTTAAAAATTCATAGTGCGCTTAGTGCATGTTAAAGATAATATTTCTCGTGATAAAATTTGATAAGGTAAATATTATTTTTCTGATATTAGACTATCAAATATTAAATGAGGTAAAATAAGTTTTATAGGCAAAATATTTTAATAATACATTTTTGTCTATGTTATTATATATAATAAAAAAAATATGTTTTTTTTTATTTCGTCTCGAGTTTTTTTAATAAAAAAATAGTTTTTTTTTTCTTTTTACTCTTCGTTTTTATTTAATAAAAAAGTAACAAACTATATGTTGATGCAAAAAACTAGATCGAATCCCATTTTTATGATCACATATAAATAGATAAAAACAATTAAATCACACACATGAGAGACAAAGATTTTTAAAGTGGTTCAGCTATAAGGAAGAAACCTACGTCCACTGTTATTTTATTCCCAGACATTTACAATAGCACAATGTGGTAGAGAGAGGGAGAAAAAGGATGTATCTTATGTACGCTCTCTCATCGTTGTCGGCTCTCTCCCTTTTGGCTAAAGAATACATGTATTTATAGTGATGGGAGATAAAGAGATTCATTGTATGTAGACATTTATGTCTACATTCAACGAATCTAATTGTTGAATTGCTTTGTATGCTATGTGTTGTCATCTATTAATACAGTATAAATGTACATTAAGGCTCATTAAATGCGCTGTCATCTTCATTAATGCATATTAAATGCATACTTATCCTTTGATCTTCCTAGTTGATATGCCGACCAACTCTCCTCGGTTGCCGACTAACACTCCTCGGGTGCCGACTAACTCTCCTTGGGTGCCGACTAATTCTCCTCGGGTACTGACCAACTCTCCTCGGGTGCCGACCAACTCTCCTCGGATGCCGACCAATTCTCCTCGGGTACTAACCAACTCTCCTCGGGTGCCGACTAACACTCCTCGGGTGCCGATCAACTCTCCTCGGATGCTGAATATTGTCACGTAGGATGACATGTGTCCTTTTCTAATTGGTCCTCGTAGATGGAGAATTTTTGCGTTAACAGAAGCCCCCAATGCTCCATGCTTGATGGTTTACTTGAAAGGATGGAGTATTTATTCTGCAGTGTTGCTCGGTGCTCGTGAAATTCTTGATCTACCTTCTTG
This sequence comes from Sambucus nigra, assembly GCA_949130495.1. NCBI lineage: Eukaryota > Viridiplantae > Streptophyta > Magnoliopsida > Dipsacales > Adoxaceae > Sambucus > Sambucus nigra. The sequence continues at coordinate 387,808,854 of OX422214.1, forward strand.
ATTTGTTCAACATAAAGTGCATTATCTCCTGGACGACATATGATGCAGGTTGATCGATGATTGCTAATCTTTCTTTTGAGGAACTCCATGTGCTATGTATCACCCCTGGGAATTTGGATGCAGCCATGTCATAGTATGCAGCTTGTAGCTTGTCATAATCTTCAAGTATGTTGATTGGTTTGCTAGCCGACCAACTGCCTCCTGTGCCGAGCAACTGAGTGCTAACTTCACGTGCTTGATTCTTCTGATTTATGATCCTCTGAATACTTTATCGAGTAACATACTAGCTTTTGAACTCAACTCTTCAATCTGATTAGTACCAAGCTAGTGGTGGACTTCGAAACATTTTCATACAACTTCTTCTTCAATGTTGGTCGGGACAGTAGTAGTAAAGATCTCAGTGTTGTAGATGCTAAATTTGACTTCTGAACTTCAATAGCATGTGCATAATAACTCCTGAACTTCTGAATGCACCTCCTGAACTTCTTAATGCACCTCCTGAACTTCTAAATACGCCTCCTGAACTTCAATATACCTCCTGAACTTCAATATTCCTCCTAAACTTCAATATACCTCCTGAACTTCAATAGCATGTGCATAATAACTTCTGAATATGCATCCTGAACTTCAATAGCATGTGCATAATAACTCTTGAATATGCCTCTTGATCTTCATAAGCAAAATTAGCTCCTGAGCAAGAAAAATAACTTCTGAATGATAATTAGTTGGGGCTGAATCTGATGCTCGACTGCATGATGTTATGAGAATGTGCCACCGAATGAACAACTGGATTTTTAATAGAGCCCCCAAGTGTGGAATATGATCTTTGAATGCTTTCTCGGCCTTGAAGTATGTTATTTGATAAATTTTCTTATTTTGCATAGATAATAAAATTTTCTCCACCTGCTATCTGCTGTTCGACCAACCGGAGTTGATGGAGATTGATTCTCGACCAACTTTGGCACTTTTTGGAAAATATTTTTCTTCCTATCCAACCTTAGTTGTCATTTTTGGGGATAGATTTACTTCCCAACCAACTTTAGTTGGCATTTTTAGGAATAAATTTACTTCCTAACCAACCTTAGTTGGCATTTTTGGGAATAGTTTTACTTCCCAACCAACCTTAGTTGGCATTTTTGGGAATAAGATTTACTTCCTAACCAACCTTAGTTGGCATTTTTAAGAATAGATTTACTTCCCAACCAACCTTAGTTAGCATTTTTGGGAATAGTTTTACTTCCCAACCAACCTTAGTTGGCATTTTTGGGAATAAGATATAATAATTACTGGAGACATCCTTGAAGTTGACCAACAGATTGTTGGGAATAAGATATAATAAATGCTGGAGACCGCCTCAACAGATTGTTGGGAATAAGATAATATAAATGTTGGAGACCTCCTCAACAGATTGTTGGGAATAAAATAATATAAATGCTGGAGACCTCCTTGGTGCTGACCAACAGATTGTTGGGAATAAGATATAATAAATGTTGGAGACCTCCTCGGAGGAATAAGATATAATAAATGCTAGAGACCTTCTCGGCGCTGACCAGCAGATTATTGGGAATAAGATATAATAAATGCTGGAGACCTCCTCGACGCTGAATATATATATAGAGAAAAAAATTCGAGCTCCACGTTGAGATAAATATAAAATATGCATAGACATAAAGAATTATTTAGAATAATAATAAACTGTCTTGCTGATCTGTCGAGGCAAAATTGTATAATGTCGAATAAGGATAATATTTTTCACAATAGAAGAATATGGCCGAGAACTTTGCTGATCTTGAATATAAATAAGAATTACCCCGACCAACTATCCGTTGGGGGTGAAATATAATAAATGTTGCAGATCTCTTTGGAGGTGAATATATATCTCGTCGAGTTCCATGCTGAGGTGAATATAGAATATGAATCCGAATGCATATATAGAATAATTCTTGCCTGAGCAGATATCCGAGAAATAATATAATCAATAGTGCCTCGTTGAGGTAAATTTTCATAATGCCGAGCAATGATAATATTCTCCAGAAGTTTAAGATTTTTTCCGAGCATTCGTCGGCACCAAATCTTGTACCTGTAAAAATTAATAACTTGCCCTACCATATGTGCAGGCTAAATTGATTAGTCATGAGAATAATTTAGTAATCTAATCAATATATATGATATGTATACGCTCGGGCAATAAAATATCAATTTCAAAATATAAAATAATATATGTTGGCTGATATGTCGAGGCAAAATTGCCTGATGTCGAGCAATAATAGTTTCCAGAGGTTTACGATTGTGGATGAGCTTTCGTCAGGATTGAATCTCATCCCTATGGAAATTTAATAAGCTGCCCGAGCACCTGTCAAGACTAGATCAAATAATTATTATCATGAGAATAATTATTCAGCCAAACAATATGTGATGTGTATCAGCATAAATTAATAAAAATTTCAAAATATGAAATAATATTTTTGTGTCACACGTGTATTTCATGAGCAAATAAAAATGCTAGGCATTTTAATTTTAAGTAAAAGACCAAATATAAATTGGTTTTTTAGAAATTATTTATCACTTTAGGAATTATTTGAAATTCAATAAATGCTCAAATATAATTTTTTGGTCTTGGAATATTTTTCACATAAAGTTTATGTGGATTAGAAAATAACCAAGTATTCATTTTAATTTTTCTCCATGAAAATTTTCAATTAGGAATTTCATGTTTTGAATTAATAAAGGATAAGAATAAGGGGATAGTCTTGTCTTTTGGCAGCGAAGTAGTGATTTTGTCAAAATCAAAAAGAGAGAACCAAATAAGGTTGAGATGTTGCTGACCAACAATTGATTTTCTTGACCAACTATATACACGCCGACCAACAATAGGTACATCCGAGTAGAAATAGACGTAGCCAATCAACGAATGGGAGCTCGGGAACTCCTCAAATTGCATAATATCCATCACCGATCATAATGAAATGCCTCCGACCAACATTTGATTTTTCCGACTAGCTATAGTGGGCCATCACAATTGGTGTTGGTGATGTTTATTGTTGTAGTATTGGTTGTCGACCTGGTCTCCAATAATCATTCAGCCATACTTACAATTATGAGGTGCCCCGACCTTTTACAGCCGACCTATGCCAGAAGTTTTTCAACCGTTCTTTGTTGATGACTTGAATTGGTAAACTGAAATTCGGTGGAGGATTGTTACCGACTTGATGCCGACCAAGTGTATGAGAACTGCCGAGTAGAAATAGATGCCATCGACCAACAAATAATAAGTCGTGGAGCTCCTCTTGATGTATAATACATGATAAAAGGATAACTGTTGGGGGTGAATCTTGTACATACGGCATTTAATAAGTTGTTCGAACACCTGTTGAGATTGATTCTCATAGAAATTATCATTAGCAAAATTTTTTAGCTAAATATCATATAATATGTATCAGCTCAGACATAAGGCAATAAAAATTTCAAAATATAAAATAAAATGTTTTGTGCCAAATGTGTGTCAATGTGAGCAATTTTTTATCAACTAGATGTCATAAGGTTTGATTTGGGCTTTTTATAAAATAATTTTATTTTTAAATAAATGCTCAAATATGGGATCGAAAAATTTATTCTAAGATAAAGTTCAGGGATATATTTTATTAATTTTAAAACATTTATTTTGTTAGAGAAGTGTGAGAAAAATAAATAGGTAGCAATGGTAATAATTTTGACTTTGTCAAAATTAATAATCTGGGCAAATAAATTTGTCATCCCTCCATTCCAGCATTCCTCGTCAATAGGTGATAACCATTTCTGACCAGTGGTATCGCCGACCAGCATCGTGTGACGTCAGTGTTGGGATGCCTTCGTTTTGATCTGCCGACCATGTACATACGATCAAGAAGCCTTTGTTTTGGCTAAAACTTGTTTCCGACCAACTTTGGCCTTTTAAGTTGTTGACCAACTATTTCTTTGTTATCAAAAGTAGATGTCGACCAGATGTTCTTGTTTTGAAACAACCACCGAGGTGTTACCGATATACTCCAATGCTGCTGATGGATCTTCACAGCCTACCACCAATCAAAAATGGTCTGGTGAAATTCTCGATCAACAAATAGGTTCACCAACCAATTGCATACCACCATTAGATATCTCCGAACAATAAAATTTCACCTAGTTTAGTTGGTCGGGAGGCATTTCAACCTAGGTGAAGCCCTCCACCGACCAATATATAACTGCTGCCAACTAGAATCAGGTGCCTCCGACCAGAAGATTTTGTTGACTGTGATTGGAAAATTTGGTGAAGTTGTTCGTGTTTTCTTCGCAAATGACCACCGACCAGCAAGGATGGCCCGGTAAAAAAAATTTGGTCGGGTAACGACCATATGTCGCGGACCAACAATAGATGGTTCCGACCAACAAAAATATTGCCGACCAACAATACTTGTCAATGAGATATACCGAGGAGATTACTTCTTTATTCCGAGTAGAGAAAAAATTCACATAGTTTTTCACCGACCAGAAATACTCATCCGGCGACCTTCTTCTGGATTTTTCATCCTCACACAATTGATGCTAAACAGTAGTTGCAGATTCATGGGACCTTTGAGCCCAAGGCAGGCAGACTTTGAATCGGAGAGTAATATAATCCTGTGATTGGAATTTTTTGTTGATCTGAAACCGAACCAAGTTGTGAGGTGGGTGATCGTCCTTGAATTGTAGGTTATTTTTTTATGCCGCCCAGTTTCGTTATTTTTGATGTTGTAGACGGTTGAAGTCAAAACGATTGATATGAATTTAATAAATCCAAAATTTCTTCATCTTCCTGGGAAAGTTTCTCCATTGCCCTTTCTTGAGCGACTGTTCATTTTTCATCTTCTTTACGAAAGTGGGTAAAGGTTTTTCAGGAGAGAGAAGGTTATTTTGGGTTTCCTTCCTATTTTCGATTTGTGGAGATAAAAAAATACGGTGGATGATAAAAATCATTACGAAAATTATACGAAAAATCAATCATCGAACCAATAAATCAATCTTTATCAGAATTAATAAATCATAACAAATCAAAATTCTTATATCTAAGAGATAACCAATAGAAATCATCAGATCTAAGAGAAAATATGATCAATATCCAAGAGGAAAAAGAATGGTTTGAATTTTTACTCCCTTGTAGAAGATGTGAAATATATGAATCAACATATGTCAAATCTTTTTCCTTGATGTAACTCATTACATAAACGTGTTTGCCCAGAACATTTTCAAGAAGAGTCATAGATGCTTAACGTTCATGATGAAAATCGTCTAACACTGAATATATATATATATATATATATATTATTTTTTTATCAATCAAATTGATGAGAACTTTTAAAGCAGATCTGGGTCAGAATTGTGATTATCGAGAGAGAGAAATTGTTCTTGATTTTAACTTTTCCCATTCTCTGATTAAAAATATGATGGGAATTTGAATAGACATCAAAGATCTTACAAAATTTATAATGAAAATTATCAAATCTTACCACCATCATATATATTGGTATATGTAATCATTTAAAATATTTATTCCATGATATAAAATTGAAACTTGAGAATCAAGCAAAAAGTTATGATTTATGAAATCCATTATTTTTCAGATTTCTAAATAAGAATTAATCTAACAGTTATGATTTTAAAATCATGATATGCAATATTTTGTAGATAAAAATTGGACAATTAATTTATGTATATAAACATAAAAATCATGATTGAATCAAAAGATGTATGTATAATTGATTGTACGTAGAGAAAATAAAATCTTAGCTTTTGATGGAGAACAATGCTTGTAACACGTTCCCACAGACGGCGCCAATCTATTGATGCAAAAAACTGGACCGAATCCCATTTTTATGATCACAGATAAATAGATCAAAGCAATTCAATCACACACATGAGAGACAAAGATTTTTAAAGTGGTTCGGCTATAAGGAAGAAGCCTACGTCCACTGTTATTTTATTCTCAGGCGTTTACAATAGCACAATGTGGTAGAGAGAGGGAGAAAAAGGGTGTATCTTATGTATGGTCTCTCATCGTTGTCGGATCTCTCCCTTTTGGCTAAGGAATACATGTATTTATAGTGATGGGAGATAAAGAGATTCATTGTATGTAGACATTTATGTCTACATTCAACGAATCTAATTGTTGAATTGATTGGTATGCTATGTGTTGTCATCTATTAATACAGTATAAATGTACATTAAGGCTCATTAAATGCGCTGCCATCTTCATTAATGCATAATTATCCTTTGATCTTCCTGGTTGATATGCCGACCAACTCTCCTTGGATGCCGACCAACTCTCCTCAGGTGTCGACCAACTCTTCTCGGGTGCCGACTAATTCTCCTCGGGTACTGACCAACTCTCCTCGGATGCCGACCAACTCTCCTCGGATGCCGACCAACTCTCCTCGGATGCCGAATATTGCCACGTAGGATGACACGTGTCCTTTTCTAATTGGTCCTCGTAGATGGAGAATTTTTGCATTAACACTATATATAAAAATATTTTTTACCTCAAAATTATTTATTTAAAAAACTAAATAACTGTTTTTTTCTTTTCTTCTTCCTCCCTGTTTTTATTATTAAAAACAACTTTTACAGTTTTTAACAATGTTTAAAAATATTACGAAAAACAGTTTTTAAAAATGTTACGAAAAACAGTTTTTACATTTTTAAAATATGTTTAAAAATGTTACAAAAAAATAGTTTTACAGTTTTATAAATGTTTAAAATTGTTTTTTAATTATTCAAAACAGTTTTTTATTTAAAACAGATTTTTTTTAAATCTTTTTTTTAACAATTTATAAAACATTTTTAAAAATATTTTAGTATAAAAAAACTAAAAAATAAAAACATTTGTAAGAATTGACAAATTTCTGTGGCAAATATTTGTCACTAAAATAGCAAAGCAAAATTTGTCAACATTTGTTACAAATTTATGCATAGGAGGTATTGTACATTGACAAATAACTTAGGGTCCGTTTGATTGTCAATGGGCAAAAGCGTGGGCATGGCAAAATTTGCCAGGCAAAATTTCCCTAGGCAAATTCAGATGATGCTATCAAACAACATTAGGCGAAATTAAAGTCAATCCAATTAATTTATTTTAAAATAATTTTTATATTATATTCAAAAATGTTAAAAATAATTTTTGCAATATTTTTATATTACAGTTTAAAAAAAAAAATTGTAAAACGTTTTCTTAACAATTTTTTATAATATTAAAATCAATTTTCAAAATATTACAAAACAATTTTTAAATATTCACAACAGTTTTTTTCCACTATATAAAATATTTTGTAATTTTGTTTTTAAACTTTAAAACTGTTTTTATATTATATTCAAAACAGTTTTTAAAATTGTTAAAAACTATTTTTACAATATTTTCATATTACGTTTTTTCAAAAAATTTGTAAAACATTCTCTTAACAATTTTTTATAATATCAAAAACAGTTTTTAAAATATTACAAAACAAATTTTAAACATTCACAACAGTTTTTTTAAACTATTTAAAACAGTTTTAAAAAATGTTTTTTAAAACTTTAAAACAGTTCTATAATATTTCCAAAACAGTTTTTTAAAATGTTAAAAACTGTTTTACAATATTTTATATTACGGTTTTTCAAAAAATTTGTAAAACATTCTCTTAGCAATTTTTTATAATATTAAAAGCAGTTTTCAAAACATTACAAAACAGTTTTTAAATATTTATAACAATTTTTTTAAATATTTAAAATAGTCTTTAAAATTATTTTTTTAAACTTTAAAACTGTTTTTATAATATATTCACAACAGTTTTTAAAAATGTTAAAAACGGTTTTTACAATATTTTGTTAATACGATTTTTTAAACAAAATTGTAAACATTTTCTTAACAATTTTTTATAATATTAAAAACAGTTTTTGAAACATTACAAAACAATTTTTAAATATTCATAACAGTTTTTTAATTATTTAAAACAGTTTTTAAATTATTTTTTAAAACATTAAAACCATTTAAGAAGTTGGCAAATTTGTGGGCAAATATTTTCCACTCAAATAGGTAAGCAAAATTTGCCCACAGATTGTGCATAGGAGGTGTTGTACATTGGCAAATAATGCCTAGGCAAATTATGCAACCAAACAGCCAAAATGTGGGCAAATGTTCATATTTGCCAACTTTTTGGCATTTGCCTAGGCAAATTATGCCAACCAAACGGACCCTTATATGCAAACTTTTGTACCAAACACACCAAATTGTAGGCAAATACTCCATTTGTCAACTTATTTGATATTTGCCATGGCAAACAAGAGTAACCAAATAAACCCATAGAGTTCTTGTTTTAATCGTATTTTCAGAAAATAGTAAAATCATATTTTTTTAAATTTTGTTTTTAGTTTTTCAATTCATAATGATTCATTCTTTATATTTTTATGTATTTATATCTTTATATGCAATATATAAATAAATATATATATATATATATATATATATATATATATATATATATATATATATATATATATATATAGAGAGAGAGAGAGAGAGAGAGAGAGAGAGAGAGAGAGAGAGAGAGAGACGGACAGAGAGATAGAGAGAAAGACCCTCTCCTGTAAGGACTCCTTATGATGCAGACCCACTACATGCCATTTTTTTTAAAATAGTAAAAAAATGAATTTTTTGACGAAACTTCATGGATGTGATCTCCACGGTGGGAAGATCATTTCTAAATTTTTTTCATCAAAAAAATTCAATAACAAACTGCTGAGATGAGGTGATATGTAAAAAAATGGTATAAATATGTATTTTCGACCGTTGAAATGTTGGCGATCATCTCACCCACTTTTTGATTGAATTTTTTGATGAAACTTCATGGATATGATCTCGATAGTGAGAAGATCACATCCATGAAGTTTCATCAAAAAATTCAATCAGTTATGCGGCTGGCGCCGACCCAACATTTCAACGATTGAAAATGCATATTTATACCATTTTTTTACATATCACCTCATCTCAACGATTTTTTTATTGAATTTTTCGACGAAAAAAATTGGAGATGATCTTCTCACCATGGAGATCATATCCATGAAGTTTCATGAAAAAATTAATTTTTTTAATATTTTAAAAAAATGGTATGTACCGGGGTCTGCACTATAAGGAGTCATTATAGGAGACTTTCTGTATATATATATATATATATATATATATATATATATATATATATATATATAATAATGCTCTTGTGCGGACCGAATATGTGTCACCTAACGGTGCGCCTAGAAATTATCGTCTAAATTATAGGCACGCTCTCTCTCTTTTCTGGGCTCACCGCTAGGTGACACATGTCCGGTCCGCACTCTTAAAATGCGGAGTTGTCCGCACAAGAGCAGGATTGTATGTATATATATATAGTACATGTGCATTAAATAATATTATGAATTCATATATGAATTATTTTGGATTATATATGCAATATCATAATATATATTGTGGAGAAATTATGTGAATAGCCCGAATAATTCGTGTTGGATTACATTTGACCAGCATTGTTGTACCATAAAACTGGTGTATGACATTGACAAATGAAATCATGACACCTGTCATCATGAAACACTCATTAGGGCACTTACAATAAATCATTATCTTGGTCGGCTCAGTGTTCTCTAGTGGTCGGCAAGATGGCCAACCATGAGCAAGTCAGTCTATCAAGGGATACAAGTGAGATACACGTAGAAATACATACAGTCTGTTTATATATGCGTACCTGGGTTAAACATCCTAAATATCTGTGAGTAACTCATCATTAGTTGTCATCAAGAATGTAAAAAGGTGTAACTGTCTGACTTATAAAGACATTCCTCCTCTTCTTCTTCCTACCACTATACCAAAACTGGCGATTGGTCACGGCCAAAATTCCTAACCAAAACTGTGGGTCGCGGACTTCGGTCGTGGCCATTTCTGGAGTGACCATTTTCGTGGGTCGCGGCCCAAGTCCGTGACCAAAAAATGGTCACGGCCAAGAGGGGTCACGGCAGATGGTCGCGGACTTAGGCCGTGACCCATGTCGTGATGGGTCGCAACCCTAATCCGTGACCCATAACAGTGACAAATTGGTCGCGGCCAAAGTCCGCGACCCACGTCCGTGACAAAAAAAATTAGTCGCGGCCCTTATCCGTGACCCACAACTGTGACAAATTGGTCGCGGCCAAAGTCCGCGACCCAAGCCCGTGACAAAAAAAATTTAAAAAAATTGGTCGCGGCCCTTGTCTGTGACCCACAACCGTGACAAATTGGTCGCGGCGAAAGTCCGCGACCCACGTGCGTGACCAAAAAAAATTAAAAAAATTGGTCGTGTCCCTAGTCCGCGACCCATAACCGTGACAAAAAAATAAAAAAAATGGTCGCGGACTTTGGCCGCGACCATTTTTAAGCGCGACAAAAAAAAATAAAAATGACCATATTTATTTATAATTTAAAAAAATGAATTTTTTTTTGTCCAATCCTAAAATTGGGGGTCCTGTGAGTGCACCGTCGGTTGCTACGAGGTGTTACAAATATTTATTATAGGCAAAACAATAAAAAAAAATCACAAATTGCGTATTGAGAATGTTGTTAATAAACAAATATATATACAAACTTAAAAATATTACACGTCTTAATAATTCACAAACAAAAAAAAAATTGGGCAGAGTTTCCTCTATTTTCTTGACATTCCAAAACCTGTAAATGAAAAACCTGCTTATTATAAAGCCCGCACGGCCATAAAACATAACAATAAAAGTCTGCACGGCTATAACACATAAAAAACATTATCCTGAATGTCCACAACATATAAATAATCTTCATGTTGTAAACCATTGCCTCCTTCATTTGATCCATGTGCAAAAATCCTACAAAAGATAGGATACAAAAAACAAAAATATCAGTAACCAAGTAATTTTACAAAAAATTTAATCAAGCTGAAAAATTGCATATATGAGTTAAAATTATCAGTAACCAAGTAGAAATACGAAAATTACCGTCGTTTTGAGAGGTGTTGGTGGGAGGTGTTGGTGCCACCCACGGGGCCGTTCGGGGGCCGTTTCGAGTTTTCACCCTCTAACATCATGTTTTGCTTAAGTGTAGAAATACGCAAATTACCGTCGTACTCTCAAACCGGGAGACCCGCGGCTGCGGTGTCAGTTCCTACGAGTTACGTTGGTCCCGTGGGAGGTGTTGGTGCGACCCACGGGGACTTTCGAGGGCTGTTTCGAGTTTTCACCCTCTAACGCCATGTTTTTAACCATAAGTCTAGAAATAAGCAAATTACCGTCGTACTCTCAAACCGGGAGACCCGCGGCTGCGGGGTCAGTTCCTACGAGTTACGTTGGTCCCGTGGGAGGTTTTGATGCCACCCACGAGGCCGTTCGGGGGCTGTTTCGAGTTTTCACCCTTTAACGTCATGTTTTTAAGCCTAAGTCTTGAAATATGCAAATTACCGTATTACTCTCAAACCGGGATTCCCGCAGCTGCGAGGTTAGTTCCTACGAGTTACGTTGGTCCCGTGGGAGGTGTTGGTGCCACCCACGGGGCCGTTCGGGGGCTGTTTCGAGTTTTCACCCTCTAACGTCATGTTTTTAAGCCTAAGTTTAGAAATAAGCAAATTACCGTCGTACTCTCAAACCGGCAGACCCGCGACTGCGAGGTCAGTTCCTACGAGTTACGTTGGTCCCGTGGGAGGTGTTGGGGCCACCCACGGGGCTGTTCGGGTGCTGTTTTGAGTTTTCACCCTCTAACGTCATGTTTTGCTTAAGTGTAGAAATACGCAAATTACTGTCGTACTCTCAAACCGGGAGACCCGCGACTGCGGTGTCAGTTCCTACGAGTTACGTTGGTCCCGTGGGAGGTGTTGGTGCCACCCACGGGGCCTTTCGGAGGCTGTTTCGAGTTTTCACCCTCTAACGCCATGTTTTTAACCCTAAGTCTAGAAATAAGCAAATTACCGTCGTACTCTCAAATTGGGAGACCCGCGGCTGCGAGGTCAGTTCCTACGAGTTACGTTGGTCCCGTGGGAGGTGTTGGTACCACCCACGGGGCCGTTCGGGGGCCGTTTCGAGTTTTCACCCTCTAACGGCATGTTTTTAAGCCTAAGTCTAGAAATACGCAAATTATCGTCGTATTATCAAACCGGGAGACCCGCGGCTACGAGGTCAGTTCCTACGAGTTACGTTGGTCCCGTGGGAGGTGTTGGTGCCACCCACGGAGCCGTTCGGGGGCTGTTTCGAGTTTTCACCCTCTAACGTCATGTTTTTAAGCCTAAGTCTAGAAATAAGCAAATTATCGTCGTACTCTCAAACCGGCAGACCCGCGGCTGCGGGGTCAGTTCCAACGAGTTACGTTGGTCCTGTGGGAGGTGTTGGTGCCACCCACGGGGCCTTTCGGGGGCTGTTTCGAGTTTTCACCCTTTAACACCATGTTTTTAACCCTAAGTCTAAAAATAAGCAAATTACCGTCGTACTCTCAAACCGGGAGACCCGCGGCTGCGAGGTCAGTTCCTACGAGTTACGTTGGTCCCGTGGGAGGTGTTGGTGCCACCCACGGGGCCGTTAGGGGGCTGTTTCGAGTTTTCACCCTCTAACATCATGTTTTGCTTAAGTGTAGAAATACGCAAATTACCGTCTTACTCTCAAACCGGGAGACCCGCGGCTGCGGTTTCAGTTCCTACGATTTACGTTGGTCCCGTGGGAGGTGTTGGTGCCACCCACGGGGACTTTTGAGGGCTGTTTCGAGTTTTCACCCTCTAACGCCATGTTTTTAACCATAAGTCTAGAAATAAGCAAATTACCGTCGTACTCTCAAACCGGGAGACCCGCGGCTGCGAGATCAGTTCCTACGAGTTACGTTGGTCCCGTGGGAGGTGTTGGTGCCACCCACGGGGCCGTTCGGGGGCTGTTTCGAGTTTTCACCCTCTAACGCCATGTTTTGCTTAAGTGTAGAAATACGCAAATTACGGTCGTATTCTCAAACCGGGAGACCCGCGGCTGCGAGGTCAGTTCCTACGAGTTACGTTGGTCATGTGGGAGGTGTTGGTGCCACCCACGGGGCCGTTCGGGGGCTGTATCGAGTTTTCACCCTCTAACATCATATTTTTAAGCCTAAGTCTAGAAATAAGCAAATTACCATCGTACTCTCAAACCGGGAGACCCGCGACTGCGGGGTCAGTTCTTACGAGTTACGTTGGTCCCGTGGGAGGTGTTGGTGCCACCCACGGGGCCGTTCGGGGGCTGTTTCGAGTTTTCACCCTCTAACGTCATGTTTTTAAACCTAAGTCTAGAAATATGCAAATTACCATCGTATTCTCAAATCGGGAGACCCACGGCTGTGGGGTCAGTTCCTACGAGTTACATTGGTCCCGTGAGAGGTGTTGGTGCCACCCACGGGGCCGTTCGGGGGCCGTTTTGAGTTTTCACCCTCTAACATCATGTTTTGCTTAAGTGTAGAAATACACAAATTACCGTCGTACTCTAAAATCGGGAGACCCGCGGCTGCGGTGTCAGTTCCTACGAGTTACGTTGGTCCCGTGGGAGGTGTTGGTTCCACCCACAGGGCCGTTCGGGGGTTGTTTCGAGTTTTCACCCTCTAACGTCATGTTTTTAAGCCTAAGTCTAGAAATAAGAAAATTACCGTCGTACTCTCAAACCGGGAGACCCGCGGCTACGGGGTCAGTTCCTACGAGTTACGTTGGTCCCGTGGGAGGTGTTGGTGCCACCCACGGGGCCGTTCGGGGGCTGTTTTGAGTTTTTACCCTCTAACGTCATGTTTTTAAGCCTAAATCTATAAATAAGTAAATTACCGTCGTACTCTCAAACCGGGAGACCCGCGGCTACGGGGTCAGTTCCTACGAGTTACGTTGGTCCCGTGGGAGGTGTTGGTGCCACCCACGGGGTCGTTCGGGGGCTATTTCGAGTTTTCACCCTCTAACGTCCTCTTTACAGAACTTGAAACCATGTTTCCATTTATTCAAAATGTTGGGGTTCCCCACGAAGTTCGAAGGGCCATTTTCCACCACCTCATCTCTCAAAGTGGGGCTGTGATATTTGAAGAAAAAGTATCCATCATCATGAGCAAACATTTTTCTCTTCATTCAACTCTTCTAGTCTTATCACATTGGTTACCAAGAAAAAGTATTCAATTCTGCTTTGTGTTGGGGATGTGAACTAAAGTTTGGTTACCAAGGAAGCTTTGGATATATTTAGTAGTTTATCAGGGCTTACGGGACCGTTTTGTGGTCTATTTACATTTTCACTATTTGATGGCATGTTTTTATGCTTAAGTCTAATTTTTTACAAATTTACGTCGTACACTCAAACCGGGAGCCCCGTGACTACGCGGTCGCTTCCTACGAGTCACATTGGCCCCGTGCGAGGGGTTCGTGACTCTTACGGGACCGTTTAAAGGCTGTTTTACGTTTTCACCCTTTGATGGCATGTTTTTATGCTTAAGTCTATTTTTTATCAAATTTTCGTCATACACTCAAACCGGGAGCCCCGTGACTACGCGGTTGATTCCTACGAGTCACATTGGTCCCGTGCGAGGTGTTCGTGACTCTTACGGGACCGTTTTGTGTTTGTTTTACATTTTCACCCTTTGATGGCATGTTTTTATGCTTTAAGTCTAATTTTTTTTCAAATTTACATCGTACACTCCAACCGGGAGCCTCGTGACTATGCGATCGGTTCTTACGAGTTACATTGGTCTCGTGCGAGGTGTTCGTGACTCTTACAGGACCATTTTGTGATTGTTTAACGTTTTCACCCGTCGATGGCATGTTTTTATGCTTAAATCTAATTTTTTAGAAATTTGCGTCGTATACTCAAACCGGGAGCCCCGTGACTACGCGATCGGTTCCTATGAGTCACATTGGTCCTGCGCGACAAGTGAATAAGATGAGCGGTTACAAATTGCAAACCCAAGAATAACTTTCGAACCATGACTAATTTTTATTCTCATTCTCACCTCTCTCCTAGTCATCTCGGACTAATTTTGATTCCCATTTTCACATCTCTCCTATTCTCAAACTGGGAGTCCCGTGGCTGCGCGGTCAGTTCCTATGAGTTACATTGGTCCCGTGAGAGGTGTTGGTGCCTCTCACAGGACCGTACGAGGGTTGTTCGGGAGTTGTTTTGGATTTTCACCCTCTAAAATATTTTCAACTTATTATCTAACAATCAAACCAATAATTATCCCGTACTCCTTCCAATTATCACATATTCCTTCAAACATACTATCCAACAACAAGCCAACAACCAATAATTATCCCGTACTCCTTCTATCATCTAAAAGATTTAATAAATAATGCATATCAATTATATAACTACTTTAGTTAAAGTAAAGAGTACCTGGTGTGTAATGAAGAACTAGTATGTAATGAAGAAGTGGTATCTAATTGGTTAGGTCTGCAATACGTAAACAATGTAGTTATGATTATTACGCCGCCATTTGAAGGTTTTAAAATACATATTCAATCAAGTTGATCACAAAAAATTTCAAACTAAAACAGAACTGTATAAAATCAACATAACTATAGCATACATGTCAAGTTAAAATATGAATGAACGGAATTAAGTTGTATTGTTCCATGTCAAGTTGTAGCCTCATAATATCTTGACGTAAACGTAAAAAAATGCACATTAATTGCAAGATATATGATATACTTTTTCATAGGCAAATCAAGAACACACCCAACAAATTTAATAACATGTACATTTATCGACACTAGTATAAATTCAATAAATACAACATAGTATCCAACAACCAAGCCAACAATATCTCACTATAGTAATGTGCACACGTGTTTGCGACTCTTATGTCAAAAAAATTTCATTTAATTATATTTTGTCAAAAAAAAACAAGACAAGCATATTTTGTCAAAAAAATACACACACATACAATCTAGGGTTTATTGACATAATCTATACATGCACAGACATACAATCTAAGGTTTACTTAAACCCTAACTTTTTTTGACATAAATCTATGCATACATATAACCAACAATAAGGCGGTTGTAATTTTTTTTACTTATTATATAAACATTTAATTATATTTTGTCAAAAAAATATAATGTCTAGAGTTTGGAATAATATTTTGTCAAAAAAAATACACATATACAATCTAGGGTTTATTGACATAATCTATACATACACACATACATACACACACATAATGTCTAGAGTTTTGAATACTATTTTGTAAAAAAAATACACACATACAATCTAGGGTTTATTGTCGTAATCTATACACACACACATACAATCTAGGATTTATTTTCGTAATCTATAC
The DNA here is from genome assembly GCA_949130495.1 of Sambucus nigra. Classification (NCBI taxonomy): domain Eukaryota; kingdom Viridiplantae; phylum Streptophyta; class Magnoliopsida; order Dipsacales; family Adoxaceae; genus Sambucus; species Sambucus nigra. Next base: position 387,825,169 of record OX422214.1, read on the forward strand.
ACACACACATATACACACAAATAGCTACCACAAATCATAACAAATCGAAATTCACACACACACACACATACACCCACATATACATACACACACACACACATACACTCGCATACACACATAGCTGCCATAAATCAAAACAAATCGAAATGCACACACATATACACACATACCTTTCACGATTCTTAGATGAAATCAACAAAAAACCCAAATAGACGAAATTCCAAATCGCCCAAATCGTCCAAACTTAACCGCGAATGGCAGAAATTTGAGTAGCGTTGTAAGTAAATCATCTTTAAATATGTTGACCTGGTCACGGCCTACAGCCGTGACCCAACCTCCGCGACCAATTAGTTATCCCCTGACCACTGGTCACGGCCCTAGGCCGTGACCTACCATGCTCAACCAACAGTCCACCATGAGCAACCAAACCCCCTTCGAATGAGGTATGGTCACGGTCTCAAGCCATGACCCACTTCAAAAATTGGTTTCAGCCTCCATCCCTGACCACCATGCGCGACTAACAGCCCTTCAAATGAGGTATGGTCACTGCCCCAAGCCGTGACCCACTTCAAAATTTGGTTTCGGCCCCTAGCCGTGACCCCATTTGCGCGACCAATTTTTTTTTATGAGGTGGTCACGGTCCAAGTCCGTGACCCATCCGCGACCAAGTTGGAGGGAATTTTGGCGGGGTTTTGGCGCCAACATGGTCACACCTTGGGTCACGGCCAAAGTCCGTGACGCACAGTGGTCAGGGACTTGGGCCGTGACCACTTCCAAAGCATCCATGACTCAGTGTAAAAATGGAAATGGTCACGCCAAAAATTGAGTTGGAGACGGCCCAAGTCCGGGACGAGCTGGTCGCGGACTTGGGCCGTGACCATTCGCAGGATTTGGTGTAGTGTACTCCTACTATAAATAGCATATCATATCCCCTAACTTTGACATGAAGAAAATGGCACACACAAAAACCTAGCAAGATACTTGAGAGCTTGTACCCACTTCTAATACAAAACATCATCGTACTTGTGGATATAGGCAACTCATTAGGCCGAACCACGTTAATCTCTTATCTCATTCTATGTCTTTCATGTCTCTCAAGCTCAAATTGTTTTCTTCCATATTTTTATAGTTTATTATTGATAATTCCTAGCTAAGACCTAAAAATATCTCCTTACCGGTTTTAGATAATAACAGATTAACACCGTCAGTGGGAATGACTAGACAAGCCATATGTGGTTCCTACCCAAATTCACATGTTAACCCCTTTGTTGCGAGAAATGAAGGACAATACTGAAAGTTATCAAAAGAATAAAATCATTCCCCCCCCCTCCCCGAGGGGGGGGGGGGGGGGGGGGATGGAGGGATTTATAAGAAATTTTGATGAGCATAGTTAAAGATCAAAAGGCAATGCAGGAAACTATGAAACAACTAGCTCGAACACTCTAAGCCAGTCAGAACAGGTATGTAGAAAACCCTATCACCTCAGCTGAACGAGAACTCTCTAACAGGAAAGGAGAAATATTGCCTCTGCCCCTATAGAGATAGGGAACCATCTTATCACGAATGGGTGCTACTAAACCCTACCAGGATGATTGTTGGATCACAAAATGAAAAAATCAGATCTAGATACTCTAGATCACAAGATGACAGATCATATCGCCCAGGAGCAACCTAATCTCTCAGGACCACTGATCACTTATCACTAGGTCCCCGAGAAATGATAGGGTGACATCACAGAGAGCATAAAGGGTCCATAGATCGACGAGAAGGATCCGTCAAGTCAAGGACTAGTGTACAAGGTTTAGTGCACACCGAGCAAGCTTTCTTGGTAGAGAGATATCAATGTAAAATAATGACCGGGAAACTAAAACTATCTTGGGAAAATCTAATCTAGATTATCACCCATAGAAGGTCTCAATCGAACGACTGAAGGATCGTTTGGGGGAGATAGCCAAGTTAAAAAATCCCTTACATGAGAGTTTGATGAAAGGATCACGTTTCACACCTTCAATTGTGAGTTATCCCAGGCCTGTAAAGTTCAAACCACTCGTGATAACTCTGAAGTATGATGGAAAAACTTATCCAGTACTACATGTGGAATATACCAATTTGCCGCCGACATTTATTCAATCCTCGACCAGATGCTTTGACGAGCATTCTCTATTACTATCACTAGGTCGAAACAGATCTGGTACAACAATCTATCATAAGGGCAAGTCTCCATCTTTCAACAGTAGGCTGAGTTGTTTGACGGTAACTTTTACTTTGGAGCTAAGTCAGCCAGAAGGGTAGCTTACCTACTAAGCGTTCTCTAAATAATTGGAGAAACCACTCGCGAGTACATCACTCGATTTAATAGTGAAAAGATAGAGGTCGTTGACTATGACGAGAAGACGGTGATCACCGCATTGATGAGTGGCCTACTACCCGAGAAGTTATATTATGCACTCGATAAGGAGCCACCAATGACTATGACTGAACTGTTGGCCAAAGAAGGTAAAATCATGAACAACAAGGAGGCTATGGATGTTAAAAAGACTAACAGCTCCAAGATCGATGCCAATAAGATCTTAGAGAATAAATAGCAAAAAGACAAAAAGGTGGAAAAGCAAAAAAGATATGATGAATACACTCCTCTGACCGTTTGCTTTCACAACATTTTACAAGATATCTGCGGGAGCAAAGACCTGAAATGGCTTGGAAAACTGAAATACCCTTTAAACCGAAGAGATAAAAGTACTGTGAGTTCTATAAAGATCATGGCCATAACACTGAAAACTGCAGAGCCCTGAAGAATGAAATAAAGAACCTGATTCAGAGAGGGAAATTGTCAAAGTTTGTGGATAAGGGAGGCTGAATAGATCATGAAAATAAGGAGTAACCCAGGAGACGGTCGGAATCCCTTTGTAGAAGAGAAAAGAATAAGAAAAGAGGAAGGGATAACGGCTCTGAAGATGATCCAAACTTGCTGAGGAGAACCAAGGAGCCTGTGTGCGAGGCAAAAATTATCTCTTTTGGATGTAACTTTATTACAAGATGTAACGCAGGCGGAGGAGATGAAATGGCAAAGAGGAAATACTACCTCAATGGGGCCAAAGCCTGTGCTTATATTCGACAAATCAACCTAACTAATAATGTAGACACCCTCCGAGGAAAGTAAACAAAGATCGTCTAGTGGTGGGATTATCTAAATATGATCTGTCAGGGGTGCTTTATCCTCATGATAACCCCTTGGTTATCATAATAATGGTCCACGAAAGGAAGGTGGCTAGATTTTTGGTCAACAATGGTAGTTCTTTAGGCATATTATTGTAAAAATGCTTCAGAGGTTTAAGATTGCGAGATAGCAAACTTGAAGCTTATCATAGGCCCATCAGTAGTTTCTTGAGAAAAAAGTGTAGTCTTTGGGAACAATAAGTCTAAAAGTTATAATTTGTACCTGGCCGACCTGTTGAATAGAGAAGATTTTTTTATTCGTCGTTAAAAAGAACGTCAACTTAGTGTATTATATAATCTTCGGTAAGGTTAGATTGAAAAAATTCAAAGTAGTGCCTTCTACTGTACATCAGTGTTTTAAGTTCCCCACTTATTATGGGGTCGGCATAGTTAAAGGGAATTAAATTGAAGCTAGAGAGTTCTACTATACTTTAGCCAACTAGAAGGAACAAAAAAAATGTGGCCACTACCTACCACATAGAAATGTTAGATCCATGTGAATAGGCAGAGTTGGTCAAAGGACAAGTCATTGAAGTTGTAGAGTTAATTATCTTGGATGATGAACACCTACTGAGAATAACACAAATCAGCTCATCACTAGACCCTACCATAATAAAGGAGCTTGTGGATTTTCTTAGGCAACAAAGGAATATTTTTCCTTAGAGTCATGAAGATATATCGGGGATAAATCCAGAGTTTATGTGTTATGAATTTAACATAACCAAGGATGCCAAGTCGATCAAATGAAAGTGACGTGTCTTCAGCTAGGAAAAGAACACGGATATACAAGAGAAAGTGGAGAAACTACAGAAGTCAAGCTTCATTGAGGACATCAAGTACCTAAAATGGCTTTCTAATATGGTATTGGTAAGGAAGAAGAATAACAAATGGCGTATGTGTGTCGATTTTATGGACATTTATAAAACCTTCTTGAAGGACTATTATCCTTTACCAAGGATTGATCAATTGGTCGACGCTACCATTGGACATGCATTACTCAGTTTCATGGATGCACACTCAGGCTATAATAAAATTAAGATAAAACCAGAAGATAAGGAAAAGACTTTATTTATGATCATCCAAGGTACTTATTGTTACAACATTATGCCTTTTAGGCTCAAGAATGTTGGGACAATGTTCGAAAGGTTAGTGAACAAAGTGTTTTAAGAACAAATCGATGGGAACATGGAGGTATACATCGATAACATATTCACCAAGAACAAGATAGATACCGACCATATCAGAGACTTGGGTTAGACGTTCGTCCAATTAAAAAAGCACTAAATGAAGCTTAACCCAACAAAATGTGTATTCGGAGTAGGAGAAGGAATATTCTTTGGCTTCATAGTAAACGCAAAGGTATTGAAGTAAATCTAGACGAGATCCAAGTGTTGATCAACACGCAATCTCCAATAAATAAGAAAGACGTAGAGAAGTTAACATGGAAGGTAGTAGCGATAGATCGATTCATTTTGCGAGCTACCAATAAATTCCTTCCTTTCTTTAAGGTCCTACGAAAGTCATTTGAACGGAACGCGGAATGTGAAGTAGACTTCTTGGAATTAACGAAATATTTAGGATTCTCACCCTTACTATCAACGCCTGTCATGGGAGAGAAACTTTATTTATACTTAGCTATATCTGATTCAGTAGTTAGCTCGACATTGGCCCAACTAGAAAATAGGGTGCAAAAAGCCCATTTAATATACAACCAAAGCATACCGAGGAGCGGAGATTTGATATCCAAGGTTGGAGAAACTAGCTTTAGAGCTAATTTAGGCTTACAGAAGAATGAAGTTATATTTCTAAGTTCACACCATTGTAGCCTATACAAACCTACCACTACGACAAGTTATTCATAAACCTGAGAAATCAAGTAGACTTATGGCTTAGGTTATAGAATTAGAAGAGTATGACATACAATGCGAGCCAAGAATGGTGATAAAAGGCCGAGTCGTAGTTGTAGGAACCCCATCCTAGGACCCACATAAGCACCTCTTTAGGCCCCTAATGCTCAATCGTTCACCACCAACCCTAAGTCATACTCTGAGTACCGATCTAAAGGCCACTAGGTGTTCCCAGGAACCATTTGACTCGGGTCAACTTCCTCGCCTAAGAAAAAACTTAGTGCATCTTCGAAATGCTCTGAATCCCCTTCCCAACGGTCCACTTCGTGCGCGAATCGGCCTTACCGCTTATACGAATGATTTGATTTACTATCAAAAATAGATCTAGAGGTCACCAGGCGCTCTTGGGCCCCATTTGACCCCGATAAAATTTCTCACCTGAGTGGAAGCTCAATGAATCTTAGAAAGGGCTCCGAATACCCTTTCCAACGGTGTGTCATGTATACAAATTAACCCTACAGTACTAACAAATGATCCATTTTACCCTAAAAATTGATCGGGGCTATCGGGCACTCCCGAGCCCGATTTGAACCTGGTCAACTCTCCATCTTGAGTAAGCTCAATGAATATTTGAAGGTATTTAAATACTATTTCCAACAGTTCGCCCCGCTTGCGAATCAACCTTACAGTACGAACGAGCGATCCATTTTACTTCGAAGGGTCACCGAGCGCTTTCTGGACCCATTTGACCTTGGCCAACTCTCTGAACTGAATGAAGATGAATGAAATCTCTAAGGGACCTGAATACCCTTTTTAATGGTCCCTACTCTGCATGAATCGTCCTTACGATTCAGATGAACGATCTGTTTTCCTCCGAAAACTTCATGTCTAGTGACCAAAGGGCATTTTCGGGCCTCGTTTAACCTTAGTCAACACCCAAACCTGGGAGTGGCTCAATGGATTCTTAAAGGATCTGAATACCCTTTCCAACGGTTCACCCCGTGCACGATTCTGACTTATGGTTACCAAATACAAGGATGACAATAGTTAATTTGAAAGTGTAATACCATGGGATTTTGAAGGATTAACTTAAGGTTAATCAATAATAAATTGTGTAAATAGTTGATGGTTATAACTTCAAATTGGAAATTTTGCTAAAATGTGAAATTCGGGTGTTTTCAGACTTTTAAAAACCTAGAATCGTTTGAAAATGCTAATTTGGACTTAATTATTAATAAGATAATATTTTACCAGTAGGGTTATAAAATCATTTTGATAATTCAATTTTAATCATTTTGATGAAAATAAAAGATTGATTCTATGAGATGAATATCCCTGAGTTATGATGACAATCTCCTAGAAATTTTGACATTGCTTCAAACGCATGTCATTTTTTGTGTATTTTGAATTAGAATATGAGCAATATGTATAAGTAAAGGTATAGGTCTTATCTTTCCAATGAGATTTGAAACGGGTCATTTGGACTTCTGTGGAGGGAGTAATGACCATATTAATAAAGGGTGTTTAATCTGTGAGAATATTATATTTGTGCAAATTTATGATTTTTAGGAATTGTAATGCAATAAGAGTCTTATATTTTTACCTATTTAAAGGTAACTTGGGAGAGAATTTTTTCAAACTCATATTAACCTATTCCCAATAGACTTTCTCTCCCAAAATACCTCCCCTCTTTAAAAAAACTTAGCCTCCATTAAAGAAGATTTTCAAGTTTATTTTTGAAGAAGGGCCTATTTTCTCAAGATCACCTAAGAGATTTTATTTGTCAAATTTTTAAGAGGAACACAACCATATCAACGAATTTTCAATACGACCACTTTGACCAGTCATGATTATCTCTATTGTTTTCTTTAAGGATTTATTAATTCAAATGTTGCCTACACTAATTACTCATGGATTTCGTTAAAGCAATTATAAAGATTAATTAGGGGAAATGTAATTAACGTAGGGGATGTTTTTTCTAAAATTAAATAATATGAATTAAATACTTGAAACCTTATATGTAGAATTGTTGTTTCGTTAGGAAAACGCATTTTTGGGATAAACTGCACATAAACAAATTTATATTCTTTGTTTGCATGATGATTTGATTAGTAAAAGTTTTTATTCATATGTTGGTGATATATGGACGAATTAATGGTTCATAATTCTATTGTATGCATGCTTAGAGTAATTTATGTATTAAATTAGTGAATTAACACCCATATAAATCGGTGGAAATTGACAACTGAATTATCGTACGCATATACTTGATTGATATGTGTTGATATTGATGAAATTGAATAAAAATAAGATTTGAATTATTAAAGTTAAAGACTTATAAAGATTTATTTAATTGTTGAAATCTTGTTATTGTTCATTCGTGGTTACGATGATGGTTTATACTTTCACCCGTGTTGTTTAAGTGCTTGCTAGGTATGGCACTAGTAAGATTAGATTAATTTTATTGACTTTTGGCTTGGTGGGGCTATTTTGGTATGTCGTTATGATCTCCCGTATCTTGAGTGTTAGACTAGGTGCCTTGTGAGCCAGATGTCCACTTTATGGCAATGAGATAGGTTATTTTTATTTTGTTTCCAATTTATCTCTGTTTTTGTTCGATAAAATGCGTCACTGACATGTACGTTTTTATTTTGCAACTGATAGCAAAAGGAAACCTCCAAAAGAAATTGGCGTAAATATAAAAAATTTGGCACTTATTTGGGGCTCGCACCAGTCCATTAACGGGGAGCACATGAGGTCTGCTTCCTATTTGCTGAGCTTTAAAAATACTATTTCATCTTTTATCGCTAGAACTCTCGTTCCTCCAGTGGTGGTTGATCTTGATCAAGCACCGACTTTTCCAATAATTGTAGGAGAATCTTCTTCTGACTTGGGTAACTCTATTTCTAATTTGATGACGAAGAAGAAGAGGGTACCCGAATTCTTTACTAAGTCCGCTCCTGGTGCTGAAGGAGAAAAAAAAAGCAAAAGTGACATTCCAGCTAATGGAACTAAGAAGAAGGATGTTGTTACTCCTACCAAAAATATCAGCGAGGAGCCCCCTATTGCCCCTAAAGAGGCAGCACCTTTGAATGAAGCTATTATCCCAAAAGAGGCATCACCTTTGATTGAAGATGCTCCTTTGAGGAGGTTGAAGAAGGGACTTGCTGAAAGGACTGTATATACTGTTGCTCAACCTTTTGTAGTTGGGGTTTCTTCTTTGGTGGATAGTTTTCTAGCCGTCCTTACCCCTGACTTGGCCAAAAAATTGATCAAGTCAGGGATATTGCCCGACTGCCGAGTTGCTGATACTTCAACTTCATGGGATAAGGTTGTCGATGTGGTATCCCAACTTCTTGCATCAGTAAGTGGTCATTATACTTATCTTTCTAATTTTTCATTTCTATGTTCATGTATTGATTTGTGCCTTTCTTTTTCTTACAGTTTTTGGTGTGTTTCAACAATATCGTGGAGAAGGATGAAGCCATCAAAGCTTCAACCTCATCTAGTGGTGTTGAGGAAGACCTTGCTGGGTTGTGAAAGTCTTTAGGGGAATCCCGACAAAAGTATAAAGAGGATAAGGCTGCTTGGGAGAAGAAGATTAATCTGCTGAGTCAGCTCTACAACTTGCTGATGCAGCTCGAAAGTAGGCTGTGAATGCCTCTAAGGACGCTAACACCAAGCTTAAAGTAGATAAACGGCATAAAAAAGAGCTTGAAGAGAAGGTGAAATTTTCTAAAGAGCTTCTCAAGGAGAAAACTTCCTCGCAGAGAGCGAAGAGGAAAACTGCTATGAAGAAGTCATTTAGCTATGGTTGGGACAAAGGATGGAACAAAGCCTTAGCTGCTATCTCTTCCCCAATGGAGTATGCAAGTTTGAAATACTTTAAAATGGATGGGTAGTAGATTTGAAGAGGTTGAAAGTTATTGAGGACTCTTAAGTATTTCAGGAACACACTCATTGTCCTCCTCCTACTGTTGAAGAAGAAGAAGAAGATGAAGCTGCATCTGATGTATCTTCTATGGTGATAATAGAGGAAACACCTATTACTCCCCTTCCTTAATCTTTTGAGCAAGTTTAGCAAGCGACGGCTTCTACCGAGCAACCTCAATTGCCGTCTGAGCAGCCAACTCCTTCGTCCAAATCGATTGAAGATGTTGTAGGAAGTAAGGAGAAGGTGTAGAGTTATTCGACACTTCAATTACGCTATCCTTTTATTTTTCCTTTTCATTGTAACTTCAGTTGTACTTCCTCCTCTTATGATTAATAAAATGGACTTTGTTATGTATTCTGAATTTTCTACTTTACTTGCTCGACATGTAGTTGCACTGTTGTTGATTGATTCGTATTTGCCTTGCTAGTTTGTTGCTAGGATGGAACTCCTATCAGCTCATGATACAGAGTTGATGAAGAAATATAATGATTACTTCAAGGCTAGTCATACAGATTTTACTAAAGCTGAAATCGTTAATATCCTTGGACCTGAATTGAGGCTTATCAATATTTAAAGTGTTTGCTTGATCGGGTTGTAGCTAATAATGTTGCTTACTATAAAATAATTGAAGATCTTTAAGGGGCAATCGAATAGCTTCAGCTTCAACACAAAAAACTACTACACTTTTGCATGAGGGGTATGAGAAGAAGTATCAACATCTGAGTGTTGATCGGGGTTATGTCAAGTTTCTTTCAACCCATAAAAAGAGAGAGAGTGTTCTTAAACTTGAAAGTGAGGAATATAGAAATATTGCCAAGTTATTAGAGGAGTAAAATATTGCTCTACGAGAAAAAGTGAAACAACTCAAAGTCGGTGCCTCTTCTTCTTCGGGTGCTCTAGTCCCAGTCAATGATGAGGGCTTTTATTTTTTGGAAACTGAAAATGCTGCGTTGAGAGAAGAACTAGAGGCTTTGAAATAAGCCAGACCTATATCCTCCTCACGGGGTAGAGCTAGAGCTGGCCGAAGAAGTATTGAAGAGACTAGGACTCAGCAAGCCTTAGCAAATCAGGCTTCCCATATAAAAGCAAAAAATCAAGCCTTAGATGAAATGTCCCAGAAAATCCAAAATCTTACCGACCAACTCTCCAACCAGAATTCTGCACTGGAAAGTAAAACAAACTTGGTGAAGAAACATCATGAGCAGCTTGAGATATTGACTTATCAATTTCACAAACAGCCTAGAGAGTTCTGGATGAGGGGATACAATGAAGCTTTAAGTCATCTCGATGCTCGGTTAAAATAAGTAAATAATTAGGGATATAAATAGGGATGGTTGAACAGATTAACTGTGATGAAGCTTGAGCAAGGAAATTCTTTATGGGATTGGTATGAGCCTAGAGTACTTGATTTGCCTAATCCTCCCTTTAAATTGGATGTCAGCTAGATTCCTGCCCGTGCCATTCCTAGGTGTTTGATCTCCAAGTATGTTGGTGATTACCAACTTCATGAAGAGTTTGACATAGCCCGACCTCAACATTTACTTGGTCGACTAAGTTCGAGCAACATCAGAATGCTACGAGATATGAATTTTATCAATTCTCCTTACGCGTTAGATGATCCTCCAGCTGGAATGGAACCTGTACCAAAATCTGAAGGAAAAAGGCCAATAAAATAGGAAATTTGTATTGAATGAAGAAAAATTCATCTGTTGTAATTTGTGTTTCTTGGAAATAAGTTGTAAGATGTTGTCTTATCATATTATCTTTTGATGAGTGTGTATAAAGGGACAAATTGTCCTGGTTTGGTTTATTTGCCTAAACAATGGAACTTTGCCCCATTCGCTGCCTAGTTGTAGTGACTTGTCACCCATAAGTGCCTAAGCAATGGAATGATTTTCATCCCATGGTCCTTCTTAGTTGTAGCAATCTTATCTAGTTTACCTTGGTGCTTAGACAGTGGATGCCCCGTAAGGTCACCCATCTTGTTGCCTAGTTTTGGATGCCCCTTGAGGTCACCCATAATCAAACAGGCGTTGCCTTGTGTGATTGTTATGCCAATATTGTTAGCTAAATTTATTGATGCCGACCAACCTTAGTTGGTGGTTGCTGATATGTCGACCAACCGTAGTTGGTGGTTGTTGATATGCCGACTAACCGTAGTTGACGTAGTGTGTAGCACTAGTACTCTAAAAAAAATTAAACCAAAAAGAATATAGGGTCAAATATCATTTTTATTCGTATTTGAAATGTTGTGATACATGTGAATCTACGTTACTGATAATACTTGCGCAGGTGCTCTGCATTCCACACATTTTTAAATTCTTCTCCCTCTAAGGTCTCTATTCTGTATGTTCCAGTTCGAACAGCTGCAGTGACACGATAAGGTCCATGCCAGTTAGCTTTCAACTTATTATGCTTTTGAATCACTTGCTTGAGCACAATATCTCCCTCCTTAAGATCACATTTCTTGACTCGTTTATTATAAAATATGGCAGTTCTTTACTGGTAAGCTGCGTTCCTGATGGACGCATCTTCTCTCACTTCCTTTAGCATGTCCAAATCTAGACGTCTTATTAAATCGCTTATAGGAGAGTTAAAATTAAGCACCCTGTGAGTGGGTAAGCCCAGTTCAGCTGGTATGACTGCTTCACTTCCAAAGGTTAGCATGTAAGGATATTCCCCAGTTCTTGTTTGGGGTGTTGTTCGATAAGACCATAACACAGAATGTATCTTGTTAATCTAATTCCCTTTCGCCTCATCCAACTGTTTCTTCTACCCGTTAAGCAGCGTTTTGTTCTTCACTTCAGTTTGTTCATTGCTCTGAGGATGACCTGGTGCAGAATAAATCTTCTGGACGTTAGACTGGTGACAATACGCAATAAACTCCTCATTATCAAATTGGGTACCATGGTCAGTGATGAAATCATGGGACAGACCATATCTGCAAATAATACTCTTCCAAATGAATTGGTAAACCCATTCATAAGCCATGTCAATAAGAGGTTCAACTTCCACCCATTTGGTGAAATAATCAACAGCGACCACTAGGTACTTGAATTATCCTTTGGTAGTTGGCAAAAGCCCAACCAAGTCTATCCCCCACATAGCGAATGGCCAAGGTGAGGTAATTGAAGTTAACAGAGCCTAGGGAGTTCTTTGGATGGTGGAAAAATGTTGACACTTATCACATTTCTTGGCATAAGTTATACTATCTGCTCGCATTGTTGGCCAATAGTAACCCTGCGTCATTATCCTTTGTAAAAGAGTTCATCCCACCACATGATCCCCACAAGACCCTTCATGAATTTCTTCGATCATATCTTAACTTCTGATGGGTGCACATATATCTGTAGACCTGCTATTATACCCCTTCTATACAAAATTCCATTGTTCAATACATACCGAGCAGCTTTAAACTTCAGCCTCTTGGCTGTAAGTTGGTCAATCAGTAGAATTCCTTCTTCGATATATGCCCTGATGGGATCCATTTAGGAAGGTCCCACGTCCAGAGTAATGAATCTCACCATTAAATCTTCATCAATGCTCCGATCTGCTAATATATCAATAGGAATCGTTCATCGTAGCTTAGTGCGAGTAGCTGAGGCTAACCGACCTAGTGCGTCAGCCTTTGCATTCTCCAATCTTGGTATTCGGATCACTTAAATCGCTGCAAAACTTGATACAATCTCCATAGTTTTGGCATGATACCTAGACATGAAGTCTCCCTTCACTGCATATAACCCAAGCATCTGATTTACAATTAGCTGTGAATCACTAAACACCGTAATTTGCTCTGCGTTCAGTGTTTTGGCTAAACTGAGGCCTACAATCATAGCTTCATATTCAGCTTCATTATTGGAAGCTTTGAACTGGAAATGTAGAGCATATTCTATATCCAATCCATCTGGGTTGTTATGAATTATTCCAGCTATGCTACCTGTGGCACACGAAGAGCCATCAACATACAAACTCCATATAGGTATACAATTATCAAACCCTTAGTCTGACAAAGTTCCTTAATGGAATATTTTGTATTTCCTTTTATCATCTCCCAGTGCTGGGCTTTTATCGGTCACTATCTCCTCTGGAAAATTTGCTAGTAGAAATTAATCGGGGATACTATTTGATGCTCTTCTAACATCCATGGGTTGCTCTTCATGAGACCCCTGCTGGTCGGAGGTATCTGGGTAAGTGAACTTTTGCAATGAAATCTTCCACTGCCCACCCTTTGAGTGAAGACCTTAGCTCGTACACAATATCATACTCACCTAGTTCCACCGCCCAATACATAAATCTTTCGAATTTCCCCAGTTTGTGCAAAGCTTTTCTGAGTGGCATATCGGTGTATACCACTATAGTATGGGACTGGAAGTACGGTTTCATCCTCCTACATTCCTCAATCAAAGCTAGCGCCAGCTTCTACAATCTTTGATATCTAATCTCTGCTCCTCGAAATGCTTTGTTGGTGTAATACACCGGCTTTTGCACTCCGTCATCTATTCTTATTAACGCTGAACTGACTGCACTCTCCGAGACAACTAGGTACAAGTATAATCTTTCTCCCATCATCAGCCTGGACAATAATGGAGGTATCCTCAAATATCGCTTCAACTCTTGAAATGATTTCTCACACTCATCATTCCACTTGAAAGTTTTTCTGAGTGTCTTGAAGAATGGGAGACATCTATTCGCTAATCGCGAGACAAACCTGTTGAGAGATGCAATACGCCCCGTAAGGCTTTGCACCTCCTTCTTCGTAGTTAGAGATCATAGTTCCAGTAAAGCTTTAATCTTCTTAGGATTTGCCTCAATGCCTCGCTGATTCACAATTTACTCGAGGAACATTGCTTCTCGTACGCCAAAATATGCACTTAGTCGGGTTCAGCTTCATCTGATATTTCTCCAATTGGTCAAAATTTTAGCTCAGGTCAACTATGTGGTTAATGGATTTCTTGCTCTTAGTCAGCATGTCGTCGACTTAAACTTCCATGTTTTTGCCGATTTATTCTGTGAACACCTTCTTCATCAACCGCTGGTACGTAGCACCTATATTTTTAAGATAAAATGGCACAACATTATAGCAGTATGTTCCCCTTAGGGTAATAAAATAAGTACTCTCGCTGTCTTCTGGTTTCATCTTAATCTGGTTGTAGCCGGAATAAGCATCCATGAAGCTTAGTAACTCATAGTCTGAGGTAGCATCTACCAGTTGGTCTATTCGGGCCAAAGGGAAATGATCGTTTGGGCAGGCTTTGTTGAGATTTGTGAAATCTACGCACATCCTTCATTTATTATTATTCTTTTTTACCATCACCACATTGGCTAACCAATAAGGATATTTGACATCCTCAATAAAAGAGGCCTTTTGCAGTTTCTCGACTTCCTCGTGAATAGATTGATTCTTCTCTGGGCTGAAGACCCTTCTTCATTGCTTCACCGATTTAATCTCCTTATTAACACTGAACTCGTGTCACAGGAAGGCTGGGTCTATCCCTGGAATATCTTCGTGACTCCACACAAACGTTTGCCTTCTGTGGCTTAAAAATTCCACTAACTATCACTTTATTAACGGATCCAGTGAAGCGCCAATTTGAGTTGTTCATTCTGGACATTCATCGTCCAGAATAACGTTCTCCATTGATTCCATTATCTGACCCTTTACGATCTCTGATTCATCTCTAGGGTCCAATGTCTCAATATGTGCATCTTCAGACTCATCCACTTGGTAACTGGCAGTCTTCTTCTTGGCTTCCTCCAACTCTTCCTGTTCGGTAAATAAATAGTAGAATTCCCGAGTTACTTTCTATTCGCCCTTCACAATTCCAACCCCAAAGTTGGTCAAAAACTTCAAGCATTGATGTAAGGTGGATGGCACTGCTTCGAACTTCTTCAATCCTACCCGTCCCATGATTATGTTATAGGCTGATTGGACGCTCTTGTCCATTACGAAAAAGCATACTTTATCTGTTCTGTAAGTAGGCCAGGTACCAATAAGCATGTCCAACTTGATCGTCCCAACTGGAAAGACTTTTTCGCTAGTAAAACCAAGGAGGGGTCTATGATATGGCTCTAATTGGGATAGTTTCAAGTTCAAACTGTCAAAGTAAGATACCATTGTCTACTAATACTCTTGAAATGATCACATCCTTCATCCTCATCTTAATCATCAAGGGGTCATCATGAGGATACAGGACACCTTCCAAATCATTTTTGGAGAAACCAATGACCAGTTTATCCTTATTAACCTTCATGGGGCGATCCTCTTCCACCATATTTATTCGTTGTATATAAGAGCAAGCTTATGCCTCATTGAGGTAAGCTTTCCTTTCAGCAATATGATCTCCACCTCCTGCATCTCGACCTGTAATCACATTACATTCGAATGAGCCAAAATGGATTAAAAATACCTTGCGTTCTAGTTACCTCAGCTTTTTGGGGAGGTCGGGATCATCCTCCGGATCATCTTCATGATCCCTCTTCTTGTCATCTCTTATTCGGCAAGGACATTTAGATCTTTGCCTTGCTCTGTCGTTGGTCTTCCCATAATTTTTGTGATCAACAAACCTACTCAATTTCCCTCATCGAATGAGTGCCTCAATTTCATTCTGGAGAGCTATGCACCGCTTGGTCATATGGCCATGGCCTTTGTGGAATTCGCAATACTTGGACGTATCCCTCCTGTCAGGGGTTGTCCTCAACTTCTCTGTCCAATTGAGTTCTTCGTTGTTTTTTATCTTCTCTAGAATATGATTTATATTTACCTCTAAGGCAGTATAATTTCCATACTTCCTTAAGTGCTCTATTTTCCTTTTGCCTTTCGATTTCTTATTGCTCCCATTATGATTTTCATCTTTCTTCTCCAATCTGCCCTCAGCTTTAGTCTTTGCTTTGGTCTCACCATTCTTCTTCGCAGCCATAGCTTCTTCGGCGTTCATAATTTTGGTTGCCTTAGCCATTAATTCTGACATTGATTTGGGGGGATCTTTAGCCAAAGTGTGATACAACTTGTTTGGTAAAAGACCACTCATCAGAGCTGTGATTGTTGTCTTATCCTCATATTAAAATGAGCGATGTAATCCCTGGTGCTCTCTCCTGCTTTCTGCCTTACACTCAACAGGTGTGCTACTTTCTTGACTGGCTTCGCACCAAAATAGAAATTTCCTATAAAGAGACCTACCAGTTGATAGAAAGTAGAAATTTTCCCCCGAGGAAGATTATTGTACCATATTTGAGTTGACCCAGTGATGGTTCCTGAGAATACCCTGCATCTCATCTCATCAGGAACTGCATAGATATCGGCAGCAGCTTGGTACTTCTCTATGTGGAGGATATGATCAGTTTTTCTGTCAAACTTCAGCGTAACTATAGGTGCTTTAAACTTTGATGGTGTGGGAAAATCCATAATTTCCTGTACAAAGGGTGATTCCTTGACAAAAGTTCTTTGGAGAGGGTTCCTGGCCTTAGCCATTTCCCCTAACCTTTGGATGGAGCCTTTTCAAGTGTGATTTCTAGTCTCTGATTTATTTTTCCCGAGCAACAGATCACGCTGAGTTCTCCTCATGGGATCTCTCTATATGCGCGGCAGGGCGTGATTGGGCAGAACCTTCCCTTAGATTATTTGGTGGTTGGGAATTTCCCGATGCAATCTGAGGAGGATTTTTATTCCTCTTGGGGCCCAAACGATCAAAGGGGGAGACTCTACTCAACCTCTCCAAGGAGCTTGTTCTCTTCGGAGTTAGAGTGATATTTTCTTGGGAGTCTATGACTTATGGGAGATGTCCGCCCAGGTTGATAAGACGGATCGCTGGACCTCTCAGTATGACGCGATTCAGTATGCCTGGACAAGGACATATGAGGAAATAGAGTACGTCTGGATCTCGAAGAGGGCAGGTGAGTGTTTCTATGAACGCTTCATTGGCCTGACTGGGCAGGCGTTGCGTTTTGAACAGTTTGAATGAGTTATCGCATGGTCTCCTTCATATATATTTGTCCTCTGGCTAAGTTAGCCACTATTTTGATGAGATCCTAGATAGTTGGAGGAGTGGACGGATTCGGAGGAACCGCGTCATTGTTTTTATTGCTAGATTCTAGAATCTCAACCATGTATAATGAAGTTTTAGTGAAAAACGCTATGTATAGTTATTTTCCATAGATGACGCCAATCTGTTGATGTAAAAAACTAGACTTGATCTAATTAATCAATCATAGATAAATATGAAACAAAAAATAAGACAAAGGATTTTTAAAGCGGTTCGGCCTTAGGAAAATGGCCTACGTCCACTGTTTTGTATTGCTGGGTGTTTGCCTTAATCTTGATGATGATCGTAAATGATCAATTCTCAATCGCCCTGTTATGGAGGGGATTACAATGCATTTATATCCCTTAGGCTGTCAATATGAATAGCCAGTGCGCCGTTATTTAATAGACATATACATATATTCATAATAAGAATGTTCATTGAATCTGTCATTGTCGCTTGATCTTCTTGACCAGATACTCTACACGCTAAGTAGCTCGGTATATGAAAGTATCTCGGTACACTACGTAGCTCGGGTGCTGATTAGCTCGGCACGCTATGTTGTTCGTCCAGTTGAGTTGTTTGGTGAATATATATATTTTTGCCACGTAGGACGACATGTGTTGTCATATAATTGGTCCACGTCATCTGACTAATATTTGTATCAACATGGAGAGACATTGTTACTCGTTTTGGGATCCCCAAAACCATCATCACCGATAACGGTACCTAGTTTGAAAGATGCATCTTCTAAGGTTTTTGTAACAAACACGGGATCGGGCACTACGTCAGCTCTGTGGCATACCCTCAGAGCAACGAACAAGATGAAGATTCCAACAAAATAGTGATTGATGGAGTGAAGAAGTGGTTAGAGCGAGCCAAGGGGAATGGGTAAACGAACTACCCCACATCCTATGGGCCTCTCGCACTACCCCATGACGAGTAACTGGGGAAACACCGTTCACATTAACATATGGTATGGAGGCAGTCATCCCTTTGAAAGTTGGCCTCCCCACCATGAGGTCCACCCTAGTCGACCAAGGCCAAAATGATGCAGCGTTGCTCACTGAACTTGAACTAGTTGAAGAACGAAGAGAGTTGGCTCTAGTGAAACTAGCAAGTTATCAGCAAATCTAGCAAGGCATTACAACACGAAGGTCAATCTAGCATTCCAAGTTGGGGACTACGTCCTATGGAAAGTTCTTGGCAACGCAGTAAAACCATCAGATGGCAAGCTAGGGCCGGACTGGGGGGACCATTCAAGGTGATAAGAGACGACCTACGAGGAGCCTATCACTTAGAAACGCTGGAGGGAAGGGAAATACCTCGAGCTTGGAACACAACCAATTTGAAGAAATTATACTTCTAGTTTTCTGTGTTGATTTTTTTATTCAATGTTGATTTTTGAGATTCATTTCTGATTAATGAAAAATTATTTAGCAGTGGCATTCTATGAAGTGTTGATTCTTTCTCAAATACTTTATAGTTCATGCACCTTTTTCCAAGTAACAGGCTCTCCTTTTAAACATATAAAGCAGGGTATGACCCTCCTTGGGCTTTCGTCATCAAACACGAATGACCTCCTAGAATTTCCCTTGGAAATATACGAAGCCCTACAGGGGACCCTTAGGCAACATGGCCAACCCAGGTTGGGCGCTAACAATGTTTGGCTTAAACATCCTGCTCGGATAGAACATCCAATACCAAGTGTGTCCTCGCCATTGCCACACTTAGGCCTAAGGAAGTGTGACGACATGACCTAAAATGTAAAGTGAGGCAGTATGGTATCCTATAATCATACTGGACTGGGGAGATACTCACTCAAACAAACTAACTCTGCCTATATCAAATCTAGACGACTAAAAAGAGCCTAAGATAGTCGAACAGGAAATCAATGAAGTAAAAAAATACACAACACATGTTTAGTCTGTGAATCGCCCAAAACATAACTATTTTATTACATCATTACATATACAAAAGAGTTACATATGCTGAGTAAGATAAATCCTAATGAGGATTAGGTCACTGAGCAAGATAGTTAGCCACTTGCGCTCTTCGGCCATCATCAGGGTGAGGAGCTAATTCCTCCTCGACTTCATTAGAATCAGATTCCATGAGCTGCCTTAGGATGGAATCTATGGGAATCCATCGATCATCCCTACTGAATGGGTTCGGCATCAAGGTTGAGGGAGAGATCTCATGACGATACCAGAGGAAGGATTTCCTAGGAACCTTTAACTCTCTAAGAGCACTCAACCATCCTCTAATGAATGACAACTCTTCAACCTCCCTCAACTTCGTCGGAGCATCAGTCCAACCCTGATCATAACCATCAGCCCACACCTGACGAGGACCTTTCTTGAAAAGGTGACTTAGCAAGGTAACATCTCTTTGAAGACCGACAACTATCACATACGCCCGGCGAACGTCACTGTAAAGCTTGATAATTTCCCTATCTGAACCACTATCATCAGTACCAGCTCGCGGTCCAGTCGATGAAGAGGAACCACGTAAAACTCAAAGAGAAATGCTCAGCGCATTCACCCTAAGTCTCAAGACTTCTCTCCTCAACGATGGTCGGGATAGTGGGAGCACCTTCATTGGCAGCAGGAAGAGGCATCTCATCCACAACGATCTTGGGCCAAGGTCATGCTCATCAAAGAAGGGGAATCAATATTCACCTCGACAACAAGCAAGGCTTTGTCCCAACCCTTCTTAAAGTTGAGACAACCAATATAACCAATATGAGCCTCAGCATCTTCGTATGCTGTGACCCACCCTGCATTATACGAGCTCTCCTTGAGGGTGGTAGCCTCAGATTCCACCTTCTCCACCTTCCAAGCAAGTACCTTATTCTCTTCAACCACCGCCAGCTTGCTCGTGCAGACCAAGTCATAGGACTGCCTCAGCTCCTAAAGCTCCTTGGTCACTGCCTCTTTAGCTTTATTGGATTCGGTCAAGGCAAGTTTATAAAACTTTTAAGCAGCATTAAAAGTATTCAAACTAGCCTCCAGCTCGGCGTTTCTCCTCGCCAGCACATCATGGCCGTGGTAGAGGATAGTGAAATCAGATACGAACTGCAGAAAGAAAAATGAACATTATCAAAAGAGACATTAAAAGAAGAACCGTGAAAATAGAGAAGAAAACGATAGACTTACCAAGTCTAACCCCTGAATTGCCTTCAGGGCTAACTGGTCAGTCCCCATCGATCTTTGGCGATTAACCGACAGAACTGCTCTCTCGAGCATCGATGGAGCCAACTTGGGGGAGAGGGTAATAGAAGCCCCCTCAGCTAAGGAAAATACGAACACCAAAGACTGCCCATCCTTCGTCCTCACTTCTTCCATTATTCTCTCTCCTTCTTCTTCCTCTCTTCCTTTCTTCTTCTCTTTTTCTCCCTCTCTCCTTCACCAATGCCTCCTCTCTCTTCTTCTTCTTCTCTTACTAGTCAGCAACTGTCTGAGAACCAATGGCGACATCCCCACTCCCAGATTTTTGTTTCTTCAACCTACGAGCGAGCAACACATTGTCTTCATCATCATCTTGGATCAGATTTTTCCTAGGAGGATCCATTGTTTCCTCGCTGGAACTACCTAAATCTGCTGAATCTTCTGAGGCAGAAACCTCTGAACCCTCCTCAAAAATGGAAGATTCTTCACCGCTGGAACCCTCCTCGCTATAACCACCTTTAGCTCCACCCCTATCAGCTCCCTCACTCTCTTCACCAGAGCTTCTCTCCTCCTCGTCCAAATGAATTGGGTCATCAACAACCTCTTCTGTGGTATCTAGCTAAGGAATGATATCCACAGGACGGGCAATGAAGCTAAATCCAATATTCATTTACTCCAGAAGAAATGTGACTGATCGAGGATGCTCACCACCAGCTAAGTGTTCCCTGATCTTTCAAGCCTTGATCAATTCAGCAGTTCGAATCTTGCAAAGAGCGGGTTCTATGTTATTTATCTTCGCTGAAAAGATGAAGAGGGAAATATGAGAAAAATAGCACCATAACAGAAAGTCAATGAGCAGAATAAGAGCTATGCCTACCTATAAACTCCTCCCTATAAAAGGGAATCACAGGTCCCTTGTACCTCACCCGCTTGGGAAGGGAACTGCCAGTTTCTGGCAATAAACCCCTCATGTCAGTAGTCCTTATGGGAATCAGGTAGATTTAGTACCAATATCCTATCAGGACTCCTAGCCTTGAGATAAATAAGACTAGAGCTTGTTCGAGAAAAAGAATAATGAT
Source organism: Sambucus nigra (assembly GCA_949130495.1). Lineage (NCBI taxonomy): Eukaryota > Viridiplantae > Streptophyta > Magnoliopsida > Dipsacales > Adoxaceae > Sambucus > Sambucus nigra. The sequence goes on from OX422214.1 coordinate 387,846,433, forward strand.
AGCAAATTTTAGCAAGCCCTAGATTGGTGCCATAGAGGTGATTAATTCTATATACACCATTGATAATTTTCCAAACATTTGGTGAGCACTGTGCAGGAACTATATAGAAGTAATTAAAAAATGCAAAAACAAGCGATTTGGGGAAAAGTAAGCCCCCCCTAGGATAACAGAAGAACGTGTATCCAGGGACCTTACTCAATGTCCCTGACATTACGAGGAATAGGGGCACATTCAATATCTACCCAGTTTAGAATATTGTAGAACTTCCTAAACTCAGTTATTGACCTATTGCCTATTTTCATCATCAGAAAAGAGAAACCCTAGTATCGATAATGAAGAAATTCCAATAGAAAAAGAAAAGAGAAGGAGTATGAAGAACTTATGAAGTAAGAATCAACTTGAGATAATTCAAAGCCACAAGCAGGGAATGAGAGGATAAGGAAGAAGCTTGAAGATAAAAGACGAAACTTGGAAGTGAGAAAGCAACAATGAGAGGTTGTAAATATCTAAAAAACTCAAAGATGTTTGAAATGACGTCAGGGAATGGACTGCCCCATGTTATTTTAAATCCTCTCAATCGTGAAGCACAGGAAATGAAGCAATATGCCTCCTAAATCGACCCAAGAAGTAAGCTTCAATCCCAAGGTGTTACACGATTCACAAAAATGCCATTAAGGCAATCATTTAAAATTATTGAGGCCAAATTGTGACTGAAAAATTTTAGGGGTAATTGTGGGTACCTCGATTAGTTATTCCGACCCAGATGAGTAGCCCGATTAAGTTCAGCCCAAAATCTAGAGACCTCACGCTTTAACTGATTAAGTTGTGACCCATTCAACTCCTAAAATCGCTCAAGAGATATTTGTAATACCCCGTATTTTTATCGATATTTATCTAAGGGATTAGTTAAATTAATGTGAATTAATTGAAAAGTAATCCGGATATAGATACTAACAAGATGTGAGTTGGTATTTGATTATGATGTATATATATGGCAATATATGAATATTGAAAATATTGTAATTGTCACGAGACTGAAATACGACAATTTGGGGAATTTAGTTGGGACGCGCGTGTCTGTCGGGTCAGAAATAAAATTATTTAAATTAAAAAGTGAATTTTATTTTATCAACCGAATGGTCATTTTGAGTGCGCCAACATGTCCGGAAGGGTCGAAATAGTCAGAAAACACTAGCTGGGGGTTTTGTTTGGGTCCCGTGGAATTTTTGGGCCATACCGGCAACTTAAAAGGGCATTTTGGTGATTTTGAAATTTTGGGGATTAAAACCAACGAATTTTGGGAGTTAATTATATGTTATTAGGGAACCCACTAAGCCCATTATCTACATTAGAAGAGTAAGAGGGCTACGGGAGTTATAGGAGAGTTTGAAGAAGTTCCAAAAAGAAACCTCCAACCACCATCTTCAACCTTGGGAGAAAATCCGTAGAGAAAGGAGAGAACCAACCCCATTCACCAACATCAAATTCTGAAGAACAATCTAAGGCAAGGGATTTAGTATTTTTAATGCATTGAATATGTCTTCCATTCTTAGTGTAGAAATCATCTTGTATTGATCTTTTTGAAGAAAACCCATGAGATTTGTTGGAGAAACTTTGAATTTGGGTTAGGATTTGCATGTAGTATGGTAATGGACTGATTTAATATTTGAATGGTTATATATGATGATTTAAAGATGGATTTTTATGAGTAATTGGGCATAAGAAAATTAGAAGTTCATGTTCATAGGATTTGGGGAAGAAAATTGGAGATTTACATTAATTTCGTGATGGTTAGTAAGAATTGACCCCTAATATATGTTAAGGAATGATCTAGGGTGATTAGAAATGGTTTATATACGTTAAAACATAAATTAGATGGACTTAGGGTAGATTTAGAGAAGAGAAGAATTGAGAAAAATGGATTTGGGAATTTCTGGGCTGAAACTGCCATCTCGTTAGAAGACCTGCCCAGGTCGTTCGAACGAACTTCTAACGAGATGACAATATGACTTCTAACGAGTTGGTATTTCGTTCAAATCCCTTCATTCAAATGACCTCGTTCGAATGAGACTTCTAACGAGTTAACAGAATTTCCTTTTTGGCCTGATTTGATTTCTAGTACACCGTAGACTTACCTATATGATGAGATTACTTTCACTTGTTAACTAGTGGATATAGTTGGGAGATTTGGGCTACATTGAGGAGTAGAACTTAGAATAGTGTCTTAAATTGGAAGTCATTTGTGGATTGGAAAGCGAGTAACTAATCACGAAGTGAGAATAATTGATAATTTAAAATACATATAACCCGGGGACATGTGATTTGTATAACACTAAGTGTTGGTATAAAAATGATAAGTATACCACTAATGAAATATTGTGATATCTAAGATGTGTGAATGCTTAGTATATGTAATTATCTGTGTATGACATACCTACCGTACTTGCTATCATGGGAGGTTGGCATTCGTTTAGGGCCATCTAATCTTTGTGTGCCTACGGGGGGAGGGGGGGGGATTTAGATTGGTACCTCGAGGACATAGGTCAGAGAAGGGCTTATTGAGAAGTTAATAAGTCTGCTGATTATGGGAACGTAGGTATGTGCGTGACCCATGTGATGTGAACTATGTTCGCCTCCATTGTTTGTGATTGTTGTTAATGAAACGATTCCTGAGAGATTCAGAATACTTGGTCCTTATGTACGTGATGTACCGGGATTTGATAGCAGAGTATGTGAGCACCGCAACTTAGTCTCGGGGTGTTAGTATTGTATATTTATGATCAGAATAATATACGTTTAATTGAAATGAATTGTAGTGAACAAGTATGTATAGATAATAGCAATGGTTTGTAAAGTGAAAGTGTAAGATTTCTAATAATTTGTAGTGCTAAAGCGGGGTAACTATGTGGTAAGGTACAATACTCTATTAAATAGAAGATGTTGAAACTTGAATTGGATATCATATAGAGATGTTAGATTTAGCATTCAACTAGATAGATAGGGGAGCAACTAGAAATGGGTACGGTACGATAGGCGTGCACAATTAGTTGAGAGGTGAGGAACTCATGTGAGTGCACACACTATCATGTACTTTATATTCACTGTTTAATAATATTAAACACTTGCATATTTTTAAATTATTTTCACATTCGGGCTCTGACCCGTTTGCTTCCAAATCTATTTTTGTAAAAACCTTTTTAGGTGCCCAGCCACAAGGACACCATGCATAAGAGTTCTATTCAGGTGACGTGATGTAGCTACTGTGGAAGTTACGGGACCTTGATAGTAGACGCCTCTAGTTCTAATCTTGACTCCATTATCAGTTTTTATCATTTGTTGGGCATGTCTCCCATTCCTTTTAGAGACATCTTATTTATTCAGTTATTTCAGACATTGGGTTGTAATTAATTTTAGTGATGCAGACTTTGTATTTAGTTATTTCGGGATTCGGTTTGTTGTGAGGAGTTGTTTCTCTAGACTCTTTATTATTGGATGGTTATTCTATGGTGACTATATTGTTGGTGATGTTAACTTTTCATAATTCATTTATTGCATGTTAATCGGGTTTAATTAAAATGGACAACTCACTTTTCAAATACTAGGTGGTTAGTAAATATAAAAATGTTTTCAACAGTGATGCTATGAACTGAACCAACTTGGCATTTTGCATTAATTTAAATAAAGGAGTAGCTACCCGGTATTTAATTAGTCGGGGTGTCACAATATTCTAGGGATTGTGGGCTAACGTGGAGGAATCCAACTCCCCCACTCTCCGAAACTGACATGTATAAATTAAACCCTCAGCCCGGGGCAAAGGGCATGCAATTGTAAACACTCCCCTGGAGCAAATAGAAATAAAATACAGAGAACACCACCGTGGACGTAGGCCTTCTTGTCGAACCACGTATATCTTGTGTTGTGTGTGATTACAATTGTTTTACGTTCTTAATTTATTCTTGTGATTGCATTTACTTATCATTTTGTGTTGAGATTTATTGTCACCACAATAGGTATAAACACTACACAAGACACTAAATACACTAAGTTTTCTGCACCCGTATGGCATAAATGTGTCTAAATAAACATGTGGTAAACTAAGTGAAGGGGTGTGAACTAGAGACAAAAGAATTATGACCCAATAACTTAAAAATGTTCATGGAGTTAAATTTTATTGCAAAAACTTTATCAAATATATATTTAGCCTCATATGATAAGATAAAGTGAACTCAAAAAACCAACAATCTAGAATTTTTATGATTCTACAAACCAATAGAGTTATGACAAAATAAGCATAACTAGGATACATTGTCATATTGCAAACCCGTAGATATTTCCATCCAAACTCCTTCATAAATAACATTTTTTTTCTTTTCATTTGAATGAACATATCAAACTAAAACTATATTAGCCTTAGCTAGTTTTTACAATGCCACACTGTTTTAGGCCCTATCCAACGGTGGCTTTCACACAAAGGATATTTTCTCCTTTTGTAGCCCTTTCCCGTGCACCCTCATAAAAAAATTCATACAATGTAAATATATCTAACGTGCAATGATTCTTACATGTTCAAATCCTCCATAGTCACAAAAATATGTAGATGACAAAATTGATAGGAGAACTTCTCATTTATCTCAAATATACATGTGAAGTTAAAGTTCAAAAGAACTCGTGCATGTGTGAGAGAGGCATATAAAAGGATAATCAATTAAGCAACTTAAAATCAAAATTCTCCACTCAAGCATGACAAAGAACATTTTAACAATTGAAATTCATAACCAAAAGTTCTAGCCACATGGAAGGGGGGGAATGATATAGGATTCAAACACAAATATATGCCACAAAAAATGTGTAAAACTCAAATATACATAAAAAATCTTTTTGAGTTTTTCAAATTTTCAACTAACAAAAAAAATAAACATAACTCAAAAGACAAACAATATCTTTTTATTTTTTTCAAATAATGCCCAAAAAATGAAAAAATAAAATACAAAAGATAAACATGTCATAATTCTATCAAAATATATATGATGAAGCATAGACTAGAAAATGATGAACATCTAGCAAGAATATATCATGAAGCACAATAGCTAGTGTATGTAAACAACGCAAACACAATCAACCTTAATATTTAGCAAGGGAGGAATCATGTGCAAGCAAATGAGAATCATACAGCCTATCGTGTCAAGCCTCCAAGTCGGATCTCCTAACCCATATGAGTGAAACACCATGCTCTCGAGATTTGGTGTCCTTGGTGACTCTACCCTTGAACTTACTAGGACCAGTTCTAAGATCAAAACAAAAACTCCTAAGATGACCCTTCCGACCACAATGTGTGCATATGTAGATACGGTGAGAAGTATTGCCTAAGGATTGACCTTTTCTAGTGTTCCTAGACGATTCTCTCAAATTCATGATTTTGGCTTTATTAGCAAAAGCATTTTAAGTATCGAAGCCAATACCACGCATGTCATCTTTGATTTGGACGGTGCCTAAGATTTTATCTGATTTTTTTGACCTACACTCCAAATCAAATTTGACCAGACTTAACTCTCTCAATTTCTCTTTAAGCTCCACTATTCTAGACTCAAGTAAACTCCTTCTCTCTTCAAACTTAAGAAGCTCTTTATTCATAGTCTCCGTTGAACCTCGAAGACTAACTCTCTCACCTTCAACATAATCTAGCTTATCTCAAAGTGTTCGCTCACGTTCCCTAAGATATTTAATTAAAACACTTTCATCATTACCTAAGGGACATTCTCTCATATTAGCTTCCAACTTCAAGTTTTCCCTTTTTAATTTCAATGACTCCGCATACAACTCACGAAAGTCAACTTGGAGTTCACTCTCATCCTCCTCCTCTTCATTCTCACTTTCTTCTCCTCTCTCTTTATCATCAATGAAAGATTTTCCACTATCTCTCACATGACTAGCCTTGAACGCGGTAAAATTGCACTCAATGGGGGAATCGGTTCCCGCTTTCGATTCACTGTCACTAAGGGTGACATTATATGAAATATCTTTCTTGACCTCTATCCTTAGTTTAGTGGGATGCTTGAATGCCCTATGGCCATAACCCTCACAACCATAACATCTATTCAATTCGTCCCTATTAAGATCTTCATTGTGATTTTTAAGTAGTTTCTCAACTTTGTTATACTTATATTCTCTTTATTAATCTTTAAAAAATTTCTAAACTTTCTAGCAAACATAGCCATATCATCGGAGTCGATATCATACTCAGCATTCGAAATAAGTGTGTCCTCCTTCTGAGCTTTCAAAGTTATGCCCTTGTCTTTCTTCTTCTCATCCTTGGAGGGAAATATGTCAAGTTCATAGGTTTGTAAGTCACCTACAATATCTTCAACTTTCGTAGAGTTTAAAGTACTTATAAATTTAAAATGGTCACCTTTGGAATAAATCTATTGGGAAATGAACTCAAAATTTTCATTACGACTTGGTTGTTAGGTATCTTTTCTCCCAAATTAAAAATGAATTCACAATATCGGATAATGTTGCATAGAACTCATCAAAAGTCACAATTTCTAACATCTTAATGGTTTCAAATTGAGTGGTGAGGTTTTGGAGTTTTGCATCCTTAACGACACTTGTACCTTCATGGGTGAGTTGGAGTATATCCCATGCCTCCTTTGACATTTCACACGTCATAATCCGGTGGAACTCATCCAATGTAACCGCACTTAAAAAGCTAGAATTAAAATTTGCTAGTTTAAGCTCATTATCACTCCATATTTCTACGGGTTTAGGTACACGAACCTCTCCTTCTAGACATGTTGGTGGGGACCACCCTTTAACAACCGATTGCCAAACCTGTTCATCTAACGATTTAAGTGCCGACCTCATATGCGCTTTCCAATACGCATAATTGGAACCATAAAAAAAGGAAATTTTGAAAAGGGTATATTTTCCATATTTAAACCCAAAAATGATCTTAACACAGTAAATTAGTGTTGCGATTCTTATACCACTTGTAGGAATGTAGGTTCCCAAAAAATTCAAATTTTTAAGTTCTAAAGGGATAGTTCACACAATATTCCAAATTTCAAATTTCACCCAAAATTTTAATTTCTTTCAAAATTAAAATGAAATTAAACTAAACAAATATTTAAATGTTCTCTTAAATAAATTAATTCAAGTTCCAAATTAGGCCAAACAAACCAAGCATGAATTTTACCAAATTAATTAAAGCCGACTTGAATTAAATTACACTAAAATTTACCCAATATTAAATTTGCACCAAATTAAAAAAATGTTGTGATTAAACCGATTTTTATATTTTTAAGCCTAAGAATGCATCTACGTGATGATTTGCAAGATAAAAATAAACACACCACAACGACGTGATGTACGAGAAAAATCCATAACAGAAAAAACCTCAGATGACCCAACCACAAGTCCACTAGGTATGGTTTTACAAAAGACACGACAGAAAGACTTACTCAACAACCCTACGCCCTCAGAAGCCATGACGCATCTTCGTTGGTCCACCTCTGCCTAGTCGAAAACTCAAGATTCCAGCTTCATCTTAGAATCCACCGATGGGGCAAATCAATTATCAAACACACGAAGTCCTCTTTCGTATGCACACCACGAATAACAAAACGGAATCTTCCATGGGAAATTGTATGTTTTGGGTAGGGAATGATACCTAGTGCCAAACCAATGATCTCAAAGAACAATATATGAAGAAACTTGGATCAAAACAAACTATTGAGTGTAAATTAGTTTTTGTTGGAGATTAAACCATTAAAAATCAACAACACAAATACGACTTATGGATAAGTATTTCTTCTCTCAAAGTGTAGCAAAATGGATCTCAAAAGTCTGTCGAAAAATTCCATTCCCACACTACTTAAAAAGGTGGTTAAAAAGGTAGTGGGAAGTTATTTAAAAAAACTGATGAAAAACTGCTCCACACTGTCGGTCGTTCGAACGACCATGTTATCTCGTTCGAACGAGATTGTAGAAACAAATGTCGTTCGAATGACTTTATTGAATGATAATATGAATGAGATTACTGAGAAAAACTTGTTTGGTATCTTGTTCAAACGACCCGTGGATCTCGTTCGAACGAGATTTAAATTTCGTTCGAACAACTTTTTAGAAAATTAATTTTTCTTCAAAAAAATAAAAAAATATTTTGAGAAACCTTTATGTACGATAAAGATTCTAATAGTTGCACAAATTCCAAACACAAACTTATTTAATTAGAGTCAATTTATGAATCAAGTCAATTCATCCCTTAAACTCAAATAGCAACGTGCGTGCAATGTCAAACCAACATAAATAATGTATGCGACACAATAATTCAGGAAAAATCACCTCAAGGCAAAACCTTTTTATCTCACTATAATTGTAAATCGCAACTTACATCGTATTACAATGAAATATAGTTTGACACTCGAATAACCATAGGCATCGATCGATGTCGTCAATAATAAGTCGACAAGCAGCGAACCTACATGAACCACAGTTCAGTCTTCAACCCAGGAACACCGCAACATTTCCTAATGACACGCATTCACAAAACTCCGTCGAGATTCACTCCATAATAGCACGCAGCCCTCGGTTATAGCGATCTCCCCACAAAGTATGAAAAATAGCAAATCTATCCTTTTGGATGCCACAAAAAACTCACACAAAATTGGGATTGTGAATTACAAAACAAATTTTATGAACCCTCAAATATGTTGGAGAATAAATCAAAACGTATTCTGTCAAAACCAGTATTTCTCCACACAAAAATCAGTAGCCTCACACCCTTTAAATACTAAAATTCAAGGCGGTGACGTGTTGGCTAAAAAGACCTCTCGTTCGAATGACAAGCGAAGTCGTTCGAGCGACACTCCATCTCGTTCGAACGATATGTGACGTAGTTTGAATGACAGTCATTGATCCTTTTAAAAAACTTTTACATATTTAAACAACTTGGAATCCTTAAAAATCAAAACTGTTCACGGGATCAGGAGTATTTATCCAAAACTTTTTATAATTAAAAGTTTTTGAAAAATAAAAACCATTTATTAAAAATTCCAAAAAACATTTTAACTTTTATAAAAAATATCCCAACACTTCTAATGTGATATGTAAATGAAACTTAAACACATTTTACCAAATTCATCCTTATTGGGCTTGAATGTTGAAGTCTTCTTAAAATTCGAATTCGTCTTTATAGATGTAAGCTTCTTAATCCTTCAATGACTTGTAGCAACTTATAGCGGTATATGACATATTTAATTGTGACGAATAATGTCCTTAGAAACCTTCCCCTATGTCTAGACCGACACAAAATAAAAATATCCAAATTATGAATATCAAATGACCTATACAAATCTGCCCTTCCAAAAACTCAAAAGTGGAAAGATAAACTGACAAGTCTTGAAACTTTTTCAAACTATGCTTCAACAATCAATTTTTCAAAAACTCCAAGATTTTCTCATCAGGGTGAGCAATCCAAAAAATCTTGAATTCTACCTACACGCATGAGACAAAGAAAAATACCTCGTGAACTATCGAGTGTGAAATAACATAAGCATAAAACAAGAAAGCATAATCAAATCTCAGCCATATATAAACTCCCCCATAATAACATAATTCGTTCTCCCCCATTTTATTTGTCTGAAATAGACAAGGAAAAGAATAAATCACATACAACAAATCGGGGTGTCAGGGGAAACCAAACAAACAAACTATTTTTGAATTTTTCAAAATATTCATACAAAAATGCAAAAATGACGTTACAAAATCACACACCATGAATTTATACTAAGATAACCAAATCATGGATATGGAATGAAAGGGTGTGAACAAATTCGATAGGAAAATTAACTCAATCATATCATATGTGCACGATGCATAAGTGTGCTGCTAACGAATGAACAAAAAAAATAGTCCTTTGGTGTAAAATTGATGAATTTAGATGACATCGTCTTAATCATATCAACAAATCAAAGTATAAGTGATTTTCACACCAATAACGTCCAAAACTATGTAATGCTTTATCATGACTTTTAAGGACGTGCAAACCGTTTTAAATTCCATCCAAACTTCCTCATTAAAATATAATGCTTTTTATTTTTTCTTATGAGGTGATGAAACTAAAATACCTATTAGCCCATTTTTGGCAGAATATTCTTTTTATTGCTTTTCAATTTTTTGGGCTCTTTTAAACCTCATTGGACCCCGAATAATTTTCAATTTCTCACTTTTTTAGGTCTGTTTAAATGGTGGATTAATCTCAAAGGATAAATAAGTACCTTTCAATACCCTTTCCCATTTTTCAAAATAAAGAACACAAATCTCATAAACGGTTTATAATATGCACTACTTTTTGTCAAGATTTATCGCATTTGATTCGTTGTATAAATAGAATTGAGATGGAAACACTGAATCAACATGTGATAGACAAACATAAAAGTCAAACAAATCCATGCATGTGTGCAATAAAGGACAAATAGAGTCAATCATGTAGGTAGCAACACTATATCATCTCAAAGACTCTAAACTTTATAAAGCACATGAATGACACAATATATTGCTCAAAACACTATCAAACAGTCGCATGGATAAATGGAATGAAATTGTGACTTGGTCATCCTAAATGTCAATTCATATAAGGTGAAAACAAAATATAAAACTCTTTTTGGATTTTTTTAAATTTTTCTAAAAAAGAAAATCTTTTTGTATTTTCGAACACTGTTCAGAAACAACCCATTATACCCTAATAATAGAACAGGATAAACCAGGGGACTACACAATAAATGAATCCAAAAATCTCAGCATGTCATTCAAACGAGAATCAATGTCGCTCGAACGAAAGTGCATGTCGTTAGAACGACAGCTTCATGCGACATGTGATCTCGCTCGAACGAGAACACAATATCCCAGAATATAAAACATTTTTGACGAGTGGAAATAATTTGAGAAAACAGTTCCTGGAATGGGCAAACAGATCTAAAATAGTGCTAAAATAGTACAAAAAAATAAAAGCAAACAAAAATGTTAACTAAATATAATACAAAGGTACATACTAGCAATATGCATAAGATAACATCATGAAAATCAACCTACGCTAGCAAACATGTCTAGACCTTATCCAGTATGTGCGGTGGAGTTTTCCAAAGACGGTGACATCTTTTGAAACAACTCCATAAAATCATGATAATTCTTGACCAAAAACTTTACTTGCTATTGAATATGTGCAGACTCTCTATCATTATGTGCAAGAAAGTATCATGTGTGGGTGCATGTGTGTGAATATGTGTATGACTAAAGCATGACACATAATCCACTTTAAAATAAAACTCCATAAGGTGTCCTCTCTTTTTGCAATGGGAGAAAATATAAACTGGCCTAGGTACACCTCTCTTAAAAACTCAAGGACGTGCTCTCCTAACAGGTACAGGATGGCCAGGTGGGTTGGGTTGAGTCACTAAAGTGAGAATCGGCTCGGGTGCAACAATAGAAGTAGATGCACTGTCATGACCTTTTCCTAAATTATCACCACCACCCAAAATGAGATTAAGAACCATCTTTTCAACTTTCTTAGATGCGTTCTCTAAAGGAACTTCGACCTCCCGGGCATGTTGAAGATCACTCTTAAGGTGGGATACATGTGTCGTCAGACTAGACACCGTGTCGATCAAGTCGTACTTTTCCCTCCCAAAAACTTATTTCTCTCTCTCCAAATCTAAAACACGACGAACTAAATCTCTATTATATTTCTTTGTTTTCAAGTTCTCGGTGTACAAATCCCTAAAATCTTTTTGGAGCTCACTATCATCTCCACTCTCAAACTCGCTCTCATCTCCACTAGAAACACTCGAGTCATCACCACCACTCTCATGAACACTATTAACTTGAGACAAAGTGGGTATGCTCACACGACTCAAAAAAACTACACACATCCCATGCACTAAACATTTACCGAACTCATCGTCCTCATCCCCTTCACTATCACTAAGTGTGGTGGGCATGACAACTTTCTTCCCCTCTCTCCTAAGCCAAGTGGGACACTCAAACAACTTATGACCTCTCCCCTCACATTCAAAACATTTTAAATTTTTAATATTTTCTTCACACTCTATCTCTTTCTCACCGCTTTCTTTGGCCTTGTCTTTCTTTTTATTTTTCTTCGAAAATTTTTTATTGGAAGAATTTTGTTTCGAAAGTGGGAGAAACGTTTTAAAATTCTTTACGAGTAGGGCCATGTCAAAATCAGACTCAGACTCATAAAAATTCACTTCTTTTTCTTAGATTGGGCTTTAAGCGCTATCCATTTATCCTTAGGTTTGACAATATTGGGGAACATGTCAATCTCGTACGTGTGTAGATCTCCTACCAACTCTTTTAATTTTAGACGATTCAAATTTCCTAAGGTATTTAAAACAGTCACTTTAGGGATAAAACGTTTAGGTAGCGATTTTAAAATCTTTTAACCACTCGTGCATCAGGAATCAGCTCACCTAGGTTAAAACTAGTGTTGACAATGTCGGACAAACGTGCATAAAACTCGTGAAAACATTTCGTCTATAACATAGTGATGGTTTCTAATTGGGTGGTCAAATTTTGAATTTTAGACTCCTTGACCGCATTAGTGCCTTTGTGGGTGAGTTGCAAAATATCACACATTTCTTTAAATGTGGTTCTTGTCATAATACGTCGGTACTCATTAGGGGCGACGTGTCTGGAAATTGCACTAAGCCCACGTGAATTATAAGTGCTCCACCTAAACTCATCCTCAGTCCAGTCTGACACAGGTTTTAGATTCGTGACATTATTAGCGGTGACAGTGGGGGGATTCCAACCTCTTTCACAGATGACCCAAACTCTATCATCGATTGCTTTTAAATGAGATTTCATACGGGCTTTCCATTAAGCATAATCAGACCCATCAAAAATTGGCAACCAACTATATAAGTTTTCGTTTGGAAACATTGCGACAAATCATATTTTTCAAAAAAAAAATATCACACAAATATTTGCAAAAAATAAGAATACGCGATAAATTAGCGTAAGCTGCGCTGATACCAATTGGGATTGTGAATTGTAAAACAAAAGTTATGAACCCTCAAATATGTTGGAGAATAAACCAAAATGTATTCTGTGAAAACCAATATTTCTCCACATGAAAATTAGTAGCCTGACACCCTTTAAATACTAAAATCAAAGGCCCACGCGTTGGCTAAAAATACCTCTCGTTCGAGCGACAAGCGACATCGTTCTAGCGACATCGTTCGAGCGACACATCATTTGAACAAGATGTGACGTCGTTTGAATGACACTCACTGATCCTATTAAAGAACTTTTAAATATTTAAATAACTTGGAATCCTTAAAAACCAAAACTGTTATAGGAATTAGGAGTATTTATCCAAAACTTTTTATGATAAAAGGTTTTTGAAAAATAAAAACCTTAAAATTCCAAAAACCATTTTAACTTTTATAAAAAATATCCAAACACTTTTAATGTGATATGCAAATAAAACTTAAACACATTTTACCAAATTCATCCTTGTTGGGCTTGAATGTTGAAGTCTTCTTGAAATTCGGATTCGTCTTTGTAGATGTAAGCTTCTGAATCCTTCGATGACTTGTAGCAACTTGTAGCGGTATATGACGTACATAATTGTGACAAACAGTGTCCTTACATATTTTAAACATTGTTTAGTAAAAAAATGACGCCCAATAAAAATAAATCCAAGGCTTTACATATATCATATGCATTCATTGAAAAAGTACCACTTAAGTCGTTTAATTTAAGATTAAACTATCTAAATGGCTCCGAACAGTTTGTTGAAGAAACTCTTTTCTTAAAACAAACTTCTTAACACAAGATGTGTAAAACTTTATGAACGAGTTATTTAAGGTATAGGTTTACCCGTTTTGAAAACCAAAACTTATAAAGAAATTAAATCAACACAGTCTCAAGAAAGGGATTAGAGGAAGAGGAAGTATATAAGTACAATTTTTGACGTGGTAAAACTCCACCCAATTAGGGAAACATCCATGGAGGTCTCTACACCTCAAAAGTAAAAATCCACTAAAATAGAGTAATATGTTACAAACTACTTAACAATTAAGACACACAATCAGACCTAATTCTAAGCTTAGAAATATACCAACTCCTCTGGATTTTCTGACTTCTCCCAAGGCTCTGATGTTGTTGATGTTCTCTCAGCTTTGTAACTCCACTAATTTTATCTTTACGTCACTCCTTTGAGTTTTATGTAGGCTCAAAAGTCCAAAATCTCAATACCAACACTTTTCAGTGTAGTAGTACGAAAGTGTAAGTGGTGATGTGCTTTAAATCACATGCATGCAAGCCACACACACTTAATTACAGACAGGATACTTATCAAATTACAAACAGATCACAAATATGTAAAGACTTCCAAAATCGGTTTAGTCAAAACTATCAGACTTTGGATCTTTCAATTTATCCACAGATCAAGAGGGAATCTTGCTATATAGACGAGCCAAGATCCTAAACACTTTCTTATTTTGAAAATATACAGACTATTTCACAAAATGTGAAATATGTGAAAGTGTAAATCGCCAATCAAGATCTTAAACTAGATCTAAGTCTGAATGTTCAAAGAAACTAAAATCAGAAACTATTTTGTTAGTTTTAGGGTTTGAAAACATAAAAGATGAAAACTGCCAGCAAAACTATGATTTCTCAAAATAAGAAATCAAATCTAAGAGAGATAGACGTGAAATGTATCACAGAATTTCATTATCAGTTTTCTATGAAAGAAAATGAGATCAAACTGGAGTGATTAAGTTGGAAAAGAGGTTAAGAATAGAAGAGGAGTGATCTTCACAACTCTCGAACTAACACACTCTCAGAAATAATTTTCTGTTGAGATTTGGTCAGAGTTTAGGTTAGATTTTTATCTCTCTTCTTTCTTTCTTTCTTTCTTTCTTTCTTTCTTTCTTTCTTTCTTTATTTCTTTCTTTCTTTCCTTCTCTCTCTCTTTTATCTCTTTATTTTCTCTCAGAAGTGAGGTGAATAAAAGATTGTAATCGCAACACATAAGGAATCGATTTATACTAAGCCATGGAAGCCTCTGGAACTTCGAAGCAAATGAATGGTCACGATTGAGTCTTAGGAGATCGAGGTAAATCTGAGGGATATCAATGCACCGCTATTAAAAGTTCTCTTAATGGTTAATTCAGGTATCACAAGGATTGCTTCAAGTCATATGCAGACCATTGATGAAACTAATCCAAGGGTTCACAATCAAACACAGGTATGTGAGGGCAAGAAAACACAAATCCATCCTTTGTGATTCTAACACATGTAAGGCTGAGATGGCATATAAAATACGTGTTTTTGATCTTACAGAAATACAATTTGCGCCCACACAATTATTAAGTTCATTTGGTTTCTACCCAAGCAAGTTTTTAGCAGCTAAGAGAATTTACAAATCAGCCCACAAACTTAATAACTTCAATTTTAATTTACTAAAAATCATTTAAAAATCCTAGAAATTATATAAAATATCCCAAAAAATTATAGAAAAACACTTTAAAGGGATTTAACTCACACACACCCATATTATGAAGAATGAAATCTCATATGTAACACATAAATGATCCTAGGTGTGGTGTTGGTGTTTATACCTTTGGACTATTATAGGAAATAGAATGTAGAGTCTGAAGGCTTATTGGTTGAAAAGGATATGACTCAATTTAGTCAATATTTCCAAACTATATGAGCACCTATATAATATAAACTCAAGTGAGTCAAAGATATAGGGTGCTTCATTCATACCTTTAGAAACCATGGAAAATTAGAAAGGTTGAAGACATTAAACGTGGCACGTACTCTCTCAATGATGATATCTTCAATTTGGCTTGGTCGCTACGTCTTCAACTCAAACGTCATAGGCTTGAAGGTCACAAACTTATACCCTATGACTCAAATAGTTTTGTCCGGTATTAATCCAACAGTTACAAATTGACTCAATTGGAAATTTATCCTTACAAATTAGTTTAAATAAAACATATTACTTATATTGATTATATACATAAATATATATTTATATATATAATATTTACATGTTATATAGATAAATATATATTTATAAATATATATATATAACTTTATAATATATATGTGTGTATAAAATAATAAGGTACAAGATGGCTCGGGTCTTTTGGTCCGGGTTTTTTTTATGGGAAACAGACCCTACCCGTGTAATAAATGGGTCTTCGGGTCTCGGATCCAAAAAAATATGCTCAAACCCTATCATAAGTTTCGGATTCGAATCGGATCTGGGCCTAGACCCTACCCATTAACAGGCCTAAGCATGGCCTTGGTACAATTAATTGGATTAGAAGGGCCTTATATTTAATTTGGAGAAAAGTCAGGGTCGTTCGAATGAAATCCTTAGTCATTTAAACGAGATTTAAACCTCATTAGAATGATGCTTCAAATGACCATCCAACGAAAATCACATGTTTTCATTTCCAACCTGGCTAGAAGCTCGTTGGAACCCCGTGCGAACGAGATTATGTTTTCATTTGAACGAGGTCCATTCTCATTCGAACGAGACTGCAAAAATTAATTTTTTCAGATTCAAAAAATTCTTATCACGATCCTTACCATTGGATCAAAACACGTGTCACGCTCCCATGGCAGCAGATCAATGCATGGGAGGATCCTTAGGCCATTTTTTAAAATCAATCCTTAGGGTTTGGTGGGTATATAAGGAGGGTTTTGGATCATTTTTGGCAATCCGATCAGATTTTCTATCTCTCTAGCTCTTCGAGCCACACCAATAACCAACCACCTTTTACCACCCTAGCACCACCACCCCTCAACCCGAAACCACCATGTTTACTTATATTCTACCATATTTAAGCCTTATAAACCCATATACACCATTAATGGGCAAATTTATAAGTTTATGGAGATGTTGTTGGGGATTTGTTTAGAAGAAAAAGAAGAAGAAAGAAGATTGAAGGGGGTTTTCCTCGGAGACTTCATAGACCATTTAATGAGGCAAGCTTAGTGGAGCTAGGCAACCTCTTTAAGGCCACCTTAGGAGGTGGGAAGTTTCCATCTTCTTCTACATATCATTCACCATTTTTTAACCTTTCTTTGAGGTGGGAAAAGCACTACTCTTCTAAATCCTTCGCAAGTATCCTCATGAATCAACAACCAAAAGAACTGGAATTGAAGATCCCAAGCATGTTTAAGGGAGAACCTGTTGTTATCTTCTCCCAAGAAGACATTGAAACCCTAACTGAACCATTTAAACACTCAATATGGGGAAATTCTCTCATGGAAGACCTCCAATTGATTATATTCAAACAAAATTTCAAACCTTTTCTCTGAAATATGCATATTCCATTGGGCTTCTTGATTCTAAACACATTCTTATAAGACTTAACTGTGAGGAAGATTATGTTAGACTTTATCCTAGAGACCTCTGGTACATTAGGAAATATCCAATGAGAAATTTTTAGTGCTCAATTGATTTCAAACCTGATGAAGAAAGTCCTATTGTTCCAGCGTGGATCAATCTACCCAACCTTCCATTACATTTATATGTGAAATCATCCTTATACTCTATTGCCCAACTAGTGGGGAAACCTCTCAAATTGGATGTATCAACAACTTCCATATCCAGACCAAGTTTGGCAAGCATTTGTGTATAAATAAACATTTTGAGAGAAAGAATACACAAAATCTGGATAGGTTGTGGCAACTCTGGTTTTTGTCAGCCTATTGTATACGAAAATCTTCACTCATTTTATGAATTCTACAAGAAATAAGGCCATTCTGAAAGCAAGTGCATGATCAAATTTCCTCAATTAAAGCCAAAGAAAGTAACGCTAAAGAATCTTTCAAAGAAAGTGGGAAATCAAGAAGAGTCCAAGGATTATAAACAGATCCCTGTTGAAAATGTCCCTACTAAAGATTATGCAGCAATTCATTCAGTGGTCACACTGCCTGTTAATGCAGACAAGGTGAATCTTATTCTTATTGATTCAAGAATGGAAGAATCTAAACCTTCTAGGCTTTCCAATAGATTTGAAATCCTTCAAGATGAAACAATTTCCAATCCAGAAGAGGAGAACCAAGATTATCAAAACATCTCATTAGTTATTGGGGAGAAGCTTGTACAGGAGGGACTGCTTTAACCTTTCTCCTAAAGCTTTTAAATTACCTCCATTAGAGAAACATCCAGCTTGTATGAAGGATAACTTATAAGATATTGATGACCCATTAAAATAGACTCCAATGATTGGAGAGTTACAAATGTTTGCTAGGTGATTTAATGAAAAGTGGAAGGATATTTAGAAAGCTAAAGAAGAAAAGGAAAAAATCAAGAAAGGTCCTGATATCTCTACAACTCCTGCCAAGTCCTCAAAATAAAGTATTCCTATTAAACAAGCTCCTCATGACCCTCTCTACAGAAGAATCACCAGAGCTTGAGGTAAGTCCTCTTCTATAAACTATGATGCTATAATTTAATGTTGAATTTCATTTGCTAGAATATTAGGGGTGTTGTTAATAAGGCAACAAATAGAATATTGAAAAACCTTATTCAAAAATTCAAGTTACCTGCTATTGCATTATTAGAACCTAAAGTTGGGATTGACAAGATAACAAAATATAAACTTAAGTGGAATTTTCCTTATAGTGCTTCAAAGATATCTAATAAAATTTGGTTCCTTTAGCAAAATGACTTAAAAGTTACTATTACCTATAACACTGATCAATTACTTTGTCTCAAAGTAGATTTAGAGTACCTAAATTCTTCCATATTCTTGGTTTTAATATATGCCAAGTGCACTGCTCTTGAAAGAAGAAGTTTATGGTATGATCTTGGTTAGTTAACCTCCCAAAACACTGATCTCCCATGGCTTATCATAGGAGATTTTAATGTTATTGCGAAAGAGGATGAAAAAATAGGTAGAAATGATATTGAGTTTCATTCTATGGAGGATTTTAATGACATGATTACTACATGCTCTCTGACTGATCTTGGTTACATTGGTTCAAGGTTTACATGGTCCAATAATAGAATACAACTATTTTTTGTAGGCTAGACAAAGGCCTTGTCAATATTCATTGGCTTAATAAATTTCCATCATCTACCATATCTCACTTACATAAGACATTCTCTTATCATAGTCCTCTTCTCCTGTCTATTAAAAGTACGTCTAATGACCTGCTTAAGCCATTCAAATTCTTATCTATGTGGTACATTCAATCCAATGTGAAAGATATCATTCAGCAATCTTGGAACTTTGATATTCATGCCCCCCAAATGAATAAATTTTTTATTAAACTCAAAATGCTTAAAGCTAATCTTAAAGTCTAGAATAAATAAGAGTTTAAAAATGTTATTCAAACTATCAGTAATCTAGAAGATGAAGTCATGATTCTGGAGCAGGCTTTTGAACATAATCCATTTGAATCTTCTAGAACTGAATTATTTGAAACTAGAGCCAAATTGAATATCTCTTTACAAAGGGAGAAAAGCTTTTAAATCCAAAAAAGTAATAAGAAATGGCTCAAACAAGGGGATTTGAATACAAAGCTTTTCCATGCTTCTGTAAATAACAGTCATAGAAGGTTGAATATAACAAACATAAAATATTCCCAAAATAATTGGATTGACAAACAAGAGGATATTGATAGTATGTTTATATCACACTTTCAAAACATCTGGAAATCAGATCTTATTACTATTAATAATTCTTTCTTAAGTGTTATTGATAAATCTATTAATGAAGAGATCAATATAAAGCTCACTGAATTCCCATCCGAAGAAGAGATTTTTACTGCTATAAAAAATATGTATCCTTCCATCTCTCCTGGCCCTGATGGTTATGGTGAATAATTTTATCAAAATTTCTGGGATATAATCAAATATGATTTGATAAGTGCAATTCATTCCTTCTTTACTAGAGCTGAAATCCCCAAAAGTTGGTCAGCTACTAACATAGTTCTTATCCCCAAAGTAGCTATTCCTTATACTTGCTCGCAATTCAGACCCATAAGTTTATTATGTAACTTCTCTAATAAAATTATCTCTAAGATTCTTAATGATATATTAGCTTCTGTGATTCCTATTATTATATCTCCTAACCAATCTGGTTTTGTCAAAGGTAGAAGAATCAATGATAACATTTTGTTGGCTCGTGAATTAGCTCAAACTATAGGGAAAAAAAGTTCGTGTGCATAATGTTATCATTAAATTAGACATGGAAAAGGCTTATGATAAAGTGTACTGGCCTTTTCTATGTCAAGTTTTGAGAAAATTTGGGTTTAATGAAATGTTCATTGATATGATTTGGAGATTAATTTCTAATAATTGGTTCTCTATATCCATAAATGGGCAAAGTAAAGGTTTTTCCCAATCTTTTAGAGGGCTTAGGCAAGGAGCCCCTCTATCTCCTAGTTTGTTTATTATAGCTGTTGAATGTTTAAGTAGGAATATTGACAATTTGTTCATAAATGATAAAGCTACTCCTTTTTCACATCCTAGGAACTGTAAATTGATATCTCACTTGTCTTATGCTAATGATATTATAATATTTTCCAATGGGAATAAGAAAGTTTATTAGATATTACTTAATTGCTTAAATCCTATGAAGAAACATCTGGTCAGTCTATAAATATCTCTAAAAGCTCTATTTTTATTGATAAAAAACTTTCCTCATCTATAAGAAATAAGATTGGAACCAATTCTAGTTTATCTATTAAAACTCTTCCTATGAAATACTTAGGTTGCAATATTAATAAAGGGAGAAATAAGTTGTCTCAGTTTTTTGATCTTATGAACACAATTAGAGAGAAACTCAACTCTTGGTCATCTAAGTTAATCTCTCAAGCTGGTAGGGCCACTCTGATTATAAGTATCCTTTTATCCGTCCCAATTCACACCATTTTGGTTCTTAGCCCCCCTAAAATTATTATAAAAAGATTGCATAATATTTTTTCTAAATTTTATTGGGGAGGTGTTAATAAATATAAAACTTACCAATGGTTTAAATGGCAAGACATGTGCTTTTCGTTTGAAGAAGGAGGATTAAATTTTAGAAGTTTAGAAGATATTATCAATGCTTCAAGTATGAAATTGTATTGGACATTTTTATTTGATAAAGGTATTTGGGTTTCTTATATGAGATCTAAATATTATAGTAGAATGCTTTCTAATACAAGATTTATAACATTTAGAAGAATTAAATCTATATCTAGCATAGCTGATGAACATATTGACTTTGAGAATTAAATATGGATCCCATCCTTCACGCGATATTTCTCATTGAAATAAGCATACCAAATATGTACAAAGAATAATCCAACTTCTCTCACTTGGAAAATAAACTGGTCTAAAGATTGTCCCATTAAAATTTCTAATTTCATTTGGAAATTATTAAACAATTCTGTGCCTTTTGAGACTGAAATTCAAAAAATTGGTATAAGACTTGCTCCAGTTTGAAGAGAATTTCTAGCCAAAGAAGATAGAGATAAGCATGTTTTGATTGACTGTAAAATAGCTAAAGAAGTATGGAATTACTTTTGTCACCTTTTCAAAGTTATTCCTAACAATATTTCTTGCAGGGCTACGTTATTATCTTGGTGGATGATTAAAAATAAAAAAGATTTTCAAAAGATCCTTTTCTCCATAATTCCAAAAATTATTTTTTGGGAATTATGGAAGGCTAGAAATAGATTAGTTTTTGAAAATTCAAAATCTTTTGTAAATTATATTATTCATCAAATAATTTTCTTAGCTTCTTCCATTCTCCAAAATTTAAATCTATATGATTCTCCTAGCTCTGAAGATTTTCAAATTAGTAACCATTTTCAAGTTAAAGTTAGACCTAAGGTTGTGCAGATTATAAAATGTTATTGGACTAATCCCCCAGTGGAGTTGTTAAGTTAAACATTGATGGAGCTTCTAAAGATAGTCCTGGAAATAGTGGAATTACAGGAGTGATTAGAGACTCCAATGGGTATTTCATTGCAGGGTTTGAAAAATATATAGGAATACAATCCTCGTTTTTTGCAGAAAGTTTGGCTTTGGTTGAAGGATTGAAATTGATATCTCAATTAAAAATTCAAATTTTATAGTGGAATCCGATTGCAAATTATTGATAGATGTGGTTTTGAAAAAGGCTAAACCTCCTTGGCAAACTAAAAAGATGCTTCAAGATATCTAATGCTCAGAAGATGTGACATTCAATCATGTTTGGGGACAATCAAACTCAGTTGCTGATCATTTAGCTTCGCGGGCTTCTATTGTCAACATGGATTCTCTGTATTGGAATTATAGTTCTCTACTTAGATTGGTTAAAGGATTACTAAAGCTGGGTAGACTGCACACTCCTCAAATTAGACATAGAATAAAAAAGTGTAAATGGGGATAAGATAAATCCCCATATTTATTTTCAAGTTATCTCTATGTAATGGGGTTATGATAAAATCCCATATTTATAGCTTTCTATCTAGAGTATTGGGTCCAACCTCTAGATATCAAGTTTGCCTGGGTTTGTAAGCTTCGAAGAGGCTTTTTCTCTGTCTTATATTTATAAAATGTGTGGGGGTTCCGTCCCTCTTTGGTAAAAAAAAACATTACACTATTTTGCAATATTTGAGTTAAATACAGTAGAGTTCATAAGAGTATAATCATTTCGTGCTTAGGTAGTCTTTATTCATGATTTCTTAATAGTCTTGAAGATTTAAGAAATGGGTTTTCTAATGATTTGAGAAAAAATGATAAAATTTTACGGAAGCCTTATGCTTAAACATTTTATTAAATAAAATATTTTAAAGGAATATTTGCATTGGAAGTCTATTTCTTGTATAAATCTTGAAGTTTTGTGGTAAAAATGAAGATTTTGCAAAGACTAGACATTTAAGCTAGGCAACCTCTTTAAGTCCACCTTAGGAGGTGGGAGGTTTCGATCTTCTTACCATCTCATTCACTATTTTTTAAGCTTCCTTTGAGGTTAGAAAAACTCTACTCTTCTTAAGTTTAAGATTAATCTATTTTACAATATATGAGTAAAATTTACTAAAGTTCATAAGACTAGAATCTTTGCATGTTTAGGTAGTCTTTATTCATGATTCTTAATAGTCTTAAAGATTTAAGAAATGGTTTCCAAATGATTTGAGAAAAGATGGTAACATTTAAAGGAAACCTTGTGATTAAACATTTTATGAAATAAAATAATTTTAAAGGAATATTTGCATTGAAAGGCTATTTCTAGTATAAATCTTGAAGTTTTATGGCAAAAACGAATATTTTGTGAAAACCGGCTATTTAAGTATATTTTTGAAGAACAAATGTCTTTTAGTCATGAAAATCATATTTTTTCAAGTATCATGAAATTTCTTGAATAAATCATGTGTTAAATTCATTTTGTTGGATTTTTTGACTTAAAATCCCTATTCCCATATATATGAACTTGTAGTATTTTGATGATGAATGTATGAACAAGTTTAGTGAAGGTTTTAATAAGTTTTAACATGAAATAAAGAAAATAGAATTTTCAGCCCTGAAAGTGTGTTAATAATTGTGAAAATATGATAAATGTATGTTTTCAAGACTACATATGTTAATAAAGGAAAGATAGTGTTTTCTTGTAAAGTAGTATTCAAAATGACAAATGATTTCTTTGATAAAAAAAGTAATGAAAAAAAATATTTCCAACTTGAGAAGTGTGTTACTTAAAAGTGATAAAGAAGTGTTAATGAGTCAAAATCATTTAAGAAGTTAGTGTGGGTAACTTAACAATAATTTGTGGAGAGATAATACTTGTGAAAAATGAAGAAAAATGCAAGTTTGGAAACAACTGCATAAGATGATAATTTACTTAAAGTGAAACATTTTTATGAAATAAAAATATTGAAAAAGGTGTTACACTAAATGGTCATAAATGGGAGTGATTTTAAAAATAAAATCAATGTACATGTTTAAAGGACATGAAATAGTGATTTTCTAAAGTGTAACACAAATTTCGGGTGCATCTCCCGGGATTTTTGCTTCGTCCGGTAAAATTTGAATAATGTGGACACGAAAAAATAATAAGACACATGATATAGGAACCCCGGAAGAACCGAAAAAAATAAAAAGGGTCCGGAGCCCTATGGTGAAAGACTTAAAATCACTGGCTTGAGCATATGGTGGCATTATCGGAGGTATGGATCCCGTTAAAGTATGCGGTTATTTAGTAAATTCTAAGAAAAATATAATGTGAAAAAGTGGAACATGATTAATAAATTGGTTATGCTAAGAAAATGAGAAAAGATAACTTTTGTGAAATGAAATTGATAAATGTTCCTAGTTGAAAGGGTAGTTTGGATAAAAATAATGTGGAAAAGACTAAGTCCAAGTAAAGCATGAGTTAATGACACAAGTGGAATAGTTGATGGGTAATTAAGTAACTAAGAAGGTTTTAATCCAAAATTAACACAAGTGTGTGTTCTGAATGGTTTCCAAAAGAAAAATGATTATTTACTAACACGGAGTGTGGATGTATTGAAAGGTGGTTTTAAAGGAAAATACTCAAGTGGATTTAGTGTGAGTAAATCGAAAATTCGGGTAAATGAAGTGTTTTTCCTAAATGAACACTATTTTGTTTAAATATTTAGCCAGGTGTGTTAAATTGGGAAAGAAATGTCAAGCTAAGTAAAAAGTGAGATAAAGATCATTTATAAGATTTTCGTGATTTAATCAACTGAAGTAACATCTGGAATAAACAGATTCATTAATTAGAGTAAGATGTGGGTTCTTTAAATATAGTTAGTATTAAGTGAGGCATAACCCCAACACCGTTAAATATTAAATGTTGACGATGTCCACATGTGAGTCAGAGACAAGAGATCCCAATGTTCAGACTTATATTAAATAGCCTATTGGCATAAAAGAAACATGACAAGCACAATAAATAGATGGGACCCGCAGGAAGCGTGGTCGGAGGGAGAAAGAACAAGCACTCTGGGCACAATGAGGGCAAGGCAGGAACTTCAGGCTCAGTTAATCCTCAATGGTGAGTGTATCAGATGGGTGTGGGGGAGTTAATATTTTTCTCGGGGACTCTCGATTGTGGGGGAATTTGGGCAGAAATTCTAGGCTAAAAAATCCCTCATTCTGACTTGTTCATCTGGTGTATATATATGGGGGCAAGGCTGATATAGTGAGATTGCTTGAGATCGATTTGATCTAGTGCATTAAATGCACAAGATCTTGCATTAAATGCATAGCATCTCATGATTTAGGTGGGAAACCATTCTATTGGCTAGAAGCATTGTGGGGCATTAATGAGGAACGTGACATGTCAGCTTGAGGCTTAATTGAGGATGGATAATTGGTCAGGTTTGGTGAACTAGGACTGCCATCCTAAGGATAAACCCACTCGAGTGCTACATTTTTTAGTCCCTAAATGCTAGACGTTATGATGTCAAAAAGTGGTTTAAATAGTGCACATGTCATATATTTGGTCATATCAGTCAGGGGGCTAGTATCTATTTCGAGGTAGATTGGTTGGTTGGTGGATCGAGTGTATTGGCCTCTATATGTTGGTTAAGAGATACTTCGGGCCCAAGGTTCAAGATATAAGTATCTCAAGGAGGTTCCCTAGAACGGGTAGGCGCTATGGTGGCTCGACGGAAGTGGCTCGAGTGACCATTTATTCTGGACGAAGTTTTGCACAAGTGTGTCAAGAGGGTTAGTAACTGTATTCCTAACGCTGCCCTATTCTCAATACTCCAAACCCTGTCCCTGTGAGGTTCCCAAGAGGAGGATGTTCGATAGAGCATGTTAGCTCTCCCATGACCTTCCAGGCATGGTCCCTCGTGGGTACCAATCATTCTCCCTCAATATACATTTATAAGATAAAGTAAATGACATATTATTCTATTACTTATTATAAACTATTGTCATCCAAGTGATTTTGATCTACGAATTGGATCCTTCGAACTGGGTCCTTTGAGTCGCTTCTGTGAAGAATCTTTTAGCTAGGTCCTTCAAGACACTTTTGTGAAGAATCTTCGAGCTCGGTCCTTCGAGCCACTTCTGTGAAGAATCTTTGAGGTGGGTCTATAGGACAGTATTCCTTCTCTTTCTTCGTGAGCCAATCAATCTTCTTGACTAAGTTAACCATCCCTTTGGTGGGGACACCCCATACATTTTCCCCTTCGTAGAGATATTTATTTATTGTATGAAGAAATATCTGTACGAAACCTTTTGTTGATCTTCAATATTTTCCTTGGGGAAAATGAAGAGGTTTATTTAAATTTCCCCCAAAGCTCTTTGTTCCCCAAGGCAGACAAAACTCTAAGGGTGTCACTTTAAATGAAATTGTCATTTGATCTTCTGTATTATGACACGCAACAACCCCAGGTTGCGCGCATGTAGATAATGCTGCCAAACCGCGCGTCCCCCATATAGCATCATCATTCCAACCTTTGATTTTCTACATCTGTGCATACTTAACAGCCAAGCAAGCTAATCCTTTTATTATTACCTTTTCCAAAGCGTCACCTTTTGTTGTCTTGTGGAGTTCGTGTTGCCCCTATAAAAAGAGGTATCCTCATTTCAAACAATCACCTTTGGATTTCTATTCTCTCGTACTGAACTTTTGTAAAAGTTGTCTATCTCTACCTCTTTCATTCCTCCAACTTGACCTTTCGTCCCCTTCTCTTATACACTTCCATGGAACCTGTCGTGAAACGAACCCAATCCTTCGGGAGTGCTTCTCCTGAGACTCAAGCGCGCCAACACCAGTGGGCATGCTACCGTCGTGCCCCGTACTTCGGTGAGGAAGACCACTTTTGGTAGATTGCAGAAAGGTTTCCCGGTGAACTAGTGCCAATTAAGGACCTTAACCTGCTAATGGAGGAGGGTGAGGATGCTGAAGATTTTGTGTATATCCCCACCGCTATTTTTACTCATTTTTGCATTGAACGAGGTGATTTACCCTATTCGAAGGTGTAGTTTGAAGCTTCCTACGGTGCTTGTGAGGGGTAGGGCCCTTGGACGAAGTACATACATTCCAAGTACTTTGTTCAGTTAGCTCTTATTGGTCTCTCTTGCTCTCTCTGGCTGGGTGATCTCACCCTTGCCAAAAATAATACTGCTCTCCAATTGTTAATTTCCCATTGGATCCATAGGTCACACACCTTTGTGGTCTCGTGGGGTGAATTCACCGTTACCCTGGAAGACGTTTGTGAGCTTCTAGGGTTGGAAGATGCTTGTTTTGATACTTTCTTCGAAGAGGTCATCTCCAGCGAGGAGAAAACTTTGAGGGTTGAGCTTGAGGCGGTGGTAAAGGATTGTATGGTCACTTACAACAAGTGAACCTACTCTCAAGTGATTCAATATTTTTGTTTCATCGAAGAGAAAGTTGTTATTAGGGCCCGCGAGGCGGCCAAAGAGAACCCTAGAGGGAAACAGGCGTTTGAACAGCCCCCTACAGGAAAAGGCTTTGATTCAAAAATTAAGTTGGTAGGCTATATATGGGTAATGCTATCGTAAGTCTATCTTCCGGGAAAGCCCCACGACTTCCCCCGGAAGGATTGAATATACATGGTTGTTCGTATGGCGAGCGACGTGAAGCTCCCCATTGCTGCTATCATTATTGGCTCTTTATACACTTGGTTGGACCGTGTGGCGGTGGACTCTGCACGGAGCATCTACAGGTCTGATGTTTCTAATTATGCCAATAATGTTCTTTTAACAGCTTTCCTTTACGCCCATTTTCCCAACTATTCTCCTGCGAGTAACTACCCCGGTTCTCAGCCCATAAGGATCCCCCGTATTTGTTATTGGAAGAATAAAAGTGTTAAGAAGACCCTATTTTCTTTGATCGATCGAGCGGAAAGGTTCTTACCTCGCCCCTATGTTGAGGTGGATCAATTTTTTACAAATGACTTTTTTGCTGAGCAAGAACTCCCCATTTCCCCTATTGATGAAGCACTTGCCAGGAATTTGCTTGAGAACAACATCCCTCTTTTTCTAAACCCATCTTACCTGCCCTCATACACAAACTTTTCTTTTGTCTATTCTAACGATCTGACTTTAGCCATCATAAGTCTATGTTCCAATTATCCAGAAAATCATGTGGTCCCAAGTAAAGAGGCTCGGGGGAATAGGTTGGCTATGTACCTGAATGTTTTCTGGCAGAACCAACTGGTCCATTTTCAAACCAACATTTTGAAGGAGCCCCGATACCCTGAAGTTGAGAGATTCCCACCCACAGAGTTGGGTTTAATAAATTGCACCACCTCATCATCTCTTTTTCTCTTAGTACTGCTAACACCAATGTTTCCTCTTAACTACCCCCTATAGCACTTGTGTACTAAGAAGTTGTGAAAAAGAAGAAAGTCTCCCTCCCAGTGGAGGTTGTCGCCATTGCCCCTAGTCCCTCGAGGACACTTGAAAGAACTGAATCCCTATGTGTTGCCTCGTCCGGGGTATAAGTTAGGGACACCTTAAAGGTGACTTTGAAGAAACTCAAAAACATCCCCCAGCCTTCGGCTGACCATACCCCCGATCCTAAAGTCGCCCAAGAGGTGAGCTCAATGTTTGATCAACTTCTCCAAACCTGGGAGAATTTTAGTGAATAAGATGGGGCATTTATGTCGACCCAGATGGATTTTTGGGATTTCTAATATGCTCCTCGCACTACTGGTAGTGGTAATAAAATAAAGGTGATCAGTCCTCTTAAGCTCGTGATGGAGGAGGAGTTTGAATTCGGTAAGTAGGAACTACCCGAGGAACATGCTGCTATAGATGCTGGCGGTGATAATGATGAAGATGAGGAGGATAAGGAGAGAGAGAAGGTAGTGGAAGAAAAAAAATAAGAGGAAGAGGAAGAGGAAGAGGAAGAGGAAGAGGAAGAGGAAACTTCGTTGGTTCGGAGGCGTAGGTTGAGGAGACTGGTTTCTCCTTCTAAACCCTCTTCGCCTCCCCAAGATTATGAGGTTCTGGAAGATGTGTTGGAGAAATAAGTAAGACCCTCAATTCCTCTTACTCTGAACGTTTCTCTTCTTGAATTATTTTCGTGTTAATAACTTCATTATGCTCTTATCCTCCCTTTGTCTCTTTTTCAAGTTAATGTGCGAGGCGATACGCATGATGATGTTGGAGAGGTTCGTTCTTTCTAGAGAGTTGCCCCTACTACTTCCAGGTAATCTCCCATTTCCTCCTGGGGTAGTTATATTTGATTCTTCATCTGAGTCTAGTAGTGTCTATTCCCCTGATCCTTTTTTTTTGTGCGAGCAGGCTGGCCTTGAGAGGGATGTTCCTGATGTGAGAGCTACTGAGGATATACCCAAGTCCCCAATGACTTTTTTTTCATTGCATGTGGTAAGTTTATTTTACTTACTTGTTTAAGCTATTGTTAATCTTTTAACTTGTTATTATAACTTATAACTTCTATGTTGCAGGCTCGCGGACTTATTTAGACTACTCCCTCAGTTCCCCTTCCATCGAATGACCAAATGCTTGTATTTGTGTTCGAACCTTCCATCTTGAACAAGGAAGGCACTGATCTTGCTGGGGAGGGTCAGGGGAAGGACGGACATGAGCGGGTTGCTGAAGTAGTGGGGGATGTGATTACCCCCCAAGGTCAACGTCCTTTGGTGGATCCTGCTCCGATTAAGGAGGAAGGCGTAGTAGAAATGTCTACTCGCGAGTTTGTCGGCGAGCAGCTTCAAGATGTACTTTTCTCTTCCACCTATCTCCTACATGTAAGCTTGTTAATTTTTCCAAGTAATATTGGGCTTTATAAATCTCCCATAATCGAAGGTCAGGCGGGCCAAGACATATTGGCATAATCTCCCATAACCGAGGGTTAGGTGGGCCAAGTCTTATTGGAATAATCTACCATAACCGAGGGTCAGGTGGGCCAAGTCTTATTGGCATAATATCACATACTTGCAAGATACTTTGTGTATGATTTTCCTATTTTATTTCTCAAATTATATTTATATATATTTTCCTATTTTTTATTTCAGGTCGACCAACCCGTGATCCGTAGACCCAAAGTTGAAACTATTGCTCAGGAAATGATGCAAGCGAGGACCTTAGCTGAGGTCGCTTCTTTGGGCAAGTCCCCTGCCGTGCGAGTTCAATAAGTGGCCGCTAAAGTTGGTGATGTGCCCGAAGTAGTTTTTCCCCAGGTTTAGGCGAGTGATAGTGCTTCGCGTACTCAACACCCTTTTGCAAGTTATAGTTTTTTTAGCGACCGCCTTCTGAGGCATCCCCCGAGGTAGTTGTAAGGCAAACTTTGGCCAATTTTTCTTATATTCTGACTGAGGGCCTGCTCTTACTGATCGAGCAATTATTGGTCCGCTTTTCATCCACTTTTACCACCCGTTGCCTTCAGCTTATTCCTGGGATGATGGCATGTTGCTTGCTCAGGCTCACTATGGTCTTGGAAGAAATCCTCAATACTCCCCTCGAATCTGTTAACCCTGATACCATCAAGACTTTACTGGGAAGAGTTAATGTGATCACAAACGATGGGTTTTCCATATCATGGTTGGTGGAGCTACTTCGTTATTTTAAGAAGGCTGACTTTCCCGCCCTCTATCATCGGCTCTAGAGCTCACATCACTCGCAGGTGGCTATTTTAGAAAAGATTTTGGGGTTGGAGACCAAGTTGGTGGAGTCTGAACAAAAGGTGCAGGAGTCTCGCGAAGCCATTGCTCGTGCGGAGACCAATCTGATTATGAAGGATCAGGAGTTGGAGTCCGTTCATTAGGTGATGGAGCTTTATCATAAAGACTTGGCTGATCTCATTTCAGGCCAAAGCAACCTTCGTCATAATTGTAGGGGACCCCCCCTACAATTATTATATGTATATGTGTATATATACAGTAATTGCATGAGCACGTAGGTGCTATGTTATAAAGTCTCTTTTCATTTGTTCGATTCTATGTTACATTGTTGTGTTTTCTTCAAGAAATTGGGCTTGTTCCCTTTTCTTTGTTACGAAAAGTTATACGCGATTTCGTACTTTGAGAGTGTTATATAGGTAAGTATTATTTTATTTTACATTAGTAGCTCTGAATTCTTGAATTTCGAGGATGCTTTCCACGAGTCCCACTCATAGCTCAATAAAATATTAGAATCGCATACTAAATAAGTGAAATGTTAATTAAATAAAACTAGACTGGCAACATTATTTAGGTTTTCAAGTTGCAATTTACACCTAACATTCGTATTGGACCGGGTTGACTCACGGGTAACCCATAAATCTAGTCTGAGACATTACAGATAGACCTATTTCAAGTGCTATGACTGCCTT
Organism: Sambucus nigra; assembly: GCA_949130495.1. Taxonomy (NCBI): domain Eukaryota; kingdom Viridiplantae; phylum Streptophyta; class Magnoliopsida; order Dipsacales; family Adoxaceae; genus Sambucus; species Sambucus nigra. Next base: position 387,877,740 of record OX422214.1, read on the forward strand.
AATTCCATAAACTAGGGCAAAGGTTGTTTCCCGCATTGATCTACTAGACGCAGCTCAAAATGCCCAAAGAACATGGGGGAGATGGTCGGCCAATGCACCTTTCACCTTTTCCAACATCTTTCATACTTCATGAAAGATGGTATTATTATAAGCTTCTACTTTCCCATTGATATAAGGATATTCCACCGAACTGTTGTAGTGCCTAATGTCGTGCTCATTGCAGAAGATTCAAATTAAGTTTCTCTTTAATTGAGTCCCTGTGATAATGATCCAAGGAATGCCGAATCGTGTTATGATGTTTTTCCATATGAACTTAGTCAAATTGGCATCTCGCATGTTCTACAGATGATCTCATTTGACCCATTTGGAGAAATAATCCATGCTGACCAACAAGTACATTCGGCTTCCATAGTTGAGGGGCAGTGGACTAACGATGTCTAGCCCCCACTATGAAAAAGTCCAAGGTTTTGTGAGGGACTTAAGGCCGCTGGAGGACTGATGCACTACCGGGGAGAAAAGTTAGCAATTTTTATATTTTCAAATGTAGGTGACTGCATCCTTATACATATATGACCACCAGTACCCTTCTTTCATAGACCTAAATATGGCTGACTTTCCCCTGTGTGGCTTTCGCATATATGTGCAACTCATAGAGGGTCTAGCTGACATCATCAAGGTTCACACATTGAAGGTGAGGTCCCGAAAAATAGCACTAATAAAGATTCTGGTCTGCCAATAAATGGAAGCGAGCAATATTCACTCGGATCTTGTGTACCTCCTTCTTGTCATTTGGAAAGACATTCTCTTTCAGGTAGCGCACTATTAGATCCATCCAGCTTGGGACCTTATTAATGGCCATGACCCACTTAAAATATTTCCCTTTGTTTTTATTGGGTCGATCATGGTAATATACTTGGATCATCCTCTTCATATCTCCCTAAACATCTGAAGCGAGTGTGATCAATGTGTTTGTGTGGATATGGTTCCCCATTGGAACTGTTTCACTTGTACATGATTAAACTTGGTGACCAATTATTGAGCCTCTTCAAGGTATGATGCCATACGTTCGTATCTAGCATTCTACTCCCCTGATATCTGATTTAACACTAGTCTTAATTCTCAAAAGACATCAAGGTGAGAATCACCCTGGGAGAGTTCCTTTTTTAACCCACCAATCAAGGTTTCATATCTCACTTCATTGTTGAAGACTTCAAATTTAAAGAGAATTTCCTATTTAAGAACAGTTTCCTTCGGTGATGATAGAACTATCCTACATCCTTTCCCCTTGGAATTTGATGCACCATCAAAGTAGAAGGTCCCCTTCTTATCCTCTCTGATCAGTTATTGGATTGATGCTTCATTTTAAGTGTCTTTATCTATCGATTCCTATCGTTAGAGAACTCAATAATGAAGACATCTAGGACTTAACCCTAGATTGAGGCCCTAGGCTGAAATTGGATGGCAATCCTCCCCAATTCCATCGACTAATTGGACATTCATCTAGAAAGTTTGGCCTTCTTGAGCATCGCCTTTAGAGGAAAGGAGGTCGGAACAATGATAATGTGGGTCTTAAAGTAATGTTTCATCTTTTGGGAGGCTATCATTAGTGTGTATGCAAGTTTCTCCAATGGAAGGTACCTCTTCTCCGTGTCGAGCAAGTTTTTGCTCAAATAATAAATGGGAGCTTGACTCTCTTTCTTCTCATAAGCAGAACCGAGCTAACTAAGTTACTGATCACCACCAGGTACAAGTGATAGGGTCCCTTATTGTTAAGAATTGTCAGTAGTGGTGGTTGGCTCAAATACTTCTTTATCCATTCAAGTGCTTGGGTGCATTCGTTATTCTATATTTCTTTCCTTTATTTCCTTAGTGTCTAAAATAAAGGTCGACCCTCATTTGAATATCTCGAGAGAGGCGAGCAGGCCCATTAGCTGTTTCACCTTGTGCATAGTGACTTGGGGTTGCACGTTCCTGATGGCTTTTATTTGGCTGCGGTTCACCTCAATAACTCTTTGTCTAACTAGGTTTCTAAGGAATTTTTTGAATTTTACCCCAAAGGATCACTTGGACCCATTCAGCTTGATTTTGTAATAGCGAAGGACTTCAAAAGTCCCTGTTAGGTCTTTAAGGAGGTGCTCCTTCTTTTCTCTCTTCACAAGCATGTAAATTTTATCTACCTCTATTGTATCTCCAAACTAATCCTTGAACATCTTCATCACAAGCCTCTGGTAGGTTTCTTTAATGTTCTTTAATTCGAACGACATCAGTTTTTAGCAGTATAACCTCGGCGTGGTGATAAAGGAAGTCTTTTACCAGTATGGTTAATAGTGGATCTGATGGTACCTTAAATAGGCATCAAAGAAGCTCATATGTTCATGGTTGTGGTCTTGTCAATCAACTAATCTATCTTGAGAAAAGGAAAACTATCCTTTGGACACGCAGGGTTCAAATTAGTGAAGTCTATAAAGACTCTCCACTTTCTATTGCTTTTCTTTATAACCACTGGGTTTGATAATAACCACTTGAGGATTTAAACTTCCTCTATAGACTGCACCTCCAATAGTCTCCCCCTTCATCTTCAACTACCTTGCCTTTCTCAGGTCTCGTTTATTGCGCCTTTTGAGTTATTGGTTGATGTAAAGGATCCATGTGGAGCTTATAACACATTACTTCTGGATATATTCATAGCATGTCATATGGTTGCCTAGTAAAAGCATCGTGGTTGCTTTTGAGGAAAATAAATAGTTGTTCCTTCTCTTTATCAGTAAGTGAGCTTTCGATCAAGAACTTCTTCTTAGGTTGGTCATCATCCAATACTACCTCTTTAAGAGGTTTTATGACCCGATCAGCATGAGCAACACTGATTACCTAACTATTAGGTCGCCTATACATTAGTTATTACTTGGAGGGAACATAGACCTTTATTGGATCCATGGTTTTTTCCTTATTCTCCTCTTATTTTGGTCGGATGGATACTATAAAACACTTTTGACCTAAGGCCTAGTTCCCTCGAATCTCCATGACCCCATTGTTAATGATATACTTTATATTCTGGTGGTAGGTGGATGGAATAGCCCTCATCGCATGCAACCATCCCCGGTCGAGTATGGAATTGTATGGAGAATTTATATCTACCACGAGGAACTCAATAAGCTTAGAGATTACTCCTTCTTGGATAGGGAGAATAACCTTCCCCATGGGGAAAAGTCATCATTCATGCAACTGGAGTCACACTATCTTATTGCATGTCTTCTATGCATATGTTCAAATGGTTGAACATCTGGACGTACATTACCACTGAGGAGATCCCTTGATCCACCAATAGCTTGTCCACATCTCAGTTAGCAACCCTAAGCATGATGATAAGAGCGTCATGATGGGGAGTCCTTACTCCGACTAGATCATAGTCATTGAAAATAATGTTCTTCGAATAATCGATATCCTCAGGTCCAATTGCTCATAATGGGTTTGTCCGAGTCAATCTAAAAGGATTCTATAACTATCATGGTCTTCTTCACTTCTATCTTTAGGGCATTCCCTTTTATTTTATTGGGGTTTGAGGCTCCACGAATCATTGAGAATTCATTATCCAAATCTTCATCCAAAATGTTGTTCGGCTTCGGGCTACTCACTGGTCCTAATCCTCCATGGATTACTATAAACTCATTCCCTACATCATTATTCAGTATGTTATTCAGTCTTTGGTCGCACATATGATGTTTTGGACCTTTTTTAAGTCATTAAGCTACCCAACCTGGGCCAGTTCCTTAAGGTAAGATTTTAGTGCCTTGTGGTTTTCAGTTTTGTGGCCATGATCCTTGTAATACGAACACCTCAATGTCTTGTTTCTCTTCTTAGGATCTCTTATCATCTTTTAGATCCACTTGAAGTATTGCCGACCTCTAATCCTAAAAAAGAAATTGTAGATCAGTTCAGAAAAAATTGTGTTGATGGATTTAAACATTTGCTCATGATCCTTATTCACGGTTCTCTTATGGTTTTCGTTCTTATTTTTTCCTCCTTTCTTGTTCATCCTCTCTTTGTCCTCGTTCTTGGACTGATTATATCGATATCCTTCTTGAACAACTTCGATCACTGTATCTTTAACTTTGGCGTATTTCTTGATCCTCACCATAAAGTTATCGATGATAATGGCCTCTCGCTTAGTAAGGGACTAATAAAGCATGGAGCTACTCAGCAGAATAATCTTAAGGGATGCAACCGCAACTTGCTCAGTGCAATCCTCAACCTCGTTATACACTCCCTAGCTCCTTCAGGCATACTCGTGGAGTGTTTCCTAAGGCTTATTATTCATCATAAAAAAATGAATCCATCCTTTTAGGATGGATGCTTCTAGTAATGAATTTAGTCATGAAATCCTCGACCAGCTGCATAAATGAGGTAATCAATCGGTGTTGTAACTTATCTAACCACTTCTTGACAGTGTCTTTAAGACTATATGGAAATATTTGTCACATTAATCCTTCATTGGTATTCCACAGTGTATCGCTTGGCGATACAGCCTGACATGATCGGTAATATTTTTCCCAACATAAATCTTGAATCGTGGGGGAGTAAACTTCTTGGAAGGCTTAAACTCCTCTATAGCTCGCCTGAAGAGCGATTTCATCTAATAGACATGATCTTTTATCTCAAGCTCCTTAGTCGTACGAGCCCCTTGATGGGTTGGGTGTCTCTCGGCCTTTCTTCTGATGAAATCATAAAGCTATTTGTCTCTTCTCCGCTCATTCGAGCATGGTCTCCTTCCATAAAACCTATCAGTAGGGGGGATTAACTCTATCATTGAGTGTTTCTCCCTCCTCTACGAGCCCTACTTGCCCGGGGCTAAAAGTCCTCAACTTGTTTCCACGATTACACTTCTCCTTATAGGATTCCCTTTTTAACTTCTCCAAGAGCCGTTTAAGCACAACATTTTACTTCTATGGGTGAATGTTGGCATTCCATTCATCTCGGAGGAATTTATCATAATTTTCGATGATCCTTGTGATCTAGTTGGATCGTTTAAACTTATCACTATCCATCATTTTCTCCTCTTAAGGATGGTAATGTGCATCATAAGATTAGTAATAACTATCGATCTCATATTCAATCCTCCAGGACTGGGGAGATGGCTGATAACCCTCTTGGTCGTAAGGACTCTTGGTCCCCTAGACCATGTTGCTGATGACTCTCCTAGTATTTGAGATTTTTGTAATCTGGGTTGGGATAGTGAGACATCTTAGAAGATTGGCTGTTGGCAAAAAACTCAGATCGTTACCACTTATGACGCCAATTATAGGTGGTAATTTCCTACAGGTGATGATATATGTAAGGACAAATTTCCAATCGAGTCAATTTGTATGTGTTGGCTTAATTTCGAAAAAAACTCCTTGAGTCATAGGATAGAAGTTATTTGTGATCTTTCAAGTCAATGACATTATGGTTGAAGATGCAGCGGCCAAGTCCAAGAAGATCGCATATATGTCGTGTTTCGCGCTTTATTTTTGTCATTAACATTCCAAGGATATCTCAGAGTTATAAATACTTATATCATTGTTGAGCCTTGGATATATTTATTGGCTGTCATATTTTGTAAACATATTATAGAATGAATTTTTATTTATTTAGGAAAATAAGTATTCTGTAAATTCATTTGAATGACCTCGTTCGAACAAGATTACCAGGTCGTTCAAACGAGGTAATGAGGCTTCCTATTTTTCACTGAGATATCATTTAATTTATCGTTTGAATGAGCCTTCATTTTTGAAGCTACTGTCTTCTCGTTCGATTTGTCGTTCGATTGACTCTGGTATATTGTTCGAACGAACGCGTCAGTTTTTTATGAAAATGGGTGGTTTTCAGCAGTTTCTTCTTGTAACCCCCGATTACGTTTTCCCACCTTTTATGTAGTATGGGATTACATAATTTAAATAGACTTTTCCCATCTTGCAAAGTGTGAAATATTTTGTGAAAGTCCAAGAAAGTTTTGTGTTTAATTCATTGTTTAATCCCTTAAACAAAACACAAGTTTTACACCCAATTGTTTATGATCCAAGTTTCATCATGATATTTGTTTGAGATCATTTTTAGCACCGGATTTTATTCTCTACACTAGATATTATTTCTTGCAGAGGATTTCATGCTTGTGGATTTTCATATGGTGGACTTCATGTGTGTGACGGTAACGTTTCCCTATCAGTGGACTCTGAGACATAGGTGGACTCCTGCGTTGTCACTCGGTAGAGGTGGAAGGAACGAAGAGCGTCAAGGATTAAGAGGGCATCGAGTCGTTGTGTAAGTATTTTGTGGTGTCCTTTTTAATTCCATACTTAGTGGACTTGTGGCTGGGTCGTCCGAGGTTTTTCCCGTTATGGGTTTTCCTCGTCCATTGGCGACTCGTGGTTACAAATTCTCACGTAGATGCATACATAGGTTTAACAAGATAAAATCGGTTTGATCACTAAAATGGTGTAATTGGTCCTTAATTAAATTTGAGTCATTTTAGTTTACTTTAATTCAAGTAAGAATCATTAATTTGGCAAAATTCATATTTGGTTTGATTTGCATAATTTAGAACTTTAATTGAATTCTTGTTTAAGAAGTATAATTTAATTTTGAAAGACTTTATTAAAAATCAAAATATTCGGTGAACCATCCCTTTTGAAACATTTAAAATTTGAATTTTTCAAGAATCTACGTCCCTTTCAAGTGGTAACAAAGCGGGAACACTAAATTATCGTGTTAGGTCCTTTTTAGGTTTGAATATGGAAAATTTGTCAATTTTGAGGTTTCTATTTTGATGGTTCTCACTATGCATACCGAAAAGTGCGTATCAATGTTAGAATGGTTGATTTCCACATGCTTGTACATGACTCCTCACTTGCTATACCTTGTGGGTGTTTGCTTGCATGTTTTACATACACTATCTTTTGTACTTCTTGATACATATGTTTGCTAGTTGTATGTATTTTGAGTCTTTTGTGTTTTGTTTTTTCATTTATTGAGTCTTTTTAAAATACAAAAGATATTGTTTGTCTTTTGAGTTATCCTTGTTTTTAAAATTGCTGTTAAAAAAAATTGAAAACTAAAAAATATTTTTTTGTGTATTTTCGTTTTACACATTTTATGTGGCATATCCTTATGTTTGAATCCTATATCTCTTTCCACTTCCATGTGGCTAGAACTTTTTCTTATGAATTTCAATTCGTAAATTGTTCTTCAGCATGCTTGCATGGAATAGTTTGATTTTGATTTGCTTAATGGATTCTCTTTGTATATGCATCCACACATACATGCACGAGCTCTTTTAAACTTTAACTTCACAAGTATGTTTAAGCTAAGTGAGATGTTCTCCCATCAATTTTGTCATCTACATATTTCGTGACTATGGGGAATTTGTGCATGTAAGAACCATTTCCCGGATTGAGAACAATAGATAAACATTTATCCAGTAAAGCTTTGTTTAGCAATGGAATCGGGATGCAAAAGTCAAGTTTTAAAACACTTTTAAAACATTGAAAACACTTTTAAAACATTTCAAAAATATTTTCTTTTAAAAATAATATCCTTATTTTTGTAAAATAAAGCTTTGTGTTACATTAACATTATGCATTCATACCTGTGTGATCTCGGAATGTGATTAAACCATGAAGACGATAAATTTTCACCAATTAAACTTCGGTATGATTAATTCCTTGTAGCTTTGCCGCAACGTCTTCAATTAATATTCGACAAGTCATAGTCTCATAGTGATCGGACAATAAAAATCTACCTCTGACTTAAACGTGTTTTGTTCCGAGAATAAGTCAAAACTACATCAAGAAACAATTGAAAATTTGGTTCTTACAAATCTCCCCCTTGACTATTTCGGAACAAAACCAACATTGAAATGCCTAAGCCGAGTCGTCAAGTCGTATGACGCCTAAATCCCATCCCATAAAACCCAAAATGAAAAATGCAGAATGTGATGTAGACTTGAAATCTCGAATATCTTTAAGCATACCTACACACATGAAACAGACAAATACCAAGTGAAGTATGGAGGAACAAATTATATAAATTAATATGAAATATCAAATCTGAATCATTTGTTATGTGAGTAAACATGATACCAATATGTACACATGATACTAGTATGTGTAACGAAACATATAAACCATCAAGCATAAAACGCACAAAACTCCCCTTACATTACAGACATATCTCCCCCTTTATGACTCGAATAGACATTTCGGTGAAAAGATAAACAAGTCTAGCAAGTGATATACCATTTTGATTACATTAACTCATATTATGCTAGATAAACATGCAACCACCAACTAAAAAATGATCAAGTAATGTCAAATCAGTATCTAGAAAATAATAAATCACACAAAAATATACTAGTCTAAGCAGGTGTGATAAATGAACCAATGCAGTAAAATATGACAATGATCAAAGTAAACTGCATAAACAGAAATCCAGTACCAAAATATGAATCAATATGCAGCAGGGTACTGAAACGAAAATCAACGAGAAAAAGTCAAAACTGGTCAAACAGCTGTCGTTCGAACGATCCAGGGATGTCGTTTGAATAAGAAGGGACATCACTCGAACGAAGGCAGATGTCGTTAGAACGACATTATCAAACTTTTACAATCTCTCCAAAAATTAAACAGTGTTGCCCAGTGGAAAAACTATATGAAAATTCTAACTAGAAGGGGGTCAAAACTGCAAAACAGTAGCAAAACTAAGAAAACTAAAAAACAAACAAACAAGAGAACATGCTAACATAGTCTCAATGTGCTCAAACTTGAATACGGAATGAATGTGTGTGAATTACAACAAATGAATCACAATTCCAACACATCTAAACGATCAAGAATCTCTAATTGATAGAAATCTATCATCAAACTTTATCATAGCCATATGTGAAAATTTAAGTATGAGCTTAATGAACTAAACAAACATCATGCACATGAATGCGGAATTTTGACGATTCTACAAACAATAGCATCATGACACGAAGTTTCAATTATAGGATTCTTTGTGCAAATCCGTTTAAATTTTTAATCCATCCAAACTCCCTCAATAATAACACATTTTCTTTTGAATGAACTAAAATAATGTGAACCATTTTTGGCATATGATCCTTTTTATTGCCTTATGATTTTTGGGCTCTTTTAAAGGGTGGCTTTCACGATGAGTCAATTTTACACTCTCACGGCCCTTTCCCGTGAACACATATCATTTTTTCAATTACTATCCTCGCGCTAAATGACTATTATATGCACACCTCCTCCTTAAGTCTACTTACGCATAGATAAAAAAATTGAGATAAGAACGTCTCACCAATCTCAAATATGCAAGAGTAGTCAAACATCCATATAAACATGTGCATGTGTGCAAAGATGTCATATATACAAAATTGAATCAAAAAGCATATCAACTTCAAAACAACCCCATAATATAATGGTTAAAATCAATCTAAGCATCGATAATAATGACCAAATGTCCTAGCCACATGGATAATGGAAGGAAGGGGGTCCAAGAACACCAATATCCCACATCAAACATGTTAACTCAAGACACAAAAAAAAAACGAAAATCTTTTTGTATTTTTCAAAAAATTTATAAAAAATAAAATCTTTTTGTATTTTTTCAAACAAAATGTAATAAATGAAAAATATAATACAAAATGATAAACATGGTAACACACTCAACCTTTAGATTTATAATGAGAAAATCAGGTGCAACCAAATGAGAACCATGAAGTTTTATTCCTAAAGCTACCAAATCCGACTTCCTAACCCAAGTAGGTGTGTAACGACGCATGGGGGTGGGGGGAATCGGGGCAACGTTATTTCTAAACTTTCTAAATTTTAGAGGAGCATTCCTAAGGTCGTAGCAAAACTTTCTAAGGTGAACTTTCCTACCACAAAATGTGCAAGTGTAGCGATGGTATGGAAAATGACCTACATGTGGACCTTTTCTAACGTTCTTATGTGGCTCTCTCACAAGTGTGGGGGGAATGGGAACACCACGATCATCAAAGCCAATACCACCACTATCTCTCTTAATTTGGACGGTGCCTACCATCATATCCAACTTCTCACTTCTAGCCTCTATGTCAAACTTAACTCTAGACGATTCTCTCAAACTCTCCTTCAACTCCTTATTCCTGGACTCAAGTAAACGCCTAGACTGCTCAAACTCTAGCGCCTCCTTTTTCAAAGCCTCCATAAAACCTCTAAGGGTGTCTCTCTATTTCTCGACGTACTCTAGCTTATCCCTAAGCTTCTTTTCTCATGCCCTAATATCCTCAATCAACACATCATTATTTTTTATGGCACGCTCTTTTAATTTAGCTTGCAATTTCGAGTTAGCCTTTTTCACCTTCACCATCTCCTCAAACAACTCTCAAAATGCAACTTGTAACTCTCCTACGTCGATCTCCTCATCCTCGCTCTCATCACCCTCACCCTCTCGAGAAGCACTCTCAACAGCCTCGGAAGTGTCAAGAACACGAGTATCTTCGTGGGAAGATATATCACCATCGCTCACATGACATGCCATAAGCGCAACAAAGTTATGCTCAATGCGGGAATCCTCTCCATCTTTCGATTCACCATCACTTAAGGTGGCATTGTATGCTATCGTTTTCTTGCCCTCTTTCTTAAGTCTAGTGGGACACTCAGGTACTTTATGGCCATACCCCTCACACTCGAAACACCTAACAGACTCATCTATCTTAGGTTTATCACTCTTATCGTTAAGGGTGGAGTCTCCCTTGTTCTTAAATTTCTCAAACGTTTTGGCATCTTTCCATTGCTTTTGAATTTGAAGAAACTTCTTGCCAACAAAACGACATCCTCAAAGTCAAAATCAGAATTGTCATTCGAAACTTTATTCTCCTCCTTCCGGGATTTCAAAGCAATGCCCTTTTCTTTCTTTGGCACTTACTTTAAGGTAAACATATCGATTTCATAGGTTTTCAAATCACCTACGATCTCATCCAGTTTTGACGAGTTAAGCATACCAAGGGAATTTATAACGGTCACTCTCGCTTCAAACCTACTCGGCAACGATCTCAAAATTTTCTTAATCACTCGGTTATAGGGAATCTTCTCACCTAGATTAAATGTCGCATTAACAATAGTGGACAACCTAGTGTAAAACTCATCAAATGTCTCACTCTCAAACATTTTAATCGTCTCAAACTGTGTAGTGAGATTTTGCAACTTAGACGCCCTAACCAAGCTCGTGCCAGTGTATCCCAAGCTTCTTTCGAGGTTTCACACCTCATGATACGATTATACTCTTCAGGTGTGACATGTGAGGAAATAACATGCAAACCTTTAGAGTTGTACAGTGCAAGCCTATTCTCACTCTCAGTCCATGACTCAACGAGTTTTAAACTAGTGACCTCACCCTCTCGTGTGACACGTGGTGTCCTACCTTTTTCAACCGCTAATAAAAAACGCTCATTAATATATTTTAATGAACTTCTCATTCGTATTTTCCAATAATCATAATTGGTGCCATAAAAAACAGGAGTGAAAAAACTCTCATAATTTCCAAAATTCATCCTTACAAGCAAAAAGGGATCAAACACAACGAAAATATATTTCTAGCTCTGATACCAATTTGAAGGTCCCCAAAATATCACTTTCAACAGAAAAATTTTACTTGAGTGGAATTAAGTTAAGGATGAATACAAATCAATTTGCTCTTTTTATGAAAAACTCTTTTTCAATTTTATCAAACCAAGTTGTAACACAAATTAACTTAACCAGATTATATCATGTTTAACCCTAAGCATGTAACTAGTGATTAAATCAAGTAATATAAAGTAAAGCAATACTCACAACGTCGATGTACAAGGAAAAAATAATCGAAAAAAACCTCGGACGGCCCAGGCCAGATAATCACTATGACAATGGTTTTATAAAGTCAGATGATAGTCTTATACAACAACTCGATCCCCATGAGACTTGACACTCCTCTGATATTTTACCAATCTTCACAGTGCCCACGTAGAAAGTAACCTTCTTCTACAATGCTCGTCCACGGCAATCGCCTCCACGAATGCCTCGGTATCCATCGATACGGCCTTGTACTGTCTACGATGTTGAACACGAAAGTAACCTTATTCGCTTCTCCACCCCAAAACTAGAAATGTTTAAGTGTTGAACAAACCCAACTTGGTGCAACAAAGATCACATAAACATATGGTGATGATAACTCCGATCTTTGTAAACTCTAAGGATGTGTTTAAGCTTTGAAACTTTAGAAAACAATTCCAGAATCACGTACTGTTTGAACATTGTTTACGCTCTGCACACACTTCGAGAAAACTAGAACACACCTCTATTTATAACAATTTTGAGGCGGTGGTAGATCTCATTTGAGCGAGACACTGTGTCGTTCAAACAAAATCAGGTCTCGTTCGAACGACATCATATGTCGTTTGAACGACGTCGCCCAGATTAGAGTTTTTAATGAATCCAACTTTGAAAATAGAGTTTTACTAAAAAACCAACTCTTATCCAACTCTAATCCGGCCTTATTTGATTAAAACAAAGTGTAAACATTTAAAACATTTTAAAAACATTTTCTTTTAAAAATAACATCCTTATTTTTGTAAAATAAAGTTCCAGGTTATATTAACATTATGCTTTCATACCTGTGTGATCTCGAAATGCAATTAAACCTTGAAGACGATAAATTTGCACCAATTAAACTTCGACATGATTAATTCCTTGTAGCTTTGTCACAACGTCTTCAATTAATATTCGACAAGTCACAGTCTCGTAGTGATCGGACAATAAAAATCTACCTATGACTCAAACATGTTTTGTTTTGAGAATAAGTCAAAACTACATTAAGACTGAATTGGAAATTTGGTCCTTACAAGAAAATAAAATATGTAATATGTTTATCTTTTGAGGGTGTTTAGTTGAAGATTGACAAGTTTGCACAATGAATCCTAGTTATGCTTATTTTGTCATGACGTTATTATTTTGTAGAAACATCAAAACTCTTGACTTGTGTGCATTGCTCTTGTGTGTTCTTTGAGTTCTCTTTATCTTCCCACATGAAGCTAAAACTAAGTTTGATAATGTTTTGCAATCAAATAGAACTCCTTGAATACGTTTAAGTGATTGGGTTATAATTCTTTTGTCTCTAGTTCACACCCATTCATTTTGTTTACCACATGTTTATTTAGACACGTTTATGCCATATGAGTGTGTAAAGCTTATTTTGTTTAGTGTCTTGTGTAGTCTTTATACCTATATATATGTGCTTGTGCTTCATTGATATATTTTTCATATTTATATATATGGTATCATTTGTTTTTTATTCTTTTCTTTCACATCTAGTTATTGTATGCTATTGGTTCAAATAGGTATCTATCTTGTTGAGATCTTTCCTTGGTATCCCATGCTCATTTTAGCTCATTGTAGTTGATATCATTTTGCTGTCGCATCTTAGTTGGTCTCTATTATCCTTTATGTGGATTAGTTGCTTTGTTGTTCTTATATCACTATACATCATTGCATGATATAATTATTTTTTCCTTTGTGTTGATCCCTTGTTTCGTTTAGGTGGAGAATTGAATTAATCGGGGAGAAATGGGTTATTTTATGCATCTTAATATTTGTCTATTCCTGAACAAAAAGTGGGAGAAATGTTATGTACCTCTTTTAATTTTGGGACATATATCTTAGGGGGAGACGTCTTTCTTATGGAGATATTGTTAGACAAAAGGGGATGATTTAATTATGTTATATTCCCTATGAGTTTGATGGTGTGTTTAAGTATTCAGGTTTTCATCCATGCGATAAAAAACTTCAAGCAAGTAAATCTACTCAACATATGTGTCAGTCAAGCGCCTATATTTTTTTTTTGGTGGGATTGTGTCTTTTAGATGAGCTTAACGACCCAAAGGTTTTTAATTTTGGTTTTGTCTCGAAATAGTCAAAGGGGGAAGTTTGTAAAAACAAATTTCTAATTGAGTCAATTTGTATGTGTTGGCTTAATTCCAGACAAAACTCCTTGAGTCATAGGATAGAAGTTATTTGTGACCTTTCAAGCCTATGGCATTATGGTTGAAGACGTAGCGGCTAAGTCCTAACAGATCGCATCTATGCCGTGTTTTGTGATTTGTTTTTGTCATCAACATTCCAAGGATATCTCAGAGGTATGAATGCTTATAACATCATTGAGCCTTGGATATATTTATTGGGTGTCATATTTTGTAAACATATTTTAAAATGGCTTTTTATTTATTTTAGGAAAAATAAGTTTTCTGTAAAGTCGTTTGAATGACCTCGTTCGAACGAGATTACCAGGTCGTTCGAATGAGGTAACGACGCTTCCTTTTTTTCATTGAGATCTCGTTTGATTTGTCATTTGAAAGATCCTTCATTTTTTAAGATACTATATTCTCATTCGATTTGTCGTTCGAATGACTTTGGTATGTCATTTAAACTATTGCATTAATTTTTGTGAAAATGGGCAGTTTTCAACGATTTCTTCTTGTAACTCCCCGTTACTTTTTCCCATCTTTTATGTAGTACGGGATTACAAATTTTAAATAGAATTTTTCCATCTTCCAAAGTGTGAAACATTTTGAGAAAGTCTAAGATATTTGTGTGCTTAGTTCATGGTTTAATCCTTTAAACAAAACAAAAGTTTTACACCCAATTGTTTATGATCTTAGTTTCTTCATGATATTTGTTTAAGATCATTTTTGGCACTGGTTTTTTTTCTCTACACTATAGAGATTGTTTCCTGCGAAGGATTCCATGCTCGTGGGTTTTCATACAGTGGACTCTTTGTGCATGATGGTAGCATTTCCCCATTAGTGGACTCCGAGACGTAAGCGGATTCCTGTGTTGTCACTAGACAGAGGTAGAAGGAATGAAGAGAGTCAAGGCTTGTGAGGGCGTCGAGTCATTGTGTAAGCATTTTTTTGTGTCCTTTTTGATTCCATACTTTCTGGACTTGTGGTTGGGTAGTCCGAGGTTTTTCCCGTTATGGGTTTTCTTCATACATTGGCGAGTTGTGGTTGTGTATTTTATCTTGCAAATTCTCACATAAATGCATGAATATGTTTAACAAGATAAAATCAGTTTAATCACTAAAATGGTGTGATTGGTGTTTAGCTAAATTTGAGTCATTTTAGTTTTCTTTAATTCAAATAGGAATCATTAATTTGGAAAAGTTCATGTTTGGGTTGATTTGCATAATTTAGAACTTGAATTGAAGTCTTGTTTAAGAAGTATAATTTAATTTTGAAAGAATTTATTAAAAATCAAAATATTCGGTGAAACATCCCTTTTGAAATATTTAAAATTTGAATTTTTCGGGAACCTAAGTCCCTTTCAAGCCAATACACACAAGTCAAAATAAGAGTAAATATAACAGAAAGTAATGAAATCACAGAAGATGTACGTGGTTCTGCAACATATCTACGTCCACGGGGTTTAGGGTTTGCTCTTTGTTTCTTTACATAACACTAACACAATCCAACAAAAACTTGTCATTTTTCTTTCTAACATGAATACAAGTACCTAACAAGAACTAAGTAAAACACGAAACGATATGACACGAAATATTTTTTTAATTAGCACGAATACGACTCAAATAAAATCCGACATGATATGAAATCTTATTGATTTCTACCTAACAGGAATACGACCCAATTAAAACACTACACCACACAAAATCTTGTTTTTTACCTAACGCAAACATAACCCAAATAAAACACGAGATACAATATATTTTTTCTTACCTAAAATTAACACAACGTGACACAGACACTTACAAAAAAAAATTACGACATGAACACTTGCCCAAATAAATCGCGACACAAATTGAATTTTTTTCACCTAACAAAAGCATTACACGATAAGAAATCCTTTTTTACAACTAACATGAGCACGACCAGATTAAATCACGACACGGTATGATTTTTTCTACCTAATACGAATACGACCCAAACAACACGATTTTATGTCGTGTTAGGTAAAAAAAGATTTCACGTCATGAGAGGGGTCGATTATGTGCTTTAGGTAGGGCTTGAAATTTTTGACACGATAACCCCTTTACGGTAATAGCCCGAACATGAATCGATTAGCTTATATAGATTTAAAATTACCCAAAACTTATACACAAATCAAAATCAACGCGACCCGAAAATGACACGACTAACCCAAATTTCCACCCCTAGTTTTAGGTTTAACTTTGTCAAATTTGCCCCAATTTGAAAAAAAACTTTAAACCAGTAATTAACCATCTAGGCAGGAAGTCTCGTATCTTTTCGATTATAATCTTGTTAACCTAATTACTAAGTGAGCATGCAAGAATCAATTGTAAAGATAAATAGACAAAACACGAGATGCCGTTGTATGAGAAAAATCGAAATGGAAAAAATCTCGAAATAAGAAGACTCAATTGACTTTAAAAACTCGACTCCATAAGTCCACGCAGATGCAGTCTTAAAAACCTCTATCTGTAGCTCCATGCAATCCAACATGGCTTCATAGTAACTCCTTGCCTCGGTATCCACCGATTGCCTTTACCGTCTCTAACAGTGCAAAATCCACCACGCAACCATGGACACGTGATGAAGAAAAGCTTATGTGGGTTTGGATTTTGAAAACTTGATCATAAACAATCAAAGATATTTAGAGAGGATTTTTCAAAGTGTTTTTGGCTTAAAGATGCACAAAAAAGGCATATCAAAAACTGATGCAACACACTTTTTTAAAATTGTTTTTATTTAGACTTGGCAAGGTGGTAAAAACTGAATGAAAACCAAATTTCTCGAAAAGCATGTCAGCTCAGTTAAATGACATGGTACCTCGTTCGAAAGACATGCATGTTCTCGTTCGAACACAAATCTAACGAGATTTCAGAGAGAGGGGAAATGGTTTGTCATACCTCGTTTGAACCTCGTTCGAACGAGGTTACAAATCTCGTTAGAACGAGCTTCGAATGAGACATCTAATGAGATTCTAGATAAGGGAAAGCTTTCAATTATTAACCTCATTTTATTTCTCGTTCAAACGAGATAGGGAACCTCGTTTGAATGACATAGCAAATGTCGTTAAAATGACCTCGAAAAATTCAATATTTTTGAAAAACTTTTAAAAATCATTTTAAAAGCATTTAAAACCTCAAAAATATTTTATCCAAATATCAAAAGGGCCATATACCTTTGGGTATGAGCAAACGACATGATGAATGCTTCAATGTGACTTGTGCAAATATGGCCTCTAACTTATCTTCACTTGTGGGCTTGAGTAGAGGACACCCTAACACACTCTACGTTTTGTTCAACGAAATGAGCCAATACTACAAATTGACTCAATTTAGAATTTTACCCTTACATGTCATGTCGTATTTTTTAGCCATGTTAGTGTTAGGTAAAAAAAAGATTTTGTGTTGTGTCGGGTTTTAATTAAATCGTATTCGAGTTAGGTAAAAAATATATTTCATGTCGTGTTTTAATTGGATCGTGTTCAGGTTAAGTAAAAAAAAATATTTTGTTATGTGTCGTGTTTAATTGGATCGTGTTCATGTTAGGTTTAAAATACGATTTCATGTCGTTTTGCATTTTAATTAAGTCGTATTTGTGTTAGGTTAAAAAAAGATCGCATGCCATGTTTTATATGGGTCATTTTCGTGTTAGATAGAAAAGATCATGCAGTGTCGTGTTTCAATTTGGTTATATTCATGTTAGAAAGAAAAATGATGCAGACCGAGTTTTTGTTGGATTTAGTTAGTGTTATGTAAAAAAAAAAATTGGCGTGTCATTTTATTTGGGCCATGTTTGTGTTAATTAAAAAACAAGATTACATATTATGTCGTACTTTAATTGGGTTGTGTTAGTGTTAGGTGAAAAAATACGATTGCATATCATGTCTGGTTTTATTTCAGTCATGTTCGTGTATAATATATATACTAATGTAAAAATATAGTGTATAAATATATATAAACTTATAAACATATAATGTTCAAATATACTAATGTAAAAATATATTAAAATATATATGTATTTTGACCCCTATAATCCTTAAACTATTTTACCCTTAACTTTAACAGGTATTTTGACAGAAGGGCTAAATTGGTTGCAATTGAATAGTTGAGGGACTGAATTGACTAAAATTTTAGTTTAGGGATTGAAATAAAACTACTTACATAGTTTAGGGATAATAGGGGTCAAAAACTTAATATTTAACTCCGAATCATGCAAGGTATTTTGTGTTTTCCATCTTGTTCAAAGTTTCTTTGGTCTGATAGTGTGACACCCCGCCTAATAAAATACTGGGCGATCAGTCCTATACCAAATTAAAACAGGAATCCTAATTGGTTCATCATTAACATCACTATTGAAAACCTTTTAAAACTTACTAACCACCTAGTATTCCAAAAAGTTGGTGCCAAATTTTATCTTTATAATTAAACAAAACAATACATGCGGAAATAAACATAAACCATTCACACAACTTAATTAAATCAATTGAATAATTAATTAAATAATTTGCCGAATAAACCATCGACCACCAAAGTAAATAGTCCAATACAATCGACCAACAAAAAAAAATTGAAAACAGCAACTGAAAAGTCTGGACGACATGCCCTAAGTAAACTGAAACTGATAGATGATTCCTACTCTAGGAAAGAATGAACGATACGTCTAATCCAAGCTCCTGCTAGCATCCACAAGTGCCGCAGCTCCGTGTCATTGGAATAGAATATCAAGTCTGGAGTCCCTCTGGATGGACACCTAAAAGGTTTTGAAAATAATTTTATAGTAAGGGTTAGAACCCAAAATATTTTGAAAATATTTAGCAGGTGAATTAACTGCAGTAATTAAAAATATATGAATGCGCTTCATATTTAAGTTAGTGTCGCACTCTCTTGAGGTCATACTCACTCCTCCACAATTGTGCACACTTAACGGTTTCCTTAACTCCACCTAGTTGTACTATCCCATTTAACTAGTCCTAGTATAACCTCTCCTTACCATTCTACTTTAAACCGAATATAATTATTAATGGGTTATAAGTCATCTCACCAATTAACTTAATTAATTCCTTTTAAGTAATATTATATAACTGTGACACTAGTTATATAAAATAAATACATCACACACTGTATTATCATCCGCATATAATATTTACTACCATATATATACGTACCTTTACTACAACATCCACACATATATCATATGTATATCCATCCCTCCGAGTAAACCATCTCTGGATGATTCCCTCTAAAGTGTTATCTCATTAGGTGTGCTCACATAACCTAGTTCCCCAAGTTGAAATCGCTCACCAACCTGGCTCAAAATATAAACGTAGTGGAGGCGGTCATATTCGTTCCCTGAAAGTGAGATAAACCCCTCACCCATATACCGGACGCTATGACCTAGGGATATACTCACCCTACTCCCCAAACTAGGGGATTCACCCACATCGCGCTACCTCCCATGATAGCACTAGATTATATAAATTAAATAAATATCTTGTCCCTGATATTTAATAGCACACACAAAGTACACACACACACACACATATATATATATATACTATCACCACACCGTATATATATAATATAAATTCCGGCTTTACCGTGTACTAAAACCCGTCACACCAGCCTGTATATTCCTGAGTCTATTGTCCGAGTCAATTTAATTAATTTTCTCTTTAATTAATTTATTACCTTCCCGAGTCCACAGTCCGACTCTAATTTAATTAATTTCTCATTAATAAATTTATTACTTTCCCGAGTCTACAGTCCGACTCTAATTTAATTAGTTTACACATCAATCAATTTAATACTTGGTGTCGCCCAACCATTATACCCGAACTCGCTCCCTTGGCATATACCATCGTTAATACCCGATTTTATATTTCGCCCCTTAATTAATAAATTACACCTCAATTCATTTGATAAAGTAGTGCCACTCAACTACCATACCCAAACATTTTCCCTCGGTCCAAAACTAATACCTACGAATTAATTCCCGAAATTTAATCATCTCATGGCATACAACTATAACCCTCCTAAACCCATTATATCCCCTTATAAATGTTAAGGAATATGTGCCATATATGAATTTATCACTAAATAAAAGTAGGGGATTAAATCCTATATTAATTTCCCTTTATATATTAAACAAGCTGATCTGCCAAAAATCTGGGACCATCGATCGATTGATCGAATAGGTCCCTTTCTTCTCCGTTGTTTTGTTCAGCCATTAATGAAACCTCAAGCTTTTATTTTCATTCCAAACCCTTACCCAATCATAACGAACATTACCTCCACATAAGAAAAGGGTCTAAACATCCTAGATACCTTAATTCATCATCAATTTTATACACAATCCTAAGTATATCTGATTTGGGTTTTTCACCCGGGTTTCGTTTTACCGAATCCGGCCTCTCCATTTTCAGTCAATTTAATCACTAATACATATTATAATCCACCCTACAATTCAATCTTAACTGTCCCAGATCATAACTTAACATCCATTGAGTAATTAAATCTGTCTATTACTCTAAATTCAGAAAAACAAAATTTTTATTATGGTTACACACCCAAAACGAATTTTCATATACACATACTATAATATGAATTGGTTATCACCTATTTTGAGAATCACAACATTTAACCACTTGCATGTAATTGTTCGTAGAGTCTGATCCGTTGGTGTAGAGAATAGTTGACGACGAACACTCACTTTTGTCCCTTAATTTGTCTCCAAAAGATCCCCAATTGGATCTTGATTAACTTCCTCTGTTTCTCTCTCAAACTCTAGGTTTAGAATTGCTAATCGTCATTCAACTATTCCCTCAATTATGTTTAAAACTCCTAATCCCATTTTTGGCCACATGGGCCTAATTAAAATGGCCCAAATCACTCCGTGTAGGCCCAGTTATGACCAAAAATGCCCCGAGACCCGATTACTACCCCTGAGTACTCTTTTCTGACTATCTCGACCCATCCAGACTCATTCGCGCACTCAGAATTGTCATCCGAAATACTTTATAACATTTCCAAATTTTGACCCTAAAATGCGACACACATTAATTCGAACAATTTAACTTAAAGTCGCCAATTATAAATAATTCTTCCCACTCAAATAAATTCTCCAAATTATAAATTTAAGTTTCTCCAATTTAAATATTTTTATATCTCCCAAGATAATTAAATATTAAATCCTCAAAATTACGGGGTGTTACATACTTTCCCCCTTACAAAGGAATTCCGTCCTCGAAATTAAGATGAGCCTAGTGTCCCAAGCATCGAATATTACTCCCTAGTCCTGTGCCTCTAAGCTCGCTACATCTATCTCTCCCGCTTCTAACTAGAAGTTACACAAATATGTATTTTAATTAACTAGGCCGCCCATACACCCTGTACCCGTGCTTAACCGCACAAAAGTTGCCTCAATTAACTCGGGTACCTAGGGTTATGTTTCGGCCAGATCGGATCAGAAAATGACCTTTCGAAAAAAATTCCAATTTTTCGAAAATAAAATATTTGTTCCAATTTCCTATCCAATTTTTTCGAAAAATCAAAAAAGTTTTCGAATTCGGAAAAATTGGAAAATCAGAAGAAAAAAAAATCGGAAAAAATCGAAAATTCAAAAAATATACTATAAATTCAGAAATTTTGGAAATTCCAAAATTTCAAAAAAAATAATATAGGATTTTCGATTACTCAAAATTCTCATTTTAAAGAAATCGAAAAAAAGATTTAACCCAACATGTAAATATGTAAGGATTTAAGCATTTTTTTCATTTGTGTAGAGGATAAAGGGATATTCTCCTTTTATAGAGGACTTTTTTGGGCATCTCTTCCTCTCTTAGTCGATGTGAGACACGTGAGAATGTTTAAAAAAATTAGAAAAATTGGAAATCGGAAAATATTTCAGAAAAAATCGGAAATAATTCGAAAAAATCGGATCGGCATAGTTTCGAAAAATCGGATCGAAAAAATCGAAAAATCAGAAATTCAGAATTATTTCCAATTTTCGATCCGATTTTTTTTGGAAAAATCGAAAATCGAAAACCTTATATACGTTCCAAAATCGGAAAATATCGGATCGGATATAAAAAAAATCGGAATGTTCAGAAAAAAACACAGCCCTACGGGTGCCCATACACCCTATCCCCTTGCTTTACCGCACGAAATTTATCCGACTATGCTAGACGTAACCCCTAATATAACTTGCAACCCGTAGTCATATCACATACATATATACTGGCCGAGGTACCTAACCCATGGACTAACAACTAAACATCTCCCCACTTCCAACGTTGCGTTAAGTTTCATGCGTGGGACGTTTCGCAAAGCGAAATCCAAACAAGGAACCCCCCCGATATACTATTACCTAACATTGTTGGTCGTTGATATCCGTTAGTCCCTCAGTCCATAGCACATACCCCCAAATACTTGTCTCTTAACACAAAAGCATACACGCCTACCCTTATGCTACAAAAGACAACATAAAATATCACGCCCTTACTATCACTAGTTCTTGAGCAAAATAAACCCCGAGCTATCTCTCCTTGCTCAAAAATAAATCTAACCACCCCGATTCATTTCAGAAGACACCCCTACTTACCGGGATAAAATATGAGAACACAAGACCTCATTATGTTTCTATCGTACTATGCAATACCACATATACACACACACACACACATATATATATATATATATATATATATATATATATATATAGTCTAGACGCCCTCTCAGGTGATACCTAGTAAAAATTCGTACCCTGGTGTTGCGAACACCAAAACTTACCCCCACTATCCACAATAGTTCAAATCCATCACTATCCAGTCGATACGTGGGAAAATCATCAACCCTACTCCCCTGATTCTCGAAAGTAGTGACCCCTAGCATAATTCAAACCTTCTCTCAGTGTACACCTCCACTCTCTCGTGGTTAACACCAAAGTACTCCGCTACCCCACAGAAAATTTCATCTACATACTATGGCTGCTACAGCCAGCGCACCCACTACATCAGACTCACTCGCGAATTCAAGTAAAAAATAATTTTATATCGTGACACCCTCACTGTCACCCAAAGCATACTCCATGCCCATAGGATAAAAGATAATTACCTCCATACTCTAGCTGTAATGGTTGATCCTCGGGTTCCTGAGCAGCTTCCCCCTACCCGAACGCACCCATAACTTGTTGTAGTGGATGTACATCCAGGACATATATCATAGTTGACCCCTACCTCGCTTAGAACAATCTCTCTTCACGTGTACCTCTTCCCAACAAACGAAACACCTCCTAATAAATTCACCTTGCCATTGATACCTTCCTTGTTGGCCTTGTCGGATGTCCTGGCCATTATGTCGATAGCCTCCAGCTCTAAATCGTTTGGCCTGATTCCCCTGCCTGGAATCCTGCCCCTGATGTCCCCCTGTCTGCTATTGGGACACCCCACTGGTATTGTTCCCTATTGTTTTATCCGACTGGTTGGTTTCCACTCCCCTCCTACTTCCTTTCACTTGGAAGCGATATTCCTGGCAGTGCAGGAGTGCTGCATTAACGACATTTGTATAAGCCACCAATGCGGGATTTCCAATCAAATGTTGTCTGATCCTCCAGACTAACCCATCCATGAACCTTGTTTTCTTTCTTTCTTCATCACTTACCTCATCAGATACAAAATTTGCCAAACGAGTGAATTCTTCCTCATAATCAGCCACTGAACGGTCCCCCTGAATTACCTCTCTGAATTTTCTCCTCATTTCAGTCTCAATTGCTGGGGAAAAATACTTGCGGTCGAACCACACCCAAAACTCGGCAATAGTTACTGTATACCTTTCCTCAACTGTGGTGATCGACTCCCACCACTGTAGCACTGCTCCCACTAACCTAAAAGTGGCTAGCATTTGCTTATGCACCTCGTTGCAATCTACTATGCGTAGGTGACACTGGATATCTCTCTTCCACTGACACGCTAGCACCACATCTGAATTCCCTCAAAACTCTGGTGGTTGCCCTTTTTGAAAAACCTCTCGTATTTGCTGCCACCCCGATGGCCCTGGGTGGGCCTGAACATTCGGTACCCCTAAGCCTGTGGCTGATCTCGTGGAAAGTACCTTGCCATTGCGATCATCGTCGCTTCAACTGCCTGCGCCACTAATTCAGTTACCTATGCTGCCGAAATCATCTCTGGCTATTGCTGCAATAACTCTGGCTCCTGATGAGCCTCTCTAGTCTCATCTCCCCCTGCGGCCCTAGCTGCTCTCTCTCTCTCCTGGGCGGCATCTGAAATGAGAATCAGATCGTATGAGCTCACGATCAAATATGGAAAAACGTAAATGGGCATACGTATGAGGATACAACAATCTAATGATAGGGCTCTATATCAAACATCGCTAAGCTGAAACGTGAAAAGTCGCAAAGATCCTAAGGACACTAGAACTTGATGCTCTGATACCATCTATGACACCCCGCCTAATAAAATACCAGATGATCAGTCCTATACCAAAAATAAACAGGATTCTCAGTTGGTTCATCCTTAGCATCACTGTCGAAAACCTTTTTAAAACTTACTAACCACCTAGAATTCCAAAAAGCTGGTACCAAATTTATCTTTTTAATTAAACAAAAAAGTACATGCGAAATAAACATAAACCATTCACACAACTGAATTAAATCAACTGAATAATTAATTAAATAATTTGTCGAATAAACCATCGACCACCAAAGTAAATAGTCCAATAGAATCGACCAACAAAAAAAAATTGAAAACTGCAACTGAAAAGTGTGGACGACATGCCCTAAGTAAACTGAAACTAGTAGATAATTCCTACTCTAGGAAAGAATGAACGATGCGTCTAATCCAAGCTCCTGCTAGCATCCACATGTGTCGCAGCTCCGTGTCCCTCGAATAGAATATCAAGTTTGGCGTCCTTGTGGATGGACACCTAAAAGGTTTTGAAAATAATTTTATAGAAAGGGTTAGAACCCAAAATATTTTGAAAATATTTAGCAAGTGAATTAACTCCAGTAATTAAAAATAAATGAATGCACTTCATATTTAAGTTAGTGTCACACTCTCTGGAGGAGATACTCACCCCTCCACTATTGTGCACACCTAACGGTTTTCTTAACCCCACCTAGTTGTATTACCCCGTCCAACTAGTCCTGGTATAACCTCCCCTTTCCATTCTACTCTAAACCTAGTATTATTATTAATGGGTTATAAGTCATCTCACCAATTAACTTAATTAATTACTTTTAAGTAATATCATATAACTGTGACACAAGTTATATAAAACAAATACATCATACACTGTATTATTACCCGCATATAATATTTACTACCATATATATATATATATATATATATATACATACCTTTACTACAACATCCACACATATATCATATGTATATCCATCCATCCGAGTATACCCTCTCTAGATGATTCCCTCTAAAGTACTATCTCACTAGGTGTGTTCACATAACCTAGTTCCCCAAGTTAGAATCGCTCACCAGCCTGACTCAAAATATAAATGCAGTGGAGGCGGTCATATTCCTTCCCTGAAAGTGAGATAAACCCCTCACCCATATACCGGACGCTATGACCTAGGGATATACTCACCCTACTCCTCAAGCTAAGGGATTCACCCACATCACGCAATCTCCCATGATAGCACTAGAGTATATAAATTAAATAAATATCTTGTCCCTGATATTTAATAACACACACAAATTACACACACACACACACACACACACATATATATATATATATATTATCACCACAGCGTATATATATAATATAAATTCCAGCTTTATCGTGTACTAAAACCCGTCACACTAGCCTGTATATTCCCGAGTCTATGGTCCGACTCAATTTAATTAATTTTCTCTTTAATTAATTTACTACCTTCCCGAGTTTACAGTCTGACTCTAATTTAATTAATCTCTCATTAATAAATTTACTATTTTCCCGAGTCTACAGTACGACTCTAATTTAATTAGTTTACACATCAATCAATTTAATACTTGGTGCCGCCCAACCATTATACCCGGACTCGCTCCCTTGGCCTGTACCATCGTTAATACCCGTTTTATATTTCGCCCCTTAATTAATAAATTACACCTCAATTCATTTAATAAAGTAGTGCCACTCAACTACCATACCCGAACATTTTCCCTCGGTCCAAAATCAATACTTACAAATTAATTCCCGAAATTTAATCATCTCGTGACATACAATTATCACCCTCCTAAACCCAATTATATCCCCTTATAATTGTTAAGGAATATGTGCCACATATGAATTTATCACTAAATAAAAGTAGGGGATTAAATCCTAAATTAACTCCCTTTATATATTAAACAAGCTGATCTGCCAAAAATCTGGGACCATCAATCGATCGATCGAGCAGGTCCCTTTCTTCTCCGCTGTTCTGTTCAGCCATTAACGAAACCTGAAACTTTTATTTTCATTCCAAACCCTTATCCAATCACAACCAACATTACCTCCACATAAGAAAAGGGTCTAAACATCCTAGAGACCTTAATTCATCATCAATTTTATACATAACCCTAAGTATATCCGATTTGGGTTTTCACTGGGGTTTCGTTTTATCGAATCCGACCTCACCATTTTCAGTCAATTTAATCACTAATACATATTGTAATCCATCCTACAATTCAATCTTAACAGTCCCAAATCATAACTTAACATCCATTGAGTAATTAAATTTGTCCATTACTCTAAATTCAGAAAAATCCAATTTTAATTATGGTTACACACCCAAAACGAATTTTCATACACACATACTATAATATGAATTGGTTATCACCTATTTTGAGAATCACAACAGTTAACCACTTGCCTGTAATTTTTCGTAGAGTCTGATCCATTGGTGTAGAGAATGGTTGATGATAACTTGTCTTTTGGGTATGGTTGTCGTTGTTGAAAGCCAAGTTAGTCAAAATCCTCAAATACCTACAAAATATAATAAACTCAAGTGTAGCTGTAAGTAAGGGTATCAATCCACTTTCTAGGGATTAATCTAGAGACAAATTCAAATGTAATTCACCTTTTATTTTCTTTTTGGATTTTTCACTTTTTCTAATTTTTTTTTTAGCTTTTTCAATATTAAAACAAAAGGGTGAGGTGAGGTCTAAACTAACTAAACTAAATGAAAATAACTAACTAGAAATTGACTAAAATGAAAAATAAAGTCTAACACTAAAATAAAAGATAAAGTGAGGAAAATAATTGTGAGAACAATCAAGGAGTGGGATTACACCACAAATTTTAGTTATTCTAATTAATTAATTTAATTATTTGAATTATCCCAAATTAATATTAAAATTACAAACCAACTCTCGTTGCAAGTGTAATTAGAATAGTAATCTTTTAGAAAGTTAAAATTAACACCCCACAACTCTAGAAAATTAGATCTACACTCCTTTTAATTAATCACCCGCTAGGATCGATCAATTAAAATTTATGTCAATCTTAGAAATTAAATTTAGAGTTGAAATCCAAATGATAATACCCCACTTAAGAAACCCCTATCTCTAGTTCAAATCTAAAATGTGTATTATCACTAGAATTTTGATTTTCTCTCGAAAATCATTTACCCTCTCTCGAGGCGTAAATCTAAGGGTGAGGGATCAAATTTAACATTCAAAGGGAAATTTCAAGTAATCAAACTAATTAAACTAAAATAATATCAAATAAGGGTTTCACCCCACCCCTTGAAAGGGGATTTAGCCTAACATGATATTAAATATGACAAATTAGTAATCAAGGCATAAACAAATAAAATAGAAGGGTAAGAGGACAAATCTTCAAACAAGTCTCCTTGATTTGCAAAATTGGACTCTAATCCTCCATTAAAAGTGAGTAACATCCATTCAAAGTGAGCTTTCCACCATATTCAATTACATACAAACACTCATTTGAATCACTCAACAATTAATTTCTCACAAATATCTAAAAAGATAAAAACAAAATTATTTACAAAAATATTCTACCTAATTTATTTTCTAAACTAACCTATCTCTCTCTCTAGAATTTTCTTCCTCTATACAAGCTCCTCATTCTCTTCAAATGGCCTTGAGGTCTTATTTTATATGCAATTGGAGCTAAAGGGTTAAATTGGAAAAATAAGAATGTGCACATGAGGGGTGTGAGGTATGAGGATATATGGGTGAGGGTAATATGGAGAGAATGCACAATTGTGCATGGATTGTGTGAGGTGTGGGGACAAGTGGGAAAATGGGGGAATAAATATCATATATGGTTTAAGGGTAGTTTGGGTAAAGAATAGGAAAAAGGGGGTAAAAGGTATTAACTGATTTTAGGCACATGGGTACTTGTTTTATTTTTGGTTTGGCTGGTGACGATTTTTGACTTTGGAGAAATGGGTTTTAAAGGCTTTGGGGTTAAAATGGGTAAAGGTTTAAGTTTGGTTATTAAACACATGGACATTTGTTTGGGATTTGGTTTTGTTCAACAGGTCGTGGCTTTTTATTTGGTGAAATGGGTAAAGGATGGAAATGGGTAGGGCTGTGTTTTTTTTCCGAACATTCCGATTTTTCCGATATCCGATCCGATTTTGGAACGTATATAAGGTTTTCGATTTCTGATTTTTCGATTTTCGATTTTTTCGAAAAAAATCGGATAAAAAATTGGAAATAATTCTGAATTTCCGAATTTCCGATTTTTCCGATCCGATTTTTCCGAATTATTTCCGATTTTTTTCGAAATATTTTCCGATTTTCAATTTTTCTAATTTTTTTAAGCATTCTCATGTGTCCCACATTGGCTAGGAGAGGAAGAGAGGTCCAAAAAAGTCCTATATAAAAGGAGAATATCCCTCTATCCTCTACACAAATGAAAAAAATGGTTAAATCCTTACATATTTACATGTTGGGTTAAATCTTTTTTTCGATTTCTTTAAAATGAGAATTTCGAGTAATCGAAAATCCTATATTAATTTTTTTGAAATTTTGGAATTTCCAAAATTTCTGAATTTTTAGTATATGTTTTGAATTTCCGAATTTTTTAGATTTTTTTTCGATTTTCCGAATTTTCCGAAAAAATTGGATAGGAAATTGGAACAAATATTTTGTCTCCGAAAAAATTGGAATTTTTTCCGAAAGATCATTTTCCGATCCGATCCGGCCGAAACACAGCCCTAGAAATGGGTTATAGATTGAAAGAGGGTCAATTTCAAGTGAGGGGAACACGGGTTGGGTCTCCACGTGGGCAGGTGGGCACACCGGCAGGAGGGGCTTTGGGTATGGAGCTGGGTGGTAGCCGGCGATGACATCGCGAGGAGAGAGAGGGGGGTCTCGATGGTGTCCGCCGGCGGGTCTGGGTCGCACCATGGCAGGGGCGACGGCGCAGGAGCGGAGGTCGGTGGGAGGTGAAAGGGATCGGGGTTAGGGGAACGTCGCCGGAGGGGGAAGGAGGTGGCCGCCTGAGGCGCCTGAGGCGCCGGAGGCAGCGATCGAGGGGGTTCCGAGCGGAGGCTAGGGGTTATGTGAGTGGATGAGGAGGTAGAGAGTGGTGAGGTGGTTTGTTAATGGGGGAAATGGGTTTAGGCTGGTAGAGGTTAGGAGAGAGGGAGAGGAGAGTTTGTTGGGTTGGTAATGGTGGATAGAGAGGAGAGAGAAGATGGGTGATTTGGAGAAGATGATGTGGTGTAGGTTATGGTGTGTGTGTGGGTGTAGGGGAATGTGTGTGAGGGTGAGGGTGTAGGAAATTTGGTGTGAGGGTGAGGGTTTAGGATAAGAGGTGTTTGTGTATATGGGTGTGTGTTTATGTGTGTGTTTAAATTGTGATCCCTAAAAATATAACAAGACTCAATTAAAATTAATAAAATTAAAACTAAAAAAAATAGAATCTAACTATGAAAATAAAACAAACTAAAAAATAAAATATTAAAAATAAAAATAAAATCCTAAGCTATATAAAAAAAAAACTAAAATAAAATAAAAATATAAAATTAAATGAAAACTAAAGTCCTAAAAAAAATATAAAATATAATAAAATGAACTCCTAAAACTAATCCTAATAAAATAAAACTAAACTAAAAGCTAATAAAAATTAAAATAAAATAAACTTATATTAATAAAAATAAAATAGAAAATAAAATCTAAAAATTCTAAAATAAACCTAAAATTAAAATGACACAAACTAAAAATCTAAAAAAAATAATAAAAGGGACAAATTAGACACTCACGAGGTTTAGGCTAGGTTTAGGCTCGGGTAAGGGTTCAGGTAAGGGTACGGGCGAGGTAATTGGGGTACAGGATAAGGGTATTAGCACCATAAAATGCACAATTGTCTTGAAATACGCGTTTGAACACCTCAACGTGCATTAAGCCTGCATATTGAACAATTAAGCGCATAAGACCCATATTGTCGAGAATTAGCAACTAAAGTACATCTATTTGGGGTATAAATTGTACAGTTTTGGGTGCTTATCAGTTGACGACGAACACTCATTTTTGTCCCTTAATTTGGCTCCAAAAGATCCCCAATTGGGTCTTGGTTAGTTTCCTCTGTTTCTCTCTCAAAACCTAGGTTTAGAATTGCTAACTGCCGTTCAACTAGTCCCTCAATTAGGTTTAAAACTCATAATCCCGTTTTTTGCCACACGGGCCTAATTAAAATGGCCCAAATCACCCCGCGTGGACCCGATTATGCCCAAAAATGCCCGAGACCCGATTACTACCCCCGAGTACTCTTTTATGACTATCTCGACCCATCCGAACTCAATCGCGCACTCAAAATTGTCATCCGAAATACTTTATAACATTTTCAAATTTCAACCCCAAAATGTGATACACATTAATTCGAACAATTTAACTTAAAGTAGTCAATTATAAATAATCCTTCCCACTCAAATAAATTCTCCAAATTATAAATTTAAGTTTCTCCAATTTAAATATTTTTATATCTCCCAAGATAATTAAATATTATATCCTCAAAATTACGGGTGTTACAGATAGTAGTAATTTGTGGTGGTTACGATACAATTTTTTATCGCACTGCATCGTTTTGGTCCGAAAGATTATGATTTTAATTTACTACTTTTCATTACCACACATTGAAATTACCGAAACCAAAATTACCGAAAATTTAGTAGTTGGTTTTGATTTTCACATTTAGAAAAGCGATTTACCAAATTACCGTATCAAAATTAAATTCCAAAACTACCGTCTAAAATATCAATTTAATATACCCAAAATATAAATTTTATATCACATTTTTGAATTTATATTATTAGTTGAATTCATTTATCACAGGGGTGGCAATATGGGTCAGTGGGTCGTGTTTTGACCCGACACGACACGACACGACAAGGTTTTTTCGGACACGAACACGACACGAATTCGTGTTTTTTTTAGCTGACACGAACAAGACCCGAATAAAAAATAACACGGCACGACACGACACGACAACCATAATTTCTTAAATTTTAGGCCTAAGAAACACGATAACACGACACAACACGACTCATAATTAAGACACGAACACGACACGACACGACTTCGTGTCAAAAAAACACGACACGAACACCAAATATCGTGTCAATTTCGTGTCGTTCCGTGTCGTTTTTTCGTGTCGTTTCTAAAATTGCCACCCCTAATTTATCACAAAAGTTAGTATCAAAGTCAAGGATATTTGTATTTTAGAAAGTATGCAAAATTTTCAAGTTGAGAACACATGCTTATTCATTTGTTTTGTCTCCGAGACGAAACTCTTTTCGGTTCTTATATGAGTAATTTGGTTTTGCACCTAAGTTATTGAATATTTTATGTGAATGGCGTATAACATATTTTTAGTTTATGTGTTAGTTTATATATATTGCATTTGAAAATTGAAAATTCTTGAAAAATAATCAGTAAAAAATAAAAATGAGGAAAAAGCTAGAGAACCGAAACAAAAAATACCAAAAAAAACGAAAAATTACCGAAAGCAAAATTTACCAAAAATACCGCACAAACCGAAATGCCGAGCGGTTACCGAAACCAATTGTACCGAAAAAAGTTGGTATGGTATTGGTATACGTCAAATACCGACCAAACCGACCGATAACCACCCCTAATAAGAATTGAACCCCAAACCGAAAAGCAAGTCATTAGAATGCAATCAATGATAAATGTACACCAACCAATGCCATCAAATCTCATATTTAAGTCTGTAAACACTGATGAGAGGAAACTGCTCAAATCTGTTTGCAACGCCGACAAAAGAAATTCAATAACTAAAAAAAGTTCAAATTTACATGTAATTACAATATCCAATTCAATAAAAGAAATACACTTAATTCATGTACAGATATTTTTTTCTTGTTTCATTAATATTTCCATATATTCAACTGCTTGTAGGGTCGAATAACTATGGATATGCATTGTAGGACAGCAGAACATCAAGGTGAAGAAACCACGTATATATAAACAGAAAATCATAGATACAAATAACTAGTCCCTTGGCTTAGCTGCAACAACCACCTCCTTGAGATGTAGAGCCATTTCTTCCTCCCGATGGTCCAGGTATACCACCATATCCAACTTTTATTCCATAAGACTGCAACATCAAGCAAGAAAGGAAAAAATTAGCACAAAATCTATACTGAGAACCAAAAAAAAAGGAAAAAAAGGGAAGAAAAAAAATCTGTCACATGACAGATAATTTGCAACAAGGCATTCCGAACACCTTAAAAAAAGCACGAGTTTGAACTGTTGTTTCATCCTAGTATTCATTACTATCATAATGTGGGTTCTGTTGGTAAATCCTCTTGGGGGCACCTCCCACAGTGTGTCCAGATGTTCAATGACCCTCTCCTTATAGGGGATCCGGACCCCAATGCGTCTACCCGCCTTTTTTCTCATTTATAGCAGATAAGACAGTACGAGAAAATCTCATCTGCATCTTATCAACTGAGGGGTGAGATGATCTCAACCCTTTCCTTTCCAACCACCACCATGGAAATCATGCAGGGGGCCTCGCTGTCTTCTCAAAGGGAAGGAAGAATTTAATCCAGTTGTCCTGGTGTGTGCGAATTGAAGGGTCTAAACATATCCTTGGATACCCCAAGATATCAAAAAATAATAATAATAGTATTGTGGCTGCTGATTTACGAGTTAACACAGTGTATAATTCTCTTATGAAGTATTAGATATAGAGGGGGTGCAGTTATATATAGGACATGTAGCTCTAATAAATAAACCTAGTCCTAATTTTACAGAGCCATTAATAAATTCTGCTATTTTCATACACATCAGTACCCAGGGATCTTCATGAATAAAAAAGTTAATCTGAAGCGATATTAGAACTGTCTAATGCATTATAATTTTGTTTTCCAACAAACATTATCATATGCAATGGGCATAAACAACCTGAACTTCCCAGATAAGTAGAATATTGCAAGCATAAGCTAAAATACAGAAGGCATGCCTCGTTTGAAACGTCAAAAACTCCATCCTGAATCTTCTTATAGATTGTTGTGGCAGTGCTTATAAATGCCTGCAAAAAAATTCTCCATCAATCGGAAAGAAAGAAAGAAGGGTTGGACTTAAGAACTCAGAGATTCATTTCATAGAAACAAAATACATTGTCATATTCATAGGCAAATTAGTGAGTTTCATTACCTCTTCAACATTCTGAGCAGTTTTTGCAGAGGCCTCCATGAATATTAGGCCATGCTCCTTGGCAAACTGCTCGCCTTCCTCTGTGCTTACGGCTCTTCTGTGAGCCAGATCACACTTGTTGCCAATAAGCATGATAGTCATGTTTGCATTTGCATGCTGCCTAGCATCCTCCAACCAGCTAGCTAGGTGATTGAACGTTTCCCTTCTGAATATGAAACAATTAGAAAAATCATCTCTATCACAGATATAGTAAGAGAGTCACATCACAACAGAAACAACAGTCATGAAGACCAATTTAATTCAGTTACTCCAATCTAGGGGTGGCAATTAACTTTCAGGTGTAACTTGTTTGAATTTTGTGTTTGTGTTGTGTTTTAATCACCCGTAACTCAACCTACTTAATTAAGGGCTAATGTCAAAATACTCCAACATGTTTTAACTAAAACATCCACCTTCAAAACGCTTCCTAAATCGATCCACGGCATTGGATCGATTTAGAAAATCTTCGCGAGGACCACTTCTAGGAGAATCAGATTTTCCAAATCGATCATATATTGTGAATTGATTTAGGAAATCTTTGAATATTTTTGGATCGATTTGGGTAATCTTTTGGAGGTAGCTCTTTTTTCTTTTTGTTGTGTGTGTGTGGGGGGGTGGAGGGGTGGGGGGGGGGGGGGGGGGTGAATGTTGTAGAATAGGGCCATTTTGACATTTTCTACTCGATTAATCATCTTAAATGACACGATACCAACCCCACCTATATATTATACGTATATTGTTCGGGTGACAAACATAAATCGCAAATGAAAAATTCAAGACTATGACCCTCAACTCTCTCAACAAAGCACACCACTCAGGTCCTACATAAACTAAAATTAAACTTTACGTAAAAAAAATCGCTCTCCATACAACATATTAAATAGGATGATATTTTTTTTAGCTTGTCTTGTTTAACACTAACCCATACTGCTATTATTTGTGTTAGCATCTTGTGCCAGGTTTGTGTCAATCTGATTGTAGGTTGGTAGCCTGGTCCCTTGGTGGATTTCAAAATTGTGAAAGGGGTGGATACTTCGTATTATTTTATTTTATTAGGATTATTCTTAGTAGCTATTACTTAGTATAAGTACAAGGTAGTTGATTATCAGTAATTATTTTTCTAGTGAATAGGATTATAAGTGCTTATTTTTACTTTCCTGGTAACCAAGAATTAGAATTAGTTTTATATATTTGCCAGCATTCCTCATTGTAATCACTTTAATTTTGATACTGAATAGGATTTGAGAGATTTGATTCTTGATTTTGTGTGTGATTGGCTTCCACCGATTTATATCAAAAGAGGTATCAAAGCCATGTTCGTTGTTGCTATGAATTATGTTGTGTTGTGTGGTTCGGTTAGGTTTATGAGTAAGGGCTAGTACTCAGAATAACCTATTCATGGACGTGTCGACAATATATGTTTCAAAACGAGCCCACACAAGGGGAGTGTCCTTATTCCGAATGAAAGTTTACCCCATGATTTTCATATCAATCGTCCAAACACGTTGACTTAGAATCCAAAGAAATCGAAGAATAGGTAGAGATATCTGAGGAAGAAACAAAAATTCTTGACTCAGGTGAGATCCAACATCTTACTACCATTTGTCATCCAATGTCCTGCCACCCTCCAACATGGGTCCATCGGCCACCATCATATTCGGGACTTTTTCAATTCAAGAGGATGAGTGTGGTTGGTATAAGTGTTTTAAGATGAAAGGCATTTACCAGTGACCAGATTCAAGAGACCAAACAGCCCTAGCGATTTGAACGAGGAACACAACGTGATCTCGAACAATACCAAGGGCAGTAGCACTGACTAGAACAGTGGGGACGAATTCAGTGAGAAGATTGTGGAGGCCGTAACTCCTTGTCTTTTCTGTTGCCCAAAAGCAAGACTATCTCTAGCGACCAAGACGATAAAACTCACTCGAGAATTTTATCAAACACTTGGTGTGCGAAAAACGCCCAACACCTTGTTCCAAAAATGAACTACATGTGAAAACTCGAAACAAATCCAACAAACAATGAAGCAACACAATCAACATATAAGCAACAACAATATACGTGGTTTACCCGAGCTTTGGGCTACATCCACATATGGTAGGATATCTTCTTTTATAATAAATGGTTAGGAACCAATGGTTACACACACACCTCACTTATCTCTCTCAAAAGTCTCAAAAGTCAATCACTAACCAACCTCAAGAACTCACCTTGCTCAAAGTAGCTCTCTATCTCTCTTTGCCTTTGATTACCTCTCAAATATGCCCACTCTCTTGAAAACCTGGAAATATTCTTCTATTTATAGTTTTCCACCACAATGGAACTTTATAATAATCCAACTTGCTAAAAAAAAAACACAATAGAAAGTTGGAGGCCTCTAATCTCAGCTCTGCCCCAAACATCAAAGGAGAGCCAAAACCAACAAACTCCACCTAAGTGATCCTGACGAATCAACCAATCTCTAGAATGCTGATATTGAACCCGCTTGAAGACCGTCCCACCATCCACCAAGCTAATGCGATTCCCCCAGGCGATCCTCACAATCCAACCAAACTCGGAATACAAACATCGAATCCGCTCGAAAATCATCCTAACGTCTAACAAGCCAATACGCTCCACCCGACGCTAAGCCACCTCAAACTTCAACCATGAAGTAAGATGCCTCAAGTCTTCACTCCAAGACTCTAAACAACACCACCTGCCGAGGAACCAAGTTGTAAACTAAGAACTCTGCATCTCATGCATCTGAATGGTTCCCATGTAACCATACGGTGAATCCCGCTCCTCATGTAACCCGGTGAGTACACCACCACACAATACATATAGCTTACACCCTCTTCACACGAAACATTCAAACACATCAACACCATCTTCCACCTTCAGAAAAAACGACGGATGAGAAGGAAAATTCCTCACCTCTCATTCTCCAAATCTCCCCCTCGAAAGATGTACCAAGTCTTCGTCACGCATGGTTCAAAGTCAAGGCCGATACGACGACGATACGGCCGAGTTGGCTAGGTATCGGTACCCACCAATCCGATTCCGAATTACAAGTTGAGTTTTCGATTATTGGTGGGAATCGACCCTATATCGGTAATTTCTCGGTAGCATCAACTCATATCGGTGATATTGCGGCAGAATCGGCCCATATCGGCAATATCACGGTAGTACTGACCCATACCGATGATATATCGATCGAGATGGTATAAATTACTAAGTATCGATCTCCCTATCTCAACTTTTAACTCACTCAATTGACCCTCGATTTTGCATCCACGTCACGATCGGAGCAATCGCTTTCAATTCAATACACGGTATATAATGTTTTGTGGTCGCAAATCGGGTTTTTTGGTTGAATCTCTCATTTATTTTCTTGTAGTGTTACTAAAGAGGTTATCTCCCATTTAACCTTCTTTTTGTGTTTACTTAATTTGTGTTAAAATGTATCATTATTCATTTATCCTTAAAGTGTATGATTATTTACATTATATATATCCTTAATTAGTAATAGGTACTATTATAACATTCACGAAGAATATATTACTCAATATATATTAATTTAAACAATGTTATGCATACTAAATGATAATTCAGTATAAACAATTAAACAATGTTATGCATACTAAATTATGATTTTGTACTTGTCTAATTGAGCCATACTCTTATTCATATTTTTCTAAACTTTTCTGTATTTTTTTCAAATTTTTCTAAGTTCTCTAAATAGTGTATAGTTCAAGGTTCTAACAAACGCGGGGCGTGATTGAGTCGTGGAGGCCAAGCCTTAAGCCTCAGAAGCCTAGGCGGGCCTAGGCGTAAAAAGGCGTGAAAAGGCGTTTAGGCCTTCTTAATATATTTTAATAATTTTTAGCCATAACAAGGCTATTAAAATACAAAAATTGCACATATCATAAAAATATGTCTTAATATATGCAAATTAAAATACTATCTGATTATTTTGGATAAGATAATGGTCCGGTTTGTAAACAAATTCTTTAAAAGGCGACATCGTTTCACTAAGGCATTGTTGTTTTTAGAAAAAAGTGCGTTGTAAGGATTTTACCAACAATAAGGCGTGAAAAGCGTAAGGCGAGGCGTTTCTCCTAAACCTTAAGCCTAGGCGGATTTTTTAGAACAGTGGTATAGTTACATATCACCCAATACCGATACCGAGTTAAAAATTGAGCGTTCGAGTCAAAGACTGATATCGCGACTTTGAACCATGTTGTCACGAAAGACTCCTGTTTGTCAATGATTGCAAACTCGTTTGCCAATGCTCGCAAACAATCACCCATCGACCTTCCGTGAACTAGCTACACACACCTCGAATCCATCACGGTCCTACACATCCTCGATTTCAATCGGCCAATGCATGTGTGCAACTAACCGAGTCAACATCACCCGTTGGCTCTGAAGGGGGACTTTTATCCATCCCCTCCACTAGTAGGTATTCTTCCATCACTACCGTCTACTCTTGGAAAGCTAGCACCCAATGTCTCCCTTTTGTTCACAAACGAGACATGCCTCGAACGTTCGATCACTTGTGCACACCGCGTCCCATCTTCCGCGAAGTCTGATTTAGATAATACAACCCTCCTCCTCTCCCCTCACTAGGACCATACAACCGTGTGTGACTTTCAAGACTCCACCCACCACCGACACCCGGCGACCCTTGGAAACCAACCAGTTAATGGATATCATATTCTTTCGCAACTTTGGAACATAGGCCACACCACCCAAAGTGCGCTCCACCCCATCGAACATATTGAGTTTTACCATCCCGACACCCTCAACTACAACCTTCTCTCCGTTAGCCAAAGACATGGAACCTTTTCCATTTTCCACGAAAGTCTCAAAATATTCCCTCTTGGAGCAAACGTGATCCGACGATCCCGAATCTAATATACAATCATCTAGGGAAAGAGAGTTAACCTTGGAGATTGTCAGAAGTTCTCCAAGTTCATCTAGGGAAAGAGAGTTAACCTTGGGAATACTTGTCACCTCCACCTTCCTTCTTTCTCATCGTGACATGAGATTGAATATCTTGCACAACCATGTTGCACCGGAGCGTTGACTTCCTAAATATGAGAGTGGTCACAAAATGCTCGTATGAATCGGGTAAGCATCAACAATGCTCAATCCAGATCAATGAATTGAACGTCTATCCGATTCAAGTCATTTATCAAGGCATAAAAAACGTTGATATGCTTCATCATATCCTCACCCTCCTTCAACTCAAGCTTGAAGAGTTTCTTCTTGAGGAACAATTTATTTGACGAGTTGCTCAAATAAATCCCATATTAGGGCTTATTTGTCATTTTTAATTTCTTTTTATTAGTTTTCCTGTATTTTAGTTCTTTTATTTTCCTTTTAGTCTTTAATTGGTCTCCAGACATGTTTGGGACTAATTAGGTATATTTTTGTTAGTAGTTGCCCTTTTTAGTCTTTCAGACAATTACTTGGCCAGCAAGTAGTGCCCCCCCTTTAAATACCCATGTACTCATTTAAGGATAGCAGCCATTTTGAATATAAGAAATTCTTTATTTTTCTCTCTAAAGTTGGTATTTGTTTTATTTTCTTGGCCTTTGATGTGTAGTTTACGTCAAATTGGTATCAGAGCGGGTGTCGCTCCAACATTGGTGTATCGGTGTCTCGTTTATTATATAAATCGTACATAACTTTTCAATGGCCACGAAGAAAGCGAATCGATTTCAAGACGAGATTCAAGAGTTAAGGCAAGAATTCAAAGAGAAATTTAATCTTCTCTTCCAACTCCTCTCTTCCAAGAATCAACCTCCCATCACCACCCAAAACCCTAACCGTGACACATCTACCTCCATCCATTCTACGCCCCTACCCCCAAAAAAATATATCCCACCAAACCCTAGCCAAACACCCCTTCACCCAGCCATGCCTGGTGGCGCCAGAAGTGGCATACACCAGTCGAAATACCCCCTAGACTAGCAGACGCTGCCGACCAGCACCCTGAACCACCACGCAGGGGTCGACCACCACTCAGGGTCACACCAGCCAGGCAAAAAGCCCATATCCACCCTCACGCCACCAGGCCCAGGCCGGAATCCACCTCCAGCTGCCGAAAACCCCTTTAGGCCATTTTCTTCGGGTCGAAACACTCAGATCTGGCCGGATTCAATGGGGCTTGGCTAGAGAACCTCTGGAATCCACCAACAACCTCAAGAACTAAGGTTTGGAACCAGAAAATTGGTTTTTGAACCTGGAGGAAGCTGTTTATAGTTGGCTTGAGAGAACATGGGGAGATGAGGATGATTGAAGAGCAAAATCAAAGGATGGGCACTCCTCAAATTTTCAGAAAATTATTTTTAGCTCCACAAGTTCCTGTTTCTCTTTTTGGCACATATTTTGGGAATATTTCACACGAGTTCCCAATTTTTGAACGCTCGAGGACGAGCTTGATTTTAAGAGGGGGAGAGTGATGGAAATGGGTCCCATATTATGGCTTATTTGTCATTTTTTATTTTTTTATTAGTTTTCCTTTTATTTTAGTTCTTTTATTTTCTTTTTAGTCTTTAATTGGTCTCCAAGCATGTTTGGTGC
The DNA here is from genome assembly GCA_949130495.1 of Sambucus nigra. Lineage (NCBI taxonomy): Eukaryota > Viridiplantae > Streptophyta > Magnoliopsida > Dipsacales > Adoxaceae > Sambucus > Sambucus nigra. The sequence goes on from OX422214.1 coordinate 387,918,032, forward strand.
TAATTAGGTAGCAGTTGCTATTTCTAGTCTTTTAGGCAATTACTTGGCTAGCAAGTAGTGCCCCCCCTTTAGATACCCATGTATTCCTCATTTGAGGATAGCTCCCATTTTGAATATAAGAAATTCTTTGTTTATCTCTCTAGAAATCAATTTTTTTTTTTTTTTGCCATTGACGTGTAGTTTATGTCAAAATCTCTTCTAGCTTATCCCACATGCCTTTAGCCGTGGTCTCCGCTATCACGTGATTCAACACATCATCCGTCATAAACATCTCAATACATGTAGTATCTCTTTAATCAATGTCAATCCACTCGGCATTAATGTCAACCCACTCGGCATCTCAATCCATGATAAGCATTTTAATACATGAAGTAGCTCTCTGTCTCTCTTTGCCCTTGATTAACCCTCAAATATGTCCACTCTCTTGAAAACCTAGAAATACTCTTCTATTTATAGTTTTCCACCAGAATGGCAAATTTTTAATAATCAAACTTGCTGGAAAAAAAACAACAGAAAGTTGGAAGCCCCCATCTCAATTTTACCCCAAATATCAAAAGAGTGCCAACACCAACATTTTCATCCCCTCCCAACATATCCAGGATGGCAAAATTGAACACAACTCAGGCTTGTGGCAAATCGAGGAGTTACTGTAGTCAAACAAGGGTTTGAATTGTATGAAGGGAGGAAATATTCCCCTCCGCCATAACCAGTGTTTAAAATTGTCTAAATTGGTCCCTAAAACGCAATATGGTTCACTCACAGTTGTAGATATCCTGAATACCGCATGCTATTTGATGACGTGGAACACTATTGTACACTATTTGACATCATACCCATGCTTTCGTGCATTTTCTCACTCCCTAATTTTGCTAAACACGGTTGTTTGGCCGTATAGAAGAAACAATCTGACTCATAACAAAGTAAAACCACCTGCTTTTTCTTTTACAAACCCTTACATTTCTTTTATCTTCTGTCAAAACAAGGAAAAGTTAAAAACCCTATTTCATCACATCTCTCATATTCATAGTTGTCAAATCACGAATCGTATCGTGAATCGTTTACCCCCGAATCGCGAATCGTGAATCAAATCGGTCGAATTGGTAATTAAGTGTAATATGACAAAAAACTAATCGTAGCACATGATAATATACTAAAATATATCACAAAAATTAACCGTAGCACATGTTCTCATTCATTTTAAGCTTAAAAATGTAAAAAACAAAATTATATCATTAAACAGCCTACATATTAATTTTAAACATCCTACATATTAATTTAAAACAATAAAATAAATACTAAGGTTAATTTAAAACAATAAAACTGTAAAACAAATACTTCCAAAAATTTTCAACAGCCTACTTACTAAGATTATCAATATTAATTTAAAATTGCCTACAAAATTACAAAAAAAAATAATTTAAAACAGTAAACCATATTAATTTAAAACAATAAAGCAAATACTAAGATTAACTATAAAACAATATTAATTTAAAATAGTCTTCAGATCAATTTAAAGCAACAAAAAAATATACCTTCAAAGATTTTATAACAAATACAAAAGTTTTATAACCCAAAAAAAAAAAAGCAAAAGATAGAAGACACTCAACCAAGAGGATAGACAAGAGAAGTCAGCTGATAATAACCGATCCAAGAGAACATGTTTTTCTCTAAAACTCAGTATCTTAACGGTATCCTCTGTTATTTACTTCTTTTTTTATTTGTTTTATTAAAAACACACGTATGGTTATAAGGGAAAAAAAATCGGGAAAAAAAGAAAAAATGTGAATCAGACCCGAATCATGAATCGGACCCGAATCGAAAGATTCGAATCGTGAATCGCCGATTCGGTCCGATTCTTTAGACAATTGCGATTCTCAACTCGATTCGAATCGTTTTATGTGTGAATCGAATCGAAGCGTACGATTTTGACAACTATGCTCATATTCCCTTACCTCTATTGTCGTACCCTATTTCATTCCCATCTAGCTGGAGCAAATCTAGGGTTGCTAGATCGAAACAAAGGTTTGTAGTTGGATTTGGGTTGCGAACAAATTGAATAGGGGCATCGATTGAGGTATTAGAGGAATTTGGGGTAAATTGAGAGTCTCCTGGATGAGATTGTGTTTTATGTATATTGATGTTTTATCATATTGAGCTGAACAAAAAGGAATGAAAAAATATTAATATTATTATTATTATTATTATTATTATTATTATTATTATTATTATTATTATTATTATTATTATTATTATTTTGGTAAATCATCTTCTAAATAATCAATCAAAATTTTTGACTCAATCCCCACTCTTTAATCTGATATTGACTTTAACACCCACTTTGCTAATCTCTTTGACATAAACCCTGCATGAGGGGATTATCTCAAAATATTGTATAAAAATAGTAGGTTATGTCTAAGGATTTATTTGACTTTGACCCTTATTTATAGTGTCAAATTAGACTAAACCCCTTATGTTGGGGTCAAAAAAATAATGAAAATGCGGGGGTAAGTCAAATTAGGCATTAAAATTTGGAGGTTAAGTCAAAATGACCCTTAATTTTATGATCTTATAACATTTAGATGTTGTTGTTCTTTAAATTTGGCTATATTCAGCAAAAAGAAAAGGATCATGCGTGAAGTGGCTCAACATTTCTCCCAATTAATTTATTTTTGCTAAAAAATAATCATTGTCAAAGTCTCATAAAACAAAAATTCTTCAATAAATTAGGATTCGATTGCTACTAAATGGTTCACACATCATCCTATATGCTATATCATTGATATAGTCATTCTCCCTTGAACTCAATTTGTCTCAAAAGACCGAAGAAATCTAGCCCTTAGGCAATGTAACTCCACATTCATTGATATATGAGGGATTTTAACAAAATGGAAGACAATAATGGAAAATTAATCATTTGATTGAGGGATTCATCTTTCTTGGGGTTCTAGAGATAGAAAGGTTGGTGTTTCCAACAATGCGGGGGAGTTCTCGTGCAACTCTTTCTTTGATTCTCTAGTCGATTCTCCGTCTCTCTCCATTTTTGACCATTTAGAAGATTAGAATACCTTTAGAAGTTCAAATATTTGCATTATCTAACTGCGAGGAGGAGAGTGAATACTTGAAACTTTTACCAATGCAAAAAGCCTCTGTCTTGCTTATCTCCCTCTTGGTGCATTTTATACAAGAGTGAGTCCATTCAACATATTCTGATTCATTGTCCCCTCACTTATTTTATTTGGGGTATGGTGCTCAATGAGTTTGGCATTTTTGTCTAAAAGTTGGAAAAGTTTCCTCTCAATGGAATGAACTCTTAAAGGTAATAAGAAGGCAGAGTGTTTGTGGAGATGTATTATAATGGTCTTGATGTGAAACATTTAATGAGAGAAAGATATCCAAATTTTTTGGACAATTCGGTGAAAAACGAAAAGCTATGGATTTTTTTTTTTCTGCACGCCCAGTCGGTTTCTTCTTCTAAGGAATTAAACAAGATTAGGCTCTTTCATCTATTCGCTGAAGTTGAGTGACAGTGTTACTTTAAGATGACATTTGCTTGAGATTTCCATTTTCTATTTGATGGCAGCATTTCATTCTAAAGAGGGTGGTTGCATCCTGTGTTGGAAGTCATCATTTCTTGCTTTAGTATTTTTGCTTTTAGTCTTTTTCTGTTAGTTGGGGATCTGGTAGATCCCCTTGATCGTACGGTTGAACTTTTATTGTTGTTTTTTTCTAATAAATTTTGTTTTGTTTCTGATTTAAACAAAAAATCTAATGATAACATGAATGCCCTTGCACATGGACATTTCAAGAGGATATTTAATGGGTGCAGATGATAGATGCGCATTTCCTTATTCTATGTAGTATTGTGGATATGCGAGGGTACATGCAAGTTTATAAGCGAGCTTTATACATGAGAATTCATCAACTTTATAAATACCTTTTAATTTGAAAAGATTTCAGTAGGAATAATACCTAGTGATATCGTAAACCAGCAATGCCCCTGCAGCACCTCTGTAGTAGGACCTTGTTATAGATCTGAATGATTCTTGACCCGCCTAACATTACAAAAAACGTTGTCGAATGATATAATGCAAGTAAAAATATTATTGTGCCATTGAGCGCATGTAAAACTCATAATCTAATGCAAAAGAACAACTTTAGGTTTCCTGCAATCATTGATGAAGTCGTTGACAAGGCCACCATAGAAGTAAGCTTGTTATTTTAACATTCCAAATTAAGGAAAAAAACTATCCTGGGGGGAGAATAAATATAAAATAGAAAGAAAAGAACATACCGTGTCCCAAATTTGCAGCTTTATTGGTTTATTGTCTATTGTGATCATTCTGGCCCCAAATTCAACCCCAATGGTTAAATCATGGACAGGCTGAAATCTCTTGTCAGTAAACTGCAGAAGAAGACATGATTTTCCAACCCCTGTTTAATAAAGGATAAAACTCACATGAGTTGCAATTTCATCTTCCACCGCCCATGGCTTCACACATAGATCAAACCCATTGGCAATTATAGCATAGAACTATTCAGAAAATGTAAAATTCCAAGCATTAACGGCCTTTATTTAGTTTTTTTTTGTGTGTGATACATTCTACAGTTGTGTATAAATTTTACAAAGATGTGGAAAGATTCAGCTAATTCAGGAATACTTAAATATTTACATACACACAGAGCGTCTTTCCGCCCGGACCTCAATTAATGAACCTAACAAACAGTCCTCCCTTCTTGTGGGATATATGAATGAAATTTTTTACCAAATTTGGTGAAGATTATCTCCATAATGTCATCCATACCAAATTTCATAAAAAATGAGATGATCATCAAAAGTTCTATCGCTGAAAGTGCACATATAATTGACTGTTTTATTGCCAGAGAATATTCAGCTAAACATTTGAAAAATACACTTCCAATTTGACCTAGAATGGATGATTGTAGTAGATGGGAATTATGTACCTTGTGGTAGAAAGCTTACCCCCTGTGCCTGTTTCCAAGGCCGGCACTGGGGGTAGGCAACTGAGGCTCTAGGGCCCCCAATTAACACCCCCAACCCCCCACAAAAAAAAAATGCAAATTTTTATTTTGTGTAGGGCCCATTTCATGAACAACAAATATGAAAGGACCACTCTCTTATAATTTTGAAGGGATACTACTCACTATTTATTCTCCCTCAATGTTCAAGAGTATCAAAAACGTTGTATGACCTTTTCAATGATCATTCGGTCAATTTTACCGATGTAAACGGAGCAGAAGTTTAACACGCGCAGTTACACTTACTCAAACACAAACACACTCACACACACATATATATAGGTTTCTCTCCCTAATACATCATCTCATTCATTCATAATAATTAATTGTGACTTCAAAAGGGACTAATGGCCTTATTTATAAAATTATAGCTGAAACTACCTAAAGTCCTAATCATAACAACAGGAATAAACGATGAACTAAGAAACAAAAAGATAAATCAAGATCTAATCCTACTCCCTAAAATCTAATTGCCTTTAAAAGACCCAAACTATCATTGACCCAAACTCTTGCTCAGGGTGGATTGGATTTGGTCTAACTCGTCAAAAGGTTGGACTAAACCTCACTCAAGTCTTTTGCGCCTTAAGCATTATTTTGCTCCTTCAAACTACCCCTAGCTCGTCAATAACAACTAAAGTGGGTGAGGGAAATCATCGAGAGGTGAGTCTTGATGATGATAAGTGGCATTCCCTCGTTGGCCATCAAAAGCATGACAACATTAAGTGCAACTGCCTAGTCATGATGACTTTTTAGGCCACTTCGTCAAAATAATTTCTTATGAAATTTAGAAAGCCATCAAAGTCACAGAGGTTTCTTGATCTTTAATGGTAATACTCCAGGATTTCTTGGCGCATGCCACTACGCTGTTAACGCATAGAGTTCCCAACGATCATGATGAGATATGTTGAGATCTCTTCATCCTCTCAATCTCCTACCGACAAAATGAGGCAATGGGAGAGAAAAAAAACTTGTCATATCTCTTTTGGTATTTCTTAGCGTTTTCTTTATTGTCTCCACTCAATTCCGCAATAAAGGTATTTCTCAATATGGATCTCAACAAAGGTGTTCTCAAGACCATCTTTGGCATTCTCCCCTTCTTTAATGTCTTTAAAGGGGGGTTATTCTCATGTCCTCCGAAGACAAGTAGCCAATATGGAAGTGGAGGCTCGTTGATGCTGGCCCACTTTACGGATTTAATCGCCTTTGGGAGAGCGTCCTCAGCCACAACTACGAGGGTGTTCTTGCAAGCCGAGGAAGGTGCGCCGACCCTGAATCTATAAACCTTCAACTGTTCAACTAGATTCTCTTTCCCATATCACGGAGCTATACGGAGTTGGCCATGGGGTTGTTGGGAATCAAGTTTAGCATCATGCATCTCAAGGGAAGCATCACGAATCATTATCTCCTCCACTTGTTAAACAAAAGGCTTACTTGGAGACGAATCGACTAAAGGGGCTTGCCTCAAATGTGAGAGGCCTTGCCCCCTTCTAATTGCGTAACATTCAGGACCCACATGGGAGAATGGGAGAATGAGCATGTGGCTGAATAGCAAAGACCTCTGAGAGCTTTTGTGCTCGTACTCAATTTTAAGCTATGCATGCTTTGGGTTGGAGAACCATACCATCCCCACCTCAATTCTCATCTCTTCATTGCGGAGGTTGTTTATCTTTTTTTTCCTCATTTTTTTTAAATGTTGCATGAATCTTTTTTTTTCCTCTTTTTTTTTAAATGTTGCATGGATGTGCCGGAGAACCATTAAAAGCACTTACATTTATCATATTTATTCCCCTACTCTTTGGGGATATGACATGTTTGCTTGGACTCACTTTGCTTCCGATGTGGTGGTTTTTGCCCTTTTAGGCGTGAAGTATTTTTGTCACATTCCTTCTAGGGCCACACCTTAGCTCATTCATGGCGCATGAGGGTTTATAGAATTATTTTCCCAACTTTTAGCTCTGCTAGCAGAAGAACTTGAAATTTTTCATGAAGTCACAAGGACTTTCCTAATTTCTTCCATTACTATCTCATCCACAACCATTCTCGTCTCCTTTTTCCTGTGATTATTATATGATCGGTTGCTCGATCACTGAGCGAATTCTTTTGCTTTGCTCATTCCCCGACTACAACGATTTCTTTAATCTATAGGCACTCTTTAATTACTTGAACGTATATTCTCCTATTTTGTCCTTCGTAGCCCCTGATCTCCATCACTAATTGGTTTGTAAGAATGTTCGGCCTTTGGTGGTATGGTGGAGCAATGGCTTTCGTCTTGCTTAGCCATTTTCTTCCCATAATGGCATTGTGGGGGGTGTCAATAACAAGAAATTACACCATCTTTATTATGTCCGCTTAATAGGCATTATAGTCTTTTTTAGCGAAGTGACAACTTTACTACTAGATCCCACCAATGGCACAGGTTCCTGCACTAAATCCCTTTCATTTAGCCCCAATCTGCTTATAAAATCTGAGATACATGATCTATGTTGAGTCGTTCTACATTGCACGTGCCTATTCAAAGTGTGAGGATAAGGGAGGATGGTGGATAACAACTAGGTCATTGTCGGAGAATGTGATACAACTCTCATATTTAATGACTCCCTCTAAAATACAATAGAAAACCATTTTGGCTACTCATTTCGTATCATGAAGACAGTAGGCATGCCTTTAAGTGATAGAGGTCAAGTGAATAATAGCTATATTATAGCCATACTGATTCAAGACCTTTGCTCAGAGAATGTAATACAACTCTCACCAGCTGCTCGATTACTCTACCTCTATCTCTGCGATGGCTTTCCAAACCTAATTTTAAGGATAAGCCATCTGGACAAAGTTCGTGCGCGCTTTGTTTAGATAACTTCTGGGGATTAGCTCCCGTGAATCACGTTAATCTCTAAAACAACCTATTCACCTTCTTCGTCACCGGAGAGAGTTGCCTTCTCTATTGTGATCTTTAAGCTTCGGTTTAATTTTTTTCTTTGTTATTATTGTTGTTGCATTAATCAAGTTGTGTTTTCCAGACCAATTCCTCCCGATTAGTCTTCGATGCTTGGTCGTCTTCTCCCTTGTACTATGGTCTTTGTCTTTGCAGTGAAAGTCGATATTCCTCTTGCTCAAATCAACTAGCATTTATTGGGATCATTTGAAGAATGGCTCCTTCCCAATTTGGTTCAAGATTTGGTAGATGGGATCTTTGAAGACGACATTCACAATCTTATAGACCAACTAGTCCCACCTTTAGTTCTTGTTCATGACTTTCTTTTGATCATTCTTCATCTTTAGTCTTTAGTCCACCTTTTTTGTCATCAGAGGCCTTTTCTTTGTCATGTCGATGTCCCAAACATACGTGTAAACCCAGGCCATGAGATCGTTAATGCGGTGACAACAAGTTGTCCGAAGCAGTTCTCCACCTCGTTAAAGGCTTCTCGGTACAATGGGCAATACTTCATAAAGGTTTCCCTAGATTCAAATTCATAGTTGAATCCAATTCTAATGGCCTCCAGTTGATCATGATGAATCCAGCCGTGAAAATTCTAGCCATGGAACCAACAAACCTTCTTTCCAGGTTCTTAAACCACTTTACCGGTGTCTCCCATAGGCTAAGAGGGAAGAGTTTACTAATGTATCTAGTTTAAAAATTTTTGCTAACGCACTATGCACTATATCTACGTAAGCTTTAAGGGTAACATTTACAATGCATATGGTCCTTAATATCTTTTCATCATTAGCTTCTTGTTGGGGAAGTGGAGAATGTGACAAATAATCAAATCCTAACGAAGTATGTCGCGGGTCAGCTTGGTCTTTCTAGGCCATGACCTAACACATGCCCATTAACCAAGTAGTGAATATGGATTGTGAATTGGACATCAATTAAGTCTTTTGGGCATTGATCATTGTTTTGCCATGATGAGCAAAAACACCTAGATTTACATAAGCACATGCAATTCAATTCATAAACTTAAGCGTCACCTAATATTCAGCTGCTACTTCCAAAATCACGATCAGGGATTACATGGGCATATATAATATTATTGAGAAAGATGTGATAGAAAGAAGAGTACCCGTATCTCCAATGATGATGTACTTGAAGAGGTAGGCGTAAGACATGTTTGATTTGGGTCCGATAACAACACCCCAAATTCAAACTTTATAATTGCAAACCACGTTGGAGATAGGAAGAGGGAGAGATGAGCAAATGGTTTTCAATTATACAGCACAACACATTATTCTTAGCTGTCGTAACCAATTCTCCAAAACCTTCTCCTCTAAGGAATACTCACCTTCTTTTTATATACTAGTTGTGCCCACGTGCGTTGAACGTGTGGCTGATTCCAGATATTTGATTTGACAGGTTTGTAATTTTAGAGAGGTGATTGACATATGTAAACTAATTGATCTCGATTTTAAGGCTATGAATTTAAATGGTATAGAGGGCTAAAAAATGGGGAGTGGTTGGAGGAAAGATTTATTAGAATGTTTGCAAATAAATAATGGAGTTTTATCTATAAATATATTTTATGAAGAGTTGGTTGTGGTGATTACTGGAATTTAATTGTTTGATTCTCATAGTTTGAAGTATATTGTGACTAATCTTGATTATATAATTATTCATCACTTTATTATTTCGTTTACTTTAGTTCATTTGTGATATTTAAAGACTACTTTATTTATGAATAAGTTGTATTGCAAGAAAGATCATAAATAAAATTATGATTACGTTGTATGTACATATGCTGTCATTAACCAAAATATTTGGAACTGAAATTACAATTTAATATTCATTATACATATTAAAGTAAATAAATGCAGTTACTCTATAAATATAAGACTTAAAATCTTTATTGTAGGCTTATTGATTAGGCAGATCGCTACCAAGAATCTCATCATGCTTAGCAGTATGTATATTTATCAGATGTGTTTGGGAGTTCCCCCCGAACACTTCAGCAGAGTCTATTTCACCAAATCTTAATAATGAAATTGAATCCCCAATGAAGTGGTAAAGGGAACTCTAGAGGACAACTTATGTTTCTTCAGTATTCTTAATTGTTTTGTTTTCTTGTTTACTACTATTAACATACCCTACTATTCAAAGTATGTTGATTTATTTATTTCAAGTTCTAAATATTAGCTTAAGAGAGGATACAAATGTAAAAGAATAAAAGCATGGGCAATGAACGTAGTTCCAAATGTGTGTTATATGATAGGTAGAGAATATTTGTTACTATATTTGTTACTAAATGTAGTCGTGACATCCACGAACCAAGCAGTAATATCTACAGCTACTGATTGACATAATGGAGCCACTACATATCCAAATTCAGTGGCTGTTATCTACATTTTAATAGAAGAAGGAAATTATTTGCCTATATTAAGCATTGTCATCCTCAAACAGTTGGAGGCTAATATTATAAAATCGAAATCTGATCGAATACAGCAAAAAAAATAAACCAATGGGAATGAAGCAGTCCACATTGACCCTATAAACCCAACTTTGAACACTCATAAACCAGTTGAGTATTCCAACACAATAAGTACAGATATGACCAATGGAAAACTACAGGTTACATTGATTTATATAAAACCATAATAACATAGTTCATAAGTTAATTTAGTACAGTTATTATTAATTGCAACCAGAAATTGTAAACTGAATTCATACTAATCAAGCTAGACTTCATGGAATTTAGGTTAGGATTTATTTCTTCATTTAAGGATTTTTTAAAACTAAGGTTAAGACGATTAAGCTTTCATTTCTTTCTTCCTTTGTCCATATAATAAATAAAAAGGTGGAGTATATAAGATTACAGAGAGATCTCAAACCAGGGAAAAACTGATGCAGTATTGAATTTGTCCAAGGTATGCCCAGGCCCACGTCTAACAAAGCTTAATATGTTGCGATTCGCCTCAAATCGGGTGAGGCTCCTTCATTAAGGCTTATGCATTGCGGGCGTAGGCGGTAGGCTGAAGCATGGCTTAGGCTCACCTCATTATGCATTTCGGATAAAGTACAAAATTTTAATGAATGTGATTCGTCACCATTTACGTTACAATAGATGTTTATGTCCTATGAAGGATATTTTCTACTATCATCTAGTCAATGACACATAGTTTTATCGAATCCTATATAAGAAAAACTATCTCAATTATTTGGCTTAGGATAAGGAGGTGAATGCCTATTCTAGCCCATAAAACAACACTGGCAGACGTTTCTTTTTCGTTTTTGGGAACATAAGACAATCTTATATAGATCATTTTTTCGTCAACTGGTTTCCAATTGGTCCTAAATACTATTGGATAGGGAATGCAAGAAATTTGTACATCGTTTCAGTCCCCTAATACCATTAACATATCCTTGGAGTCAACTTCTATATTGATAGTTCACCTATAGGACTGAGATCCATCGTAAATTAGGACTCCAAGAAGAATGAATTTAATTTATGGAAGGTCTATAATTTTATTCTGAAATTTTCAAGTAGATTAGTATCTTTATTCTTTTTCTTATCACCTTGTATACATTTCAAAATCAATACAATAACAACAATAGAACCTAATTACAGCTTGATGACATGTCAAATGAATGACATTAAAGACATGAATACGTAAGTTTTAAGTTAAAAAAATATAATGAAAATATTTTGAAAAAATTAGGTTAAAAAAATATATATTTGGCTAATATAAAAAAAAAATTATGTGTGAATACGTAAGTTCTTCCATCAAAGACATTTTAAACTTAGTGGTCCTAAAATTCCACTCACTGAGTATCGAATTGCTCCAAAAAAAACCCACCAAATAATGAATCATCACAGTCTTTGATTCTTTTGGTTCATAGGTTGTTTCATTCATCATGATATCAAAACGTTAAATATGTATATTGCAATGAATTAATTTTGTTTATCCAAACAATTTGTTATTCATTAGTTTATAAAGATTTGGGTATCTACTTGGTTCTACTATATAATTTGTTATACATGCGTAGTTTGTGTTTTATATAATTCAATTGATATGATGTAATTTGTTTCCTAACTCTTTAATTTTTTTTCTTTTCCATAATAAAGAAAAAAAAGCTACAGATTACAAATTGTAAAGCGCATGAATTTTTTTAGCTCATCTACATATTTCTTCAATTGGTTTCATAATGGCCAGTAAATTAAATAAAAAAATGATAAGTAAATTCGCAATCATACACTAATCAATTGCAATTACCTCGTAAATAAAATTAAGATTCCTTCACTATGAGATTGAAAGTCCAAAATTCTATAAGAAATATTGACAATATCCTACAAAAATTCAAACGAAATATATTACCATCTCGAATATAAATTGTACGAAACAGTTTCAATATGGTATTAAGTACTTCACATACCACGTAAACAAAAGTAAAATTCCTTCACTCTCAGATTCACAATTCGAGCTTGTACCACCAATGTTGACAATATCCTACAAGAATTAACAATTACTTACGAAAAAGTGAAATGATAACAATTTCTTACGAACTATCAAATTACATTCCTACTACTGTTAACATACTTGTAAAGAGTAAGAACATCGTATTATATAAGAATGACAATAAACCCCAAAAGTAAATAGTTGTCTTAGTGCCATCAACTAATGTATGTAATAGTGAACTTCCACTATACGATTTTTTTTTGTTATCATGAGTGAAATTTTCGTAATTAGAAATTATATAATAATGACAATATACCATAAATTTATGTACTTGTCTTATCAGTAGTACCAAAATATTGAACTTCCACCTTGTGAAAATAATAAAAAAATTTATTACCATGAGTGAAATTTTCGTAATTAAAAATTATATAAGAATGACAATAAACCATAAATTAAGTATTTGTTTTAGTTCCATCAACTATTGTAGTAGTGAACTTTCACCTTGCGAAAGTAATAATTTATTTAGGAAAAAATACTCTTAGATCCTTTACGAACAAATTTTATACACTAAAGGAATTTTGACAAATTTTAAACACTTAGGTCCACTAATTCCCTTCTTGTAGAAGTCCACGCCAGTGGCATAACAAATGGACCTAATTGTAAATTGTCCTTAAATGTTTAAAAATTGTTACCAAGGGACCTAATTGTAAATTGCCCTTTTTTTTTATCATGAGTGAAATTTTCGTAAGTTGAAGAAAATCACAAAAAATAAGCATAATCTTTAGTACTGAAAAAGTTTATATCAGTATGCACAATTTTCAAATTATTAATATTTAAAACAATAGGCATATGTGAATATATATAATTGCTTTAAAATTAACATTTAATTTAAAATATGTAATAAGTACACATATCTAAAAACATGAAAAAAATGAAAATGGAAAATACAAACTCTGATCACAAATGAGAGACAAAATTCTTCAATGAGATATATATAATTATAAAATTTATGTAATTGTCTTAATCTTCAAATTAACAAATGCATACTTTGCTGGCATAATAAAAAATTATAGACGGAATTAGGATTATTGACCTTAATTTTGGCAGAAGAAATGATAGCAATGATATAAAGAAAAGCAAAGAAACGATGGACTTTCAATTAAATAGTTGTTTGAGCTTCCATTTGTAAAGATATATTTCTAAGGTTGAAAAATGAATGTATTTTGATGGTTGATATGCGTGAATGAATAAGAGAGAGATATGATGCATGAATGTGAGTGAATTGGAGAATGAAATTTGAGGCAATTGAATTTAGATTTCTTGGGTTGGAACATGAATGTATTTGGATTCTTGGTATGTGTGAATGAATATGAGAAATATGAGATGAAATGAACCTGATTATTTCATAGGAGCCAATGAGTTGAGAAAAGATATGTTGACTATTATTAAGGGTATAATAGAAATTTTAAATTTAATGAGGGTAGTTTAGTCTTCTAACCATCGAAGAGGAAGTTCCCTCTCTTTAAAGAGCAGATATATATATATATATATATATATATATATATATATATAGGAAGAGGATCACAAGTGGACCAAAAGAATGGACTTTTTAATTGACTTAACAAAAAAGACTAATAACCCACTAATTTTAATTCCTTGGTGTAATGGGTCCGCGCCAGCGGCACCCAATAACCGAGACTTATTAGTCTTTTTTGTTAAGTCCATTAAAAAGTCCATTCTTTTGGTCCACTTGTGAACCTCTCTCTCTCTATATATATATATTTAAAGAAGTATTGCTTCTTTGGAGGTTAAACATTAAAAAAGTTTCATTGACTTTTTGTGCTTTATTTTAGTCATGTAAGCAATTTGAACGTGTGTAAGTCATTTTTATTGAAAGTACCAAACTATTCTTTACCTAGGTTTTCGTAGAGACCTATTGTATTTGTCACATATAAGTCATGTAAAAATGGAGATTTTGTAATTTTTTTTACTTAGATTGATAATTTTTGACTCCGTTCTTTCTTCTGTTATATTATTGCGTTTTGTTTGTTCAAAATTGACGAGTTTGATACATGTAAGGTTTTTTGTATTTTTTTTATCGTTGTTTTGCTGAAATCGTTGTGTTTTTGTGTGTTTAAGTTTGTATTGTATTAATTGTTCATCCTTTATACAAATCGGGTTTACATAATCTACAAATCTGTATTAGAATTTTTTTCGAAAGGCTTTAGTCAGATTTCAAATTTAAAAGAAATCAATAAGTGTCTTATCTTTGTAATATTATTTTTTGTAAGGACATAAATTTCTAATTGAGTCCCTGTTTTGTTTTGACTTAATTCCGTGAACAAAACTGTGTTTGTAATATGTCATAGAGAGATTTTTATTTTGTCACGATCCCACTTGGTCTATGACGTATTGAAGAAATTGAAGACGTTGCGACAAAACTTCAAAGAATTAATCATGTCGATGTTTAATTGGTGCAAGTTTAATCGTCTTCAAAATTAATTTCATTCAGAGATCACTCAGGTATGAATGCGTATAATTAATGGTGCTCGGAATTATTTTATAAAAAATAAGGATGTAATTTTTATATAAAAAAAATATTTTAAAATGTTTGAAATGTGTTTTAATGGTTTAAACTTCGTTTTATGATGATAAGCTCGAAATAGAGTTTGACTAATTTGAATCTTTTTGTTAAAAGACGTTTTATCTGAAAGTCAAATAAAGTCAAACTTTCGCTATGTCGCTCGAACGACATTGGATCTCGTTCGAACGAGATACAATGTCGCGTGAACGACATGCTTAAGTCGTTCGAACGACATGTTTTTCGAGGCGGTGTTTAAATCCTATTTAAATAGTGTTTGCATCATAATTCCTTAAGTGTGCTTTCTGGAAAATTATTTTACAAATCAGAACCTTATTTGCACATGTTTTCTAAGGTTTAAAAGTTTTAAACACATCCTTAGAGTTTGCAAAGATCCGAGTTATCATTCTTATATGTTTACATGATCTTGTTGCACCAAAGTTGTTTGTTCTACACATTGAACACAAAGGGTTTTGCGGTGAAGAAGTGACGGACATCGTGTTCGACATCATAGACGTATCAAAGCCATATCGGTGGACACCGAGACATACGTGGAGGCGTGTGTTGTGGACAGAGATCGTTGAATACGGAATTTCTGCGTGGGCACTATTGAAGAACGGTAAAAGATCAGAAGGAGCGTCAAGACCCATGGAGATCGAGTCTTAGTGTAAGGCTAATCTATCTTTGTAAAACCATTGTTCATAGTGATTGTCTGGCTTCGGCCGTCCAAAGTTATTTTCCCGTTTTGTTTTTTTTCCTCGTACATCCGGCGTTGTGAGTATTCTTTACTTTGCTTTACTTGCTTTAATCACTAGATGCATGTTTAGGATTAATCAAGATAAAAATGGTTTAAAGTGAGAATTGGGATTTCACAACTTGGTTTGGTGCATAATTAAAAGTTGGATCTTTTTCAAAGAAAATTTGGTTTTGTTGAAACACACACATATCGGCCACGTTTTACAAATTGGTATCAGAGCTAGAAAATATTTTTATTTGTTTTGTGATCCCGCGTGTTTTCAAAGATAAATTCTAGATATAATGAATTTACTCGAACTCCTATTTTTAATGGCACTAATTACACTTATTGGAAGATGAGAATGAGTTGTTCTTTAAAATCTATTGATGAGCGTGTTTGGCTTGCAGTTGAGAAAGGTTGGACACCCCCTGTCACTATTGTAGGTGAGGGCACTATTTTAAAGCATGTTGAGTCTTGGACCGAAACTGAACAAAGACTTGCACAATATAATTCTAAAGGTATGCACGTTATTTCTTCACATGTCACATAGGAAGAATATAATAGAATTATGACTTGTGAAACATTAAAAGAATCTTGGGATATTTTAGCACTCACTCACGAGGGCACTAGCACGGTTAGGGCGTCAAAACTTCAAAATCTCACTACACAGTTTGAGACCATTAGGATGTTAGAGAGTGAGACATTTGATGAGTTTTATGCTAGGTTGTCCAATATTGTTAACTCGTCATTTAACTTAGGTGAGAAAATTCCCGACAACCATGTCATTAAGAAAATTCTTAGGTCGTTGCCCAATAGGTTTGATGTGAAAGTGACCATTTTAAACTCCTTGGGTAGATTAAAATCAACGAAACTAGGAGAGATTGTAGGTGACTTACAAACCTATGAAAACGACATGATTACCTCCAAGTAAGTGCCTAAGAAAGAAAAGGGTATTGCTTTGAAAACCCGGAAGGAGGAAATTAAAGTTTCGGATTCCGATTCCGATTCCGATTTTGAGAATGTTGCTTTGTTGGCAAAGAAATTTAAAAAACTTATTAAGTTTCAAAAGCAATCAAAAGATGCCAAGAAATTTGAAAAATTCAAGAACAACAAAGTGGATCCCACATCTAAGGATAAGTTTGAAAAGCCTAAGAGAGATGAATCGGATAAATGTTTTGGGTGTGAGGGGTACGATCACAAGGTTAAGGATTGTCCCACTAGACTTAAGAAAGAGGGCAAGCAACCCATTGTCTATAGTGCCACCTTAAGTGATAGTGAACCGGAAGAGGGAGAGAGTTCCCCCATTGAGCGTAACTTTACTGTGTTTATGGCATGTCATATGAGCGACGACGACAATACTCATGTGAATGACACTTCCGAGGAGGTTTTGAGTGTATCTCATGTTAGTGAGGGTGAAGAGAGTGACGAGGAGGAGATAAATGTAAAAGAATTGCAAAATGCGTTTAATGAGTTGTATGCCGAAACGGTGAAGGTGAAAAAGGCTAACTCAAAATTGCAATCTAAGTTGAATGAGTGTGCCATAGAAAATAATTATGGTTTGATTGAGGATCTTAGGGCATGAGAGAAAAATTTTAGGGAGAAACTAGAGTTTGTGGTGAAAGAGAGAGACAATCTCCGTGATTTGATGGAGTCCTTGAAAAAGGAGATTTTAGAGTTTGAGGAGATTAGGCGTTTACTCGAGTTTAGGATTCACGAGTTGGAGAAAAGGTTGAAAGACTCGTCTAGAGTCAAGTTTGATTTGGAGGCTAGGTCGGAGAAGTTAAATAAGATCTTAGGCACCGTCCAAATTAAGGGAGATAGGGGAGGTATAGGTTTTGGTGAGAGAGTAGTTCCCATTCCCCCCGCACGTGTGAGAAACACTAGGAATATTAGAAAAGGTCCATATAAAGGTAATCATTCCCACCACCGCTTCTCTTGCTCATTTTGTGGTAGGAAAGGTCACCTTAAGCGTTATTGCTACGACCTTAGACAAGCTCCTAGGAAGTTTAGAAATAAAGTTGCCCCGGTTCCCAAAACCCCCATGTGCCGTTTTACACCTACTTGGGGTTAGGAAATAGGATTTAGTGGCTTTAGGAATTAAACTTCATGATTCTCGTTTGGGTGCACTTGATTCTTCCCATGCTAAATCTAAAGTATGATAATGTTGCCATGTTTGTCATATGTTAGTTTGCTTCATGATTTATTCATTGCTAGTATTATGACATGTTTATCATTTTGTATTATAGTCTTCTTTTGTTTGAGTCCTATTTGAAAAATACAAAAAGATTTTGTTTTTGAGAAAACTTTTGAAAATCCAAAAAGATTTTTCTTTTCTTTGAGTCAAAATATGTTTGAAAAGACAAAAAGATTTTCGGTTTTGTTTTTGAGTTTACATGTTTTCTATGGCATATTGGTGTGCATGAACCCTCCCCCCCCCCCCCCCCCATCGTTTCATTATCCATGTGGCTAGGACATTTGGTCATTATTATCGATGCTTAGAATGATCTTAACCATTGTTTATATGGGATTGTTTTGAAGTTGATATGCATCTTGATTCGACTTTGTATACATGCCAACATTGCACACATGCACGAGTTTATATGGATGTTTGACTTCTCTTGCATATTTGAATTTGGTGAGGCGTTCTTATCTCAATCTTGTCATCTATGCGTAAGTAAACTTAAGGAGAAGTGTGCATGTAATAACCGTTTACCGTGAGGATTTAAAAATGGTAAAAATGATGAGTGATTCAAGGGAAAGGGCTACGAGGGTTCAAAATTAACTCGTCGTGAAAGCCACCATTTAAAAGATCCCAAAAGAAAATGCAGTATGCTAAGAAAAAGGCCAATAAGATTTTCTCTAAGTTGAGAATGCTAGAAACCTCAAAAGAACTTGAAAAAGTATGTTTATATGAGGGTGTTTGGTTGGAGAAAATTTAAACGGGTTTGCACATCTAATCCTAATGTTGAAACATTACAATTTGACGCTATTGTTTATAGAATCGTCAAAATTCTGGATTTGTGTGCATGTAGTATGTTTAGTTCATTAAGCTCACACTTTAATTGTCATTTGGCTATGATAAAGTTTGATGATTTATTGCTATCAATTAGAACTTCTTGATCGTTTCGATGTGTTGGAATTGTTACTCATTTATTGTAGTTTCACGCCCATTCAGTCCATGTTCATGTTTGAGCACATCGATACTATGTTTGCATGTAACTTGCTTTTTAGTTTTTATGAGTTTTTACGTTTTGTGCGAAAAGCTTACTGTTTTAGCACTGTTTTGCTTCTGTTAGTCCCTTCCTGGAACTTTTTTGTGGAAATTTTTTCACCGGGCAATACTTTATAATATTTCTGGGAAACTGGGAAATTTTGGCAGGTCGCGCGAAGTCGTTCTAACGACATTGCATCTCGCATGAACGACTTCTGTCTTCGTTCGAGCGACTTCCTCATCTCGTTTGAGCGAAGTCCCTGGCTTGTTCGAATGACAGGATGATAAAATTGCTTCTGATTAGTTTGCAGTCCTCAGGTTCATTTTGGTATTTTTTTTTACTGCAGGAAGCATTTCTGGACTGTTTGGTTTGTATGCCGGTTCTTTATGTTCCAAATTGGTATTTTGCATATATGTCTGTTTCTCACACTTGATTTGATTCGTATAGTCTTTGTGTGATTCCTTGTTTACAAGCTACTATTTTGACATTACATGATCTTGTTTAAGTTGGTTTTCTCATGTATATCTAGCGGCTTTCATTTTTTTTAAAATTGGTATCCACTTGATTCTATTTGGTATCATTTTCTCATTCTAGATATTTCATATTGGTTTATCTTTTCACCGGATTGTGTATTCGAGACAAAAAGGGGGAGAGATTTGGTATGTGATGTAGGGGGAGATTTGTTGAGTGCTTATATTGGTTTCAAATTGGTAACAATTTGGTATCATATAATTGCTCACATGCTTCAAATGATATGCTTTTACTGAATATATAAATTGGTTTCATTTGTTCCTCCATACTTCACTTGGTATTTGTTTGTCTGTTTTATGTGTGTAGGTATGCTTCAGCGAAATTACAAGTCTACATCACATTCAGACAGTTCATGCTTACCGGAGCTACATATTCTAGTCAGTGTCCTGAATTTTCATTTTGTGTTTATGGGATGGGATTTAGGCGTCATACGGCTTGACGACCCGGTTAGGCATTTCACTGGTTTAGTTTTGTCCCGGAATAGTCAAAGGGGGAGATTTGTAAGGACATAAATTTCTAATTGAGTCCCTGTTTTGTTTTGACTTAATTCCGTGAACAAAACTGTGTTTGTAATATGTCATAGGGAGATTTTTATTTTATCACGATCCCACTTGGTCTATGACGTGTTGAAGAAATTGAAGACGTTACATCAAAGCTTTAAAGAATTAATCATGCCGATGTTTAACTGGTGCAAGTTTAATGGTCTTCAAAGTTAATTTCATTCAGAAATCACTCAGGTATGAATGCGTATAATTAATGGTGCTCGGAATTATTTTATAAAAGATAAGGATGTAATTTTTATATAAAGAAATGTTTTTAAATGTTTTAAATGTGTTTTAATGGTTTAAACTTCGTTTTATGATGATAAGCTCAAAATAGAGTTTGACTAATTCGAATCTCTTTGTTAAGAGACATTTTATCTGAAAGTCAAAGAAAGTCAAACTTTCGCTATGTCGCTCGAACGACATTGGATCTCGTTCGAACGAGATACAATGTCACGCGAATGAGATACAATGTCGCGCGAACGACATGCTTAAGTCGTTCGAACGACACATTTTTTGAGGCGGTGTTTAAATCCTATTTAAACTGTGTTTGCATCATAATTTCGTAAGTGTGCTTTCTAGAAAATTGTTTTACAAACCAGAACCTTGTTTGCACATGCTTTCTAAGGTTTAAAAGTCTTAAACACATCCTTAGAGTTTGCAAAGATCCGAGTTATCATTCTTAAATGTTTACGTGATCTTACTGCACCAAAGTTGTTTGTTCTACACATTGAACACAAAGGGTTTTGCGGTGAAGAAGCGACAGACATCATGTTCGACATTATAGACGTATCAAAGCCATATCGGTGGACACCGAGACATACGTGGAGGCGTGTGTTGTGGACAGAGATTGTGGAAGACGGAATTTCTGCGTGGGCACTATTGAATAACGACTGAAGATCATAAGGAGCGTCAAGACCCGTGGAGATCGAGCCTTAGTGTAAGGTTAATCTGTCTTCGTAAAACCATTGTTCATAGTGATTGTCTGGCTTTGGCCGTCCAAAGTTGTTTTCCCATTTTTTTTTCTCGTACATCCGGCGTTGTGAGTATTCTTTACTTTGCTTTACTTGCTTTAATCACTAGATGCATGTTTAGGATTAATTAAGATAAAAATGGTTTAAAGTGAGAATTGGGATTTCACAACTTGGTTTGGTGCATAATTAAAAGTTGGATCTTTTTCAAAGAAAATTTGGTTTTGTTGAAACACACACATATCGGGCACGTTTTACATTTTTATGTCTTGATTATTCTGTGTATTTTAGTTGAATGCTTAGGTTTTTTATTTTTGTAGATATGTGTTCTGTGTGTATTTGTGTGTGTACTATTGAAATTTAATGTTCATTGATAACTTATTTTTATATATTTTGATGCGCTTTGTTGATAATTATAGTTTGCTAAAATTGGAAGACAAATTAATTTCATTCATATTTGTTGAATTGTGTATATATATCAAATCAATATGTATGAGGTTGCCAAGTCATATGATAGTATAATTTGTGTTGAAGTAATATTTTACAATAGGTTATGTTTTCTTGCATAGTTATTTTCACCAATGAAAATTTGGTGTTTATATTTACTTTAAGTTGATGTAATAGAAAACATATTAATGAGCACTTGGATCATGTGATAATTGAAGTAATTATTTTATTTAAGTTGAGTGTGAATTAAGTTGTCTACAATGATATACAATTAAAACATTTAGTTTAAGGTTTTGTTTTTAAGAGAATCGTATTATGTAGTTTTATATAAATATTAGTGTTTAATGCTTATAGGATTATAGATGTCATACATAGTTGATGATTTTATTATTTTATTTTTTTGTTATTTTTTGACATTTTTATGTATCTAATATCAAGTGAAATCGATTCTAATGTGACCTTGTTTTGCACATGGGTGGACAAAACTATTATATTGAAGTTAAGTGAAAATACAATTGTGGAAGGGTTGCTTGACAATATGTGTCGTAGGTGGTTAGAGACAAGAGATGAGTGTGTATCTTTGTCATATGAGTTGGGAGGACATCCAAGATGTATGATAAATTTTGATGAAGATTTGTCTGCTTTATTAGCATATTATAGAAATCATGTCATTCAATTAGTTAATGTTATCGTATCAACTAAGCCAATTATATTTGGTGATGGTGAAGTTGTTTAGAATAATGTTGATAATGATGGAATGAAGGAAACAATTGATTTGGATTTTGGAGATGAATTGGTATAGCATTTATCAAAGAAATCCAATAGAATATTACTTTCAGCGGGTTGGGGGGAAGGTATTAAATGTGTGAGACAAAATTTTGAATGTGGTGTTGTTGAATTTTGTAATGTGTTGGAGAAGTACGCTATTGAGGTTGGAAATTCATTAAGAATGGTCAAGTTCGAGTGACGATAGAATGCAATAGTCGAGAATGAATGGGAGGTATGTGTCACATGCATGGTAGGGTTAATGGGTGTTTTTATGCAAGAGAATTGGTGAATGAACATAGTTGTGGGGCAGTTTACAGAACAAGTAATCACTTTTGAATGAGTTCAAATTTGATGGCATTGGAAACAAAATGGTGCGTTCAAATCAAGCTATTGATAAGGCTTATTAAAGTTGTTGAGTTGTTTGCGAATGATTATTGTATAAGCATTGATTATAACCGTGTATGGTGGGTGGTTAAAAAAGTAAGTAAAGAATTTTTTGGTGACCAAACAAAAGCGTTTGATAAATTACGATGGTATGTTGATGCTGTAAGAGATTTTAACTTTGGGAAGTTATTTGGAGCTTGAGCAACATTCACCGTCACAAAGTTTTAAGTCCTTTTGTAGCTTTCAAAGCATGTGTTGGCTTTTAAAACATGCATTATTGGATTCAGTCATTGTCTTTCTCTTATATTTCTTAATGTGACATTTTTGAAAAGTAGGTACAATGGTACTCTTCTAGTAGCGACCGGAAAAAAATACAAATCAAAATAAATATCACGGCTTTATATTTTTGATAAAATGTGAGTATGCATATCTTACATTAAATGTTCATGTTCACTAAGTAATTTATTATTAAGGTAAATATTAATTGCTAGTTATTCATTGTATATATATCATGTTGTTTAATGTATTTTAACTTGATGCGTATGTTTACTACAAGTTCATATGATAGATTAAATATTTTTCTGTTCAATAAAGTAATTCATTACCAAAGTAAATATTTAATATGAGTAATTTTTTGTAATACCCCGCACTTTTAAAGGTATTTAAATTACACTGCGAATTTAATTTGGTAATTTGAGGAATTATTATGAATAGTAATTCTGGGATTAATTAGTGAAATTAAATACATTCAATATTATAAAGTGAATAGTAAATATTAGTTTTCGAGTGACAGATTAATATTTACGTGGATTATATTTTGAGACTAAGTATATGAGTAGATTATTTTTTATTACATGTCGCAGTTAGGAAAAACGATAAACAAAAATATTTTAAATTGGAAAACACGCGTATTGAACACGTTGGGTCAAAATAGTGAATTTTAGTTAAGTGACTCGGATGGAGATTTTGACTCCGCCATTGGGTTCAGAATGGCCGAGATAGTCAAAATAGAGTACCCGGGGGTAGTATTTGGATTCCGGACATTTTTGGACTAGTAGGGACTCGTAAATGAGTACACGAATCATTTAACAATTGGGTATATATCAAATTTCGGATTTAAAGAGGTGGCAGCCCTCATTTCTCCAAAATATCAGCCCTAAGAGAGAGAGAGAGAGAGAGAGAGAGAGAGAGAGAGAGAAGAGAGAAAGAAGAGAAGAAAGAAGAAGAAAGAAAGAGAAGAAAAGAAGAGATTTTTGGCCAAAATTCGCGGGATTCGACTCGTGGTGGTCGAATTTAATCCACGAGGCAAGTGTTTAACTTGTTTTATGATTTAGTGTGTTTAATTTCTCATATGGTAGTTGGTATAAAAATAAAGATTTTTGGGTTGAAGTTTCGTGGATCAAACGGGTTTTCGAAAGATTAAAACAGATATAACTCGATTTATACCCAATTTGAGAAACTTGAAATTAATTGAAATTAATTGTTGGATTGGGTTTTAGGATGATTAGAACCCTTTGAATGTGTGTATTTATGATTATTTGAGGTTGAATGATGATGAGAGAGGAGATAAAAAGCTTGGAGGTGTTTGAATGGAGGTTTGGATTTTTGGAGAAGAAGGTGAATAGTGACCAGCGTCACTTACGGACTATTTCGGATAAGAAGACAGCCGATTCATCTCTCGGTCAAAACACAAAATTTGTAGATCTTTTCGATACGATCGCGTGGGCACCAACTTCGTATTTTTTTTATTTTTCTTCGAATTGTTATGATTTTTATAAGATGGCAGTCCCAGGTGAAATCACCAACTCGAAAATGCACTCGGAAATTGGAAAAATCAAAGGCTAAAATTGTTTGGAGATAAATATTTGGGGTTCCTAAAAATAGTGTGGGGACTTCTAAATTTTTTTTAGTAAGGCGTGTATGTTGGATTAGTTGAAAGTAAAATCCAAGATTTACCCAAATAGGGGTGTTCGTGAGGAATAATACTTAAAGAGACATTTAGGTGTGATTTGAATATTAAATAAGGAAATACATATTGAGGTATTTTAATTGTGTGACGGCTTATATTATTGCGAATGAGAATATTCGAGGCTATTGGATATCTCTATAAGAGTTTGGAGATTATAGCCATAAAAGATTGAGAAGAGATATATATAATATATATATCGAGGTTGCTGATATAATCATTGTGCGGTGAGAAAAGTTCAGAAAATAAAATATTGGGGATTGGTAAAATTGATTAATGCGTAGGATATCCAAGATATAAATATACTACGTATGACATGTATTGTATGGGCTATGAGTATGCCCTTATATTATATATGTGTAAAAATCATGCCCGCGCTACTTGCTATCATGGAGGTTATCGCGTCGGGACAGTCTTATCTCGATGGAACCTTTAGAGGGATATTGACTTGTACCCTAGAACATAGGACTCCTTGGTACAAGTTATCTGATTGATGGTCAGACAGTCCTAAGAGACGTGAGGGTATGTGATGACCTCTTAGTAACTTGGAACTATGCTTTGCCTCCATTTGTATGTGTTTTGTGTTAATACAGTTCGAGAGTGATTCCGAACTAGTATTTCCCTTAGTTTGTGTGATACGGGGACTTGATAACAGAGTATGCCAGCACCATAGATCTTATGTGGGGTGTCGTTAGTATATATGTTATATGTGTGACTAATATATATACGTATATTTATATGGAAACTTTCTACTGTGCGTATAAGTAGATAAGTAAGGAATAAATGCTTCAACTTTATAACGATACAAGGGGTTTCTTAACCAGGGTGCAATAGTGCGATATATTGTTATATAAATTGATGTGTATCCATAAAAATAATAATGTGCGTATACTAAAATCTTATTTAGTGTTCTATATGGATAACTAATATACTTGTTGTGAAAAGTATATTGTATATATGAGATGAGATATCATATAACCTAACCCTGTATAAAAAGGAGAAGAATGAATAAAGTGATATACTCCTTCCGGTAGATTTATATCCGGATTTATATGAATATGGATCATAGGTTCTAATGAGAACTATCAATGAATATGGGATGGTATAAATATGTTATGTACTGAAGGCCTAATGGATCCCGATGATCAACACTGTCACATAGTAGTGTATCGGGGGGGTTCCTTGTTTAGATTTCGCTCGGCGAGACACCCCACGCACAAACGTAACGTAATGTTGGGAATGGGGAGAAGTTTAGTCCTTAGTACCCGAATTGATGAGGTTTATTAGAAGATGGGTAATTACATTAGTTAGGCAGGGTAGCTTAACTATGTTGTTTAAAATGGTATGCGTTAGTTGTGCACTGTTAGAAGAGGGGTGAGGTGTATCTCATGTGAGAGCGATACCAGTTTAAATATGAGAAATAACATATTTTAAAATATGGATTTTAAGCACTTGCTAAAATGTGTTAAAAAATCGGGCTTTGATAAGTTTATCTATTTTCCCTCTTGCTATATATATATATATATATATATATATATATATATATATATATATATATATATATATATATAGGTGTCCAGACACAGGGACACCTGGATGATGATTCTTTCGAGTCAGACATTTGCTGCAGCAGCTGTGGATGCAAGCAGGTTTATATTAGATGCTTCCATCATTGAGATCTAGATAGGAGGTATTGTAGAAACATTCGGGTTTATGGCCCAACTGTACTCATTTATTCTTTTATCGCCTTTTAGTGCGACATTCGATTTGGTTGTATTATTGTACCGAGTGTTCGGTTATTTAATTTTATTTTATTTCATTTCAGTTGGTGCATGTAAACTGTTGTAATTGTTTTATTTGAATGGTTTGGTTAAAAAGATTTGTTAATTTAAAATTTGGACGCCGGCCTAATAGGATATTAGTAATTAGATTGGTTTTCGACAGTGATGCTAAGAATGAACCATATGAGACTCCTGTTTTAATGTTATATAGGAGTGATCGCCCGGTATTTTATTTGGAGGGGTATCATAGGTGGTATCAAAGCATCAGGTTCTAGTGTCATTAGGAATCTGTGCGGACGTACTACGCATTCAGCGTTGCTTTTGATTTGATATAGAGCCTTATGATTAGGATTGTTGATATCCTCTGGTGAGATTTCGTTCTCCTGCCATTATGTAAGATTATAGTAAATCTTTTGCGCGCTCTTTCGGGATTCGTGTGTTGATCGACGAAGGGCGACCATGGAAGTCCATTGTAAAGGCAGCAGGAGGTGAGGCTTAGTTAGAGATATAAGTTGATGTTAGAAATGAGGACCGCGGTAAAGGTCATTTTCCTTGCGGCATTGTCATTGATTACTGCAATGACTACTATAGGATAGTAGCTATAATTATCTATGCACTGTTATAGTAGAGAATAGTGCTAAACATGAATTACCCAGTGAAGTTAGATGGGGAAAAAGCTTAAGAGGTCTTTGATGAGGACCGTGCGTTGAATTTGAGATAGGTGGAAATAGTGTAATTTCACTTTTAGGAAGTTGAAGGCTCGGAAGATTTGGCTTAGAGTTGGGTATGGAAATACCCATATGTGAAAATTTGAGGAAATTTTTTTTCACTTGTTGGAGCAAATGTGAAATGGTGGGAACGAAGGTCATCATATTTAGAGGAGCATGATATTTTGCTCATAAATTAATCTTACAGATGGTTTTAAACTGCAAATTCCCTTGATTTAGAAAGAATAAAGTGAATACAGTTTCTAGGTTATTCACATAAGAATCGGTCAGAGACCGACGATGAATAAAGAGTGACATGGTTAAGTGAACGTAGTACCGGAGTAAGGTATGTACAATGGAGAAAGAGGCTTCTCCAATGGAATTATAGACTCACTAGTAATTGGACTTATGTAGAGTGAGTTATAGTTGTTTTAGTGCAAGATGTGAAATCTGCAATAATAAAAATTAAAGTTATGAGACTTCGTGATTTTTAAGAGTCTAATGGGATAAAAACTCTTGGGATTTGAATTGGAATGTCAGATGTAATTGGGATACGAGCTAATTGTGATAAGCTTAATATTTATTTATATTATAAGTAAGTGAATACTTATGGGATTAAATCGAATATGTATATTCGGGAAATATGGGCTAATGTTACGAGAGATATACACGATTAGACGGATTATACTGTATATATATACGAGCATATTGAGACGTATATATATGATATGTTTAAATATATCTGTATGTGATTGGTATATTTGTATGAAACATACCCCTCGAGTGCTATCATGGGAAGTTATGCATTTTGGGTGAGGCTCCTGGCTTGAGGAACAGGGAGCATATAGTCCCCAGGTCATATTGTCCATTTTATATTGTGTGATTTTTATCAGGAATGAGACGTGGTGGGTATGTTTCGTTCTCATTTCCTCGGAGGAACTATGATTGCTTCCCATTCATTGTGATTTGGTTTTTACCAAGTTGGTGTGATAGTCCGACCGTTGGTACCCAGGATGATGCGTGAGTAATTCCCTGGAAGATGATAGCATTGAGAGACTACATCCATTGAGTTATAGCTCTGAGGGATGGTTATTATACTTATATAGTGTGTGATATATAAGTATGGATATACTTGATGTGTATAGTATAATGTATATATATTTATATAAGATGTGATATATATATATATATATATATACACACACACACACACGAATATACTAAAGAATGGAATGCAAGATAAATTCTGGATGAGCCCGCCTTTATCATATGCTTAG
Source organism: Sambucus nigra (assembly GCA_949130495.1). Classification (NCBI taxonomy): domain Eukaryota; kingdom Viridiplantae; phylum Streptophyta; class Magnoliopsida; order Dipsacales; family Adoxaceae; genus Sambucus; species Sambucus nigra. The sequence continues at coordinate 387,946,355 of OX422214.1, forward strand.
ATGGAACTTTGATGCGGAAGTGTTTCATTACCATGATTTTAGTGCATAGGGACCTTATAGATATAATTTAAGGTATGCATGATTTATTGTTGAGCTGTGAGTTTAAGCTCATTGTTGTTTGCGCTAAGGACTTAGTATTAGTACAAGCGCTTGGTGATGTGGCTCCTGGAAATAATTAAGAGTTCTGACTACATTTTTGTCGATAGGGGAGATGGGATTATCCGAGTGGCATATTTGAACTAGCGGACCTCCACGACCGACAAAGTTAAGTAATAGTGTATAGGAGGGGTTCCTAGTTTGGATTTCGCTTGCGAGACGCTCTATGTACGAACCTTAACAACGTCGGGAGTGGAGAGATGTTATAGAATGCAAGGATGTTGGTTTTGATGATAAGTCACCTAGTGTAGAGGAAACACTATTGAGTGAGAGCCGTTTGATAACTGTATAATTATATAAAGATATAAGTGCTGTGAAGAAGCACTGAAATTTTCCTCTCACCACAAGTATGTGGGTGAGTTAAGGTGAAGGAAATCGATTTGAGACATATATCCAGGTCTTAAATAAAAGGGGAATTCAGAGGAAATACATTTTGGGTATGATGTTAATAATGCTTTTGTCGAGAGTAGGCTCCCTAATTAGTTGGGCTTTCCATTTGGTCAACATGGAAGGATTTTTTTGTGGTAAAAGTACATTAGTAGGTTAACGAATAGGAATTTGAACATCCCGTTGGTGTCCCTTAGGCCATTATATATCGATGACCAACGATGCGAGGGAGTAGTGTAATGGGAGGGTTCCTTGTTTGGATTTTGCTTTGCGAAACGTCCCACACATGAAACCAAGCAAATGTCAGAAGTCGAGAGAGGTCTTGGGCACTAGGGAAATAATTAGAATAGTACTCTTATTATGTGTATTAGAAGCACCTTAATCTTAAGACTACCACGAAGTAAGGGAAATAAGGCACTGATATACGAAGACTATTGTGAGATAACCACAAGAATATCGATGGGATACTCTTAAGAAGGATTGAATTTCCAGGTATCGGGAGAATTAAATTTCAAATTATTCGGGTTAGGGGATACCCAGGTGTTAGTACCAGGCTAATGACATGAGGCCCATCATTTAGAGTGAGTGTGATATATAAAAACGTTTGCAATGGTGGTGCATATATGCATGGATGATAGGGGGCATGGGTACCCTGATTAGTAAATCCCAAAAAATGTCTAAGATGGAAGGACGTGAAAATAAATATGTATAATATATGCCAGAAGGGCGACTATAAACAAGGTAAAATGGTATGACGAATTCAATGTCATGTGAGAATGACGATAATTCAAGCATTTATGTGCAACGAGAGCTAGCACACTCGAGATGGGTTGAAAGGCTGTGGAAATCCATTTGAAAGGTACCTCTTAATGAAAAGGATACTAAATTATTGTGAGAAAGTAGAGAGGAGTCTTACTCGAACGAGTATTGACGAGTGGATTACACATGATTATTTTGTTAGAATACTCCAAGGAAATACGGAGTATATGTAGTACCAAATTCCGAAAGAGTAATGAGAGTTAATACTTATATTATTCGGTATAGGGAATGTAACTTGGAGATTACGAGAGAGATAGTAATCTGAATATTTATACAATACGTAGCGATAAGAATAAAATACGTATGAGAAGTGTATGATTAGGCTGGTAATATGCCTATGAATCTTAATAGGATGTGTGTATGCCTATTATGTGATATTATTATTAAGAGCACTAATGGGTGTTAACCCGGGGGTGCAGGATTAGTATATATATAGGGATGATATGCCTATATGTATATATATGGATTTGTGAATATTTCTACTGTGTGAGACTAGTAGATATGGTATTAATAATAAATATTTTGTGCCCAGTCGTCTTAATAAAAAGGTGTAAGATTTGTGTAAATATATAGAGATGCGGAGACTATATATATATGAGCATACGCCTTGAAATGGCTGGAATATAGTGGGAGACCATTGTGTTAGGCTATATTTAAATTTGGTAAAACTAGGCGTAATGTATATACCGATCCTAGAGTAGTGGTACATGCTATATCCGAATTTTGAGGATGAAATTCTGTTGTAAGGAGGGAAGTATGTAATACCCCGCACTTTTAAAGGTATTTAAATTACACTGTGAATTTAATTTGAGGAATTATTATGAATAGTAATTCTGGGATTAATGAGTGAAATTAAATACAATCAATATTATAAAGTGAATAGTAAATATTAGTTTTTGAGTGACAGATTAATATTTACGTGGATTATATTTCGAGACTAAGTATATGAGTAGATTATTTTTATTACATGTCGCAGTTGGGAAAAGCGATAAAGAAAAATATTTTAAATTGGAAAACACGCGTATTGAACACGTTGGGTCAAAATAGTGAATTTTAGTTAAGTGACTCAGATGGAGATTTTGACTCCGCCATTGGGTTCGGAATGGCCGAGATAGTCAAAATAGAGTACCCGGGGGTAGTATTTGGGTTCCGGGCATTTTTGGACTAGTAGTGACTCGTAAATGAGTACACGAGTCATTTAACAATTGGGTATATACCCAATTTCGAATTTAAAGAGGTGGTAGCCCTCATTTCCCCAAAATATCAGCCATAATAGAGAGAGAGAGAGAGAGAGAGAGAGAGAGAGAAGAGAGAAAGAAGAGAAGAAAGAAAGAGAAGAAAAGAAGAGATTTTCGGCCAAAATTTGCGGAATTCGACTCGTGGTCGTCAGATTTAATCCATGAGGCAAGTGTTTAACTTGCTTTATGATTTAGTGTGTTTAATTTCTCATATGGTAGTTGGTATAAAACTAAAGATTTTTGGGTTGAAGTTTCGTGGATCAAACGGGTTTTCGAAAGATTAAAACGGATATAACTCGATTTATACCCAATTTGAAAAACTTGAAATTAACTGAAATTAATTGTTGGATCTGGGTTCTAGGATGGTTAGAACCCTTTGAATGTGTGTATTTATGGTTATTTGAGGTTGAATGATGATGAGAGAGGAGATAAAAATCTTGGAGATGTTTGAATGGAGGTTTGGATTTTTGAAGAAGATGGTGAATAGTGACCAGCGTCACTTACAGACTATTTCGGATAAGAAGACAACCGATTCAGCTCTCGGTCAAAACACAAAAGTTGTAGCTCTTTTCGATACGGTCGCGTGGGTACTGACCCCGTATTTTTTTATTTTTCTTCGAATTGTTATGATTTTTATAAGATGGCAGTTACAGGTGAAATCACCAACTCGGAAATGCACTCGAAAATTGGAAAAATAAAAGGCTAAAATTGTTTGGAGATAAATATTTGGGGTTCCTAAAAATAGTGTGGGGACTTATAATTTTTTTTTAGTATGACGTGTATTTTGTATTAGTTGAAAGTAAAATCCAAGATTTACCCAAATAGGGGTGTTCGTGAGGAATAATACTTAAAGAGATATTTAGGTGTGATCTGAATATTAAATAAGGGAATATGTATTGAGGTATTTTAATTGTGTGACGGCTTATATTATTGCGAATGAGAATATTCGAGGCTATTGTCTATCTCTATAAGAGTTTGGAGATCATAGCCATAAAAGATTGAGAAGAGATATATGTAGTATATATATCGAGGTTGTTGATATAATCATTGTGCGGTGAGAAAAGTTCAGAAAATAAAATATTTGGGATTGGTAAAATTGACAAATGCGTAGGATATCCAAGATATAAATATACTACGTATGAGATGTATTGTATTGGCTATGAGTATGACCTTATATTATATATGTGTAAAAATCATGCCCGCGCTACTTGCTATCACGGAGGTTACCGCGCCGGGACAGTCTTATCTCGATGGGACCTTTATGGGGGATATTGACTTGTACCATAGAACATAGGATTCCTTGGTACGGGCTATCTAATTGATGGTCAGACGGTCCTAAGAGACGTGAGGGTATGTGCTGACCTCTTAGTAACTTGGAACTATGCTTCGCCTCCATTTGTATGTGTTTTGTGTTAATACAGTTCGAGAGTGATTCCGAACTAGTATTTCCCTTAGTTTGTGTGATACGGGGACTTGATAGCAGAGTATGCCAGCACCATAGATCTTATGTGGGGTGCCGTTAGTATATATATTATATGTGTGACTAATATATATACGTATATTTATATGAGAACTTTCTACTGTGCGTATAAGTAGATAAGTAAGGAATAAATGCTTCAACTTTATAACGATACAAGGGGTTTCTTAACCAGGGTGCAATAGTGCGATATATTGTTATATAAATTGATGTGTATGCATAAAGAGAATAATGTGCGTATACCGAAATCTTATTTGGTGTTCTATATGGATAACTAATATACTTGTTGTGAAAAGTATATTGTATATATGAGATGAGATATCATATAACCTAACCCTGTATAAAAAGGAGAAGAATGAATAAAGTGATATACTCCTTTCGGTAGATTTATATCCGGATTCATATGAATATGGATCATAGGTTCTAATGAGAACTATCAATAAATACGGGATGGTATACTTATGTTATGTACTGAAGGCCTAATGGATCCCGATGATCAACATTGTCACGTAGTAGTGTATCGGGGGGGTTCCTTATTTAGATTTCGCTTCGCGAGACACCCCATGCACGAACGTAACGTAATGATGAGAATGGGGAGAAGTTTAGTCCTTAGTACCCGAATTGATGAGGTTTATTAGAAGATGGGTGATTACATTAGTTAGGCAGGGTAGCTTAACTAGGTTGTTTAAAATGGTATGCGCTAGTTGTGCACTGTTAGAAGAGGGGCGAGGTGTATCTCATGTGAGAGCGATACCAGTTTAAATATGAGAAATAACATATTTTAAAATATGGATTTTAAGCACTTGCTAAAATGTTTTCTAGAATCGGGCTCTGATCCATTTATCTATTTTCCCTCTTGCTATATCTATATTTATATCTCTATATATATAGGTGTCTAGACACAGGGACGCCTGGATGATGATTCTTTCGAGTCAGACATTTGTTGCAGCAGCTGTGGATGCAAGCAGGTTTATATTAGACGCTTCCATCATTGAGATCTAGATAGGAGGTATTGTAGAAACATTCGGGCTTATGGCCCAAGTATACTCATTTATTCTTTTATTGCCTTTTAGTGCGGCATTCGATTTGGTTGTATTATTGTACCGAGTGTTCGGTTATTTAATTTTATTTTATTTCATTTCAGTTGGTGCATGTAAACTATTGTAATTGTTTTATTTGAATGGTTTGGTTAAAAAGATTTGTTAATTTAAAATTTTGACGCCGGCCTAATAGGATATTAATAATTAAATTGGTTTCGACAGTGATGCTAAGAATGAACTATATGAGACTCCTGTTTTAATGTTATATAGGAGTGATTGTCCGATATTTTATTAGGCAGGGTGTCACATTTTTGTATACTGAACATGTTATTTACTCTATTGTTTCGATTAGATTCAATGAGATAGCATTTTAAGTTGATGTAACTATTTTTGTCCATTAAAGTTGATCTGATTGTGAAAAATTATTATACCTTTTGTAAGTATGTTCCCAATAGCATTTTCTATTGTCGACTCGAAGAATGATGATAATTAGGAGTGTTTTAAGTACAATTAGTAGAAGTTCTTCCGAAGTCATGTATTTTCACATTTGTTTGGTATTGTCAAATTTGTTCCAGTTTTTTCCCACAAGGGAACCATGCCTACTGTTTGCATCATTTAAAGTGTAATTTAAGGGATAAGGTGTTGGGAATGAATTCTAGTGCAAAAGAGAGTAATATGACATTATTTTTGTTATGTGTGTATGCAACTACGAAGGCTATCTTTAAGCGATAATGCATGTCGCTACTTGAGGAAGGTGGTTGATTAAGGTGCGAAAAGTGTGCGCGTGTAAAGTGCACAGTCGTTGTTTTCGTTTCGCCAACTCAATACAAAAACCTAAGTTATTGCTACACTTGCGAGGCAAGCACAACGGTAAGTCGATTATCGAAAATCCACAGAGACGAGATGTTAGAATTTAAGTGATTTAATACTCCGAAATAAAAGTGTAAAAGATGATTACAAACTAAAAGGAAAAGTTAATCGAGGCAATGTGTTGAAACAATATTATGAAAGCGAGTAAAACCACAGGTTGCATCGAATATTCCTCACCCGAGCTAACTAGTATAAAATGGTTACATGGGTCGACGAGTTATTACAAATGCGTCTCGTTTCGACAGTTAATTAAATCAAGGGTTGTTACGTCCTAAATCATCATAAAAGCCTAATATGATTTTGACGTCAATAAATATCCCGAAAATTACGCGCGAAAGGTCGTAAGCACGGGACATACATGATATGCCCTGTCAAATCTCCTAGGCGTAAAAACTAGGACAACGCACCCGAAATAGACCCGTAAACTCCATCACCAAAGCAAAGCAATGCGTCAACCCGAGTGAGTTCAATTCAAACACAACCTAATTTAAGTTACCTAGAAAGCATCGTAAAAACGCGGTAAATGGAAAGCGATAAATAAACACGGTAAATCTATACTAGAAAGCAAGTAAATAAAATCATGTAAATAAAGCAAGAAAACCTAAATTAGAAAGCTTGTAAATTAACTAGAGAGCAAGAAATGAAGAAATACAAACTATATTAATGGAGAGGATGATGACTAGTCAACATTCAAGCCCAAAAGTGTGTCAATCAAAGAAGAAATGAAGAAGAACTAAGCAAATCACCCAAACCCTAACTATTCTATCTTCTAAAACTATCTAAAAACATTCACCTCTGTTTATTACATCAACATTGGCTTATATACCAAGTGGGAATTAAATTAGAAAAGAAAAGAGAAAAGAAATGCAAAATATCTGCTGAAAAATAGGGGGTCGATCGATCTACCATTTGGTCGATCGATCGATCATATAAGACGGGGCAAAAATGGGAAGGGTCGATCGATCTACCATTTGATCGATCGATCTACCAAGCAGGGGCAGACTGCAGTTTTCTCTTGTTTTGGCTTGCATTTCTCCTTTGCTAAAATAGCCGTAACTTCTTCGTTATGAATCGGAATCGCGCACCATTTGTGGCCACGCGAAGCTTGCGAGGAGGGATACAACTTCCATGAAGATGTTGGGCTAGGTACCCAATCCGTAAAATGACTAAAATGCCCTTGAACATGTGATTGTGTACGGGAATCGAGCGAAATGCGTCCGAACTTCATACTTAGTACCTAAATACCTACAAAAGCCCAATTATACCTCATATAGCATGTTAACAATATAAACAGAGGTTGTATGGTTAAAGGGATTAAATATAGAGATTAAGGCACCCAAGGGAGCTAAAATGCGTAGGTTCGACGGATGAAATACGCGATATTTGCGTATTATCACACTCCCTAACTTCCACATTGCTAGTCCCTAGCAATAGGATGCAATAAGAACTACAAGCAAACCAAAAACAGGAGATAGTAGAAAAGTATGGTATAAAAGCAAAAGGCCACTTTCGCGGGCGATTCGATTGCATTTAGCATATGCAATAAGCCGTTAAACCCCTAGGTCACCCTAGTGGACGAGTGTCGTCTCGTGAGGGTTTTCAGAGATGGTACCCACAAACATCACATGGTTTCCTCAAAATATGCCCAACCCAACATGCGACAAGCCCAACAAAAGCAAAAAGGATTTCATACACATTATTAGCACATTGAATGAATTCAAACAAAAGTCCAAATCATTAACATTATAGAATGCACCTCATAGAATTGAAACCTTAAAATGTGGGAGGGGAGCGAGCACATGCAAAGTGTGATTTGACAAAAAACTTATATAAACCTGATAAACATTAAAGCAAGCATATATTCAATCCTCACGGGCATTACACTCACCAAGGGAATTCACTCGAAACAGGGAGGTAACATGGAACATGTGGGCTAAAGAGTAAATGTAAATGGAAACTAGGCCGCACACATGTCAAAAATGAAGAACGCTATATATAAAATGAAAAATGTAATATCAATGAAAGGATACCACTCATTAAAGGGGGCAAAATGCATTTTCACAGATTATAAAAAGTATTTAAACCTTTGAATTACATCAACCTAAGATCTCATAGGACTTGTATAGGTTTATAATGTAGGTATGGCTAGGGTATGAAATAAATGGAATGTATGTACAGATTCAAAGTGTTCGGGATGAAAACTCGGGATAATGAGAAAATGCGGGCAATATCAAAATTGGAAAACAATTTCCAAAAAGGCATTACATATATCAATTGGAGAGTACTCAAAGCTTATTGAACTATATACACAACATTTACAACTTTCTCTTTCTTTTTCTTTTCTTCTTTTTCTCATTTTTCTCTTTTGTTTTCTTTTGCTTTTTGCTTTCTCTTTTTCTTCACTTTTTTCACTACTTTCTTTTCTTTACTTGTCAAACTCTCATATGCCTAAATTGCAACCGACATCACAACAACAACATTCAATCCCAAGTAACATTCCAAACAAAGGTATGGAAAGTGTATGTATGGGCTAAAAATCCAATTTAGAGTTGGTTATGGGATTGGGGTTATGAAACGAAAGGCTATATTTAGGCTCAAAGGGGTTAACGAGGGTAAACATATAAGGGTGAGGTCAAGGATAATATGGGTGATATATCAAAGATGGCCTATGATCATTTCATAAAGTTTACACAATTTTCGAGTCAAAACAATACATGAAAATCATGATCAAGTAACACAATTCAAGTATGAACTCAATTAATGAATGATCAAATGAAAGAATAGAGAGATTACCAACGAATTCAACATTTTCAATGAGAAAAGAATAGTGTATAACACTCACAAACGACGAAAGGTACAAAGCTTACTCAGTGTAAGTATATACAATGCAACAAAAGATTACTGAGTTATAAAAATCTTAAACCAAATCAATATGACGATAAAAGTGCATGTGCTCATGGGATTAAGGTTTAATTCGTGAAGTTATTCATAATATCAATAAGTGAGACTAAAGTCTAATAACTTCTAAAATCGAGAACATGCATCGTTGAGTGGTCTATTGGATCGGGCAATTATTGACATTTATCATCAAAAACAAAGGCAAAAAGCCCCAAAAAGGAGAAAAAAGAAAGAAAATCTTTTTGAAATTTTTGAATTTTTCTAAGAAAAGCATACTAAGTAACTAACATGTGAGCAAAAACATGGACTAAAATAAGAAATGGATAGAATATCCCATACCCCCTAACTTAAAACTTGACATTGTCTTTAATGTGAATTAAGAACCAAGTTAAGAGAGGAAAAGAGCGATATTACCCAAAAGTGGAGCGATCCCCATAAGAACAAGTCCAAAGAATCTACAAAACAAGTTAGTACCGAGCATAGCAAAAAGAAATAATGAAAAGTTAACTAATTACACTAGACTAAAATAAAAAAAAATAAAGAATAAAAAGCTAACTATATAGAACCTACTATTTAGGCTTCACACTAACTATACACTAGAAGTCTAAATAGCTGAGGGTCCACCATAAGAACAATTTGACTTTGGAGGATAACCAATGAACCCTCACATACAAGCATGCCCTTCGAAAAATATGAATTCCGTTTGAACAACGGAAGGCATGTGTAAGGTGTAAGAAAGGAACCATCGCCAATTAAAATTTTTGGAGGGACGATGGGGCGTTTGGATTGAATGGGTGAAAAAAACAAGTGGGGACCGAGAAAAGTCGAATATCCTCCCAAGGATTTTGAAGTTGGAATGGGAGGCGGCGCACACAAAGGCAAAGATGCGATTGTGGAGGGAGACTCGAGCAAGTACTCCTCATCGGCGATATGGTTTAAAACATTAATGTTCAAAACCGAATCATCGGGTACTTGTAATGGTGTGGTAATAGAGAATGAAAATGGGGATGAAAGAAATTCAAACTCGTGAGATGAATCATCATCGCATGAAGTTAGAATTTCAAAGGAAATAATATCATTTTCAATGAAATGTTCTTTGGGGGCCAAAGAAGAAATCATTTCATTGCAAATAGATATTATGTTATTTTCATCCTCACTTTCAATATCTATTACCCAATGGGCAAAGTCTAGAATGGCTTGTTCCAAAGTAGGCACAAGTACCTCATTTGGTTCAAAACATTCCTCGACCTCGAAAGTCTCGGAAACAAAATCGTCGTCGGACTCAAAATATAAATCCAACTCATGTTCCCACGAACGATTTTCTTCCCGATAATGATTTTCAAGTTTCTCGTTGTCATACATACGCAAACCCTCACCGAATGTCATAGGTCGAGGTGCGGATGCATGAAAATGGGAACTTTGAAAATTACCATCGGACTTAAACGAAAACTCATTAATATAGGAATTTTGAAAATTATTCGAATTCGTTTCAAAATTCCTATTATAAGGAAGTAAAGGCCCAAAATCATTGTCATCATCATCAAAATTCCAATAACCTAGATTTTGACTTTCGTTATACTCGCCCAAAGTCATATTTGATTTTGTAAATTTTTGGGATTCTAAGTATTCACCGAAAGTCATAGGTTTGTGAGAATTTTGAGAATTATAATAATGATTACCGAAAGAATTGGAATAAGACATGCTTACCCCAAAAATGGCTCGAAGTGGCGAATTCCACAAAGTAGGTGCGCGCGGGAAAAATTCAAGCGTTTTCTAAGTGCTCAAATGTGGAAGTCCTGCAAAAAGGTTCGCAAATAATACAAATAGAAAGAAAATACTATGAAATACTAAATCAAATAAATTCTAAAACATCAAGTCCCCGGCAACGGCGCCATTTTGATTAAGGTGCGAAAAGTGTGCTCGTGTAAAGTGCACAGTCGTTGTTTTCATTTCGCCAACTCAATACAAAAACCTAAGTTACTGCTACACTTGCGAGGCAAGCACAACGGTAAGTCGGGTATCGAAAATCCACAGAGACGAGATGTTAGAATTTAAGTGATTTAATACTCCGAAATAAAAGTGTAAAAGATGATTACAAACTAAAAGGAAAAGTTAATCTAGGCAATGTGTTGAAATAAGATTATAAAAGCGAGTAAAACCATAGGTTGCATCGAATATTCCTCACCCGAGTTAAGTAGTATAAAATGGTTACATGGGTCGACGAGTTATTACAAATGCCTCTCGTTTTGACAGTTAATTAAATCAAGGGTTGTTATGCCCTAAATCATCATAAAAGCCTAATATGATTTTGACGTCAACAAATATCCCAAAAATTATGCGCGAAAGGTCATAAGCACGGGACATACATGATATGCCCCGTCAAATCTCCTAGGCGTAAAAACTAGGACAACACACCCGAAATAGACCTGTAAACTCCATCACCAAAGCAAAGCAATGCGTCAACCCAAGTGAGTTCAATTCAAACACAACCTAATTTAAGTTACCTAGAAAGCATCATAAAAATGTGGTAAATGGAAAGCGATATATAAACACGGCAAATCTATACTAGAAAGCAAGTAAATCAAATCATGTAAATAAAGCAAGAAAACCTAAATTAGATAGCTAGTAAATTAACTAGAGAGCAAGAAATGAAGAAATACAAACCATATTAATGGAGAGGATGATGAATAGTCAACATTCAAGCCCAAAAGTGTGTCAATCAAAGAAGAAATGAAGAAGAACTAAGAAAATCACCCAAACCCTAACTATTCTATCTTCTAAAACTCTCTAAAAACATTCACCTCTGTTTATTACATCAACATTGGCTTATATACCAAGTGGGAATTAAATTAGAAAAGAAAAGATAAAAGAAATGCAAAATATCTGCTGAAAAACAGGGGGTCGATCGATCTACCATTTGGTCGATCGATCGATCATATAAGACGGGGCAAAAATGGGAGGGGTCGATCGATCTACCAAGCAGGGGCAGACTGCAGTTTTCTCCTGTTTTGGCTTGCATTTCTCCTCCGCTAAAATCGCCCTAACTTCTTCGTTATGAATCGGAATCGCGCACCGTTTGTGGCCACGCGAAGCTTGCGAGGAGGGATACAACTTCCATGAAGATGTTGGGCCAGGTGCCCAATCTGTAAAGTGACTAAAATGTCCTTAAACATGTGATTGTGTACGGGAATCGAGCTAAATGCGTCCGAACTTCATACTTAGTACCTAAATACCTACAAAAGCCCAATTATACCTCATATAACATGTTAACAATATAAACAAAGGTTGTCTAGTTAAAGGGATTAAATATAGAGATTAAGAAATTTAAGTAATGCCTTTTTCAAGGGAATGACATATGGAGAAATGTGTTCGAATGTTGCAAAGTCGTTTAACTCATGGATTCGTGATGCTAGACACCTTCTTATTACTAATCTTGCTGAAACCATATGATCAAAAGTAATGAAAATGAGTGCAAAATGTAGGGACAAAGCTAAAGGATGGAAGTGTTATTTGTTCTTTGAGATTGATCGTCGTCTACAAGAGTATCTAGAGATTGGAAGAACCTAGACTGTTAGCAAATCAAATGAGTATGTATTTGAGGTAATAGAAAAATACTCATTCGATGTTGACACATTGAATCAAACATGTTTGTTGTACTATGAATATGGTATGACCACCAAACCAATTAGACGATGATAGTTGGACTCCTTTCTCTTAGAAAAGGAGGTCGTCTCAACTACCAACCTAGTCAGCCAAGGCAATTTTGGTTGAACCCAGTATCACAAATGGTGATGTTATCCCATGAAGCTCACAACAGTTAACACTGCTATACAACATCATCAAAGTAGGCATGTATTATGTGATTGGGTGACGTCAGCAGTACACCCTGCGTGGGGGAGATATGCAAATATTTGCCATGAGCTTTATAATAACTCCATGATTATTTTTCCACTTGCATGTAGTGGTTTACATGCCTAACCTATAAAGGAATGAAATTGGTCCCTCTCTATTTTCTCTCTTCTAATAGCCTATAAATAGCCCACTACGCCCTCATGGGTAGGGATCGAGAAATTTTTCCGTATTGTTATGCTTTCCAAATCTAGAGTGAACTTGAGAGCTTGTATTCAGTCCTCACATATGGCTTCTTCCCATTAAATCTATAATAGCACATGTGGATGTAACACCTATTTGGGCCGAACCACGTAATCTAGTTTTATTCTCTTAATTTGGTTTCATTGTCTTTCTCTTACCCCTCTACAATTATGTGATTATATCTCTTTATCTATTATTATTTATAGTTAGTGTGTATCTGCTGAGATGAAATTTATATACCAGCTTTAGACATTAACAGAATGACATTGTCAGTGGGAAATTGACAAGACGTTTATTGCTTTCCACCATTATTGATTTTTAAAACTCGAGGATAACTAGTTATAGGAAAATAGTGAATCGTAATTCGATTCATTTGTGCTTCGTTGGGTTAGAGTAAAATTAACATACAAATCTCCTTTCAATTCTCTTTAATTCCTTGAATCTACCATTGGATCTAGTTTTTCCTGCTTTAAATCTTCTTTTCTATATAAAAAAAATTATCACAGTTGTTGTACTCTATTTTTTATGTTACGGTGCTCTGTTTTTTTTTAAATTCCATAAAGATGGGTGAAAACCCATAAAGTAGTATAGCCATTGAGAGAATTCCACCTACCACACCTGTGGGTATAAGATATCTGCAGGGAATATTACAGTGCTTGTCTAGAGGCCAAGAGACTATACAGGATAACATCAGGCAACCGACGCATAGTATTCTAGCGAGACAGAATAGGCTTAAAAGGAACCCAATTACTTAACAGGGGGTGAAAGATGATAGAAGGAGAGAGATGCCTCCTGCAGCCCCGTACGAGGACATAAGGCAAACACACCACGAAAGAGCTGTGGAAAATCCTAGACAGTTGGATTTGAATTCCAAAGGAAAAGGTAGCTGTAAGGACAAAATTCCCAATTGACTCCATTGTTTGTTTAATTGACTTATTCTCATAACAAGACACGTTTGAGTCATAGGTAGATTTTTATTATCACGATCCCACACAAACTATGCCGTATTGAAGTTTATTAAAGATGATGCGATAAAACTTCAAAGATTTATCATGTCGATTTATGGTGCATATATCGCCTTCAAGTCAAATTACGCTCCGAGATCACTCAGGTATGAATGCATAATTTTAATGGGACTCAAAATTTATTTAAAATTTTTTAAGGATGTTATTTTATGAAAGAAATAATTTTAAAATGTGTTTAAAGAGTTTTAAAAGGATTACACTTCGTTTATTCTGAGATAAAAATGGTTTAGAGTTGTGTGAAAATCAAACACACGTGTGCAGTCATTCAAACGACCATAGCAGTCGCTCGAGCAACATGCCTATGTCGTTCGAGCGAGATGTCGACTTAAGAAAAATATTTAAGCTGTGTTTTCTCAAAAATTTCGTAAGGTATGCAATCTGAAATACAATTTAGGAACCAGTACATTTTCTGCACAAAATTTTCTAAGGTTTTCTAAGTCTAAAACATCCTTAGAGTTTCAAAGATCCGAGATTTCATTACTATGTGATATAGTGATATTTGTTTGCACTATTTGGAGTTTGTTCCACATAGAACTTTGCTGGGTTTTGCGTTGAAGAAGCGAAAAAGCCGTGTTCAATATCATAGACGTTACAAGCCTTATCGGTGGACACCGAGACATACGTGGACGTGTGTGTTGTGGACGAGCATCGTTGAAGAAGGATTTTATGTATGGGCACTACGGAGGAGTGGTTGAAGATCAGAAGATCGTCAAGTCTCGTGGGAATTGAGTCATTGAGTAAGACTTTCGTTTGTCCCTTGTAATTACACATCATAGTGATTATCTAGTTTGGGTTGTCCGAGGTTTTTTCCCTTAGTGGTTTCCTCGTACATCCGGCGTAATGAACTTTTTTTCCTTACTTTATTTGCTTTAATCACTAGATGCATATTTAGAATTGATCAAGGTAAAATTTGTTTAAGTTAATATTGGTTCACAACTTTGTGCAAATTAAAAATTGGAAAAAGATTTTTCATAAAAAGAAAATTATTTATCATCCTTTAAAAAACTTTCTGCATAGAAAAAGGGTCCTACAAATTGGTATCAAATATAGAAACATATTTTTATTGTGTTGATCCCTTGTGTTTTTCAGGATAAATTTTGGTGGTTTTGAAAGTTTTGTGCTCTTATTTTTTATGGCACAAATTATGCTTATTGGAAAATGCGAATGGAAAATGTTTTAAAATCCATTTATGAGCGTGTGTGGTTAGCGGTTGAAAAGAGTTGGTCACCACCAGTCACACGAGAGGGTGAGGTCACTAGTTTGAAACCCGTTGAGTCATGGATCAAGGTTGAACATAGGCTTTCACTTTACAACTCTAAAGGTTTGCACATAATTTCCTCACATGTCACATCGAAAGAGTATAATAGAATCATGACTTGACAAACTTCAAAAGAGGCTTGGGGTACACTTGCACTTACTCATGAGGGCACTAGCACGATTAGGGCATCTAAGCCACAAAGTCATACTACACAGTTTGAGACAATTAAGATGTTAGAGAGTGAGTCATTTGATAAGTTTTATGTTGGGTTGTCTACTATTATCAACTCGTCGTTTAACTTAGGAGAGAAGATTCCCGACAACCGTGTGATAAAGAAAAATTTTGAGATCTTTATTGAGTAAGTTTGATGTAAAAGTGACCATTTTAAACTCCTTAGGTATGCTTGAATTGATGAAAGTAGAAGAGATTATAGGCGACCTACAAACCTATGAAATCAATATGTTTACCTCCAAGCAAGTGCCAAAGAAAGAAAAGGATGTTGCTTTGAAAGCTCAGAAGGAGGAGAATAAAGTTTCGGATAACGATTCTGATTCCAATTTTGAGGATGTCACCTTGTTGGCAAAGAAGTTCAAAAATCTTCTTAAATTTCAAAAGCAATCGAAAGATGCCAAAAAGTTTGAGAAATTTAAGAACAAGGTAGAGTCCACCCCTAAGGACAAGAGTGAGAAATTTAATAAGGTTGAGTCGGATAGGTGTTTTGGGTGTGAGGGGTATGGTCACAAAATTGCTGAGTGTCTCACTAGACTTAAGAAAGAGGGTAAGAAACTGATAGCCTATAGTTCCTCCTTAAGTGATAGTGATATGGAAGAGGGAGATAGTTCCCCAATGAGAGCAAGTTTGTTGCTTTCTTTGCATGCCATGTGAGCGACGACGATAAATCTTCTCATGAAGATTCTCATGTGTATAACACTTCCATGGACATTTAATCCCAAGTGAGTGAGGGTGAAGTGAGTTGTAATACCCCGTATTTTCGAAGACTTAAATAATTATGTGATTTATTATTGCGGGTTTAATTAAATTAAAATTTGAGAATTAATTATTTATCCGGATTTAATTTGAATATTTACAAACATGACGAGAACTTAGTAATTTTGATATTACTGTGACAATAAGTAATATGCAATGACGATTTTATATAACTTGTCGTGATAGAGAAATACTATAGTTGATATATTAAGTCGGGACCCGCGTGTGAGTCGTGTCAGGATTAATTAAGTAGAATATAAAGGTAAATTATTTTTAAGTAACTCGTATGTTCATTTTGAGTGCGCCATTGAGTCCATAAGGGTCGAGATAGTCAGAAAACTCTACCCGAGTATTTTAATTGGACCCCGGAATATTTTTAGGCCAAGCCGGCACCCGGTAGGGGTAGTTTTGTAATTTGGATTTTTGGAGGAATTAAATGGAAAAAAATTAGAGGAATATTATATCAGCTAATTGGAGACAATTAGGGTTAGGTTAAACGAAAATCAAGAGAGAGCCATAGTGGGTGAGGGAGAGCAATTTCCAAAGGAGGAGAAGCTATATTCACCACCTTACACAACAACCACCACCATCGTGTAGATCGGAACGCAAGGAACGCATCCTACCAACAACATCAACGGATCAGACGTTCGAAATCGAGGCAAGTGTTTATTTCTTGCTTTCTTTAGCGATAATTATGTTCATGTTAGTCTAGGTTAATAAACCTATGTTATGAAAGTTAATTCGGGTGAAAATTGGAGAATTAAATTATGATTATGGACTGATTGGTTTAGTAGTTTAATTCCTTCATGTATGTTGAGGTTTAATCATGAAATTGGAAATAAAATTGATGAACGAATTAGGGTTGGTCCGGTTCTTTAATTGAAAATTTTGAAACTAGGGTTCTTATGGATTAATATGGGTGTTTCATGTAATCTTGATGATTTATAACGAATTAATGATCCTAGGATGTTGTTGATGATATATAATCTTGTTATTACTGATTGGGATTAATGATGAGAAGATGGGGATTAAACTATAGAGGTTTTTAGGCTTAAAAAATGGAGGAAATCGCAGAAATCTGGTGAAGGAGAGGACACAGTGCAGGTCGCGCAATGTCGCGCATAGTGGTTCGAACGAGATTGGTATCTCGCGAGAAGTGGTTCGAACGACAATGGAATGTCGTACGGAGTTTAGTTCGAGCGAGATTGGCATCTCGCGTGATGTGGTTCAAGCGATAACCTAATCTCGTTTGAACGAGATCAGGCCTGGTTCGAGCGACAGTTTACATTTTTGGGAATTTTCAGAATGGTCCAAATTAGTATGGCACAGTAATCTGAATGAGGAAACAATATTTTGGGAAAATCAGTATAGTACAGGATTGTTAAGAAGTATATGAGGATAAATACTTTAAATATTTGGGACGGTGATTTTACCTTAAAGATTACGAGAGAGAGATAATCATAATTGTAAATGCATCGAGAGTATTAAGTGATAAATACTTACGATATTAGTCCTAACGATATGGAACTTATAAGAGTAAAATGTAGTGGTTACTTTTGGGGACATCTTATGATTGTGTATTAAGGATTTTCGGGTGACTTATTATCCTTAGAAAAATATTACAAGAAAGGGAATAATGTAACTTAAAACACGTGGATAGTATTTAGTGATAATAATACTACGTATGGAATATGACATTAGGTTGTGTGCATACCGTTTGATTTGATGGGTTGTGTGCATACCTATATTTGATATATTATGTGTATGACATACTTACCATACTTGCTATCACGGGGGGTCGACTTTCGAATCAGGGCCATCTAATCTCTGTGTTGCCTACGGAGGGGATTTAGATCGATACCTTAAGGACATAGGACTGTGAATAGCTTATTTGTGAGTTAATAAGTCAGCTGACCATGGGAGCGTAGGTATGTACGTGACCCATGGGTATGTCAACTATGTTGGCCTCCAATATGTGTGATTTTGCTTATTGTAACGGTTCTTGATAGATTTGGAACATGTAGCCCTCATGTATGTGATGTACCGGGATTTGATAGCAGAGTATGTGTGCATCGCAGCTTAGCCTAGGGCTGCCCTATTTGTATATTTGTGCTGAGAATAATATACGTGTGTTTATAACGAACTCTTTCGTAAAGTATGTAAGTAAATAGTAAATACTTGACTGTAGTGTGATAACACTTGTTTAAAATGATAAATGTCGAGATCAAATACAAAATACTACTTCGAGGGGTAATTGGATGGATAAGCCTTTCACCTTGTTAGAATGCATCAGATGGCTATGTTGGATTAGATGTACGTTAGGTGTGCACACTAGTCGAGAGGTGAGAATCTCATATGAGAGTTCGAACTAACATGCATATAATATTTGCTTTGATGCAGTTTTAAATACTTGCTAATAAATATTTTTACACATTGGGTTCTGACCCCTTTCTTGAATCTCTTTTCTCTTTTTCTATATATATATGTATTAGTACAGGTGCCCAGCCACAGGGACAGCGGTTCTAGACACTTGGAAGGTTTGCCGAGCTGCAGCTGTTGTGGAAGTTGCGAGTTATTGAGATTAGATGCTTCTCTCATTTCTTTCAATTCCTGGTTCAGATATTTCAGTTCGGCCATGTGTCGCCCATTCTCATTAGCAGAGTTATGTTCAGTTTACTTAGTAGTTCTTCTCAATTGGTTTGAGTATTTATTATGGTTTGATTTGTAACTATGAACTGGAAGGTTTTATCCAATCGTATCTATTCAGTATTTGATTCAGTCAGCATTTAATTCTTGTGTATGGTTTAAAATTCCATGTTCCGAATTTCGAAATTAATTGGTTTAAAGTAAAATTGGAAAATGTTTTGACACTAGCTTAATTAAATGTTAGGTAAGTAATTAGATTTTAGTTTTCGACAGTGATGCTAAGAATGAACCAACCGAACATTCTCTTATAAATTTTATAAAGGACTGATCATCCGATATTTAATTGGGCGGGGTGACATAGGTGGTATCAGAGTATCAGGTTCTTGTATCCTTTAGGATCTGTACGGCTTATTACGTTTCAGCTTAGCGTTCTTTAATGTAGGATCTTATTCTAAGATTGTTGTATTCCACTACATATGCGAATTGTGCTCTCCTACGATTTAGTTTAGTGAAGTCAGTTCATATGCGAGAGTGATTGGACTTCGTACTTCGAGCAATATGGGACGACCAGCGAAGGGCGTTAGCGGGACTGCAGGAGGAGGAAAATAATTGAAAGTTGTGAAGCATTCGGGGAACAGTGATCGCGGTAGAAGTCACCAACAGTAATATCTAAGTGTGATGGGCCAATGGGGGAGATAATCCAAAGGCAATAATGTAAAGTAGAGTGTAGTGACATGATAAGCACCCAAAAGTGTATAATTTATACCCCGAATATGTGCATTTTAGTCCCTCGTTTTAATTAAAATTGGCCTTATGTCGTATTTTATTATTTTTGAGGTCAATCAGCAGTCGCATTAACAAATAATGCTAAATCAGTACAATTACGACTCAATAGCGATCAAAATCTTACATCGAAGAAATCAAAGGAGCCCGCAAAGTCTGAGTCCATATTTGAGCGTGCCAAGATGTGTTCCGATGCCCCGAATCAGTCCCGTAACCTTAACCTAGCCCAGACCGAGCCCAGCCCATACCCCGAGCCGGTGTGTGTTAGTTTGTGCCTCTTTATTATTTTTCTAGATTTTTATTTTTAGTCATTTTATTTTTAGGATTTATTTAGAATTTTTTAGGATTTATTTTCTATTTTTTAATTCTTTATTTTGATTTTGATTTTTATTACTTTTTAGTTTTTAATCTTTATTTCATTTTATCATTGTTCTTTGGATTTGTTTTTAGGAATTTAATTTATTTAGTTTTAGTTTTAATTTATTTAGTTAGGGTTTTTAGTTTATATAGAGTTTTATTTATTTATTATTATTTCTTTTTAATTTTTTTAGTCTCTTAGTAATAAATTAGAATTTCTCTAGATTTTTATTTTTTATTTTATTTCTAGTTTTAATTTTTTTTTAGTGTGTCATTTTTTTAGGGGTCCAACTTAAACACACAAATCCACTACACACTAGCCTACACCCAACACCTTCACCCACACCATATTATTCTACACCCTCACATACCAAATTACCCTCCATACACTATTCATCATCTCCTACCTCCATCCCACACCCTCATTTTCTCTCTCCTACCCCATACCCTCACTCAACCTCAACCTCCACAGCTATACAACCAAACAAAAAGAAAAAAAATAAAACCCACGAGCCCTCTCGTCCTGCTCAACCCGAGCTCTGATCGCGACCCCCTCTCACTCCTGCCAAGCCCATGGCCGACCCAGTTTTGGCGACCCCAAACGTGGGCCTCCTGACCCGCGAACTTCTATCAAACCCGTGAGCCAACCTCAAAACCGGACCCGCATTAGCCCATATCCGAGACGCTTTGCGACCCCAATTCCTTGCCCAACTCCATCCATCTCGACCAACATACCCTCAACCAATCCCAAAAAAATCGGAGTTGATCCAAAGCCTTAAGAGAAATAAATTAAAATCCCACAAAAATCTCTTCTCAAGAAGGCAACATCGTGGGTTATAAAACAAGAGCATTGGCTTCTCATAGAAGACTCTCATCAGAAAAGAAAAGAAGACACACGTAGAGAGAGAAAAAGACAGTGTATATTATGTACAGTTTAGGTTCATAAAAAAAATTTCGAAAAAATTAGTTTAGTTTTAGAATAAATTTTTAGGTTTGTTTTTTATTCTTTTTGATGTAATCAAGTGCTGGATTAGTGAGAAGATTGAGACACATTTCATGAACGCGATTCGACAAGGAGACTTGCGTATTGTATTCTATTTCTCTATTCAAATTTATGTCATCTTTTGATATTTTATTGAATGTTATTTACTCTAACATGAGAATGTTTGGCTAAACACCCCGTTCAAGGGGTGGGATGCACTACAAATGATATTAATTTAATTAATTGGTTTCATTAATTTTATATTTTTAGGTAAATTAATTTTAAATGTCACCAATTAATTTATGTAATGAGAGTTAGTAAATTAATTAAACGAATTAATGTTTGAATTTAGGAACCGAACTAGAGATAGGTTTTTTCGAAATTTGAATATTAATTCGGTGTTGAAATTTGAAGATTGCTATTGTTTTCGTTAAATTGATCCTAGCGGGTAATTTTCTAAAAATAGTGTAGTCCTAATTTTTCATCGTGTGACATTTTTAAATTAATTTTCTGCAAAAGATTTTATTAAATTTATAATTTTAACGAGAGTTAGATTATCGATTTAATATTATCTCGAAATATTTCAAAATTAATAAATTGAGAAATTAAAATAATTGAAAATGCAGTGTAATCCCATCTCTTGACTTTCTCACATATTTTGCACTCGGTTGCACATTCTTTTTCATTATTTAGTATTTTTATAATTTATAGCATTTGTTAGTTAATTTTTCTCTTGAAATTGTTTTTAAAAATAAAAAATAAAAAATAAAAAAATATTTTAATAAAAAAAAATTGGAATTGCACGTTTTCACATTAATTGTTTCACCTTGAAAGTTGGATTGATACACGTACTTACCGCAATACGAGTTATTTTTAGACAAGTTTTGTAGGTACTCAAGGGAATTTTGAGAGTGACTTTTGTACAACAACGATACATACACAATAAAGCTATTTATCAAATGGCGCCGTTGCCGCTTTCTTGACGTGGAGACATGATTGAAGACTTGTAATTTTATTTTTATTTTTTTAGTGTAGTTCTTCCTCCCTCCTCATTAGACTAGTTGTATAGGATTTTTACATCTTGGTATTTATTTTGGTGCATTTTGACACCGATTTTTGTAATAATTATTCATAAAAAAAAGCGAAAAGGGAAACCGGACAAGGTAGAGAGAGGGCGTCCAACGACGAGGATTTTTGAAGCCTCTCTACTTTGGGTCGGTAGGACTCCCGGGGACGACTGAGATAGGCAAAATCTTCCCCCGATCGACTCAACTCGGTCTTCACCTCACGTGTGTAAAAGCCGTGGGAGGTATAATTTTTTATCCCTCGCGAATCTCCTGCAAGCGAGTTAATTTTTGTGTGATTATGTGCTCATGTGTGCTTTTAATTTCTGCATCGCACTTAAATTGAATGGTTTGATGAATTAATTTACCTAAGACCTGGACCCGGTCATTGAAACGAGAAGGGATTTCATCACCCGACTCACTCGCTTCTCCATTGTGTGCTACCCTAGCTGCCATTAAATTTAAAATCAATCAACTAGCTAGTCCCGTAGGAACATTCTTGCAACAGGCGATCACAAAGATAAATTCCGTGAATTTTGTCGCCCGTGGACTTAATTAAAATTTAACTACCCCTCTCACTAATTTTGAAGATAATAATTGGCTACGTGCTCGTTAGGATTTTTTCTTGACTCGTGTGTGTCGAATTCCATTCTTTAGGTAGTCAATTTTAGTTAGTTCGACCAAATCAAGAGTCCAATTTTTCCCATTTTTTGAAAAATACCAAAAATATTTTCCTTTTTTTAAAAATATTTTCAAAAATCCCAAAAATATTTTTTTTTCCATCTTTAAAATACCAAAAAGATTTTCCTTTTCTTATTTTCAAAAATCACAAAAATATTTTCTGTTCTTTTGAAAAATATTTAAAAACCAAAAAATATTCCTCTTGTCATGGCCGAAGAACGTCCTTTACGGGAATACTTTGGCCATTTCACATTCTCTCGAAGTTTGTTTGATGATAAGCCCGAATCGACCCTTGATTCATTAATTCAGGGCTTTTACTCTCAAACGCACACCGTTGATACTCCTGTGTCGTCCATGCACACATCTCATCTTTTACCGCCTCTGGTGACGAGTGTCAACCCATCACATGCTTCGCCGTGCACACACTGCTTTCTTAGCGATCACTTGTCCCATGAGTGCCCATTTATATTCTCTACATCTGAATCCACCTTGGAATATGTGTATCTCTATGACCCTGTTTTGGACCCACCCTCGATGTATTGTCACGACATATCTAATGTCGAGGGTGTGAGTACCTGAGATATTCATGGAGGCCTGATCATCCTTCCATGCAATATGAATCCCAACGCCATGTTGTGGATCCTTACGATTTCCAATAGTCGTCATTGTCACCTCGTGCACTTCATACCTATCAGTCCCCTTTATATGCTCCCCATGTTGATCACACTTTTGTCCCTCACGGAGATGCTTCTCCCGTGAATGCTACACTTGAACCTGCTCCACACACTTCATATGAGTATTCTCCACGTCCTAGTGTTTCTAGCGAGTTGTGTCCACCTCACCCACCACCGCCACCCATCGCCATCTCCCCACCATATTTCACATCCGTTCTCGAGAGCCTCTTACACAAGTTCGCGCACACTCTTCAATCTCAAAATGAAGCCCTTCAACGGCTTGAACACAGGTTTACTACATTTGAGTGTTGAACGAGTCAGATTTCACCACAAGTCAATCCATTATTGCACCCTTGTGGGATGATGATGTGTCGTCTTGTGCCACTGATTTTGAGTGTGACCAACCCTATCATCCTGAGAATCTTGCAGTTGAGACCACCCAGTGGTTCGAGCCCCAAGTTGACAATTGTGTTGACATATCTACTGTTTGTGAGACTGGCCCCACACCGCCTTATCCTTTCAAACCCACCATCGAGTTTCACCTTTCCCCTTCCACCGAATCCATACTTATGCCCGAGTCTACACATTTGGACCCTTTTATGTGTGTTCCCGAGGAACCACTTCATCCTAGGTTAGCTCCGGCTGCGAGTGCTACCCACTGTCCTGAGATCGAATCTGAGATGGTTTCTACCTCTCTGGATATGACTCCTGTTCCACCATGCTTGGCTCATCTTGAGCCCATTAATTCTAGTGATTCCTCTATCTTAGATCTTGGTGCCTCGTCTTACCCACCCAACACATTCACTGACGATATTCTTGTGGATAAGATGACCACTCCATCTTTATCTACCACACTTCCTCATACGAGTGCCCTTGAGGATCATTCTGAGTCTCGTGAGGAGTGTGTCTCTCCCACCCTTGAGTTAGATCATCTTCCACCACCATTTGTCCCACTCGATCCACCCACTGTCCCTTCCACCCCACTACTTGGTTTGGACCTTATTATTGCACCTCACTTGTTCCCATCTACGTACTTAGGTCCTCACCTATATCCATCCTCCACCCTAGTACTCCACGATCACATTTGTGACTTTTTCATCGACACCACTATTTATGAGAGTATTTGTGCTACTCTTATCTTTCGTGACACCGAGCTTGTTACTCTATGCACACCACTTCCTTATGGTGTTGATTTTTTCCATCTACCGCTCCCTGGAGTGTCACGACGTGACCATTATCATCGTCCATTTATAGAATGGTCGCGCACTTTTTATGAGGCTCGCCCCATCACTATTCCTAAGCCATTTTGCCCCCCCCCCCCCACCAAATTGAGCACCATTCTTATAGGGCCCTTGTTTCCCTCACATTTACGCTCAATAAAGCCCGTGATCGGCGCCTCTTCACCCTCTCGCTTGCCTTTCTCACCCTTACCCTAATACCCACCCACGCTTGGTCCACCGAAGCTTTGCATCGAGTGATGCACTTTGCTATACAAGTGCATTGACCTATTTTCTCCTATATCCAGCAAGACTGACGATTCAGTCTTGTTTGGGGGTGATTCTCATCACCAAAAATTTTCTGCCACCCGTGCTTTCCTAGTTCCTATCCTTAGGGTGAGACTGATTCTGTCTGGCTGAAGACGTTAAACTTAGCGCTACCGGGAGCAGCCCATTGTTTATTGTTTCTGAGTATGAGTCTTATCCTGTTTGGGGGTGGTGTTTCACCCCACCCAATGATTTTCACATGCTTTATAGACTTGTGCATACTTTTGTATCGTCTATGTTCTTCAGGTTTCATTTATACTCCAGAATGCGGTACATTTCATAAGCAGTTCATTATGGTACTATCTTTCCTCCCTTGTGCCTTTCATTTTTATATATGGTTTTAAACATCGAGTACGATGTTCTCTTTTGTTTGGGGGTGGGAAATTTATCAAAATTGTACCTCTTTTGAAAATTTTCAGAAACAAGTGATTTTAAACTTTTTGTGCAGTTAAAAATAAATTTTTTATGATATGAATTGTCTATCATCCCTCTTTTAGAAATCTTGGAATACCCTTGTTCGAACCCAAAAATTGCACTTTTTACAATAAATTAATTAATACCTTTTAAAGCGCACTTGCACTATGAATTCCTAAACTCGGCAATTTGCACTGTCACGTCTATAATCAAAAGTTGAAGAGTAACTATATTCTCAAAAAAGCCTTAAAAGATCACTAGTGGCGACTTAAACCAGTGAGATTTGAGCTTTTCACCTTTTTGAGGGTTTTTACGTATCTCTGAGTCATAAGATGACTCAACTTTCTTTGGGTATTACATTTAGTCGTTGCATGGTCTCATTATTTTTTCAAATTTGGCTTAATCACTGAGAATGACATTACTTTCGAGTTGTAAAAAACATGTGTCTTGTAGTTTGTCCCGAGCACTGAACCGATTTTTCCATACACTTACCATTTTTACCCTTTACTCTACATTTTCTATCCATATTTTCCTTATCCATATATATCCCAGATACCATACATATGTCATTTCCCATCACTACCATAATTTTTGAGAAAAAGAGTGTTTGAAATTTTCCATGTAAATTGTCTTCATTTGTGCTATGAAAAGAAGAATGTATCGCACAAAAAAAAGTCAATTGTAGAAAGAAAAAAAATAGAAAAGAAGAAAAATAAATATGCGATCATAAGTTCAAAAGATGAAGACAATAATCAGTCAAAGTGTGTTACACTCCTCTCAAAAACCCTATCATTCATCTTCTTCATTTCATTATCCCCTCATACCTTTCATAAATCACATTTTTCACCCTTGGTAAAGTGTTCGACCAAACGAGAAGATGATATGGTGAATAACTCGACATTCTGACATAGTGGTTAGCATTCCTTCATGAGGTCAGATTTTTTTCATTTATCCGTCCTTTCTTATAAAGTGTGTGAGACGTTTGAACTTGTTTACATTTACTCACATCCTCACACACTAGAGAGGTACACTTACCTAATTCTCAGAGAGTTCGATTCAGAGAGATATATCCAGTGAGAATGGAAGTCAAAGCGTTGATTATATAAGGGCAATCTAGGAATTACTCTCATGATACTTAAGATTGTTTCACACTACACACGCTGAGTTTAGGAAGGATTACGCTTTTTGGTGTTAAGTAATTTCATCACATTTTGATAGTTGAATACGGTGTTCCTTGATGTTCTTTTAAATTTGGGTTATATAGCGTTTCATCATCTACTCAGATACTGCATTTATTTATTTTTTCGAATTTTGTGGGTACAATCACTGCAAATCCTAACGAAACACCACTCGTCCTGTAGGGCAACCTACAGGTTTAACGGCTTGTTGCACATGCTAAGTGCAAGAAACCAGTGCCTGCGAAAGTGGCACACTTTTGGTTACTTATCTCTATTTTCTCTCTAATTTTTGCTCGAGGACTAGCAATGTTCTATTTGGGGGTGGTGTGATAAGCATCCAAAAGTGTATAATTTATACCCCGAATATGTGCATTTTAGTCCCTCGTTTGAATTAAAATTGGCCTTATGTCGTATTTTATTATTTTTCAGGTCAATCAGCAGTCGCAGTAACAAATAATGCTAAATCAGTACAATTGCGACTCAATAGCGGTCAAAATCTTACATCGAAGAAATCAAAGGAGCCTGCGAAGTCTGAGTCCATATTTGAGCGTGCCGAGATGTGTTCTGATGCTCTGAACCAGTTTCGTAACCTTAACTTAGCCCAGACCGAGCCTAGTCCATACCCCGAGCCGGTGTGTGTTAGTTTGTGCCTCTTTATTATTTTTCTAGATTTTTATTTTTAGTCATTTTATTTTTAGCATTTATTTAGATTTATTTTTAATTTTTTAGGATTTATTTTCTATTTTTTTTAATTCTTTATTTTGATTTTTATTAGTTTTTAATTTTTAATCTTTATTTTATTTTATCATTTTTCTTAGGATTAGTTTTTGGGAATTTATTTTATTTAGTTTTAGTTTTAATTTATTTAGTTAGGATTTTTAGTTTATTTTAGTTTTTATAGAGTTTTATTTATTTATTATTCTTTCTTTTTAATTTTTTTAGTCTCTTAGTAATAAATTAGAGTTTTTCTAGATTTTTATTTTTTATTTTATTTCTAGTTTTAATTTTTTTTAGTGTGTCATTTTTTTAGGGGTCCAACTTAAATACACAAATCCACTACACACTAGCCTACACCCAACACCTTCACCCACACCATATTATTCTACACCCTCACATTCCAAATTACCCTCCATACACCATTCATCATCTCCTACCTCCATCCCTCACCCTTATTTTCTCTCTCCTACCTCATACCCTCTCTCAACCTCAACCTCCATAGCTATACAACCAAACAAAAAGAAAAAAAAAAACCCACGAGCCCTCTCGTCCTGCTCAACCCGAGCTCCGATCGCGCCCCCCTCTCACTCCTGCCAAGCCCATGGCCGACCCCAAACGCGGACCTCCTAACCCGCGAACTTCTGTCAAACCCGTGAGCCAACCTCAAAACCGGACCCTCATTAGCCCATATCCGAGACCCTTTGCGACCCTAATTCCTTGCCCAACTCCATCCATCTCGACCAACATACCCTCAACCAATCCCAAAAAAATCGGAGTTGATCCAAAGCCTTAAGAGAAATAAATAAAAATCCCACAAAAATCTCTTCTCAAGAAGGTAACATCGTGGGTTATAAAACAAGAGCAAGGGCTTCTCATAGAAGACTCTCATCAGGAAAAAAAGAAGACACACGTAGAGAGAGAAAAAGACAGTGTATATTATGTACAGTTTAGGTTCATAAAAAAAATTCCAAAAAAATTAGTTTAGTTTTAGAATAAATTTTTAGGTTTGTTTTTTATTCTTTTTGGTGTAATCAAGTGCTGGATTAGTGAGAAGATTGAGACGCATTTCATGAACGCGATTCGACAAGGAGACTTGCGTATTGCATTTTATTTCTCTATTCAAATTTATGTCATCTTTTGATATTTTATTGAATGGTGTTTACTCTAACATGAGAATGTTTGGCTAAACACCCCGTTCAAGGGGTGGGATGCACTATGAATGATATTAATTTAATTAATTGGTTTCATTAATTTTATATTTCTAGGTAAATTAATTTTAAATGTCACCAATTAATTTATGTAACGAGAGTTAGTAAATTAATTGAACGAATTAATGTTTGAATTTAGGAATCGAACTAGAGATAGGTTTTTCCGAAATTTGAATATTAATTCGGTGTTGAAATTTGAAGATTGCTATTGTTTTCGTTAAATTGATCCTAGCGGGTAATTTTCTGAAAATAGTGTAGTCCTAATTTTTCATCGTGTGACATTTTTAAATTAATTTTCTGCAAAAGATTTTATTAAATTTATAATTTTAACGAGAGTTAGATTATCGATTTAATATTATCTCGAAATATTTCAAAATTAATAAATTGAGAAATTAAAATAATTGAAAATGCAGTGTAATCCTATCTTTTGACTTTCTCACATATTTTACGCTCAGTTGCACATTCTTTTTCATTATTTAGTCATTTTATAATTTTTAGCATTTGTTAGTTAATTTTTCCCTTGAAATTGTTTTTAAAAATAAAAAAAAAAATTTAATAAAAAAAATTGGAATTGCACGTTTTCACATTAATTGTTTCACCTTGAAAGTTGGATTGATACCCGTACTTACCGCAATACGAGTTATTTTTAGACAAGTTTTGTAGGTACTCAAGGGAATTTTGAGAGTGGTTTTTGTACAAGAACGATACATACGCAATAAAGCTATTTATCATGACACTCAGAATTTTTAAATTCATAAGAAATTTTTCTTAGCTGAGAGAAATAGCAAAGAGTAAAAATAATCAATCAGACTAAGATATTGGGTATAGGTTGACCATTTAAAATTTTCCATCTTATAGTCAGACAGGGATATGAAAGAGATGTTGAACTTATCACCAGTAGGTCGGGTAGAGACCTACCGTAAAGGATGAGTGAACTTGGTAGGCTAACTTCGTAATCGAAGTAGGAGTGACGGAAGATAAAAGGGTCCGTAAGTTGAAAATGGACTCGTGGGTAGAATACCCTAGCGTGAATGGGAGGCGCGACTAAGGTGACTAGTGTCAATGTCATCAAAGTATATGTTTACTAGAACGTGTTAACGCCCCAGAAGAAAGGGAGCCAGTCGAGTTGTAATACCTAGTCGAAGGGAAATATTGAATTCAATAGTGTTAGTAGAACATCATCATAAAGTATACCCAGTGAGGGGAAACCTATTTAAATGATATGATTAAATCTTAACGTAATGGTGATGGATTCTGTCAAGACCAGCGGGTCGATCATGTGTTCCATATTCCCTGTAGAGCCGAGGAATAATAAGAATAACAACTAGGAGTTAAAGACTACTAGGTCCGAGAGAAGGACATCCCAATAAGTCCAGGCAGTGAAAGGGAAATTACCCTGTATGTAAATATAAGGATTACCAGTATGGAATGTGTTCACTTGAGTAGTGAAATTGATAAGTATCGGGAATAATAAATCATGCCTGTCAGGGATACCAGTTGGAAAAGTAAAATATCCAATGTGAGAATCGGGTCAAGAGAATTGGACCCAGTAACTAATAACTCGAGAGTAGTAGGTCTAGGCAGGACAAACGTAGTCCTCAATAACTATAGCATACTGTATTTCAGGGTCAATGAGGCCCAGGGAAATCAAGGGAAGGCCAGTGAGGCCATATTTGAGGCCTAGGGATATGGGGCAAATGTATCAATTTCGGGGGGGTGAGCCGTAAAACAGACTAAGTTACCCACACGAGGAAGAGAAAATCAAATGAATGGAATCCGAAAGGTATAATGATTGTAGATAATTATGGGTCGCAAAACGTGCGTACAGGGACCCTACGATCAGGATAGACTGATGGAGCTTTGCTTCACCCTTGTGAATAAATGATGAGTTCAAGTGACGTCGGTGTGTCACAACATATGTGAATATTTAACACTAAGAATTTGAGTGTGCATTCAATTTTGTGGGTACACTGGCGACAACAGCCTTATTATGTAAATGACTACCATTTGGTAGTGACATTTTTGTGCCACCTACGGGGAGGAGAAAGTGTGGACACTTAGATAAATTTGTACATGGTATTATGTAATGATTCGTGTTCCTTTGAGCGTTATAATAGTAGAGCACATTATTATTATATTTTATGGTTACTGGTTACCGAGGGTTTGAACAGTAGTAAATTGTGTGATAAGACTATTGTACTAAAAATTTCAAAATTTAAATATATGGTTTTAGCGAGGCATCACCTGAAAGACGGTTGAGCCTGCATATGTGTTGTATTGTATTGTAGACTTCGGTGAGTATGTTGTCTTACTATGTTGATCTCGGTGAGCAGGGATGTTTTACTGATGTGATTCAGAATATATTGACTTATTGTAGACCGGAGAGATATAGCTTGTAAATTATATAACTATAATAACTCGTGATAGTGAGAGCCTTGCGTTTTATACTGTCTTTAGTAACATTAGAGTGGACGAGTAGATTCTTATGACCATAGATGGGAATTCAGGGATATATGTTATGGATTAAAGACTTAACAAATCCCGACAACCATCAGAGTTAGTTAGTAGCGTATAGAGGGGGTTCCTTGTTTGGATTTCTCTTTGCGTGACATCCCACGCATGAAACTTAGTGAACATTAGAAGTTGGGAGAAGTTTGCCTGTAGTACATGATTTAGTATCGTAATGATTACCCATATACGTAGTTACAACTATGAGGTAAGGGTTATATTGCAGATTAAGGTCGATGGGGCCGTATAAAAATAATATGTGACAATGTTACCAATCGTTGTCACCACAAGATGATTGGTGGGACAACATAAGATATTATTAGGTGGAGAAAGGTAGGGTGACTGAGTAGGACCTTACTATATAGTCATTCCAAGTATGTGGGGCATAATTTGTTATTTATATAAAACGTCTAGTACGGTGGTGCTGCAATGCACAAAGTATAGGGTGTATGGTCGCCCTAGATATTTGAGTAATGACTTTTCTTCCTTAAGTGAAAGATTGTGAGATAACACTTATTGCGAGAGGTAACATAATGCAGAAGAGTGCTACTTCACGATTTAGATATTTTATGGGTTAGGGCAGTTAGGACCGTTAATTACCAGATTTTCCACGAGGATAGTATAGGAAGAATCCGATAAAGTTTAACTCGGGGAAGTTGAAACTTACTTGATAGGACATGGAAATATTATATTTCACGAGAATCTGAAGCTTAGAGAGAGGGGGAAGGACTTACGACATGCAGTGATAACATTGTCGCTTGAGTCATAGGTATGGATGTGGTTATAGGAAAGGTAATATGCATATCGATATAAAGCCGTAGTAGTGATGGCTTAAGCAATGTAAGACATTACTGATCTCCAATTGAAAGTGGACCATCAGGAAATAATAGAGTTCCTTCAGCATTAGGGATACCTTGGTAGTAATGGGAGAGTAAATCCACGGACCATTACAGAGTTAAGTACTTCATAATGGGATCACAACCCTATGTGGGTGAAAGTGGGTCGGGTAAGTAAAGTAGCTCACGTTATGCCAAGTTAGGACAAATCATAACGTGTAACAGTAAACCCCAACCATTATCCCTGAGATAGGAAGGTTATATGCGGTACAAACAAAGTTTTGTCCGAAAGAGTCAAGATAGTTATGACTCGATTATTGGGAAGAGTTTCCGGGAGGCCATGAATATCAAGAATCGAACATATTCGACCTAACACACTCGCAGGCGGACGGTAAGTCTGAGAGTTTTAGTTGCACATTGCAAGGTATGTTGTATTTCCAATTATGGGAAGGTTTAGTGTAATATCTTCCACTGGTGGAATTAGCGTGAGACGACTCCCCTCAACTTATTATATATAGAATTCCATTCGAGGCATTACATATATAAATCCTTGTTATCCTTGTGCTTATTGGATAGAAGGGAGGAAAATAATCTACTAGGTCCAGAGGAATTTTAGGGCCTGTCAACCAGGGTGGAAATGGTTGGGAGTTGCATTGTTTTATGTTGGAATGAGGAAATTGGTACCGAGTAATGTGGGATATTTTCCTATTATTGTTAAGTTTGAGCTGGTAGCGTACAGGCTGAGGTTCCATAGTCCTTTGCGGAGGTAGTATGGCAAAAATGTGTTAACATTTATAGTATATATTGTGTGTAAGACAAATTTGTATATATCTAAATATCATTTAACCTACTAGTGCGAGTAGTAGGAGGCTAGAAAGTGACTATATATAAATTAAGTGGTGAAACTTAAATGGTAAGGCTTGGAGAGTAATTAATCAGTGAGGTGTTCATTATTAAGGGTATTCAGTAATGCACTGTATGGGCGGTACTGCGTAGATTACATGAGATGTGAGGTTGATACCCGTAGTTTTCCTTACCAGAAATGCCTTTTTTCTTAATTTTGGGACGAAATTCCGTTATTAGGGGGGGTATGTAATACCCCGCATTTTCGAAGACTTAAATAATTATGTGATTTATTATTATTGCGGGTTTAATTAAATTAAACTGTGAGAATTAATTATTTATTCGGATTTAATTTGAATATTTACTAACATGACGGGAAGTTATTACTGTGAGAATAAGTAATATGGAATGACAATTTTATATAATTTGTTGTGATAGAGAAATACGACAGTTGATATATTAAGTCGGGACGTACGTGTGAGTCGTGTCAGGATTAATTAAGTGGAATATAAAAGTAAATTATTTTTAAGTAAGTCATATGTTCATTTCGAGTGCGCCATTGAGTCCGGAAGGGTCGAGATAGTCAGAAAACTCTACACGAGTATTTTAATTGGACTCCGGGACATTTTTAGGCCAAGCCGGCACCTGGTAGGGGTAGTTTTGTAATTTGGATTTTTAGAGGAATTAAATGGACGAAAATTAGAGGAATATTATATCAGCTAATCAGAGACAATTAGGGTTAGGTTAAACCAAAATCAAGAGAGAGCCACAGTGGGTGAGGGAGACAATTTCCAAAGGAGAAGAAGCTATATTCACCACCTTGCACAACCACCACCATCGTGTAGATCGGAACGCGAGGAATGCATCCATACCAACAACATCAACGGATCAGACCTTCGAAATCGAGGCAAGTGTTTTTTGCTTGCTTTCTATAGCGATAATTATGTTCATGTTAGTCTAGGTTAATAAACCTATGTTATGAAAGTTAATTCGGGTGAAAATTGGAGAATTAAATTATGATTATGGGCTGATTGGTTTATTATTTTAATTCCTTCATGTATTTTGAGGTTTTATCACGGAATTGGAAATAAAATTGATGAACGAATTAGGGTTGGTCTGGTTCCTTAATTGAAAATTTGGAAACTAGGGTTCTTATGGATTAATATGGGGGTTTCATGTAATCTTGATGATTTATGACAAATTAATGATCCCAGGATGTTATGGATGATATATAATCTTTTAATTATTGATTAGGATTAATGATGAGAAGATGGAGATTAAACTATAGAGGTTTTTAGGCTTAAAAAATAGAGCAAATCACAAAAATCTGGTGAAGGAGACGACACATTGCAGGTCGCACGATGTCGCGCGTAGTGGTTCGAACGAGATTGGTATCTCGCGAGAAGTGGTTCGAATGAAAATGGAATGTCGCACAAATTTTGGTTCGCGCGAGATTGGCATCTCGCGTGATGTGGTTCAAGAGACAACCTGATCTCGTTTGAACGAGATCAGGTCTGGTTCGAGCGACAGTTTACATTTTTGGGAAATTTCAGAATGGTCCAAATTAGTGTGGCACAATAATCTGAATGAGGAAATGATATTTTGGGAAAATCAGTATAGTAAAAGATTGTTAAGAAGTATATGAGGATAAATACTTTAAATATTTGGGACGGTGAGTTTACCTTAAAGATTACGAGAGAGAGATAATCATAATTGTAAATGCGTCGAGAGTATTAAGTGATAAATACTTACGATATTAGTCCTAACGATATGGAACTTATAAGAGTAAAATGTAGTTGTTACTTTTGGGGACATCTTATGATTGTGTATTAAGGTTTTTCGGGTGACATATTATCCTTAGAAAAATATTACGAGAGAGGGAATAATGTAACTTAAAACACGTGGATAGTATTTAGTGATAATAATACTACGTATGGAATATGACATTAGGTTGTGTGCATACCGTTTTATTTGATGGGTTGTGTGCATACCTATATTTGATATATTATGTGTATGACATACTTACCATACTTGCTATCACGGGGGGTCGACTTTCGAATCACTGCCATCTAATCTGTGTGTTGCCTAGGGGGGGGATTTAGCTCGATACCTTAAGTGCATAGGACTGTGAATGGATTATTTGTGAGTTAATAAGTC
This sequence comes from Sambucus nigra, assembly GCA_949130495.1. Classification (NCBI taxonomy): domain Eukaryota; kingdom Viridiplantae; phylum Streptophyta; class Magnoliopsida; order Dipsacales; family Adoxaceae; genus Sambucus; species Sambucus nigra. Next base: position 387,981,194 of record OX422214.1, read on the forward strand.
AGCTGACCTTGGGAGCGTAGGTATGTGCGTGACTCATGGGTATGTGAACTATGATTGCCTCTAATATGTGTGATTTTTCTTATTGTAACGGTTCCTAAGAGATTCGAAACACGTAGCCCTCCGGTACGTGATGTACTGGGATTTGATAGTAGAGTATGCGTGCACCGCAGCTTAGCCTTAGGGTGCCCTATTTTTATCTTTGTGATGAGAATAATATACTTGTGTTTATAACGAACTCCTTGGTAAAGTATGTAAGTAAATAGTAAATACTTGACTGTAGTGTGATAACACTTGTTTAAAATGATAAATGTCGAGATCAATGTGAAATACTACTTCGAGGGGTAATTAGATGGATAAGCCTTTCACCTTATTAGAATGTGTCAGATGGTTAGGTTGGATTAGATGTACGTTAGGCGTGCACACTAGTCGAGAGGTGAGAATCTCACGTGAGAGTTCGAACTAACATGCATATGATATTTGCTTTGATGGAGTTTTAAATACTTGCTAATAAATATTTTTACACATCGGGCTCTGACCCGTTTCTTGCATCTCTTTTCTCTTTTTCTATATATATTTATGTATTAGTACAAGTGCCCAGCCAAAGGGACACCGGTTCTAGACACTTGGATGGTTTGCTGAGCTACAACTGTTGTGGAAGTTGCGAGTTATTGAGATTAAACTCTTCTCTCATTTCTTTCAATTCCTAGTTCAGATATTTCAGTTCGGGCATGTATCGCCCATTCTCGTTAGCAGAGTTGTGCTCAGTTTACTTTATAGTTCTTCTCAGTTGGTTTGAGTATTTATTATGGTTTGATTTATAACTGTGAACTGGAAGGTTTTATCCAGTCGTATCTATTCACTATTTGATTCAGTAAACATTTAATTCTTATGTATGGTTTAAAATTACATGTTCCGAATTTTGAAATTAATTGGTTTAAAGTAAAATTGGAAAATGTTTTGACACTATCTTAATTAAATGTAAGGTAATTAATTGGATTTTAGTTTTCGACAGTGATGCTAAGAATGAACCAACCGAACATTCTGTTATAAATTTTATAAATGACTGATCACCCGATATTTAATTGGGCGGGGTGTCACATGAGTGAGGAAGAGGATGTTGTGTGAAAGAGTTGCAAGTTGCCTTTAATGAAATGTATGCCGAGGTGGTAAAAATGAAACAAGAAAACTCTAAATTGCAAGCTAGGTTAAATTAGCATGCCGTAGAAAATAACGATGTTTCAATTGAGGATCATAGGTCACGGGAAAGGATGCTTAGGGAGAAGCTAGAGTATGTTGAGAAAGAGAGAGATAACCTTCGTGGTTTGATGGAGGCATTGAAAAAAGAGGTGTTAGAGTTTGAGGAGTCTAGGCGTGTGCTTGAGTCTAGGATTTATGAGTTAGTGGAGAAGTTAAAAGACTCGAGTAAGGTTAAGTTTGACTTGGAATTCAGGTTGGAGAAGTCGGATAGGATGTTAGGTATCGTCCAAATCAAAAGTGATAGGTTTGGTATAGGCTACGATGATAGAGTAACTCCCATTCCCAAAGCCAATACCAACCATGTGAGAGATCCCACTAGGAACATGAGGAGAGGTCGACATCATTGCAATCATTCCCTCCATCTTTACACTTGCACACATTGCAGTAGGAAAGGTCACCTTAGACGTTTTTTCTATGACCTTAGGAATGCTCCTAGGAAGTTTAAGAATAAAGTTGTTTTGGTTCTCAAAACCCCCATGCGTTATGTCACACCTACTTGGATTAGGAAATCAGACTTAGAGGTTTTAGGACTAAAACTTTATGGTTCTCATTTGGTTGCACTTGATTCTTCCCCTGCTAAATATAAAGGATGATTATGTTGCCATGTTTTTCATACGCTAGTCTTTGCATCGTTATTTATATCTTGCTAGTGTTATGACATGTATATCTTGTGTATTATTTTTTCGTTTATTGATTCTTATTTGAAAAAATACAGAAAGATTTTTGGATTTAAATATTTTTTTAGAAAATACAAAAAGATTTTACTTTTATTTAATATGTTGAAAACCCCAAAAAGATTTTCGGTTTGTTTTTGTGTCGTGAGTGTACATATTTGATGTGGCATATTGGTGTGCTTAGATTATTGATGCTTAGAATGATCTTAACTATTGTATTATGGGGTTGTTTTGAAGTTGATATGCATTTTGATTCGACTTTGTATATACGCCATCCTTGCACACATGCACGAGTTTATATGAATGCTTTACATCTCATGCATATTTGAGTTTGGTGAGACGTTGTTATCTCAATCTTATCATGTATGCGTAAGTATAATTAAAGAGTAAGTGTGTATGTAAGAACCGTTTACTGTGAGGATTGAAATCGAAAAAATAATGAGTGTTTAAAGAAAAGGGTTGTGAGAGTGTAAAATTTAACTCGTCGTGAAAGTCACCATTTAAAAGAGCCCAAAAGAAAATTATGTCAATAAAATAATCATATGCCAAAATATGGGCCAATTAGTTTTTGTTCATTCCAAAAGAAACATATGATATATTTGAGGGAGTTTGGATAAATAATTTAAACGGGTTTGCACCATGAATCCTAAGGTTGAAAAATATTATCATGATGCAATTGTTTGTAGAATCATTAAAATTACGGATTTATGTGCATATTTGATTGTTTAGTTCATTTAGCTCACAATTTAAATGTCACATATGGATAAAATAAAGTTTGATGATTTATAGCTATTAATTAGAGCTTCTTGATCATTTCGATGTGTTGGAACTGTGATTCATTTGTTGTAGTTCGCACCCATACATTCCATGTTCATAATTGAGCACATCGATACTATGTTAGCATGTAACTTACAATGTTTTAGTTGTTTAGTTTTCTATTTTTCTATTGTTTTGCAGTTTCTGCTCTTTTGAGTTAACTTTTTCACGAAAATTTTTCACCGGATAAAACTACATTTGCTTTCAGAGCTGGCACTGGGTTTTTTGGTTTTCTCATTAAAGCAAGAACTTGCTATCGCGTGAATTCATCTCGCGAGAAGACTCTATCGTTCAAGCGACAATCTGGAGAAATTTTTTTCCTGGTTTCTGTTGTTTCAGTACCCTGGTTCATATTGACATATTTTTGGTATTGATGGGTTGCTTCTGGACAATTTGTTATATGTAGATTATCACTGATTATATTTTTCACTGCATTATGTTCAATTAGTCACACCTGCTTAGATTTCTAATTCCTATTGTGTGATTACTGTTTGCTAGCTACGGATTTGACATCTTTTGATTATTATTAGCTGGTTGTTTCATGTTTATCTAGTTATTCTTCATTGATTATGTCATGCTAGATATGTTTATCTTTTCACCAGGTTGTCTATTCGAGACAAAAGGGGGAGAGATTTAAGTGGTGTAGGGGGAGATTTTATTTGTTGAGAACATTTATTTTGTAGCATTACACATTGATATCATATGTGTTCATACTTATTTTTTGGTATCTTAATGAGTTTGTACAAATTGGTATTGGTATCCTATTTTAGATGTTGTTAACAAATTGATATCATGTTTTGCTCACATAACAACTAATTTAGATTTGATTTTACATGTTGATTTATATCACTTGTTCCTTCATACTTCACTGGATATTTGTTTGTTTCATGTGTGTAGGTATGCTTTAGAGATTGAAAATTTCAAGACTACATCACATTCTGACAGTTCATGCTTGCCAAACCATCATTTACTACTCTTATCCTGTATTTTTTATTTTGGGTTTATTGGATGGGATTTAGGCGTCATACAACTTGACATCCCGGCTTAGGCATTTTACTATTGGCTTTGTCCAGAAAATAGTCAAAGAGGGAGATTTGTAAGGACAAAATTTTCAATTGAGTTAATTGTATGTTTATTTGACTTATTCTCGGAACAAAACACATTTGAGTCATAAGTAAATTTTTATTGTCGTGATCCCACACAAGATATAATGAATTGAAGACATTACAACAAAGATTTAAAGATTTATCATGCCGATTTACTGTGCATATTTCGTCTTCAAGTCGAATTACGTTCTGAGATCACTCAGGTATGAATGTGTAGTTTTAATGGGACTCAGAATTTATTTTAAAATGTTTAAGGATGTTATTTTATTGAAGAAATAATTTTAAAATGTTTTTAAAATGTGTTTAAAGAGTTATAAAAGGATTACACTTATTTTATTTTGAGATAAAGATGGTTTAGAGATGTGTTAAAACTAAACACACGTGTTCAGTTGTTGAAATGGCCATAGCAGTCGTTCGAGCGAGATGCCAACTTAAGAAAAATATTTAAGGCGTGTTTTCTCAGAAATTTTGTAAGGTGTGCAGTCAGAAATACAGTTTATGAACCAGTACATTTTCTGCACAAAGTTTTTTAAGGTTTTCTAAGTCTAAAACATCCTTAGAGTTTTAAAGATCCAAACTTTTATTACTATATGCTATAATGATCTTTGTTAGAACCATTAGGAGTTTGTTCTATATAGAACTTTGTTGGGTTTTGCGATAAAGAAGCAGAAGAGATGTGTTCAACATTGTAGACGTTACAAGCCATATCGACGGACACTGAAACATACGTGGATACGTGTGTTTGGGACTAGCATCGTGGAAGAAGGACTTTCTGCGTGGAAACTTGGGAGGAGTGGTTGAAGATAAGAAGAACGTCAAGTCTCGTGGGGATCGATTCATGGAGTAAGACTTGTGTCTGTTCCTTGTAATTCCACATTATAGTGATTGTTTGGCTTGGGCCATTCGAGATTTTTTTCCTTAGTGGTTTCCTCATACATCCGGCGTTGTGAGATTTATTTTCCTTACTTTATTTGCTTTAATCACTAGATGCATGTTTAGGATTAATCAAGATAAATTTTGATTATGTTAAAATTGGTTCACAACTTGGTGCGAATTAAAAATTGGAAAATTTTTTTTCATAAAAAGAAATTTTTTTGTCATCCTTTAAAAAACTTTTCGCATAGAAATAGGGCCCTACTGTAGCAGGTCCAAATACTCTGGATTAGAGCGCAATGGCAGATCATATTTCCCAGGGGTAACATCCACCATTAGATCAGGTGGATACTATGCTTAACAAACTTACTCCCTAGAATGCCCAAGCATTTTGGAGAAGTTTAGTAGAGGATTTTCCTTTGATCGATTGGACCCAAGAGCTGCGAGGGACTACCAGTATAGAGATCTGAAGGATCCTATGGAGTATAGAAAAGAGACAAGTAGAACTGATACCAGTAGGGTTAATTGGTCAGCCAGATTTAGACCAAGCATGCGAGGGTCATCCAAAGCCGAACAGACTACTCAGGAAGAGATCTTAGCTAAAATATGAGGCCAAACAGGAAATTAAGTATCGATTAAGGTCGAGAAGGATGAAAACCCCTGAAAGGGGTCTATTCAACTAGGGATGGCAATTTAACTCGATCCACAGGGTTCCCGACCCTAATGGGGTTGGTTAAAAACCAGTTTAAAATAAACGGGGTAGGTTCGGGTCTTAAAAAAATCCATTTATTAAACTTGGTGGGTTCGGGTTTAATTAAAATAAGCTCGCCCCGCTTCGCTCTGCCCCGTATATCACTTAAATTTACTTATATACCCTTTTTATATTAACTTATTAACACTCTCACCATATATATATATATATATTTCATTTATCCTAAACACACACACACACACTGTCTCACCCTCCCTCTCTCTAAAATCTAAAAACAACAACCAACCATCATCTCTAAACCCGAGCCACCCCGTTATCTCTAAACCGGCGACAACGGCAGTTGTGTACTCCATTCGATTAACCTGACCAATCGATGTACTCCCTTTTCTCTAAACTGGCGACGACAGGTATCCCATTTTGCATCAAAGTAATCCTTCATTTTTATTTAAGAAGTCCTTATTTTGCATCCACTCGTATTTGTTGCCATAATACGTAAAAAATAACGAAAAATATGCAATGATAGTCTAACATATGTTAGAATTTTTTTGTTATATCTATGTTGTTTCCTTCCACAACAACGAACGCATGGTTAATAATCAGATTTGTGTTATTTCATAGTCGATTTTAATTTTTTTAATCAAATTTGTGTTGTTTCAAATAGGCGACATTTTTTTGGTTGGGATTTTAATGTTTTTTAAAGCAGATTGATTTTTGTTAAGCATGTTTTAAAAGGCACATATTTTTTTTATTCAAGCTGGTCAATTTTGTTGTTGTGTGTTCTTGTTCTAATTGTGGGTTCTTGTTATAACAGTTGGTCTAGTTCAAGCATATTTTTTTTTATTTTGTTCAAGAAATGGGTTCAAGTAGTTATATAAAATGTGTGGGATTTGTTTTTTGTCTTATTTTTATTCTTTTTTCTCTGATAATTTAATAAATAATAGTTATCAATTTATATTTATTTCAAAAAATCAGTGAATCAATTCAAGGCGAAAATATTATTTCTGGGGTATAAACTGAATCAGCCCGAACACCTAGTTCCACCCCATCCACAAAAACACATGGTGTTAATACAATTATTTCACATTCTCCTAAAAAAAAGAAATTTCACATCCTCTATTTGGAATGATTTTGAAAGGGTTCAAGATAATTTTGGGACATTTACAATATACCATCATTGCCATTGAAAACTTAAAGCCAAAAGTAAAAATGGGACCAACCATTTCCATATGCACTTTACTAGGTGTAAGAAATAACAAAATGTTGATATTAGTGAACAATTTCAGATTCATACTCAAAAATCTTCCAATGGAAAGGTGCACTTTGGTAATTTTATATTTGATCATGATGTGTCTAGAAAAGAAATTGCAAGTGCAATTATTGTATATGAATATCCCCTGACTATTGTCGAGCATGTTAAAATTATGAAGATTGTTAGTAGCCTCCAACCTCTTTTTAAAAATTTATCTCAAAACACCATTAGAAGAGACATATTAAAAATGTATCAATTAGAGAAAGCAAAAGTTTACAGGTTATTTGATAAGCTTTCTGTCGCGGCGAAATCACCATGGATACGTGGTCTTTGAGGCATAAGAGAGAGTACATGGTAATAATGACACATCTTGTTGATGAACGTTGGTGCTTGAGAAATTTGATCATAGGGTATGTTTTCTTCTTTTTTTTTACCTTATTTTTAAATAATTATGTTTCATCACAATTTAATATTTTGATATAATTATTTATGCGTAGGTTTGTTTATGTGCCTTCTCCACATACAAAAGATGTTATTTGTGATGTGTTGATGAATTGTTTATTAGATTAGATTTTGAATATGAAAGTGTCTACTATTACAGTTGACAATTGTCCCCCTAATGATGCATTGATGGGCAGTCTTGTGGACAAGCTTACTGTTAATGATTCCATTTTGTTGGGGGAAATTGTTTCAAATGCGTTGTACTGCACATATATTAAATCTTGTGGTGAAGGATGTCTTAGACATGTCGTGGCTAAAATTCGAGATAGTGTAGCATTTTCGACAACCACTCAAAGTAGGGAGGAAATATTTGAGGAGGCTGCCCGCCAATTAAAAATTTCATTTGCTAAAAAGTTGTGCTTATATTGGAAAACAAGGTGGAACTCCACTTATTTGATGCTCGAGACAGCCATTTGTTATAAGGATGTGTTTCCATGTTTGAAAAAACGTGAGAGACATTATACATCTTTATTTACGGAGCATGAGTGATGTTTAGCCAAAGAAATATGTGGATGATTGAAACTATTTTTTTCCATCACGGAAGTATTTTTTGGCACTAAATTTCCAACAACAGCTACTTATTTCATTAAGTTTGTGAGATTAAATTGGCATTATGTAGTTAGTGTAGTCTCCAAATGAGGTGATTAAAATGATGGCAATAAGTATGTTGAAAAAATTTGATAAGTACTGGAGTGAATGTCATTTGGTTGCCGAAATAGCGATTATTTTGGATACAAGGTACAAAATGAAGTTTTTATAACATGTTTTTCCAAAAAGTTATGGCGATGAGTGTGATACACATATTGAGAGTGTACGGATAGCATGTTATGACTTACTGAATGAGTACCAATGTAAGGTGAATGTGAGGACCGAGACACCAAATGAGAGTGGGGTAAGTGGTGTTACAATTGTAGGTTGTTCGAAAACCGTTAGTGAAGAGTGTCATGTAGACATTTTTTAAAATATGATCAACTTGTTAGTTGTATGTCAGGGCATATTAATGTTGAGTCGGAGTTAGATAACTATTTGGAGGAAAATATCTTTCCACATACTCTTGATTTTGACATTTTAAATTGGTGGAAAGAGAATGGTGTTCGATATCCCACATTGCAACTTATAGCACGATATGTATTGGCTATTGGAATATCAACCGTGGCTTCTGAATAAACATTTAGCACAAGTGGTCGAATGGTGAGCTCTCATCATAATCGATTTAATGCGGTTTTTTAGAGGCGTTGATGTGCACCAAAGATTGGTTATGAAATGAAATTCAAGGTATTAATTGCTTAATATAAATTTCTTTTATAATATGTAAGAATTTTTCCTTAATTGAATATTTATTTTTTATTTTTTTGTAGATGATGCTTCTACTGCGAATTTGAGGCCTATAGTTTGTGATGAGGAGTCTGATCCCATGGAAGTTTAATGAAGAGGTAATGCAAGTAAAAAATATATTATAATTTGCTTTAAATTTATGTTTTAAATTCTCTTTATAATTTGTTACTTTTCTAAATATGTTTTAAAAATTGGTCCTTTTCAGGTTTGAGTTGAAGATGACGAGGAGATTGCAAAATGATGATAGTCGAGCTATTTGAGACTTTTGTGTAACAATTGCTATATTGGGAACTTATTTTGTAATAGTTAATATTGTTTGAGACAGGAGTTGTCAGAAACTTGTTTTGTGGTAGTTCATTTTATTTTGGACTTATTTTGTAATAGTTGATGTTGTTTGAGACTTAGAAGTTTGGAATTTAAAACTGTGTTATTTGAGACGTTTTAATTATTTTGAGACTTTTGAGTTGATGTTGAAGTTTTAGATTTAGAAATTGATATTGAGGCATTTTTATTCATCGATACATTTTATTTGTTTATAAAGTTACTACTTTATTTATTATATAATAAAATAATTTAAAAAAAAAAAATATGAAATTTTGAGTTTTAACTCGCGAGTCGGGACAAGTTCTGACCCGTTTAATTCTTGCGGGGCAGGGAGGGGACGGGTTTGAGGAGGTTATACTTAAACAGGTTCGGGGCTTAAAATAATAACCCGCCACGGGGCGGGGTGGGTTAATTTTTTCTTCACAGGGCGGGGTTGGGTTTTGATAAACCCACCCCATACCCGACTCGTTGTCATCCCTATATTCAACACCTAAAGGATTGTCTGGGCGAGATTATAAAAATAAAGAACCCTTTGCAGAGGGGTTTTCTTTAGGGATCATCATTTATAACATTATTGTGGGTTATCCAACACCCATAAAATTCAAATCGCCTGTTATCACCCCCAAATACAATAGAAAGTCCGATTCTATGTTGCATATGGAGCAGTACTAGGCTGCTGCCGATATCTATTCCATTCCCGATGAAATGTGATGCAGAGCATTCTCCAGAACCACCACTAGATCGACTCAAATTTGGTACAATGGCATACCAAAAGGGCAGATCTCAAGCTTTCATCAGCTGACCAATATCTTCATCAATAATTTTCACCTCAATACAAAGCCAGATGAGAGGGTGGATTACTCATTAAGCATCTGTCAAAAAATGAACGAAACAACTAGGGAGTTTATCACACGTTTTAATATCGATAAGCTCGAGCTAGTTGAATATGATAAGAAGATAGCAATCACTGTGGTCATGAGCGGTGTATTTTTCCTGGGAGACCAAGGAGCCATCGAGAACAATGTCGGAGATTGTGTCCAAGCCTAGAAAAATTATAAATACTGAAGATGCGATGGCAGCAAAGGAGTTGCGCTATGCTAAGTCCAACGCTAGAAAGAACTTAAAGAAGAAGAGAGAGTATAAGGACAATAAGAAGGTTGATAGATCGAAGAAGTATGATGAGTATATTTCGCTTACCATTAGTGTTCACTACATCCTCGATGAGATTTAAGGAAGCAAAGAGCTAATATGGCCTGTGTAAATTAAAAGATCTACCAAATAGTAAGAATAAGAGTAAATACTATGAATTCCATAAGGATTACGACCACAACACTAACAGTTTTCTATCCTTTAGGAATAAGATTGAAAATCTCATCAGGCAAGGCAAACTGACAAAGTATGTCGATAAAGGTAGCTGATCAGGTGGTCAGGATGAGGATAAACCCATATGACGATCAAATTCCTATTATTAAAAGGAGAACGAGAATAAAAGGTGCTAAGATGATGATTCGAAGGGTGATCCAGATTTTCCCAAGAAGCGCAAGGAGCCTGTGCACGAAGTTACCAAGATCTCTTTTGGGTGTCATTTTATAGCAGGAGGTAATGTTGGTGGAAAAGAATGATCAATAAACAACAAATTTTGCCTCAATGAGGCAAACGCTTATGCTCTTATTAGGCAGATTTCGTTGAAGCTATGGAGACTCATCCTAAGAAAGTAAAGAAAGGCCATCTCATTATTAACTTTTCTAAAGATAACTCTGTTAACGAAAATGTATTTTATTCCTAATTAATTAAATTAGTTTAATTAATGTACATTTTAGTTTAACTTAATATATTGATTTTGATGATTCCAAACATATTTTTATCAGGTTATTCTATAGATATTTATTATTGTATAATATTAATAATATAATCTTGTTAATATACCATTATATACATATATTTATTATACTATATAATGTTTGCATTTATGTGATATTGTCATGATTACATATCTATTCTGACTGAGTTATATCTGCTTATGTTAAGCTTTATTTTCATGACTCAGTACGCCTCGACTCTACTCAATGACATATCTGAGAAAAGGTATTCACGTGTGGCGCACATTTGCACTTGACACATTAGGCACACATGCATATTTCTTGATTTATGATTTTAATTGTGTCTAATTAATTGTGAGCATAAATAGTTTTCTAAAAATGAAATTATATTATTTTTGTTGAAAATATTTTTTTTAAATAAAATTGGTGTAAGACATGTTTTAAATAAAGTTCACATTTGTTTAAAATGATTTTTGGAATTTATTGGTAAAATTAATTTTTTATTTTGAAAAATATCTTTTTGAAACACAAATTACATGTTAAACAATTTTTTTGATAAAAATAATTTTTTTCAGTTTGAAAAATAATTTTTTTTCGCAATTTAATGTACTTGTTTTGGTCCTTGCCGATTTGACCCCTTAGCTTTATCTTTTATATTTTTATATATAGGTGGTCATTTATTGTTAGGCAATTTTAGAGATTTTGTTCATATCATGTTTGCTGTACAATTTGACCTTTTGGAGAAGCCTAAGAGAAGCCACCTGCTTTCGTCCTTTGTGAGTTTTAGATTTAGTTTTTTTTTAAATCCATAGAAACTTTAGTGACTTAACCTTTGGAGTCTTTGTACCTGCTATCTGCTATAGTACCTTTACACAAGTTAAGAAGCCTTATAGCTTTCGGCCATAGATTCTATTAACTTTAGGTTTATTTTTTAAACCCTATTTCGTCCTATATCTGTTAGGACCGTAGCCCTTAGGCTCCATGCCATAACTGTAGCCTTAGGTGTCTTACCTACTACCTTAATAGATTTTCGGCCATAGGTGTAGTACCTGTTTTCGTACAAAACCTGACTACACTTGCTTAAGGTGTAGACCTGCTACTAGACTTGACCATACTGTACCTGATAGAAGACATGTCCTTGATTACCGAGATTTGCACCAATTACTGCAGTTCAATGTCTCAGTAGCTATATATTTTTTTTATAGCTTCAGTCGCAGACCTGTTTGGTTCGACTACTTGCCATATTGGATTTGACCTTGAGTTCTCATAAATTACCAATAGAAATTTCGGCCACAAGAGATCTTTAAGCCATGTACGTTTGTTCCAGCTGTACTAATATGACCTTTGGTTGGAAGCTTAAGGTTCGGATAATATCAGACCAATTACTTGTATACCAGTTGCACTGTTTCAGTTCTACCTTTTTACACGCAAGATTGGCATTAACAGCTCTACCTGTTAACATCCCATCCTTTTATTAAAGCTGCATTGAGCCTTAGTCCGTACTTGCCTTGGGCCAGCATGTCCGTACTTACTTCTTGATATAATATAAGCTACCTTGAGCCTTGCGCCTGTAGTGATTTGATATGTCCGTGTCATAAGAAGCCATACCATTATGGCTGATGGGGTGTCTCTTAATTAAACCAATTCTCTGTAAGCCTTACACATCCGAGACTGTTGCGTCAATTCTTATAGGCTACTTTTAACAATTGTGTTAAATCATTAGTGCTGCTGTGTGTCTCAGACAGGAACATTAAGCTACGAAGAAATTGATTTCATATATCTTCTCTAAATTTTTTTATAAATATTGGCTACGCCTAATATTATATATTTTATCAGTCTCATGTTAAAAACTTTCGAACAAATTAATAGACCAGATGTAATTTTTTTTTGTACCTCGGGAACCGCTTGTAGCTGACATGGCCAGCTTCTAATTTTTTTCTAGACAGTCTGTGCTCTGTCATACATATGGTTACATTTATATATCAGATTTGATTATTATCTCTTGGACTAACTTTCTCTTGACAGAAAATATACGAGTCATCTCCAAGCTACTTTCAATCACATATATTTTCAGATTACCATTTATGTGCTACAACAACTATATTTTTATGGAGAAGATAAAAATGAAGATTTGCATATCAGATTTGGAGATTTTTTTGCTATCTCATCTCAGCAAAATCAGGAGCAATTAATGCTCAAAATGAATGTGTCTAACAGCTAGTTTTTGGAAGACACATTTAAAGCTTTGAAGAGCTGCATTGAAGAATGACTGGAATGAGAATATGATCAAGACCTGAAATATTATTGAGAGCATTTATTTTACTATTCAGCTACACATTCAAGAGAGCAATTGATATTATTATAAGCTCAATCATTGAAGAAGAAGACTTGTGCCTACTTCAACATCATTTATTGAAGTCTGATTAAAGAAGGAGAAACTCAGATTACAAATTGTATTTTAAGGAGTTTCAGTATTTTACCTTGTACTACAAAAATTCAGATTTGTTGTGAAGCTTTGTTGAAGCTTCGGTTTGTATTGGTAATTGGTTCCAACCCGCAAGTGGGCCACGGGTTTGAAGCTCGTAGTTATCCTGCAAACAGTTGTACGCGGTGGTTTGATCCTACCCACAAGTGGATCAAGTTTAGTGAAGTGCAAAGGAGACGGGGGCTCTAGGCGCGTGGACGTAGGCCGGGATTTGGCCGAACCACGTTAAATTTCGGCGTCATTTATTTTTCGCACTTTTATTTATTTATTTGCACATGCTTGCTTGAGTTAATATTTTCAGCACACTATCTTGCAAATGAATTAATTCCGAAATTTGACTAAATTAATTTTAAGGTTAAAATAATTATTTTTGAACTAAATAATTAATTTCAGAATATTACTTAATATTAGATACGAAAATTAAATTAATATTCCTAGTGTGCTAAAATTTGCATTTCTAGTTGTTTATAATTAGTTGATTGCATGAATTTGATATTGTTAAATTTATTCTTTATAGTTTTATTAATTTGAAATTTGTCTAAGTGATTTAAATTTAATATTTTTCTAAAATCTTAATTTGACTTAAAGTTTGTAAAAACTCAATTTACCCCCCCTCTTGAGTATAATCCGGGCAACAAACTCATTAGGTGTACTTTATACACACAATGTGTAAGGACATTTTTGTCATGTCTGATATCTTACATTTATGTATGTCGAACGCCGCTACATTTGGAACGTCTCTACACGATCTCATATGACGGGCTCAATTCGAATTCCAAGAATCAAGCATTCATCATCTCCATCATGTGTTCCACATCTGCCTCAACAACTCCACGTTCCATGATTTTAGGGACTTTATGCAAGTGGTACGCAAGAGAAGTCAAAACAGTGAAAGAAGGTAAGATATGAAAGTTTAAGGGCATTTTTTTAATTTTACAATCACCGTCCAGAGGGTCGATCAACTGGAAAGTTGAAGAGCTCACCGTAACGAAGATACTGGAAGAAATAGCACCTCAATCTGATCTACGGTGAAGAAGTTATAGCCCTTTAAAAATAGAGAATATTGAGAGAAAAGTCTTAGAAGAATGCTGTGAATTTTAAGACCCAAACCAGCAAAGTTTTGTGAACCGAAGGCCAAATCGGTTCGGGGGAGAATCGGTTCGTGGTACACTCGAACCGGTTCGGGGTACCTGTACGCTGGCAGAGTTCCATAATTTTAAAACTCTTCTTGGTTTCCCTATAAAAGTCAACTTCGGGGGAGTTATTTCATAAAACTTGGAAATACGTTTTTGAGAGTTCTATCACCTCAAGTCTTAATATTTTTGAGTCCCAAGACTCATGTTTTTATTCACATATCCTTGCCAAACCTTTATGAATCCTTTTGTAATCCAAGAACACAGCTCTGCTTTTGTTCAACCCTTATAGAGGATTTACTTTCTGATACAATTTGTCTACTCACGTCGTCAAATTGGTATCAGAGCGGGTTACTCTAAATTATCGAGTGATCCTGATTTTTAAAGTTTTTTTTCCTGATACAATTTGACTACTCACATTTTCAAATTGGTATCGGAGCGGGTTATGCTAATTTATCGCGTGATCCTAATTTTTCAAGGATTTATTTTTTTATACAATTTGACTTCTCACGTCGTCAAATTGGCATCAGAGCATGTTGCACTAAGTTATTGTGTTTTGATCCTGGTTTTTCACAAAAATGACTTTTGGTAGTTTTGATGATCTTCGATGTTAAATTTTTGAAAAAGTTGATTGGAAAATTCACACAAACTCTTGTTTTAAATCTTCTGTAGAAAACGACTCTGAGAGGTGTCCTTGTTGTGAGGTATTGGTCACACATTAGATGAGTGTACCACAAATTTAAAGAAAAAATTGAATAAATCAATTTCTCATGTTTCTACCCTTAGTGATTGTGATTCGAAAGAATAAGTCTTTTATGCTTCTAGGCGAGAGTTTCCCACCCGTGTGACTTGTGATAAAAGTGAGGTGAGTGAGGATGACACGAGTGAGGATGAGCGTGACTTGCAAACGGATTTCAATGAACTTTATGCTGAAGCTTTGAAAACAAAGAAAGAAAATTTAAAATTGAAAGCCCATTTGCAAGAGAGTCCCTTAAAAAATAACGATGTTTTAGTTGAAGAACTTAGGGAACGTGAGAAAATTTTGAGAGAGAAGCTTGAATATGTCGAGGGTGGGAGAAATAGTCTTCGTGGTGTGATGGAAGCTATGAAAAAGGAGTTTCATGAGTTTGAGGATTCTAAACGTTTGCTTGAATCTGGATAGGTGAACTTGAGATGAAATCAAAAGATTCGAGAAAGATGAAATTTGATTTGGAGTCTAGTTCAGATAAGCTAGATAAGGTTTTAGTGATTGTCCAAATTAAGGAGGATAGGGGTGGTATAGGCTTCAATGAGAGGGTTGCACAAATTCACAAAGCCAACCCCACACATGTGAGAGAAGAACCTAGGGTTGCTAGGATATAGACACCTAGGAAAATCGTGAGAGAGCCTCTTAGGATCCTTAGGAGAGACCCACCTAGGCAAATTCGGAGAGAGCAATTGAGAAATTTGAGGAGAGGGCCACCTTTAGGTAACACACACCGCCCGATTTACTCTTGCACACATTGCGCTAGGCAAGGTCATCTTAGGCTCTTTTGTTACAAGCTTTTAAATGGACCTAGTAAGGTTAATGAAAGAATAAATTTGATTCTCAAAACCCCCGCACCTCGTTACACATCGATTTGGGTTAGGAAATCGAATTGAAAGGCTTATGGTCTGTTTGTTCATGATTCTTGTTTGCTTGCACATGATTCTTCTCTTTCCATATCATATAGATGATTGTGTTCGCATGTTTATCATACGCTAGTCTCGTGTTTCATGATATTTATGTTTGCTAGTGTTAGGACATGCGTACGTTTTGTATTAAATTTTAGTTTTTGAAAATTTTGAAAAATACAAAAAGATTTTATTTTGATAAAATTTTGGAAAAATCCAAAAAAAATTTTGTTTTTTGTTTGCACCGTTTATGGATTGACATTTAGGATGATCAAGTCACAACATCATTCCATTTTTCATGTGACTATTTGATAGTGTTGTGAGACAATATGTCAATTCATCCATGTGCTTTATGATGTTTGGAGTCATTAAGATGTAATTAAGTGTTAATTCCTACATGTTTGACTCATAATTTCCTTTATTGTACACATGCACGGATTTGTTTGATTATTGTGCTTGTCTAGTCACATGTTGGCTGGGTGTCCCTGTCCTTTAAAACGAACCAAGCGCGATAAATTTTTATAAGGAAATTGTGCATGTTAGAACCGTTTTGTGAGTTTGTGTGCTTTGTTTGAAAGCGAGGAAGGGCTGCGAAAGGTTCACATTTGACCTTTGCGAATACTAAGCCACCATTAAATTGGATCTAAAAATGAAGGAATTTTATTATCCGGGGTCCAAAGAGATTTAAAAGAGCCCGAATTTTTTTAAAGGAAATAAAAAGAAATTCATGCCAATTATGGTCCAATTAGGTTTTTGCGCAAATTCTCCAAAGCTTGAGAATTTAGTTTATACACCTCTAAAAGAAAATATATATGAGGGAGTTCGGAAGGAGAATTAAAACGGGTTTGCACATCCTTGAAATTCTTGAAAATGCGCTACACAGTTTTGGACTTTATTGGAGTGGAAATCATTTTGACTTTGATTTGTTGATTTGCATAAGACGATGTCATTTAAATTCAACAAATTTTTACACCTAAGGATACCTTTGATGTTCATTCGTTAGGAGTACATGTATTCATCGTGCACATATGATTGACTGAGTTTATTTACCTATCGAATATGTTCACACCCATACATTCCATTTTCATGACTTGGTTGTTTTTGTTTAATTCCATGGTGTGATTTTTAGTGTCTTATTTTTGTATGAAAAATTTTAAAATTCAAAAAATAGTTTGTGAGTTTTTTTTAGCATCCCTTTGCAAGAGCATGTTTGCCATTTGATTGATGCGTTGTTTCGAATATGGTGACACCCCGACTTTGCTTGTTTGATTTATTCTTCTCATTTGTCTATTTGGGGACATAATAAAAAGGGGAGAATGAATTATCATATTATGGGGGAGTTTGAATTTAGGGGGAGTTTTTGAGATTTAACTTATGCTTTTCTCATAAATTGGTATGTGTGTTTATCTCATTTCAAACTCGATATGCCACTTGGTATTTTCTTTATCTCATGTGTGTAGGTACTACATTGATGATCATATATTGCACACCTTGATGAGAAAAGCTTTGAGATTTTTGAAGATTTGAAGAACAAACGACGAAGACTTATTCATTTGTATCTTTCCAGTTTTGGGTTCATGGAAGGGTAGATTTGTATAGGCAATTTTGTTATTTGATAATTCGGATTTTTTATGTATATACCGGTACAGACATAGGGGGAGATTTGTAAGGACATTTTTGTCATGTCTGATATCTTACATTTATGTATGTCGTACGTCGCTACATTTGGCACGTCTCTACACGATCTCATACGATGGCCTCAATCCAATTTCTGAGAATCAAACATTCATCATCTCCATTATGTGTTCCACATCTTCCACAACGACTTCACATTCCATGATTTTAGGGACTTTATGCAAGTGGTACGCAAGAGAAGTCAAAACAGTGAATGAAGGCAAGATATGGAAGTTCAAGGGAATTTTAGTAATTTTATATCCACTGTCCGGAGGTTCGATAAACTAGAAAGTTGAAGAGCTTGCTGCAACGAATATATTGGAAGAAATGACACCTTAATCCGAGCTACGGTAAAGAAGTTATGTCCCTTTGAAAAGGGAGAATATTCAGATTAAAGTCTTAGAAGAATGCTATGAATATTAAGCCCCAAACCAGCGAAGTTTTGCAAACCGAAGGCCAAACTAGTTCGGGGCGCGAATCAATTTGCGATACACCCGAACCGATTCGGGGTACCTGTACACTGGCAGAGTTCTAGAATTTTAAAACTCTTCTTGGTTTCCCTATAAAAGTCAACTTCAGGGGAGTTATTTCATAAGACTTGGAAAGACATTTTTGAGAGTTCTATCACCTCAAGTCTTCATATTTTTTAGTCCCAAGACTCATGTTTTGATTCACATATCCTTGCCAAACTTTTGTGAATCCTTTTGTAACCCAAGAACACAGCTCTGCTTTTGTTCAACCCTTTTGGATAAGCCGTCTTTCATCTTCATTGCTGACCTCCTGGAAAGGGAAAGTTCCAGCCGACGAATTTGTGGAGAAGTTATTTTCTTTTCTTCATTGCTGACCACCTGGAGTTCCTGCGGGAGATTTTAGTCGAGACATCAAAACCGATGCCTGAAGGTATTTCGTATGTCACCCTATTTCATTGTAATCCGTGTAAGCCACTTTCTTACAAATTATAGTGAAATAAAAGGTTTTGCCCTTTTGGGGGATTTTTCCTGAAATTGTTTGTTTTTATCCTGCATGCTTTATTTTATTGGATAAATCATCTAGATGCATGTTTTTAGGGTTTAACTAAAATTTTGGATTAATTAAAATTAGATTTTATTTGAGATATCGCAATATTTCCGTTGTAGCGATTCTACACAATGGCCCTCTGATCATCATAATGATGGTGTATAAAAGTTCGGATAGTGAGGATTCTGGTCGACAATGGAAGTTTAAATGATGTTATATTCTATAATTGCTTCAAGAAGTTAAGGCTGAGAGATAGCAAATTAGAGGCATATCATAAGAAAATTGGAGGCATATCATAAGCCACTTATCATTTTCTTAGGGGATAAGGTGTTCCCCTTAGGAATAATTAAGCTTGAGGTTGTGGTTAGCTTATGGCAACCATGTCGAACAAAGATAATAAGTTTCTTCATCATAGACGAGAACGTTCACTTTACCTAGAATATTATTTTCCATAGAATCAGTCTGAAGAATTTTGAAGCCGTACCTTTAGAATTGGCAATTTTTGACACATCACGAAAACACGACATGACCTGACTTGAAATTGAAACCAAATTAACACGATCTATCGTGTTTGGGTCAGGATATTCTAGCCTGATAGCCGGTCATTTCATGTTCATGCCATAGGGGTTTGACCTGAAATTGGCTCATTTTGTCCCAATTACAGCCCAGTTAAGTAACCCAATTTAGCCTGATTACCATCTCTTAATGATTAAAATATTTCATGTAATATAAAGTAAAAAATGACATTTATATATAATAAATAAACGATTTATCGTGTTGGGTCATGTCAATTTGTACGAAATTAGTTTATCGTGTTATTCGTGTTGGATTGTGTCGTGTTCTTAACGAGTCGTGTTCACATTAGGCAAATAACATGACATCGTGTCGTGTCTTGTTCGTGTCGGGTAAAATGATGTCATGTCGTGTCGGGCCAAACCCAAACACGATGTAACACCCCGCCTAATTAAATACCGAGTGGCCAATCCCATACGAAATTAAAACGGAATATACAGTTGGCTCATTCTTAGCATCACTGTTGAAAACATTAACTAATCACCCAATACCCAATTAAGCTGGTGTTAAAAACTTTCCTAATTTTAATTCAACAAAATCCATTTTTAGTTTACAAATAACACACCACATATTATTCTACAACATTGATAACCGAACAAATAACTCAAAAGAACTTAAATGCATTTGGAATAAACATTCCCAAATAATAATCCAATACAGTAATCCCAACAATAGTAAATGTATTAAAACGGCACGAGTACAAGACTGTAATTTTGACTCAGATAGAAAAGAGATAATTGAATTCCTTTCGGCGACATGCCCTAACTAAAAGAACACTGTGAATCAAATGAAGGTAGGCGTCTAAGCAGTACTCCACAGCTCCATATCTCGTCATAATTCTCTAAGGTTGGCATCCCTGCTGCTGGACACCTGATATAGAAGGTACAATAGAAAAGAAAATATGCAAGAAAACGGGTCAGAGCCTGATGTGAAAAATGATTTTGAAAACAACAAGTATTTAACAAGTGCAATAAAGCATTTATTGTGTACATGTTAGTATCCAAACTCTCACTTGATATTCTCACCTCTCATCTAGAGTGCACGATTAACGTTTTCTATTAACCTCCTAGTTAATAGTTCCTTCTAACTAGTATCCATAATATGATTCTATCCTATGTCATAACCCCGTATGTCCCATACCATACGTAGTACAATCATTCTTATACGTTTTCCATTAACATGAATCATTTCTCATTAATATAAATTAAGCTCTTCAATAAATATTCATTAACTTATTTCAATTCTTTTTCTTTATTCACCGTTATCTACACAGTCATCACATAGTAGATTATTTAACCACTATATACACATAAATTTAATCCATTATATATACAGATATATAATACGGCACCCCGAGTCACAGCTGCAGTGCAATGCATTACTCTGCTATCATGTCCCAATATCGATGGTGGCCGAATAGGGGACAAAAGGTTTGGTAAGGATTCCTCGAACCACAAACAACAACACATAAATCGGAGGCGAACATAGTTCTCGTATCCATGGGTCACGCACATACCTACGTACCCATAGTCAGCGGCCTTATCAACTCCCCGATAAGTCTTTCAAAGATCTATGTTCTCGAGTGACAAATTAAAGATCCCATGGATTCATCAGGATATGACTGCCCTCACACGCAAACCTCCCCATCGATAGCAAGTAAGCTAGGTATGTCATACATATAAATTATCAATCAATCAAATAGGCATTATCATACCTATAATATAATATCAACAAGGTACTCACATTACCCTAAGATAATTCCCATACGTAGCATTATATCTCTTATAAACACATCTTCTATCAATTAGGATTGAATACCATCATCACATGGCTCATAGTCTATAGTTTTTCATTCACAGGACATGACTTATTAACAAAACCAACATCCTTGCATCCTAAAACATCTCTCCACTCCCGACGTCGTTAAGGTTCATGCGCGGAGTGTCTCGCAAAGAGAAATCCAAATAAGGAACCCCTCCAATACACTACTACTTAATTTTATCGATTGAGGAGGTCCGTCAACTTCAAATACGCAATCGGGATAACCTCATCCCCTCTTTCAACCAATGTCGTCTGAACTCCCATCTCTAACCAGGAGCCATACCACTAAGCGTTTGTATTACACTCAGCCCTTGCGCAATCAATAATGAGATTAAACTCACACCTTGATGTTCAAATTGTAACTCTAAGGCTACCCAGGTGTTATATTAAATCTCCCCTACTAGACCTATCCTTAATCCTCATGCATACAAAATAGAATACAACAAATGAATCTAGCAACCGAAATACCTTTCAATATAATTATCATCATTCTAATAAATTAAATCCCAATCAAATTAATTTGAATCTTATCTAGGGCCTACTGATCTTTTCTAAGTCCCATAATATCCAATTAATAATCACCAAAGATCTACAAAAGGTTTGGGATAAGAATAAACATTAAAAAGAAACAACTTCAAGGATTCTGGGGAGGTCGATCGATTGAAGGCAGGGGGTAGATCGATCGATCGCCCAGATAACAACCCAATTTTCTGCATTCCTTCTACTACGGGTTTAACCATTTTTGATCAATCAAACCTTCATATTAACAACCCAAATGACTTATAATCCTTACTACATGATATATCAACATATACAAATGATTTCTAATTATCTAAACATCCTAGAATCATCAAGAGATTGAACTAAAGCATGTTTTTATCCTCCTTTTCCAGGAAATTATCAACATAATATCTTCAAGAACACATCAATGGTTTTCAGAATTTCCTCAACAGATTTGTGATTATTTCGTGGATTACTATCTACCTACAACATGAGTTTGATTCCTATATATCTCCATTATCTAGAAATCCATTAACAACTTTATCTTTTCATCTTCCAAACATGAAAAATCTCATCTTTTTAGAGCTATTCTAACATGGACAATATACAAACTTAGATTGCAATTATCAAACACTTGCCTCTAATGAAGATCTGATCCTTTGGGGTGGTGTATCACAGGTGGTTCTCCCTTCTCCGGTCAACCTTCGGTGGTGGTTGGTGGTGGTGACCTTTGGTATTTGGTTCTTCTCCTTTTCAAGTAAGCTTTTCTCTTCCCAAACAACCTTTCACTCTCTCTAGGAAGATGACTTCTCTATTTTGTGTAGAAGAGATGAATGAACCCACGTTCAACTAATCTCCAAATACTTATAATAAGACAAAATCTGAAGTCACTATTCATCCCCTTGTAAAAATGAACCAAATGCCCTTTTGGTTGTCCTTATATTTCCAAATGACCCGAAACCCAAAACCAACATCCAAATAGACCTTTCTGACTATTTCAACCCTTCTCGACACAACGACGCAGTCAAAATGACTACAAGGTCAATGTAAAAATAAGTTCCCTTTTTAATTTAACAAATTAGTCCCGACACGTCCCATACCGTGTCCGACTAAAAATTCAAATTACTAAATTGACAACTCACAGCAACGTCAATAACATCACGTTCATATATTACCTAAGTATCTTTAAGTAATATTCAGAATCATACATTTTAATATCCAAAATACGGATAAAACCCAAATGAATTAATTTATAGTAAAATACAATTAATCCATTAATTTAAAATATAACCCATTTTAAAAGTCATTAAAATCATGGGGTATTACATACTTCCCCCCTTATAACAAAATTTCGTCCTAAAATTCGGAAAGATAAATCATACTGGTAAGGTCAACTCTGAGTATAAATCTCACATCGCAAGTAATCTATGTTGTACCGCCCATACAATACGTTATCAAGATCCCCGTTAATGTTACATCAAGTCTCACCATATAGTTCCAACAAAATCGAATTTAAACTTTAACCAATCTTCCCTATACCGTCATCGTGACAAACTTTGGGAAAAATTATCCTTAATTATTAAACAAATAAATCCTCAAATCACAACTAATTACTCTTTCGCAATTTTGAGAAATACTACAATCCAAACTTCCAGGGCACCCATACACCCTATCGTACAACTTCAATTATAATATTTATCGCATAGGTTATAAACTCATATCCTAAAGACCTAACTTATTTCGACTCCCAACGGTTATTAGTTTCATGCGTGGGGTGTCTCGCAAGAGAAATCCAAACAAGGAACCCCTCTAATACACTACTACTTAACTTTGTTGATCGAGGAGGTCCGTCAACTTCAAATACGTGATCGGGATAACCTCATCCTCTCTTTCAACCAATGTGGTCTAAACTCCCATCTCTAACCAGGAGCCATAGCACTAAGCGCTTGTATTACACTCAGTCCTTGCGCAATCAATAATGAGCTTAAACTCACACCTTGATGTTCAAATTGTAACTCTAAGTCTACCCAGGTGTTATATTAAATCTCCCCTACTAGACCTATCCTTAATCCTCATGCATACCAAATAGAATCCAACAAATGAATCTAGCAACCGAAATACCTTTCAATATAATTATCGTCATTCTAATCAATTAAATCCCAATCAAATTAATTTGAATCTTATCTAGGGCCTACTGATCTTTTCTAAGTCCCATAATATCCAATTAATAATCATAAAAGATCTACAAAAGGTTTGGGATAAGAATCGACATTAAAAAGAAACAACTTCAAGGATTCTAGGGAGGTCGATCGATTGAAGGCAGGGGGTCGATCGATCGATCGCCCAGATAACAACCCAATTTTCTGCATTTCTTCTACTACGGGTTTAACCATTTTTGATCAATCAAACCTTCATATTAACAACCCAAATGACTTAAATCCTTACTACATGATATATCAACATATACAAATGATTTCTAATTATCTAAACATCCTAGAATCATCAAGAGATTGAATTAAAAGCATGTTTTTATCCTCTTTTTCCAGAAAATTATCAACAAAATATCTTCAAGAACACATTAATGATTTTCAGAATTTCCTCAACAGATTTGTGATTATTTCGTGGATTAATATCTACCTACAACATGAGTTTGATTCCTATATATCTCTATTATCTGAAAATCCATTAACAACTTTATCTTTTCATCTTCCAAACATGAAAAATCTCATCTTTTTAGAACTATTCTAACATGGACAATATACAAACTTAGATTGCAATTATCAAACACTTGCCTCTAATGAAGATCTGATCCTTTGGGGTGGTTTATCACAGGTGGTTCTCCCTTCTCCGATCAACCTTCGGCGGTGGTTGGTGGCAGTGACCTTTGGTCTTTGGTTCTTCTCCTTTTCAAGTAAGCTTTTCTCTTCCCAAACAACCTTTCACTCTCTCTAGGAAAATGACTTCACTATTTTGTGTAGAAGAGATGAATGAACCCACGTTCAAATAATCTCCGAATACTTATAATAAGACAAAATCAAAAATCACTATTCATCCCCCTTGTAAAAATGACCAAAATGCCCTTTTCATTTCCAAATGACTCGAGACCCAAAACCAACATCCAAATAGACTTTTTTGACTATTTCAACCATTCTGGACGTAACGACGTAGTCAAAATGACTATAAGGTCGATGTAAAAATAAGTTCCCTTTTTAATTTAACAAATTAGTCCCAACACGTCCCATACCGCGTCCGACTAAAAATTCAAATTCCTAATTTAACAACTCACAGCAACGTCGATAACATCACGTTCATATATTACCTAAATATCTTTAAGTAATATTCAAAATCATACATTTTAATATCCACAATACGGATAAAACCCAAATGAATTAATTTATAGTAAAATCCAATTAATCCATTAATTTAAAATATAACCCATTTTAAAAGTCATTAAAATCACGGTGTATTACACACGATCCATTAGCCCGATTTTCCACCCCTACGTACCTTTCACTATCCATCAATGCCTAAATTTCCTTACACATAATGGAGTTAGTGTGGTCAAGGGTAACCAAATTAAAGCGTGAGAATGCTGATATACTTCTACAGAGAAGGAAGAGCAGAAGAAGAGGGCCACTACTTATCAGATCGAGACTTTAAACCCTCGAAATAAAGATAAGATAGTCACATGTGAAGTTGTGGAGAAGGTTGAATTGGTGATTCTGAATGACGAGCACCTGAAGAGGACAAATCAGATTGGTTCATCACTATATCCTACCTTCAAGAAAGAATTTTCTAATTTTTAGAGGCAGCGAAAGAGTGTGCATGCATGGAGCCATGAAGATATGCCTGGAATAAATCCATAATTCCTTTGCTGCGAGCTCATTATAGTAAAGGACACGAAGCCTGTAAAACATAAGCATATAGTGTTCAACTAGGAGAAGAATATGGACATCCAGGAGGAGGTTGATAAATGACAAAAGACATATTTTGTTGAAGACGTCAAGCATCCAAAGTGTCTTTCAAATATGGTTTTGGCCAAGAAAAAGAATGAAAATTAGCATATGTGCATTGAAATCACAGATCTTAATTGAGCCTACCCTAAGGATCATTACCCTCTGCGTGGAATTGATCGGTTGGTCGATGCAACTGCATGGGATGAGCAACTCAGTATTATGGAAACCTACTCAGGTTATAACCAGATAAAGAGGAAGCCAGAAGACATGGATGAAACTTCATTTATCACTAGCCGAGGTACGTATGACAATAACATTATATCTTTTGGATATTCTTTTCCATACAATTTTGTGAATCATCTTTGAAACTCATAGCACTTCTATATTGAAGTTACCTTTGTATAGAAGGAGTCTCTACTGTTGCTCTTGTGATTCTCGAGGGTAAAGTTGCTTACGACTGCAGTCATTGTGGGTTCTAGAGGGAATTCATTACTGAAGAAAGATTATGATGTTTGTAGTTCTCGTGGGAACTATTGCTAAAGAATACGAGAGTCACCTGCGGGAGATTCATCAGGAAATATTTTTCTATTGTATTTGTAAGTTGTGATTTGCAAAACTTTAGTGAAATAAAGATTTTTACCGTTGTTTTTTTTCCTGAAATTGTGTTTTCTTTGCATGCTTGATTTAAATTACACAGTTGCATATTTTAGGGTTAATAAAAATTGGAAATTTATTTATGGGATTGATATCTAATTAAATAAGTTTAAGCCATCAGAGAATCGTTCACTCTTCAAATTGGTATTAGAGCAGGTTTCCCCAAATTATTGTGAAATCCTTTTTTCGCAAATTTTTTCTGAGATATGAATTGTTTTAAAAAATCACAATTTTTTTGATGGATAACTTATATAATTGGATATTTGTCTTTGATGGCACAAATTACGCATATTGAAAAGCCCGTATGAGAGCTTATTTAAAAGCTATTGATGGAGGAGTGTGGTTAGCATGTGAAAGAGGGTGGAATTCTCCCACTTTCACAGTTGGGAATGACATTAATCCCAAATGTGTTTCTGATTGGACTGATGAGGAATTTAAGTGGAGTACCTACAACTCCCGCGAACTTAGTGCTATTTATGAAGTCGTTGCCCCTGACGAGTTCCATCGCATCATGACGTGCACTACGTCTAAAGAGGCACGTGATACCCTTTAGCTCACTGACGAGGGTACCAACTCTGTAAAGGCATCTAAGCTTCAAAATTTGACCGCCCAGTTTGAAACTATCACTCTGTTAAAGTCTGAGAGTTTCGATGAGTTTTATGCTAGGTTATCGGATATTGTTAGCATTAATTTTAATTTGGGTGAGAGAGTTGAGGAGTTGAGAGTTGTGAAAAAGAGTTTTAGGTCACTTCCTTTTTGATTTATTCCTAAGGTCACTGTGCTTAACATTTTAGGGGTCTTAGACACTTTTAGGTTAGAAGAAACCCATAGGAGACCTTTAAACTTATGAGATCGACATGTTTTCCAAAACCATTAAGCCTAAGGATAGAGGGATATCTGTAAAGACTCAAATTAAGAAAAATAAAAAAGAGAGAGTTTACGAGTCTGAATATGAGGGCGAGGTTGGTTTCGATGGCTTGGCCTTGCTTGCAATTTTTTTTGTAAAGTTTCTCAAAATTTCCAAATATAATTCTTCTAATAAAAAGATTTTCGAGAAAAATAGAAAGAAATATGATGTCAAGGATAACAGTGAGAAAGAGGAAGATATAAGGTGTTATTAGTGCAAGGAAAAAGGGAACAAGGCTTTGAGTGTCGCTCTATATGCTAAAGAGAAAGGGCAAAGAGATTCCTAATAAAATCACTCTTAGTGATAGTGACATCAAGTTAGATGATTCAAGGGAGAATCACCACATGAAAAGTGCGATGTTTTCATGTCTAGTAACGTGTGTTATTTGAGTTTGTCCCACGATGATGAAGTCACATGTAAACGTGAGAGCCTCGATGATGTTTTGAGTAATTCGAGTGAGTGTGAGGATGATATTGCAAGTGAGGGATAAGGGGATCTCCAAAAATCATTTAGTAATTTATACACAAGACATTGAAGATGAAAAAGATGAATAAGAAGTTGGGGTGTTGGATTTGGAGAGAGAGAGAGAGTGAGATAGAAGTTTTGAGGGTGTCTGAGGCGTCGGCGAGTGAGCTCGAGAAGGTGAATGTTTTTTATATGAGCAGCTAATCGTCTTAGGGCGGGAAAGAGTGATTTGACCAACGTCGTGGATAGTCTTACGGGAGATCTTTAATCTTCATTAGACACTCATGAGAAACTTGAAGACTTTGTATCCCAACTTGATAGAGATCTCGAACGTTCCCGGGAGATCAAAGTTACTTTAGAGGAGACATCTAGGAAAGTTAGAAAGATTATCCTCGGTCTTGCTTTGGGTAATGTTAATATACTAGGAATATATTGTGACGGTGCGTTCACTTCCCATATTGCACCCAATCCGATTCCCGAGTTTGTGATTGATCCTTATGGATCTCAACCTAACCCACCTAGGCGTCCGTTTCCCCATTGGAGAGCGCATCCTAGACGTCTTGAGAGAGATGTTTCTAAGCCCATTTATGTTTGTTCCCATTGCAAGAAAATATGACATTATAGGGAATTTTATTTTAAGTTGGGTAGTGCGTCTCATAGATATCTTCCACGATATGCTACTACACATGTTCCCACACACACTCCTTCACATGTTACTTTGCTTGCTCCCGCACATCACATGAGAGATTTTAAGCATTTCGTGAGCAAGTTGAGTATTTGGTCACTTCACATGATTTGATGGATATTTTTCATAGGATATCATCTCTTTTGGAGAACACCTCCAGACCTAATGATTGAGGCTTAGACTTTTTTTCTAGCATTGGATGCTTTTCATGTTTATATCTTCATGCCTATTACTAGTGTATACTACCATTACATTTATTTTTCATTTTGATATATGTTTTGAAAAATATAAAAAAAGTTTTGTTTTTCTTGAAAATTTTTGGAAAAATACAAAAAGATTTTCAGTTTCTTTTTAGACAAATTGAAAAAGCCAAAAAGATTTTATTTTGATAAATTTTTTGAAAAATCCAAAAACAAATTTGTAGTTTGTTTACACCATATATGGATGGACATTTAGGATTGCCAAGTCAAAATATCATTCCATTATCCATATGACTTTTTGATAGTATTTTGAGACACAACATCATTTCATCCATGTGCTTTATAATGTATTGCAGTCATTGAGATGGGATTAGAGATTACTTTCTACATGTTTAACTCATTATCTCCTTTAATGCACACATGCATGGATTTATTTGAGTATTACACTTATCTGTCACATATTGGTCAAAATGTTTTCATCTCAATCCTGCCTTTAAAACGAACCAAATGCGATAAAACAAGATAATGAAAGTAGTGCTTGTCAGAACTATTGTCGAATTGGAAAAATTGAAATTATATCTCCGATAAATGTGTTCGTTTAAATGCAATGGAATCGGACAATGAATTACAGGTTGTTTTTGTGTGAATAGCCACCATTTGCGAAAAGGAAAAGAGCCTAACAGATTAAAGGCACATAAAAGAAAAAATATAAATTTCCAGGCCAATTACAAATAACATTGATACTTCGCTACATATGAGAATGATTTCTTCAAAACAAAATATTTGAGAGAAAATATTCTATATTTGATTTTTGAGGGAGTTTGGTCGAAGATCAATGGGGTTGCACGTCCTAAAATGGTCTCGTAAAAGCATTACATAGTTTTGGGCGTTATTGGTTTGAAAATCATTGTAGATTTTGATTTGTTGATTAGATTGAATTGATATCATATGAATTCAACATTTTTACATCTAAGGATGATTTTGAGTTCATTCATTAGGAGTATCCAAAATTCATCATGCACATATATTATGATTGTTTGAGTTGATTTTCCTATCGAATTTTTTCACATCTATTCATTTCGTTTCCACGACTTGGTTATCTTAGTGTTAGTTCACGGTGTGTGTTGTTTTTGTAAATTATTTTTTCTTGAAAATTTTGAAAATTTAAAAATAATTTGTGGAGATTTTGAGTTTATCATTGCATGAACTTATTTGATATATGTTTGTGATGATTTGATATGCTTGTTGTGACACAATCCAGTTTATTATTATTTTTTTATTGTTTTCCTTGTCTATTTTAGACAAATAAGAAGAGGGAGAACGAATTATGAATTATGGGGGAGTGAGAGTTTGAATTTTAGGGGAGAATTGATTTGATTTATGAGTTTTATTTTATTTCAAACTTGATACGCCACGACGGCATATTTAATTGTCTATTGTGTGTAGGTACACTTTGATGATCACATGCAAAGTATACGTAAGACAAATCTCCCAAAAGAAGATCAATAGAGAAAGCAAGAGATTTGAAGATTTGAAAAGGTTAAAGATTTTGAAAGACTTGTACATGTTTAGTATCTTTCATTTTTTGGGCTTTTGTGAGGGTATTAGATTTGTATAGGATTTTTTGGATAATTCAGATTTTTTATTTTGTACCGGAGTATCCATAGGGGAGATTTATAAGGGCTAGTTTTTTGTCATTGCCCCTAACATCTAGGACTTGTTCATAGAGTCTAGTTTACATTGAGTATGGCATATCCCATTACTTCGGACATGGCACCTTACATTCAAACGTTCAAGAAGACGGATCTAAATATCAAGAGACTTTAACATGTTCCACGTCATCACGTATATTTGGTATGAATTTTGTTTTGTGTTTCGTGGATTTTTCACTAAGTATTAGAAAGTTTTTATAAACATTTTTTTTACAAAACGAGGCATTTTCAAACATTTTGTAAATTATTTTTTGAACTTAAAGTAATTTTATTTTTTAGATAATCTCGTTCAAACGAGAGTACCATCTCCTTCGAACGACCTTCATGTCGTTAGAAGCTCGTTGGATGCATTTATCAAACATACATCAAATGAGGGCTTACTGTCTCAACTTTTTTTATCTCGTTATAAGCGACTCACATGTTGTGCGAACGACATCTCTATGTCATTAGAACGACTACTGGTTCTCGTTCGAATGAGATTGCGCTGCCTCAAAATTTGTGTCTGCCTATAAATACTTGTATTTTAGATGAAATTTGTTAAGACTTTTGATTTATGAAAACTTCATACTTGCTGAATTTATTCTTCACTTTTTATAAAGCAAAACACTTTTTGATTCACACAACCTTTCCCATATACTTTTGTGAGTCATCTTTGAAACCCAAAGCACAATTATATTGAAGTTACTCTTATAGAGAATGAGTCTCTACTACTTCTCTTGTGATTCTAGAAGGAATCATTGTTGACGATTGTGGTCATTGTGGGTTCTCGAGGTAAGTAATTATTGAAGGAAGATTGAGATATTTGTAGTTCTCGTGGGAACTATTACTAAAGAAAACGATAGTCACCTGTTGGAGATTCGTGGCGTAATATTTATCTATTGTATTTGTAAGTTGCGATTTGCAAAACTTTAGTGAAATAAAATATTTTCCCTTCCTTTTTCCCCTAAAATTATGTTTTTTTGCATGTTTAATTTGAATCATGTAAGGACATAAGTCTCCGATTGAGTCTTTTGTAGTTTTGGCTCAATTCCGGACAAAAACATTTGAGTCATAGGATAGTGTTCATGTTGTATTCTTTCAAGCCTATAACGCGTAAAGTTAAAGACGTAGCGGCCAGTATTTTAAGTGAACATCAATTGACGAGTTTCAGTGCCTTGTTTCACGTCATTAACTTCATTTCTCCAGTCTCCAAAGGTATGAATGCTTTTATATATTTGTAGGAGACTTGGAATAATTTTATAATGGGTGTAATTTTATTTTAAAATGAATTTTTATTTTCAGAAGGTTACTTAGAACTTTGAATATAAAGTTTTTGGGCTTAACATTGAAAAATGAACATTCTGGCATTTCGTTCCAAATTGTCGTTCGAACGAGAATTTTGTTCGAACGAGTTTGCCAATGAATTTTATCTTTTGGCCATTGGAACTTTGTTAGAAGGTCATTCGAACGAGACTTCGTTCTAATGAAAATCTCATTCGAACGAGATTTAAGACGAAAAAATATTTTGACAGTTTTTAGCAGTTTTTCTCCATGTTCCCACTTTCTTTTTCCAACTAACTCTTGAAAGATTTTATTTGTGCGGGAAACAACTTTGAAAAACTAACTTTTGACATTTTCTAAACACAATTTGAGAGAATAATTAAAGTTAAATTTTTAAAATTGGGGGTCCTACATTTTCAACAAGTGGTATCAGAGCCAGAGTGCTATTTTATTGCGTTAAGGTCCTTTTTAATATTTTTTGTTAAAAAAATTAGAACTTTCCCCATTTTCAAAATTTCCTATTTTCGATGGTTCCAATTACGCGTATTAAAAATTGCGTATGAAATAGGGACTAAAGTCTATCGATGAGAGGGTTTGGTTGTCTGTTGTTAACGGGTGGTCCCCAACCACACATTTGGTAGATAATGAGCGTGTTCCAAAACCCACAGATAGATGGAGTGAGAGTGAATTTAAGCTTGCAAATTTTAATTCCCAAGGTTTAAATGCCTTGTTTAGCGAGGTCACATCGGATTAATTTCGACGTATCATGATGTGTGAAATCGCCAAAGAATCTTGGGATATTTTACAACTCACTCATGAGGGAACTAGTGTCATTAAGGCTTTTAAACTCTAAAACCTCACCACTCAATTTGAAACCATCAAAATGAATGAAAAAGAAACATTTGATGAATTTTATGCTAGACTTTCCAATATAGTTAATTCATCTCTTAATTTGGGAGAGAAAATACCCGACGACCGAGTAGTAAAGAAAATTTTAAGGTCCCTACCTGATAGATTTATTCCTAAGGTGAGCGTGTTAAATTCTTTACCCACTTTAGCCTCTATGAAATTAGAAGAGCTCGTAGATAATTTACAAACCTATGAACTAGACATGTTTCCCTCCAAAATAGAAAAGAAAATAGATAAGGGCGTTGCTTTGAAAGCTTGAAAGGAGGAAAAACAAGTAGTAGAGAGTGAAAGTGATAGTGACTCGGAAGATATGGCTATGTTTGCTAGGAAGTTTCATAAATTTCTTAAATTTAACAAAGACAAATTTAAAAATAATTTTAAGAAATTTGAAAATTCTAAGCATGACAAAGCCGAAATGATCCTTAAAACTTTTATTGAAAATTTAAAAAGGGACGAGTCAAATAGGTGTTATGGTTGTGAAGGGTATGACCATAGGTCTTTTGAATTCCCCAATAAACTAAGGAAAGAGGGTAAACAACCAATTTCATATAATGCTACCCTTAGTGATAGTTATAAGGAAGAAGGACCCGCTTCCCCCATTGAGCGCAGCTTTATCGCGTTTATGGCTAGTCATGTGAGCACCGATAATGAATCTTCCCATGAAGATATACAAATACATGAAACTTTCAAGGCCTTTGTTAGTGAAGCTCTAAAAGATGATGGTTGTGAGAGTAAAGAAAAGAGAGAAAAATTATTAGTTCAAAGGTTTATTGTTTAGTGTTTTTGAGTATCCATGAATTAATTTCTACAAAAACGCTTACACCCATTAGTTTAAGTTAAATCCAAGTTCCTATTGTTATATACTTTCTTGGAGAGTGTTGGGCACCAGGTTTTACTTTACCAACTTGAAGAGTTTGTTTGGGTTTACTTCTACCATAAAGAAAAGTTCATTGTTTTGCTGCGGCGTACTCACATGGTGAAAGGCTTTGTGTGAGGGTTGATGGTTGTCTAAAAGCTTCATTGGTGGATTCCAAGCTTCTGATGGATTCTGGGATTGTCGACTAAGCAGAGGTTTGTACAAGAAGACACGTCAGGGGCTTGAAGGGAGTTGAGTCTAGTTGAGTAAGTCATTTATCTTGTACTTCAAAAATTTCGTACTTAGTGGACTTAAGGCTAGGGGCATCCGAGGTTTTTTCCCATTGTGGGTTTTTCCTTGTACATCGCGGTGTAGTGGTTCTGAATTTATTTTATCTTGCAAATCACCTAGAACGCATGCTTAGGATTAAAAGATAAAATATGGTTTAATTCACTATACTAGTTTAATTCGATGCTAAAATAAGTTTGAGTGAAACTTAAGTTGATTTAATTCAAGTCAGTAATTTATATTTGCTAAAATTTGGTTTGAAATAATTTGATAATCTTGAAAATATTGTGTAGGAAAATTTTAGGACTTGGGATTAAATTAATTTTTTTAAGTGAAAAGTTGTGTTGAATTATCTTAATCTCACTTTTAGTTTAGTTTAATTTTAATTTGAAAGAAATTAAAATTTTTTGTAAGTTGTTTATGTGTTTGAGCCATCTTTATTCCGCAATAAAAGAAATTGATGTTAAAAGACGTTTAAAATTGGGGGTCTACAGTTTGAACAAATCGCATAGTTGATTGTTTTAGGGTTAATAAAAATTGGAAATTTGTTTGTGGGATTGACATCTAATTAAATAAGTTTAAGCCATCAGAGAATTGTGCACTATTGAGCAGATGTTTTGAACTTGGACACTGACTCTTCAACCTTAACCAGATCCTCATTAGCTCTTTCGAGTCTCTGGTTAACCCTACCAAGCTCCTGGTTGGTCTTACCAATCCCCTGTTGAGACATAGAGGCTCATCGTTGGCCTTTTTAGCGCCTATTTTCAAACCTTTGGAACTTAATGGCATTAGTACTAGTCTGGTCCTTCAGATTTTTATTCTCTTTCTCTACCTTGCTGAGAGACAATGTTTTGACGACCACCTGAACGTCTCTCTTTTAAATCTTTCCACAAGTCTTTTGCAGCTCATTAGTAGATTGTTTTAGCTCCTTCTTCAGTTGGGTGTTCTACTGAGTGAGTGTTGTGATAGTCTCTGTCTTATCCTCACAAGCATGATGGTTAGTTATAACCTAATCTATGAGGATAGTAATAGTAATGACACCCTTCAAGAAAAGGAAAAGGGATTAGTAAGTAACAAAATATTAGACAGAGATAGAAAAATACAAATTTATTGAACCTACCCCTAACAAACGATGCTAAACCAATTTTTAAAGAGTATCAGGGTCATAGTCCTTCAGAAATTTAAAGTCCATATAGTGCCTGTGGTAGCCGAGCAAATCGTGGCATTATTTATATGGTGGAAGATGGAGTCGGGGTCATTTTTCAAGTCTTCAGATATGACAAGATGACCCCTGCCCATGCACAAGCCGATGAAAAAAATGTCCACTAATTCAAATCCTCTCCACAACAGACCCAGTGGGCCTCGCTTCACTCACCCTTGGGACTTTAGGGTCACCGTGGATAGTGGGGGCCTCAAGGAGTCTTTTGTCACCAGCATCTGGGGGACCAGAAGATATGGGAGCCTTCCCTTTTAATTTAGCCAGGATAATGACATTATCTTCGAATTTTCTCCGAGCATTAATCCTGGCTTGTTTTCGATCTTCGGCCCTCTTTTGGGCGTCGACCTTCTTCCTAGTCTTATCCTTAGAGTTAACCTCCATCCTTGCCTACTTTTCAATTTTTTTTCTATGAGGAACATCCATGGAAGCACGGCCAACTTTTCGAGGATCCATCCCACTAGAAGGTTTAATAATAAAGCCTGAAGCAGTGGGAATAAAATATGCAAAAGAAGTCAACAATTAGTCATATCACTATACATGAACAAAAGATGACCTAATATAGAAAAATCTTCTGAAAGAGTTGGCGCTTGTGTTCAATTAAGAAATAATACAATAACTGCCATTTTTAACCCAAATTAACCCTAAGCATGCAACTAGGTGTGATTGAAACAATATGAAATCATGCACAAGATATTCAACATACAAAGTTAAGGAAAAATCCCCCACAGGGGCAAAACCATTTTTATATCACTATAATTTGTAAAAGACGGTTTACAATCGGATTACAATGAAATACAGGCTGACTAAGAATTACCCTCGGGTATCGGATTCTGTAGTCGCGGCTGGAAGAAACCCTTTCCAGTAGGGCTGGCGGCTGGAACTATCCCTGTCCAGTAGGGATGCAATGAAGAGGAATAAACGGTCCACTTCACAAAGGGTTGAACATCAATGGTGTTCTTGGGTTACCAAAAGTGACTCACAAATGTATAGAATTTGTGTGAATCAAGGGTATGAATCAATGGACTCAAATACCATGAAGACTTATGAGTTATGGAACTCAGAAAATCGTGTGTAAGTCTTAAGAAAACCAACTCCCCTATCGTGGTATAAATAATAATTCATTTGCCCTAAAAATCTGCACACGATCTGTTCGTGGTTATCCAGGGCGGACCGGTCCGGGCCTTAGGCAAATCGGTCCGATGGCGGACCGGTTCTTTTATTTTGAGGCTGATTCGGTTCGCATTCGGTCCGGGGCTCACTGGTCTTAAACGAGCAAGACGGATCGGTCCGGCTAGGCGGATCGGTTCGTTTTAATATCAGGCGAACCGGTCCGGCTGTCTGAATTTCTGAATTCTTCCTTTCTTTTGATCTTCGAATTTTGTTGATGACGATGTGATCTTTTCAACAATCATTCTTGTAACGGCGTATGACATATCATATACATAATGATGGACAAATTGTCCTTACAAATCTCCCCCTATGTCTATGCCGGAACAAACATAAAAAATCCGAATTATCAAGTATGAAACAATGCCTATACAAATCTACCCTTCCATGAACCCAAAACTGAAAGAGGTACAAATGACTAAGGCTGCATCGTTTGTTCTTCGAATCTTCAGAAATCTCATCGCTTTTCTCATCAGGGTTTGAATCATGGGATTATCAAGGATGTACCTACACACATGAGACAAAGCAAATACCAAGTGACGTATCGAGTTTGAAATGAGATAAACATAAGCACATAAGCATATATATCCATTTAAGATAATATTCTCAGAATTTCAAAATTCCCCCATAATCAGATAATTCATTCTCCCCCTTTTTATGATGTCCCCAAATAGACAAATGAGAGAAATAAATCAAGCAATCAAGTACCGGGGTGACATAAGGCATAAAATCACACCATAAATGAACATAAAACAACCAAGTCGGTGATAGCGTAAAAGAATGGGTGTGATCAAAATTCGATAGGAAAATCAATGCATACAAACATGACATATGTGAACAATGAATATTGGATATTCCTAACGAATGAACTCACATGCTTCCTTTGGTGTAAAAGAGTGGAAATATAAGATATTGACTATATCAAATCTACAAATCAAAGCTCAAAGTGATTTCTACACCAATAACGTCCAAAATGATTTTCATGCTTTTTTAGGACTTTCAAGGAAGTGCAAACCCGTTATCAATCTCCAACCAAACTCCCTCAGATTTATATTTTGAATAGAGGTATACTAAATTCTCAAACTTTGGAGAATTGATGGTGAAAACCTAAATGGCCCATATATGGCATGTATTGCTTTTTATTGCCTTTTCAATTTTTTTTCGGGCTCTTTTAACCTCTTAGGACCTCGGATATTAAAATTCCTCCATTTTTTAGGTCCATGATAACGGTGGCTTTTGTGCAAAGGATAAGAATAAACTTTCCCAGCCCCTCCCCGTTATGAAAATAAACACACAGTTTCACCAAAACGGTTTTTACATGCATTCCAATCTTGTCAATTTTTATCGCATTTTATACATTGTATAGACAGGATTGAGATGGAAACACTCAAGCCAACATGAGATTGACAAGTGCAACAATCAAATATAGCCGTGCATGTGTTCAATAAAGGATATAGGAGTCAAGCATGTAGGAAATATCACTAATTACATCTCAAGGACTCCAATCAATGTTAAGCACATGGATGAAATGATGTAGCCTCTCAAATCTCTATCAAACAGTCACATGAATATATGGAATGAAGTTGTGACTTGGCTATCTTAAATGCTCATCCATAAAAGGCAAATCTCTTTTTGGTCTTTTTCAAAAAATTTTCAAAAAAGAAAATCTTTTTGTATTTTTCTAAGAATAATAAAAAATACATAAAAGCTGTACAACAAAGAATAGTACATATAAACAGACTAGCAATAGGAAGCATATGATATGATCATGAAGAAGCATCCTATTCTAGACATAGACCAACCCCTCAGTCAACTGTGCAAATCCCCAAAGACTTCCTAAGACTCTCAAATCTAAGGGCATCTAAAGGTTTTGTGAAAATATCGGCTAACTGACGGTCGGTAGGAACAAAACTCAGGGTTACGACCTTCTCCTCAACTAACTGACGTATAAAGTGCTCGCGTAACCTGATGTGCTTTGTGCGCGAATGTTGGACAGGATTGCGGGATATGTGTATCGCGCTCGTGTTATCACAGGAAATGGTCATGGTGTCCTGTGAAATCCCATAATCCTCCAACATTTGCTTCATCCACATGAGTTGCGTGCAACAACTCCCGGCGGCGATGTACTCCGCCTCCGTAGTGGACAAAGAGATGGAGTTTTGCTTCTTGCTCAACCAAGAGACAAGAGCAGAACCAAAGTAGAAACATCCACCAGAAGTGCTCCTACAACCATCTACGTCCCCTACCCAATCGGCATCCGAATAGGCGGACAAACGGTCATCGGTATCAAAGGAATACCAAATACCGTATGAGAGAGTCCCACTCACGTATTTGATAATACGTTTTAGAGCGAGTAAGTGTGACTCTTTAGGAGACGCCTGATAACGCGCACAGACTCCAACACTAAAGGCAATGTCGGGACGACTAGCAGTCAAGTAGAGAAGACTGCCTATCATACTCCGATACAAGGTTTGCTCTACGTCCTTGCCTGAAGTGTCCTTACTAAGCTTGGTAGAAGTACTCATAGGTGTACGAGCATGCTTAGCGGAGTCTAAACCAAATTTCTTCACTAGGTCTCGAGCATACTTGGATTGGGAGATGAACATCCCATCCTCTAGCTGACGAACCTGGAGACCAAGGAAGAATGTAAGCTCACCAACCATGCTCATCTCAAACTCACTTTTCATCTCCTCCTCAAAGTGGTGAGCATGCTGGGAGCATGTGGATCCAAAGACTATGTCGTCCACATAGACTTGGGCAACCAAGATAGCACTGTCATCTCTCCTGACGAACAATGTCATATCAACTCCCCCTCTCTTGAAGCCGCGGGCTAAGAGATAGGCAGTAAGCCTCTCGTACCAAGCACGGGGTGCTTGCTTCAAACCATACAAGGCTTTCCTCAGATAGTAGACGTGATCAGGGTGCTTAGGGTCTTCAAACCCTTTTGGTTGTTCCACAAAAACCTCTTCCTGTAGAATGCCATTCAGAAAGGCACTCTTGACATCCATCTGATATACTTTGAAGTGCAGAAGACATGCGATGGCGAGTAGTAAGCGGACGGACTCAAGCCTCGCAACAGGAGCAAATGTCTCCCCAAAGTCTACACCCTCTATCTGTGTGTAGCCTTGAGCGACCAACCTAGCCTTATTTCTGATTATGGTACCATTTTCATCCATTTTATTCTTGAAAATCCACCGGGTACCAATAACATTAGTATCACTAGGTCGGGGGACAAGATCCCAGACATTGTTCTTCTTAAACTGAAGCAACTCATCCTGCATAGCAGATATCCAGTGTTCATCTTTGAGTGCTTCTTTGTGATTCTTGGGCTCGACTTTGGACGTGTAGCAATGATGACTAACAACGTTCTCTAGTTGAGCACGAGTCTTGACCCCTAGAGTGGGATCGCCAACAATGGCTGAAGGATCATGACTCTTGCGAACCCAAGCAGGTGTGTCCCCTAACACAGGAGTAGGGTCCACAGAGTGTGAGAGAGGAACAGGTAAATCACTGTCAGAACAATCCTCATCCTCACACTGAAGGTTGGGATCAATAACCGTCGGAGGTTCGTCATCTTGCACAGTGACGTTTATTGATTCCATAACCTTAGAGCTCTTCAGGTTAAAAACCCGGTACGCTCTACTGTTCGATGAATATCCTAGAAATATTCCCTCGTCGCTCCGGGAGTTGAACTTTCCTAATTGCTCTCTATCCCGTAGGATGTAGCATTTACTCCCAAAAACACGGAAATATGCTAGGTTGGGCTTCTTTCCAGTCCACAACTCATAAGGAGTGTGAAGTGTGTGTGGACGCAGATACACCCTATTCACCGTATGGCATGCAGTAGACATTGCCTCTGCCCAAAATCTCCTAGAAACTTT
Organism: Sambucus nigra; assembly: GCA_949130495.1. Classification (NCBI taxonomy): domain Eukaryota; kingdom Viridiplantae; phylum Streptophyta; class Magnoliopsida; order Dipsacales; family Adoxaceae; genus Sambucus; species Sambucus nigra. The sequence goes on from OX422214.1 coordinate 388,020,877, forward strand.
ACGACCTAGAAGCATAGATCTAGCCATCTCTTGGATCGTTCTATTCTTTCTCTCAACAATCCCATTTTGCTGAGGAGTTCTCACAGCAGAAAACTCATGTTTGATCCCAAGGCTATCACAGTACAGATCCACCTTTGCTTCCTTAAATTCAGTGCCGTTGTCACTACGTATTTTGTTAATAGTGACGCCGTGTTGATTTTGCAGGACACGGCACTTGGTCGTTAGGAATTCTACAGCATCGGATTTCTCTCTCAGAAAACCTACAATGGAGTACCTGGAGAAATCGTCCACCATCACGAGAATGTATCTTTTACCACCTAGACTCTCCGTACGAGTAGGACCCATAAGATCCATGTGAATCAACTTAAGAACACGGGAAGTGGTAATGGAATTCAACTTCCTATGAGGGCTACAGATTTGTTTTCCCAACTGACAGGGTCCACAAATCATGGAAGTTGACTTTCCAAGTGATGGTAAGCCACGTACTAGGTCCTTTTTGACTAATCGAGATAAGTCTCTAACGTTCACATGACCTAGACGTTGATGCCACATATCCATAGGAGTGATCGTGGCGCTGTTGCAGACAAGTGAGGATTTGGGCTCAGTCCCATAACAGTTATCTTCTGTCCTCACCCCTTGCACTAAAAGTTTACCGGCTTGATTATAGACCTTACAAGCTTTCCGGTCAAACTTCACTGCAAAGTCATCGTCGCACAGCTGGCTGATGCTAAGAAGGTTTGCTTTCAAACCTTTGACGTACATCACGTTCTCTAGCTTTGGAAATCCTGGTAACTCTACTGTACCTCGTCCAACTATGCTAGATTTGCTACCATCTCCAAAGGTGACTCTCCCATCATTATAATCCTCAAGATGGGTAAAATATGAGGCATCACCTGTCATGTGTCTGGAGCAACCACTGTCAAAATACCACTGCGAGGTATTATGGGCTTTGAGAGCGACGTGGACAACAAGGGCCTTTTTCTCTTTCTTAGGAACCCAAGAGTAGGTACCTTTTTGTATTCCCTTTTTGTTGTTGGTTTTAGCCGGAATGCGGGGCGCATTCATTGATGATAAGGTCATCCGTCGGAATTCCTCCATCAAACTCTGTGATGTGGCGGCTAGGAACTCAACACGCTCTCTCAGACTGGCAAACTCATCAGTCTGAAGTGGTGGAGCAAACGTACGTCGTGTCCGACCCAACTTATAGCAATCATCCCTAAGGTGTCCATTTCTTTTGCAATGGGAGCAAAAGGGCACAGTATTAGGAGGACCTTGGATTGCTTTTCTTGGTCGAACTCTCCTTCTTGGTTTTTTATGACTGCCATAAGGAGTCGTAGTAAACTCAGGAATTGGTCCGGGTGCAATTTGGGACGTGGAGGCACCATCAAAACCTATTCCTTGCCTGTCACCAAAACCTAAAGCGGGACCGAGGAGCATCTTTCCCATCTCTCGATTTGTACCTTGACTTTCCTAGCTCTTTCAAGGTCATGAGTAAGCTGAGAAACAAGGGCTTCAAGTTTCTTTCGAGTCTCCAGGGAGGAATGAAGCTCACTCGAAAGACTAGCCACTTGTTTAGTCAAGTCCGCTTTCTCTTTCTCAAAATTGCTCTCTCTCTCTCTTTAAGCAAATTCTCTTTACTAACCCAGGCAGACTCTCTCTCTCTCATGGCGGTGCAGGTGGAGGACTCTCTCTCTCTCGTTTATCCTAACTCCTCTTCTAACGCGGTGATCCTAAGCACTAGGGCTTTGTTACACTTTTTAGTTTTAAATGATTCATTATACAACTCAGCGTACGCGCGTTGAAGGTTACTCTCGTCCTCACTACCTTCCTCCTCTCCCTCACTCTCTTCGCTCTCGCTGTCGAGGTGTACCTGTGAAGTAGCAATCTCATCGTCGTGAGATGCACTAGGAGTACTCACATGACTAGCCATGAACGCGGTGAAGTTACGCTCATGCGGTGACTCATTTCCCGAGTCCACCGTCTCGACCTCACTGTCGTCACTAAGGGTAGCATTTAGGACAGCTTTACCCTTTTCCCTATTCAGACGAGTGGCACACTTAAACGCTCTGTGTCCCTTACCGTCGCACTCAAAACACCTCTCACTGTCTTTAGGGGGTTCTTTGAAATCTTTCTTTTCAAACTTATTTTTCTGAAAATTCTTTTTATCTTTGAAATTCCCATTTTTCTTAAATTTCAGAATTTTCTTGAAGTTTTTAGCAAAAAGTGCCAAATCATCTAGGTCAAACTCACATTCAGAATCAAAAGTGTCTATCTTTCTAGATGACTCGACTCTCTTTCTTGCCGACCCCTCACTTTTTCTCTCTTGGGCTTTAAGGGCAATTCCCTTATCTTTTGACTTGGCAGATTTAGGAAACATGTCTATTTCATAAGTTTGTAAATCTCCTACCAGTTCTTCCAATTTTAGAGTATTTAAATTACCCAAGGAATTTAGCACAGTGACTTTAGGTATAAAACGCTTAGGAAGGGAACGAAGAATCTTTTTAACAACTCTAGCATTTGGAATATGTTCACCAAGATTATAGCTAGTATTAACAATGTCAGAAAGCCTAGCATAAAATTCATCAAAACATTCGTTTTCATGCATGGTGATGGTTTCAAATTGAGTTGTTAAATTTTGCAATTTTGACTCTTTAACAGCATTCGTTCCTTCATGGGTAAGTTGCAAAATATCCCATGCTTCTTTTGACGTGGTGCACGTCATTATGCGTTTGAACTCATCAGGAGTGACAGACCCAGAAATACTACTTAGACCCTTAGAGTTAAAAGATGACCATTTAAATTCATCATCAGTCCAAGTGATGTCAGGTTTCAAGTTGGTCACATTATCAACAGTCACGGTTGGAGGAGTCCACCCTCGTTCAACCAAAATCCAGACACGTTCGTCAATGGCTTTTAAAGCCGACCTCATACGGACTTTCCAATAGGCATAATTCGACCCGTCAAAAATAGGCATTTTATAATATGACTTCTCCATTTGAACATGCTCTTTTCAAAAATCAATTTATTTCAAAAATTGATATCTTTAGAAAAATTTTGCGGAAGTAAGGAATACGCAATAGAATGGCGTAACCTGCTCTGATACCAATTTGAAAGAGTTGGCGCTTGCGTTCAATTAAGAAATAATACAATAACTGCCATTTTTAACCCAAATTAACCCTAAGCATGCAACTAGGTGTGATTGAAACAATATGAAATCATGCACAAGATATTCAACACACAAAGTTAAGGAAAAATCCCCCACAGGGGCAAAACCATTTGTATATCACTATAATTTGTAAAAGACGGTTTACAATCGGATTACAATGAAATACAGGTTGACTAAGAATTACCCTCGGGTATCGAATTATGTAGTCGCGGCTGGAAGAAACCCTTTCCAGTAGGGCTGGCGGCTGGAACTATCCCTGTCCAGTAGGGCTGCAATGAAGAGGAAGAAACGGTCCACTTCACAAAGGGTTGAACATCAATGGTGTTCTTGGGTTACCAAAAGTGACTCACAAATGTATAGAATTTGTGTGAATCAAGGGTATGAATCAATGGACTCAAATACCATGAAGACTTATGAGTTATGGAACTCAGAAAATCGTGTGTAAGTCTTAAGAAAACCAACTCCCCGATCGTGGTATAAATAAGAATTCATTTGCCCTAAAAATCTGCACACGATCTGTTCGTGGTTATCCAGGGCGGACCGGTCCGGGCCTTAGGCGGATCGGTCCGATGGCGGACCGATTCTTTTATTTTGAGGCTGATTCGGTTCGCATTCGGTCCAGGGCTCACTGGTCTTAAACGAGCAAGGCGGATCGGTCCGGCTAGGCGGATCGGTTCGTTTTAATATCAGGCGGACCGGTCCGGCTGTCTGAATTTCTGAATTCTTCCTTTCTTTTGATCTTCGAATTTTGTTGATGACGATGTGATCTTTTCAACAATCATTCTTGTAACGGAGTATGAAATATCATATACATAATGATGGACAAATTGTCCTTACATCTTCTTAGATGCTTTAACTTGAGTCTTAACATCCTAGTTGGATTCAACTAGGTCTTATGCTACCAAGGGAATTAATGTCTCCTGAGGAGGATCACTATTAGGAGGAGTGTGGTACCTAAGGCATATAAACTTGGGTATAGTAAAGAGATCCTCAAATTTTGGGGGGTTATGCACAGAAAAACTTTCAACCACGTCACGCAATACAGAGGGAAGCATGGGAGCTTTCTTTACTGGCAAAAGTTGAACAAGGATATTAGAACAATATCAGTTAAAAATAAATTAGAGAAAATAAGGAAAAAATATTTATCAAATTTTCCACCCCAATTACGGGGAACACTATAAGAATGACTATTCTCGTGTGCTCGAAACTCCCAATCACCCTTCATAAACACAAACTAGTTTTCCAACTATGGTTTCTCGTCTAAACAACCTTGAACATTCTCAGACGTTACTTCATAGGTGAAAAGGGAAGAGAGCAGAGGCGCAGAAGGAATGGTGGTTGCAACAAGCATGGCCGCGACCATGTGAAGTTCATCCGATGCTCTAACTGTGGCAAATGTTGTCCCAAGGATAAAGCCATCAAGAGGTTTCTTGTGAGGAAAATAGTTGAGCAAGTTTCTGTTAGGGATGTCCAAGAAGCTTGTGCTTTTGAGTCATACACCCTTTCGAAGTTGTATGTGAAGATACAATATTGTGTTTCATGCGCAATTCAATTAAAAGTTATTAGGGTCCATTCTCATATTGATAGATTGAACCGTGAGCCTCCCAAGCGATTCAGCCGTCCAAGAGATGATCAATTCAAGCCAGGTCAGGCACCACGCCCTGTTGGTGGTGCACCATCTCCTGCTCGCACTTGAATTCTCCTTGTCGGTTCTACTCCTAGGCTTTGAAATTTGTTTATGTGGGGTTGTTATTATGATATATTTATGTGGAGGTTTTGACCCACTTTGTTTATTTTGTTCTAGTTCTCTCTCACCCATTGAATTTAGTGGATCACCAAAGTTTTGATTTTTATTATGGATGTTTTCACATGATATTGTTTTTATTTATTTTAATTGTGGGATGATGTGGGTAATAAAAAAAAAAAAGAAAAAAAAAGAAAAGTAATAATACCTGGGAGCCTTGGCATTGTCCTTTAGGCCATGTACGAGCCTAAAAATATCCCATATGAGATCAAAACCAGTTCGTGACTTCCAGAATACCATTGCCCTAAGAATTATTCGATAGGCATTAGGGGGAGTTAGGTAGGAGAAACCCCATAACTCCTCAGTATGGACCTTGTAACAAGGTGTAAGGGTAGACAAACCCCGACCTAAAGCGTCGACATGGGGAAAAAATCTTATATGTATTAGGATAATCATAAAACCTCTCGTCATAGTCTAATAGCCTAGTTAAGATACTGATGGGGATGCTATACTTCTCTTCGAGGTCATCCAACTCATCTTTAAGTATATCACAAGCATGCCATCTAGCATAATTATTTGAAGGGCCATAGGAGTCAATGGAACTCCTAGAAGTGCTCTCCTCGCCAAAAGACACATCAACAGCAGGGATGGACGACACATGACTATTAAACATGACTATTTCAGCTAAAACCTCCAAGTTAATAATAGATTGTCTAAAAATGTGTTGAAAAACTCCCACCACCAGGTTGGTGCTTATTCTCGTCAGCTATATCTGACCCCATGAACTCAAGGTCCTGAGGATCCACACTTGGAGGCTATGGAAAAGACCTGACTCAAGATTGAGTTGAAGGGGTATACCTAGGATAGGAAGGAATATCCTCAGGTCCGACTACACTTAAAGGAATAAGAAATATCTATACTAGAAACCAAGGAAAAAACTTGACCCAACCTTTTAATGTTCTCTAACCATATGTTGACCCAGGAGTTATCACTCATAAAGGTTAAATCGAATTTGGGGGATGGACTAGTAAAGGGAAACATGTAATTTGTGGGTAAACATAGTTTTAGGGGCTATGTGATTTCAAAAAGGAAGATTTTTGGCAAAACAAAACCCTAAAGACCCTTAAAGTCCTAAAATAAAAAAACCCATGGCCAACCAGCTCAATGACCACCTAATACATTTAAACTCTAATCAGAGGTGAAATTCAATAACCAACATCAACAACAACAATTAACATCCAGTATATAAGTTATTGCATAAAATCTCATAAGAAAAACCCTAAGAAGGTACAAAGGTGAAAACGGTGTACCAGAAACCATAAAGGTTATGATGATGGAAGGAAACCATAAAAACTTAATGAAGAAGGGTTTCCAAGCTAGGATCCAGTAAAAAATGGCAGAATGTGGGGAGATTTTTGTCTATAGAAGATAGGATTGAGAAACGGAAGAGTTTCTCTCTAGAAAGCAATCGAGAAAAAAAAAGGTTGTGAAAGGATGAAATGATTTAAAAAAAGCATTTTTATACTTTTTAGGCAGTTATCATTACCCCTATTAAAGTAGGGCATGCCGTTACATCTGGAAAATAGACCGACGCTTCATAAACTAACACACGTTGCTGAAAGCATGCATATCATTATTACACCAAACGCCATTCTCAGCATTTGATGCATGTCAAGTTCAACTTGAAAGAAAAATTTCACAAGTCATTATTCTTGCCGTGCACCGAGAAGACTCAAAGACGATAAAGTTCATTGAGTCTAACAATACTCCTCAATTAAACACTTCACTCACTTCAATCTTCTTAGCACGTACTCAGAAAACACAACACTTAATAGAATTCGCTGCAATCCTCAATCATGAGTAAAGTCTTTGGGGATTTTATTGTACCATGAATATGTTATGATCTCGATACCAATTAGAAGATAATAACTAGACTCATCTCTCATAGAAAGGAAGCCAGATTAGTTACCGACTTAATTAGCCAAGGAATTTTTGGTTGGCATGAGTATCATAGAAAATGATATTAGCCCAATAAGCTCATAGCAGTTAACACTGCTATATAACATTGTAAAAGTAGGTATGTACTATGTGATTGGGCGACGTCAGTAGCACACCCCACGTGAGGGAAATATGCAAATATTCCCCCATGTGCTTTATAACTAACTCCAAGATTACTCTCCCACTTATATGTAACAGTGTACATGCCTAGCCTATAAAGGCATAACACTTATCCCTCTTCATTATCTCCTCTAACAGCCTATAAATGGCCCATTACACCCTCATGGGTAGGGATCGAGATATATTTCCATGCCGTTATGTTGTCCAAATCTAGAGTAAACGTGAGAGCTTGTATTCAGTCCTCATCTATGGCTTATGCCCATTAAATCAAAGCCAATACATATGGACGTATGCACTTCTTTGGTCCGAACTATGAAAATCTATTTTCATTATCTTTCTTTCACCTCTCTACACTGTTTTCTTTAGATTAGTATTTCTATGACTATATCTCTTTATCTGTTATTGTTGATAGTTAATGTATGTCTATTAAGAACAAATCTACATTCAGTTTTAACTGATGATATATATCATTGTATATAGATCATGTTGTTCAATGTATTTTAACTTGCAAGTTTATATGATAGATTTAATATTTTTCTGTTAAGTAAAGTAATTCATTATCAAAGTAAATATTTATTGTGAGTCTTTTTAATACATAACATGCTGTTTAGTGGATTATTTGGATTAGATTCAATGAGATAGCCTTTTAAGTTGATGTAAATATTTTTATTAGTTACAGTTGATCTGATTGTAAAATTTGTTTTAATTTTTTTAAGTATGTTCCTAGTAGCATTTTTTATTGTCGACTCAGATAATGATGATAATTAGGAGTGGTTTGTAGTCTAATTGGTAGAACTTCTTTCGAAGTCATGTGTTTTTACATTAGTTTTGGATATAAATAATGGCATTGTCAAGTTTGTTCCAACTATTTTTTCACATGGTTACCATGCCTACTATTTGCATGATTTAAAGTGTGATTTAAGGGATACGATGCTAGGGATGAATTCTAGTGCAAAAGAGAGTTTTATGACATTATTTGTGTTATGTGTAAATGCACCAACATAGGCCATTTTTAGGAGATACTGCATGTCATTTCTTGAGGAAGGCGGTGAGACGGTAAGAGGGTTTTTAGTGACTATTCCGAAGGAAGATTAGAGTAATGCAATTATCAAAGGAATGGGGTACGGAGAAATGCGTTCTACTATTACAGAGTTGTTTAACTCATGGATTCACGATACTAGGCACCTTTTTATTACTAATATTGTCGACACCATGCTATCACAAGTGATGAAAATAAGTGAAAAACGTAGGTACAGAGCTAAAGCATGGAATGATAATTTGCACCCTAAGATTGATCATCGTTTACAAGAGTATTTAAAGATTAGAAGAACCTAGACTGTTAGAAAATCAGATGAGTACATATTTGAGGTAATGGTGAAATGATCATGAATGTTGACACATTGAACCGAAACTTGTCTTATAAAAAATGGGAGATTAATGGGTTCCCATGTCACCATGTTTCCATAGTAATAAAAAAAATTGAAAAATATTTTCATTTGTAAGTGGACGATTGTTATTCAATCAAATGGTTACTGCAAATATACTCGTACCTAATATCACCCATAGCTACCTTTGGGATGGAGTATACAGTTGATGATGGTGTTATCATTCAACCACCAATTTGAAAATGACATCTGAGAAGGCCAAAATGACGGTACGTGTATCATATGTAATCGTTGTGGCATATTAGCACACCATACTATATAGTCATATACAAAGCCAATTAATGATTAATTCATAAAAAAATGTGTAGGTGGATTCTTTAGGTCATTTATTTTGTCTATAATGTTTGCATTTCAAGTTTCATCTAGAAGATATTTTGTAAATAAATCATAATGGAAATTGTTAATATCAGGTCCTATTTCTCAATTTTTTGTTGTGTGTTGATTTTTGTACAGTTATGCATATTTACTTACGATATTTCTTTCTGTAACTACACGAATTAATTTTTTATATTATAGAGTCATAGAACAACTAGAAGTAAATATATACGTTGAAATATTTTGCTTTGACAGCTAAATATATTCAGTTAAAGTACATTTCTAACTTTGAATTAAATGTAAAGACCCCATCTAGGGAGAAAATCAGAGTAAATAAATAATTTAAGTAAGTTTTGTTAATATCATATACATAAATTTGTGTAACTTTTGAAACAGGGAAGTGGTGAAGAGAGCGATTGGGTTATTGCAAAATTTTGTACGGTCCTAATGTCAGTTTGGTTGATTTATACATGTACACATAAATTAGTTAGAGATTTGTGTTAAAATGGAAGCTGTTATGTGGATTAACAATAAGGATATGAAATATAATCCAAGCCAAGAATTATAGAATTAATGAAGAGAGTATTTACGCGTAAAATGTATTTTTTCAATGAAATGAGTTTCTAGTTAGGCAGTTTTATAAAAATAATTTGTGACGGAGACTTATCCAATCAATGTTTTTTACAGATAAATTAAAAGTAAATATCTATTTTGAACCATTTTTGTTTAATTGGAAACCAGAATAAGTTAAAGTAAATATTTAATTTGAAATTCTTTCAATTGTATTTTAGTAGCAGATCATATCAGTGTAAACATATACCTTTAATTTTTTTTGTTTATCTGAGTTGTGTTTATATATATACAAGTCATAAATTTATCTTTTTAATAAAAAAATGTACTGTGATTTTTTATGTTTGAAATAAAATTAATTAGGAAAATATCATTAAACTTGACATATAAGTTAAAATTTTGCTAGTTTGATATCAAATCAATCATATTATTATTACTATAACTTAAGACAACAAAGGTGATTTTCATGAATACATTCACATATAAAATTTTAATAGTAAAAGTAATTTCAAAGTCAGTAGCAATATGTTCCTCACATATACAAACATAAAAAATAGAGTTTTACATTTAATTGTCTTATAGAATGATAAAAAATCCACGAATATAGCTTGAACTAGAAGAAAACTTATATGGTATGAATTAGAGAGCATCTATCAATTTTTATTTTCAGTATTTTCAGATTAGAGCAGCTCCTTCAAGTATATTCTCTATCATCTTTGCATGATATCTTCATTTAAAAATTCACTGGCAAAAGGCTAATGCTTTTAGTTGTACTCCATGTAGTAATAGAATGTAACACCAATCAACCCTACAAAAATTTTAAGAAATGTTAATATTTTTTTGTTATTTAATAATCATTCAATATAGATATTTACCATGAACTATTTTTTTCTATATAACTCTAATGAGTAAAATGTTATTTAAGAATATAAAATAAATCTTAATAACCATATACTCTGAATCTAAATATTAAATATTCATATTCAAATTAACTTTTTATTTTGAACAAATATCTTATTTACCACTTCAGAATGTGTGTGTGTGTGTGTGTGTGTGTGTATATATATATATATATATATATATATATATATATATATCACTTAGTGTGATTATCTACTATGAATGCTTTTATATGCACAAAACACTAACAAAAAAGATATATTCATATGTATTTGTTTGAGCAGAGATTAAATATGGATATAGTGTTAAGACATAAAATTATGTAAATCTTTACTAAGATGATGTACTATGAAATACTTACGAAGATATTTTACGTTGCCCCTGCATTCTTCAGGCCAAAGGGCATGACCCTATAACAGTATGTCCCCTTGTCGGTAATTAAAGCCGTTTTCTCCGAGTCCCCAGGGCTCATAAAGATCTGGTTGTAACCTGAATAGGCATCCATGAAACTTATTAGTTCATGGCATGCGGTAGCATCTACCATCTGATCAATGCGGGGGAGAGGGAAGCTGTCTTTGGGACAATATTTGTTGAGGTCGGTGAAGTCCACACACATTCTCCACTTCTCGTTGGCTTTTGGGACAATGACTACATTGGACAGCCATTCGGGATAGATGACCTCTCTGATAAACTCAGCATCTTCTAGTTTCTTGACCTCGTCCCTTATGACCTCATATTTTTCTCAAGAATAAATTCTCCTCTTCTGCTTTACTGGCATCGCACCCTCTACCACATTGATCTTGTGGCATATGATTTTGGGGTCGATCCTCGGCATATCTTCATGACTCCATGCAAAGACGTTCTGTATTCTCCTCAACGGCTTGATGAGGTCTTCTTTTATATCCGCCTTCAGGGACTTGCCTATTTGGACGGTTTTTTTCGGGTCATCCTCATTGAGGATGATGGATTCTACCTCTTCCGCGGCTTCTCCTTTCTTCAACTTTATTTCATCCCTAGGGTCGAGGGTATCAATATTGTAAGTGGTTGTTGCCTTCTTGTGTGCCTCTCTTTCTTCGACGGAGTTGAAATAACATTCCCACGCTATCGTCTGGTCTCCCTGAACTTACCCTACCCCGTAAGGGATTGGAAATTTAATCATCTGATGGATCGTAGATGGCACAACTTCAAACCCCTTGAGGGCTACTCGTCCCAATATAATGTTGTAGGCTGAGAAGACATGTTCATTGATCACCAAGAAGATGATCTTCTTGGTAAGCTATCTCGGCCACTCGTCTCCCATCCTAACATCGACCTCGTACACTCCAAGGGGATGAACCTTTTCCCCACTGAACCCAATTAATGGGTGATGGTATGGGACGAGTCTAGCATGGCTGAGGCCTAAGGCTTTGAAGCACGGCCAAAACATCACATCTGTAGAGCTACCCCTATCTACTAAGATCCTCGGCACCTCACATCCATGCACCCTGGTAGTGATGACTAGAGGGCCATTATGCGGGGATAAGAGGCCTTTGAAGTCCATTCTTGAGAATCCCACTATCAGAGTATCCATATCGACCTTCTTCCTCTTTTCTGACATTGCCTCAACAGAGGTTGAGTGTACAACTTTTGTTAGTGCCTTGGCTTCAGCTACGCGGGCCTTCCTGTCTACGACCTCTGACCCTCCTCATGCTAGTCCCCCAAAGATCGTCCCAACATCAAGAGAGGTCATATTAAGTCTCTTTATAGGGTCGTGGTCATCCCTTGGAGGGAGGTCAGGGTCATCCTCATCATCAGAAGGGTCGTCCCTTCTGTTTAGAGGATCTTCTCGACATGTATCACCTCTCTTCTTTTTGGGGTCGTCCCCTCTTGAAGGCACCTTTGTCGACGTACTTTCTAAGCTTCCCTTCTTTTAGCATTTTTTTATTCTCATCTTTAAGAGCAAAGCATTTTTCTGTCACGTGGCCATGGTCTTGGTGAAATTCACACCACAGGTTTTTGTTCCTCTTTTGGGAGGATGCCCTCAACTTCTCAGGCCACTTCAGGGATCGGTCACTCTTAATCTCATTGAGAATATATTCGCATCTGACCGTTAGAGGGGTGTAATCAGCGAACTTATCATCTGTAGACCTCTTCTTCCCCTCTTTGTTCTTCTTATGGTACTTACCTCCACTGGTGCTTCCTTTTTCGTCTTTGTATTTTGCTTCCATTGCCTCTTCGACTTTCATAACCTTTCCTGCTGTTGACAGCAATTCAGCCATTGTCCTTGGAGGGTCTTCAGCAAGCTTCCATAACAGCTTCCCCTTCTGGAGTCCCCCAATGAGGGCTGTCATGGCTATGCTCTCCTCATAGGCTTCAACCTCTAACTTTTCTTTGTTGAATCTGGCTATATAGTCTCTTAGAATCTCATTCTTCCCCTTCTTAACATAGAGCAGGTGTGTGGTATTCTTCTGTGGCCTCACCCCAAAGCAAAAGTTATGGATAAACCGGTCTACCAACTGCTTAAAGCTTTCAATGGAGTTTTTTGGAAGGGACATGTACCAGACATGTGCAGCCCCAGTCAGAGTGCTAAAAAAGGCACGACACCTCATCTCATTTGAGATAGAGTATATGTCTACCGCCGATTGATACATCTCAATATGATGGACGGGGTTGGTACTCCCGTCATACCTTGGGGTGACCACAGGTGGCTTAAACTTAGATGGCATTGGGAAGTTGACTATCTTCACCACAAAGGGTGAGCCTATGGAGTATCCTCTCTGAAGAGGGTCCCATATCTTCAGAATATCACCAATCTTATCCTTTAGTCACTGGATCGAGTCATTCCAGGGCCTCGTAGGGTCGTCTTATCCGATATTATCCCCTGCCGACTCTTTGAGGTGGATAGATGGATCTACTACGGCAGGTCTGTGTCGACTGTTTACCTCCCCTTGACCGTCTTACCGTCGTGGGGTCGACCATCTGCTGCCTCCCTTCTGGATCTCGCAACACTCCTAGATCTGGACAATTTTTCCCGCAAGTCATTTACTGGGCCCAACCTCTCAAAGGCCGACCCCCTGCTTAAGCGATCGAAAGTAGAGCCTCTCGGGCGATCGTCAGGATTTTGCCTTCCACCCTTCCCTTTGCTCTCCTGGAGAGGTCGTACAGTATTGTTGGAGACCTCATACGTCTCCCAGCACTCTATGGGGGCCTCCTCCCCCTCTATACCATCATACATGTCTTCTTTGCAAGGGTTTCCTTGCCTCCCCTGGCATAGATGCCGGGGGTCAGCAACATCCCTCCGCCGCTGAGGAGGCGGCAAGTCTTTGCGTGGTGCCTGGGGTGGTCCCTTGGCCTCATACTGCCCTGGAGCTACCACTGGAGTAATCATATCCGGTGAGACTCCCGTTGGTCTTAGTATATTTTGGCTAAGAGTTGTGAACTGCTCTTGCATAATTCGCTGGCTTGCTGCCAGAGACTTCAAGGTGGCAGCCACATCAGCCATCTCGGACTGAGGTGGTGGTTGAGTGGAACTGGGTCCTACTCCACTATCTGGTGGAGAAAGAGGTGGTGGTGGCATCTTCGGTGCCATATGTTTGAGCTATGAAGAGTTGAACTGAAGAAAATGACTGGTGAGCTTGAGAACCTTAATGGGTCTCTTTCAATGGTGAAACAACTCCACAAAGGGGGAGATATGGTTCACCACCAGAGTGACCGGTGAGGTCAAGCTGTAAAAGGAAGATATGTCTTCTCGTTCCCATAAACGGCGCCAAACTGATGATGCTAAGATTCAACACCACCAGATAAGTGATAATGAGCTCAAACAGTAATAGCAATGGCATCCCTAGAGGTATATATGTATATGTGTGTAAGTGTATAGAATGGGATGAGTATAAGAGGAATAAGACAATGATGTATAGTGGTTCAGCCAATTAGGCCTACATCCACAGTGAGTGTGTGATCCACTAAGTATGGGCACTAATGCCCTTGGATACAATGCAAATAAGCTCACTTTCTCTCCCTCTACTATCTAATTAAGCAGAGTTTTAGCTAGGGTTACAATTATCTATCCCTTTACAGGATTGTAGGTGACAAGTATATATAGGTTTTGGGGTGTGTAGTGTACCCCCCAAGCATGCATGGTGCATGTGAATGATGATCTAGCCAATCCCCTGCTGACACCTGTAGATGCCACCTGTGATTAATGATGACATAATATTCCCTAACGTGAGGGGGTGATATAGTTATAACGATCTTCCATGTGTCATGTGAGTCCCGCGCGCACTGTTCCACGCGTCTCTCAAATCACGCGCTGTGATGATGTCATCCTCGGCCTGCGATGTGAGGCCGAGGGCAAAGTTCCTGCTGGCAGCGAGCTTGGCCTAGTTTGGGCCTCGTACTGTCGTACCCTTATTGGGTCGTCCGGATCGAGATGAGGGGTCGGCCCCTTAAAGGGTCGTCTGTGCCAGATGAGGGCTCGACCCCTTAAAGGGTCGTCTGTGCCTGATGAGGGGTCGGCCCCTTGAAGGGTCATCTGGGCCATGATGAGGGGTCGGCCCCTTAAAGGGTCGTTTGGGCCATGATGAGGGGTCGGCCCCTTAAAGGGTCGTCTGTGCCTAATGAGGGGTCGACCCCTTGAAGGGTCGTTTGGGCCTAATGAGGGGTCGGCCCCTTGAAGGGCCGTCTGGTATTAGTTGAGAGATTATCCTGGCCTCGTCCAGGTGGAGGACGCCCTCGGCCTGGCCGAGGGTATATGTGGGTTTATCATAGGCTGCTGAGGATAGTCCTCAAATTATATATAAATCTTGTGAAGATAAAACGATTCAATTTTTTTTATTATTTCCCCTATATGCATCTCCTCCTCATCATTACGTTTCTTTTCTTGGATGATGTATGATTCTATGTAATTTTTCTGAAAAGGAAAATGATACTTCTGTTTGAGATTTGTATATTTTCATTAATATAAACATTTACTTGTCTTATAACTTAACATTTATTTTGCATTAGACAAATATATGTCCTTGCAACCTTTTCAGGGTATTATGGGTTGTAATGCATCCACATCCCTTCGTCCATGTTTTAAACAAGAAAGTGGTAGTAATAACATCATTGCATTGTTTACTTACAACTGAATTGATATGAAAGAGCATGATTTCATTTTCACGCCCGACTTCAATGATGTTGTCTTATGTAGAACTTTCTGAAGTTCTCCATATTATCGCGCACGATAGGTTGTGAGAGAAAGAAATTTGATATTAATAAAAAATGACAAATAATGGTCACATGTTTGATTAATAATTCAATGTGTTTTATTAATTTAATTTCATCCAAACACATGCTTGTAAAAAAGAATGAAGTTCCATTATCTTATAGCGTCGTCTTTTCATTATGCTAAACTTTCTATTTCTTCAATAGTTGAGCATACTCGTCAATGACTTGTTACTTGTACATTTTCAAAAATAGAAGTTAATATAATGTAAGTTAAGATTTTTGAATTTAAAAGTATCTAAAGAAAAAAATATCTTTTTAACTCACATTAGTTCCAATCCAGTCTTCATTAAGAATTTCAAGGAGATCTCTTAAGACTATCACACCTCCAAATTCTCCTTCATGAACAATGTGTGTATATATTAAATATTCTCAGACATATATTATGTCAGTTATTAGTATAGCAAAAATTTATGCTATGTTCAATGTAAAATGCAAGGAAAACATATATAATTAAACTAAACATTAACTCTAAGTTGTGTTTTATTAAAATTTAGTTAAAAAGTGATTAAAGTAGAAATTTACCTTAACTTATTTATCGAGAATCTTATTACTTCGAAGAAAAAAATCATATGAACTAAATATTTAGTACAAGATGATATATTTAATTCAAAACATACAAAAAACTCAAAGTAAAATTATGTAAAGCTAATTTCGTTCTTTTTTGAAACTTTTACCTCACGCCAACTAAGTTGTTTGTTTCCTTCAGGAAATTTAACATTGTGATAGATATTTTGCAACTAGTCCTTTTTTTGGTCAAAACCCCAATCTTGATTTTCATTGTCATCTTCTTTACTTCCCTTTTTTTGTTCCAATTCGACATCCACAACTTCCTCCTCTTGTGACAAATTTGTGCTATCTTTTGTTGCCATCCTCAAACGCACATTCCTAAGAGGAGGGTACACGTAAGAAACCAACTTCGTATTTTTCTTATTATGTTTCTTTTATCCATAATATTATTGATCTTAGGAGATATTCAAGATGTATTTGTGTGTCTTCATTTGATATTTTCGACAACGTGTCTTCCTTTTCTTTACTTTTCTTTTATATGATTTTTTTATATTTAACCACATCGAAATGATTTCTTCATTTCCTTTTCTTTTCTGTGGTTTTCTTTGGGTGACCGAGTTGAACCCATTTTTATTGACTGGATCTCTAGGTCTGATGTGGCAACAAGTGCTAATACATCAAACCCATTAGAATTTCTCAATTCATTCTTTGAAACTTTCTTGGAACCGACATGTGAGATAGATCCAATTGGTAGAGAATGTTCAACCCCTTCGTAACATTCATTGATATGTGAGTCTATTCAGTAGAACAAAAGATCATAGTGTTCATCCTCCACATTATTCTTATCTGATTCCTTTTCTCTAGTATCCTTTTTAAAATTCCTTATTATATTAGATCTCAATTTTAATTCCTCGTTGAAGTAATTTGTACTTTCTTAAAACTTGATGTCGAAACTCTTTAAACTTTCTCCACTCATCATCAATGTGTTTATTGTTGGAGTTTATTTTGAGTTATATTATGGATAAATACTACTTGTTTATCTCTGCTTTTTTCACAGCCAAAATATAAATGTTCTCCTTTCAAGATTCACCACGTTCAATTTTCATTAAAACAATGTCATAAAAAAAGATGAGATCATTTTCCAATTTTTCCTTCTTTTTATAGAAGGTATGCATTATTTATTTTTGCTTGTTGCTTATACTGAAAATTGTCTATCTCTGATTTGTCTCAACATCATTATGAATAAGTTTCTAACTCCTAAGGCCCAATAATGTTGTAGTTTCATATTTTACATCTCCATCAACTACTTCTTGAACATTTGTTAATTCTTGGCCGATTTGTTAATTTTCTTGAATGGTGAAGTGAAGTTGTTGTGTGTTTACTTAGAGTACATATATGTAATATTATGTGTAAAATATAATTTATATATGTAAAAATATAATTGGTAGATAGTGAAAATGAAATATTTGAAGTAAATATTCACTTTGAAGATACTTTATCAACGTATATATTCAAAGTAAGTGTTTTCTTTGAATATTGCAACTTAAACATTTTGTTTTCAAACCCGAGGTAAAGATTTACTTTGATAATATCTTATCAAAGTAATGATTTATATTTAATATTAAAAGAAGGTTTTTGGTTTCGATAGTCTAAGTAAAGATACAATTTGATATTATATTACCAAAGTATTATCAGGGGCATGAGTTAGAGTAATTATTTTGCACATGTATTGAAAAAAAATCATGTGTTGAAATTCAAATTTATTACCTCAAGGTTTGACCTATTTGGCCGATTTTTTGTCTTTGGTAGTTGATCATAGAGATTTTTGAGATTCCATTTCATGTATTAACGATAATGACATCCTTCTCTTACTTGAATTATGCTTGTGTGATTACACAAATAACACTACAAAGAAGAACATTAATATATATATATATATATATCTATAGGGGGAAAATACATGTAAGAATTAATTTTCATGACAAAGGAAACTTACCAACATAGCAAGAACCCATCCAATAACCTTTTAGGGTACTCTATACGAACTCTTGATCGAATCCATCAAAGACTTATGAATTTCAATGGGCCAGTTGAATTTGGACATTCCTTTGATGTTTTCAACATGCTTCAAGCTTGACCATTTCAGTTGTAGTCCTGATGTTGAGAAAAAATTGTTGCAAATGTGTATAAACAAACTAATTTGCAACAAACTTTGTCTCATTTTGTTGTTTTCAACTTGGCAGCTTCAATTGCACTTTCTATTATTTTTTTTGTTCTAAACAATTTTTGATTCGAAAACCATCTATCAACAAAAGATGTTTGTAGTCCTCGATTATGTCTTTCTGTCTCCACCTTCTCCTTTTCGAATGGTATTCCAAAAATTACTAAAATGTATTTTGGCATAATTTTCACTAACTTGCCAACAATTTTGAAACTGTTACTTTGTTCTTTAAAAGTCAATATGATATTTTTCACGTTTCTGTCATATATTTTGATCTGTTTGACATCCAAGTTTTTTGTTGTCAACGAATCAAATAAAAATCAAAACGGTATTTTTTTCAAATGTTTTCTTATTGTTCTTGAATTTTTCATTTCTTTGGTTAGGATTGAATGCATCCCCACAAGGGCAAATATATATGTCACCTTCATTTCCTTTGCTTTATTATTAATCCATTTGTCTTCATCGTGATCCTCAACAATATTTCTTGGCCTTTTTATTTTTGGTGCCTTTGACTTGTCTTCAACATGATCTTCATCAAAATTTATTTTCCTTTTAGTCCTTGGCATATTTGACCCGTATGTTAACAATATAAATTCGTATAAAAATATAAATGCAATAGTAACTCAAAGTAAATATATAATTTAATGTAATTTAGTGATATTGGAAATTAGATTAATTCAAAGTAAACAATGACTTTGATTTGTTATAAAATTATCCAACAATATACAAAGTAATATAAACAGTTACTTTAACATAACAACTTTTTATTGTAATTATTTTTTGGAATTTTATTATGAATACTTTTAAATGAAATATTGAATCACAGTAAATATATATTTACTTTGATTTCAAGTAGCTTAAGTTATAATAAGAAAAAATTATTGACAAAGTAACTATACTATATGTTTACTTTCGCATATGTTTACACTTTTGACAAAATATAATTAACAACAATTTTATCAACTAGTAAGAGTGACTATTTGCATAGCTACAACATAGTTTAATTTGGTCTCAACGTAATTATTTTCTTTGTTATGACAATTTTTTTTTCATGAGTGTATATATAGCTAGGAGTTAATATTTGCATGTAAATATTTACTTCCAAATTTTATATGTTTATAATAATAGAAAAGGAGCTTACATGTAGCATTGTGACAAAGTAAAATTTACTATAATTTTTTTTTAAATATTTGAAATTCTAAATAGAGTGAAAACATAGTTTTTAATTTGTTCTCAAAGTAATCATTTGCTCGATTACAATAGATTTTTTTCATGTAAGCATATATAACTAGGAGTTAATATTTGTACGTAAATATTAACTTCATAAGTTGTTTTGTTTGTAACAAGAACAAAGGAGCTTGAACTAAATCTGCAACATGACTTGACAATTTTCATCAAAAAATGAACAAGACTGATTTACATTCAAGTTAGATAACTAAATAACAACGTCAATATACCAGGAATAAAACTATATACATTGAAATACCTTATATATAGCATGGTATCAAAATAAAAATTTATAATAAAGTTTACTTAATACATGAACAATTTAAACAAAGTGAGAATATAGTTTATTTTATTCTCAAAGTAATCATTTTATATATTACAACAAATTTTTTATAGATAAGGATATATAAGTAGGAGTTAATATGCATGTAATATTAAGTTCAAAAGATAACTTGATTGTAAAAAGAACATAGTAACTGGAAGAAAATAAGATTTTTCATAAAAAAATGTGAAAAAACTGATTTGCATTCACGCAAACTACTAAATAATAACGTCAATATATCAGGATCAAAAACCTATATACGTTTAATGCATAATGATATTTGATCAAAGTAAAGAGCTACATTAATTGATTACTAGAAGATGATGTTTCTACTACATGTTTTTATATTTTCATGAAATTATTAAAAAACCACGAAATAAAGTCAAAGATAACTTCGAATTGATTATTTGTTAAGTTGAAATGCTAAATATAAGATCAATGTAGAAGATCCGTACTTGTTTAATGATTCAATTTTTTCTTTTTTGATTCTAAAGTAATGCGATTATAGGGTTTAAGGTTTGAACCTAGTGAGGATTATGATTATTGAAACCTTTGAAGCTTTAAATGTAGCAATTGAATCTCTGTTGAACGATTCATATCCTTGTCAGAAGAAGTGGGTTTGGTTGGAGCGTGATATGTGTTAGTAAGGTTGGAATGGTTTGTTTGTGTAAATGAGAGGGGCTTCATGGTTAAAATCGTGAGGACTTTAGCATTTTGATGACTTTTGGAGATAAAATCAAGTGGTGCTTCGCGAGAGCGCGTGGTACGCCATTATTTTCATATATATATATATATATATATATATATATATATATATATATATATATATGTGTGTGTGTGTGTGTGTGTGTGTGTGTGTGTTGTATTTTTTATCGTGGGGGATGTGTGTGTAGGATTGGATGTATGGATGCCTAATGGTGACACTTATGGGTAGGCATAGATGAGCCTTATTTTTATTTTGCGTATTTACGCTTCGTCGAATTTCGAGGACGAAATTCCCGTGGTAGTGGGGAAGTATGTAATAACCCATAATTTTATCTGGTAATTTATTAAATTAATTCAGAATTTGAAAACCTAGCTTAAAAGACTCATAATATGAGTATATATAAGTTTTGGCCCATTTAGAAGAGTCCTTATAACATAAAACTCTAAAAAAAATATTTCTCACGGTTCTGAACCATGACTAATGGACGAATTGTTTTAGTTTTAATAGGATTCTAATGCTACTTAAATTCCTTCTACATATATATTTTGGGGCTTGGGCTTTTAAAACTCATTCTTAAACATCTTAAGAGCAGTAGTTCTCTATTTTGTTCATCTTCTTCCTCATACAAACCTTACCCCAAAGTTATCAAGTTTTAACTTAAGATTTGAAGGCAGAATTGGCGTTTTCTCAAATTGGTTCAAGAAGAAATTTTTTATAGTTTTTTGAGAGGATTCCAACCGTTTACTCAGATTTTCAAAGCCAATTTTACTCAGGCATGGATACTCGATTTTCTTTCTTTAGTATTATGCGTTTTAAGTGTCGCCTAAATAATTAAGTACATATTTTCTTAAAATAAATTCGCAACTTTAATTAGGAAAAGTGAAAACTAATTTCGTTTGTTTTCATGAAATTTTTTAAATTGAAATAAGATTGAAAACCCTTAGATGCGTAGGATAGAGTATGAGATTTTGGTCATTATGAGTATAGAATCGCATGTAGAATTTTATAGAGTTTATTTAAATGAAAACGGGGTGCATACACACACAATTTTTTTTGTAGTTAATGAAAGTGCACAATTATGGTGTGTTTCATGAACTTATATGTTGATTAATCTAATATTATTAGATGGACACAATTGTGTTAGGAACGACGACGGTGTTATTAATTAAATATAATTAAATTGCCATTACGAATAAATTTGTGATATTGTTTATATGTGTTGTTGGATTATATGATTGATTGATATTTATATTTATCATCGCAGGAACGACGAAATTTTGGTAGTATGCTCTCACCTATATTTTAGGATGCTTGCTTGCTATGAGATTAGTGGGTAGACCTTAGTTGCGATTTATACTTTCTAGGTATGTGACTAGTTCGTATAGATTTTTACAGATGGGTGATTTCGTGGTGGGATTGATTTTTATGTCGTTCCCTTGATTGAGTTAGCCTAGGCGCGAGACTAGGAAGAGATTTTTGATAGACTTTCATCCTATAATTAAGGTAGGACGTATTTATGTCTTGGGTACTCTTAGGTATGGGACTAATGGTGTTTTTGAGGATCTCACATCGATAATAAGGGTGAGATAAATAAAAATATGAAGATGCAAAATTGAGAAATTGATAATTGATACCTAAGATAATAAAACAAGTATTAAAATATATTTTTGGCGAGAGTATATGCAGGACTGACAGTTAAACGAGTCGACTGGCTATATCATCATGAGTGTGTATGACGTCACGAGTATGTGCAAGCTAACAGTTAAACGAGTTGGCAGACTATAGTGACGTGTCGTGCGTGGAACCTCATGAGTGTGTGCAGAGCTGACAGTATAGTGGGCTGAATGGCCATAGTGAGGAGAAGGGTGTGGTGTAGAACATGTGGGAGTCCCACAACCAAACAAAGAAAATCTTTAAGCGGGAGTCCCGCACTAAAATGATGATAATGAGTGGGAGTTCCACTACTAAAATGGAGTAAGATTTTTATGCGAGAGCACCACGCTCGATAATAATAAAATGAGTGAAATAATAAAGTTAAGTAAATTGATTAAATGATATTATTGGAAATTGGATAATTGGACTTGGACTTTGGATAGTAGTTTCGTGCATTAGCATATGTTGTTTATTTTACTCGCATTATTATTAATTATCTCGTCTTAACTCAAAATATTGTATTGTGATATTTATCATGTATAATGCTACTGTCTGGGTTCACAGACCCTAATTGAGGGGAGTAGTATGTATTCATACTCGGAGCTCTGACCCTGTGCGTTGACTAATATTTTTCAGGTATTAGTGTTGGAGTAGCTATATAGGAGTGTTTGGAGATACATCTTGGAGGTGCAACTGGAGTGATTTATTTTAGATGCTTTAGTAGTTGGATTTATTTCATTTTCTTCGCATTTTATTATGAAACTCTTATTATGGATTTGGTGAGCCAATTGGTTCCATGGTTGTTTTCGGTTTTATTCAAATAATTGTAGTTGAATCATTTTATTTAGTTTTATATTTATTAGAGATTGGATTAAATTGGATATTAGCATGGTAATGGATTTTTATCGCATGATCGGTTATTATTTATTGGGAGTGATTTA
The DNA here is from genome assembly GCA_949130495.1 of Sambucus nigra. NCBI lineage: Eukaryota > Viridiplantae > Streptophyta > Magnoliopsida > Dipsacales > Adoxaceae > Sambucus > Sambucus nigra. Next base: position 388,043,959 of record OX422214.1, read on the forward strand.
ATTATTTTCTTGTGAAAAGAATTTCATATGTCTCATATCTGTCATATGCTAAGAGTAATATTTTATTTAGTGACGCCCGACGTAGTTTTGGTGGCGGCCGACGCTAAAATTACGCGGGGTGTTACAACGTGTCCTGAATAAGATACCGTCTACTCGTCGATTTTACACACATACGATGTAATATAAAATAATATAATTTAATTTACTTATCAGACAATTTATTATATAGATTATGTACTTTTGGGACTTAAAATAATATTGATTATGGATATAGGACAACAAACATTTCGTTTCCATTTTTAGTCCCTATTTTCAAATTAAAGGGACACGTGGCATGTTGTGATTGGTTGACATTTTATGAATATGGGTCCGCGCCAGCGATTTTATTCAAAAATAGGGACTAAAGCTATAAATAAAATGTTTGTTGTCCTATTTCCAAAATACATATTACAATAGGTCCTAAATTGATTTCTTGTTAATTAATATTTATTCACTTCACTTTACTTTTTACTTTATTTTTCAATTTAATTAAATTACTTTTCAATTAAATTAAATTACTGTGAGACATATATTTTAAATATTTAAAAAATAGGGTTATAACATCGGGACATTCCAAACATTGACAATATTTTTACTACTAATACCGTTAAGGATGTTATTAGTATGCCCCTCCCATCTGTGACAAATAGAGCTGACAGAAACCTTGTGCTAATGGGATTTTTTTTATTCATTCCCGATATCTCTCTCTCTCTCATGAACATGACATTAACACTCTGTCCAACGAGCATTGGATTAAGATTTGGAAGCTACAAAGTCCCCTAAAACTTGAAGTCTTTATTTGGCTCGTTTTGCATGGTAAAATTTTAACCAGCCAACAAAGGGTTCGAAGAGGTCTCGCAAAAAATGATAAATGTGACAAGTGTCAAAACATCGAGCACATTAACCATGTTTTCGTGGGTGCCACGTTGCTCATGAAGCGTGGCATAATATCATCACCACCCACACTTGGCAAAGAGGTATGCTCCTTAATTTCCATGAATGGATTGTTAATAACATTCTAAAAAAAGAGGGTAAAATTTGGTGTGCTTTATTTATTTATTGTATGTGAAATATTTAGATTGTCCCTAAAAATTTTGTTTTTGAGAAAAAAAGCTATACCACCACACTTGATAGCTCATATTAGCCAAAAGTTTGCCATGAAAATTGGACAAGCTTTTGGACAAGATGACAATCAAGCAAACGTGGGTCATACCATTCTCATTACTTGGTTCTCTCCTTCCCGAGTACTATTAAAATTAACACGGATGGAGGGTGGTACAAAGTAACAATGATAGGAGCATTTGGAGGACTCGCTAGAGATGGCCGTGGAACGCGGCTAACGATTTTGTTAGGCAAATTGCAAGGAAGTGCATGCTCACTTAAAGCCTAGTTAGAGGACATTTTCCATGGCCTTAATCTTGCTCACAAGCGAGGGTGGCATAACGTCCAACATGAATCCTACTATGAAGCGGCAATTTGGCTCATCACGAAGGATATAGATGTCAACCATTCTTGTGGGAATGTCATTGATGATTGCAAATTTGCATGGAATGAATGAGTCTCACCTCACCCATGCTAAAGTCATTCATATTTTGTGGGAAGGAAACAGATGTGCAGATTGCATGGCCAAAGAAGGAAGGAACCAAAAAGATCCTTACGTGTAAATTCAGGAAGCTCCCTTCCAGTTCCACCAGCTACTTGAAGAAGACGCTGTTGGGATGTCCGCGACGAAACGCCGATTTCTGTTCGTTTTTGTGTTGTTGCTGTTTTGATTCCCTTTCCACCAAAAAAAAGACAAAGGCTGTTTCAATGTTATAATGTTAGACGATCTGAATTATTTTGAAGTCTTTCAGCCTGATTGGGTCAATGATCCAACGCTTAAGGTATTAAGTAAGTAGGAACTTATATAAACAAACGTCAATGGCCATGGTTAGGTATACCAACGTTACTCACAGCTAAGTAAAAATAATTTATTTCCAGTCCTGGTCGTAAGTATGAAATCCCTTCGAGTGGGCCGACAGATTAAACATCAAATCATATAGTCAAATGGGTTTAAACAAAATGGCAACAACCCTTATCTTACAAGTAATCATATGATGGTTCTATGCAGCTACTCTTAGTATTCTTTTAAAATGTAAACAAATCACCCAAAGAAGGTATAAATAAGAGGACACCATTGTACCTCTTTTTAAGTCCAAAAGCTTCAAACTACTCTCGTAACGCTCAAACTTTCAAAACAACATTATATTTCTATAATATCCAAGGAAGGACTACCTTTTTTCTCCACATATCCACCAAATCATACCATGAAGGTATAGTACGGTGTTTTTAATGGGTGTCTACGCGTACATATATGTAGCACTGGCAAAATTATGAGCTGGCCTAATTTGGACGAGTCAAATATGGGTTGGGCTAAATGTGGGCCGGGCCAAATATGGGCGGACCAAATATGGGTTGGGCCAACCCATTGTTTTTCTACTAAATTAAGTATTACAATTCGAGATATATATAAAAAAAACTCATATTTTACTCATAACTTTTTAAAATGAGTATTATATTTGATTTGTATCTTTTAAAATTGAGCTCCATATTTGATTTTTTGCTTTCAAATATGGGCCCCATATTACTCATAGCTTTGAAATATGGGCCCCATATTTAACTCATAGCTTTTAAACATGGGCCCATGTTTAGATGCTTGGGCTAATATGGGTTGTTTTATTATTTGGGCCACATTTTGCCACTACTACATATATGTATAGATATTTATAGCATATTAGTAAATGATTTAAGTTATACGAACCTGAGTTTGGCTTGCTTATTTTCTTGTAGCAAAAGGCGGTCATTAGAGTTTCTATGTGCGACCGGAAGAAAGGTCATTCTAAGGCCATGAGGATTGCAGTTGGTTTGTCAGGTAAAAGAGAACTTAATTTTGTGCCCTTAAAAATATTTTGTAAAATTATGATAAGACAATTTTTACAAAATCATTATTTTATGTTCCAAATCATGAAGGCAATAGAAAATGTGAAATGTTATTCATATCTCTTTTTCAAGAGAGGCATTATAAACAAATTATTACTCAATACTTGTATAAAAAAATCATTTAATATAAAGGCTCATTATTAAATTCCAACGTCAGCCCGTAAAAACTAGAGTAGCTCTGACAAGAAAGTATAGAAACACTGAATACACAAGATTTCATTTGGTTTACGCTTAATGTTTATTCCGTGCGGAGATAATTACTCTTCCTTCTCAAAAAGTGAGTTCATTATTTCTTTTCCGATTATTTCGAATTAAGAATACCCTTTTCTTCTTAGTCCATCTTTGATTGTTTAAACCTAACTAATATGACCTAGTCGTAGCCATTGATTAAGGACTTTTAAATAGTGATGTTTACATAAAATCAGGACTTTTATCAATTACTTCGGTTTATTGATTACATAGTTAAATAGGTCTTACGATACTTTTCTTCTCCAATAAGTTTTATGAATTTTTTTTCCCAGTAAGTCTTAATTGTAAATTGATAGTGAATATTTAGTACATCTATTGATTTTTTTTTTTTATTTTGATAGGACCAATAAACAAATATATTGTGTAAATAAACTTATATATGAGACTCTCATAAAACTATTGTCCCTATCATCTTTTGTCTCGAATAATCGAGATATGTTTTGAGTAACATACTGTTAGACCCTTTCTCAAGACCCAACTTATACTAATTCATTGATCTTCATATAAAATAATAAATATATGTGCTTAATTTAAAGGGCTACACTACATTGACATATATGATATCATTGGTGTGTGCATCATTTTTGCAGGGGTAGAATCAGCAGCTTTAAAGGGGCCGGATAAAGACCAGATAGAGGTGGTTGGAGAATTTGACGTGGTTACATTGACAACGTTGTTAAGGAAGAGCTTGGGTTATGCTGAGCTAGTTAGTGTGGGTCCGGCCGGTGAGAAGAAACCTGATAATGAAAATGAGGCAACTTTCGTTTGGACCTCCAATCCGTATTGTTATGGGGGTGTGCAGGTGCACCGTCAATTTTATGACTACCCATGCCGTGACCCAACATGCTCCATAATGTGAGTTCCAGTGTTGAGATGTGATCAACGTTGAAATCATCCACCTCTCCCTCTACTTTCAAAACTTCATTTGTCGATCTGCAAATTTTTAGATTTATTAGTGAAGTGCTTCGATGACAAAGAATTTTGTAAAAAAATAAAGATATAAAATCCATTGTGAAAGCAGATTTCGTGTAGATTATTATAGTGATTTAGAGCTTGTTACTTCGTCGGTCTCAAATGAAGAGTGCTTTTTTTCTTTTGGTGGGATATTGTATTAGAATGAATTAAAATTAAATTTCAAATACCAAAGCGTAATCTTAATGAATTATTTTATTTGATAAACGTTGGTTATAGAAAGTGCTATCGAGCTACTTCTTGAAATCGGTTTCTATTGTTTTACACAAAAGTCTCCTTATTTAAAAATTAAAATAAAATAGTTTTTAAAGTTGTCAAAATCACAGTGGGGCAACGTGCCTCTTAAACTCTCGGAATTTTCTAGCAGAGAATGATTTAATACTCCGTGTATGAAGACTGTTCATAGCAGAGGTAGAGTGGGAAGAAAGCTAATCTTGATATTTGTTTTATTTTTTGTGGGGTCTTTGTATACAAGTCTTATCCTAAACTTATTTAATCATATAAGGTTCATGAAAAAATATTTAATAACTTACGTTCTATCAGAAAAAAATTGGCACAAAATATGAAAATGCATTTCTATGGAGGTAAACGGTTTCAGATCTAGAAATGAATTACTTTCTATTTATTTTTTATTTTGCTTTGATGACTTTAAAAATTTAAAACTTTCAATGTCTAATTTGTATTTTTGTACAATTGTCATCTTCAAACTTACTATTGAAGGAGTAGTCAGTATAAAATTACAAAAAATAATATTTTTTTTGATAATCAAATGATTGTCTATGGCGATGGAATCTCGTATACATGAAGTATACAAAGCATAAAGCAAAGGACCGTAGCCCATAACAAACTAGATAACCACTTGGAACTCCTTCAAAAACTCAAAAAAGATAGACAATGACGAATTATGTTTTTTCCTATACTAAGTAAGGAGAAGGCTCAGAAAACTGTACCGAATTCGAGAAGGATCAAGTTCGACCCTCTCGAAGTATCTCCTATTCCTCTCCTACCAGACGGTCCAAAAAATACAATGAGGGACCATCATCCATATCTCCCGCGGGCCAGTCCAACCACTGGGCCTCCTCCAGGCTGCCATAACCTCGCACACCGTACGAGGCATAACCAAAATAATTTGGCATAGAGAGAAGATCAAATCCCAAATACCCCTAGTCACCTGACAGTGAAGAAGAAGGTGATTGGACTCCTCCTCCCCCTCCTTTTTTTTTTATTTACAAAAAATAAAATTTGATTCAATAAATTTATTTTTCTTCTGAAATAATTTAATATTAACTTTGTTTGAAAAAAAAAATATGTATCTTGTTTCATAGATATCTATTAGTAGGTTTCAAAAATATTAATTTAGAAAAAATAATTTCGTATATCAAATCTTATGGTTTTGTAAACATTGAGAGAAAACAAACTATCATTCTAAATTTTGAATGTCCACACATAGGTGCTAATATTAAAAGATAATAAACTTGAAAATCGATTTTGATTTTTTGCTTTTTATTTTGTGATTTTATGTTCAATATGGATTTTGTATAGGTCTTGATAATAGGTTTCCAAAATATTTATGTTGCAAATATAAGATATATTTAAAGTTAAAGTTTCTTATAAAAAAAATTAAAAACTAAAAAAACAATCTAGACTTTGGACCGAGTAGATAAGGATGGGGATATTATTATTGAAAAAAAAATTGAAAAATTCAAAACTGGAACATATTTAGTGGTGAAAAAGTCAATGGAGCCAGTAAGAGTATATGTATACTCATGTATCCACGTCACATAGGTTGTATGGTTTCGATTTTACAAAAAACACTTTGAATCTTGTCCAAGGTTTTCGAAAAGCTTCATCAAACTCAAGACGGACCATTCATGTTGTTGCTCTAAGTTAACCACTGTATGATTAAATATTTTTTAAATCGAAAATCTTTTATATTTAACTTTGTGGTTTTTTGGGTTCCCAAATAAATGAAGCAATGTATTCTTCCTAGATAAAAACTAATAATTTGATAGTGCATTTTTCATATTTAGAATTTATTTACTCATAGGTTGAACAAGAAAATTATGAGTTTTACAAAAAATTGTAGAAGTGGAAAATCGGATTCCAAGCGTGATCTTCCGCGTTGAGGCATCGTCTCGACAAAGCATCTTGTTCACTTATAGCTGCCATGGAAATTTCTCGCATAAAATCTCCTATTCTTAGAGTGACCTCGTGTCGTTGAGCCTTTTCATCAGCGAAGCTACTCTTCGTGTCCACGATCTTTTTAAAATTTTGTACTTTGAGAGATCTTTTGTAAAAGATCAAACATGCTATTCTTTCCAGACACAATTGACTTGGTTAAGCCAAAAAGATTGTCACTTGACCATTGTGGGTGTGTTACACTTATGTAATTCTCCATTGCTCCATAGGAGAGAGATAATAAAAATAAAAAGATAATTTTTTTCACCTTTTAAGAGCAAATATATTGTTTCTTACTCGTTATGCTCTTCATGTTTTGATTTATTTTTTATTCAAGTGAAAAGGGTATGCACTCGCTTTTTATATAAAAAGCTCTGATACCAATTTGAGAGTGCTACAGCGGAATAAATGCAACTTCTCAAATAAAACCAATATTAATTTTATGTCAACTAAACCAGTTTTAATGAAACCAAAGTTTTAATTCAGTCATAACATATGTATCTAAGTGATATGAAATCATAAAGCAATAAGCATGAAAAGGAACCAAATTTTAGAAAAAATCCCCCACAGGGGCAAAACCTTTTATTTCACTATAATTGTAAATCATAACTTACACGATTATAATGAAATAGATTTTTGACACAAGAGTATCCTCAGGTGTCGGTCGGTGTCGTCAGCAAAGGAACAACCGCCGCTATTCCTCATGAACACACAGTTCTGTTTTCAGCATAGATCCACACGCAGCGAACCTCAAAGAATGCAGTCCTATTTTCAACCCAGGAATACCGAAACACTTCCTAATTTGACCTCAGTCCGGTGTAGATTTATCCTTTCTACAAAGAGTTGAATAATAGCAAAGTTTAGTTCTTGGGTTCCAAAACAATTCACATAAGGTTGGGACGGTTTTGTGAATTGAAAACAAAGTGTTTAAACCTTAAAGGAAAAGCCAAAAGCTTTCTGCCGATTTTCAGTGTTTGTAGAATGGAAAAAGTCTTCTTACGAAAAACAGAGTAGGGAATACTCTTTTATAGAAAAATTAAGGCGGTGGGTCGTTGAAGCGAGACACCATGTCATTTGAACGATATACACTGTCGTTTGAACGACAGGTACACATCGCGTGACACACTGTCGTTTGAACGACATACGGCGTCGTTCGAACGAGATTGTTAAAAATAAAACCTTTTCATTTATCTTTTCCTCGTTAAATGCCTCGCCTCAAAACTCCTAAAAATATATTTTTGATAAAAACGTTTAAAGCTCCTCTCGGACACTTAGAAAATATTTTATGAAAAATATCTCAAAATTAAAGTGAATAATTATGGAATAAAAACATAATCTTTACCATATTCATCTTGCAGAGTTTTGATTGTTAAAGAACTTTATATTCAGATCTGTTTCGATGCATATTTGATCTTGAACGTTCTTCGACGGTGTATCGGTATATGATCTACTAAATTGATAACAGACATTTATAAAATCATATCCTTACAACGGGTACAAAATAAAAATATATGAATTATCAAATTAAATGCTTATACAAATCTAACACCCTCCCATGAACACAAAAGTGAAAAAGTACTAAACATGAAGGACTAGAACTTTTCTTCAAAATCTTCAACATCAAATAGGCTTTTCTCATCAGGGTGTACAACCCAAAATCTTCAGTTGTACCTACACACATGAGAAAAAATATATACCTTCGTGTCATATCGAGTTTGAAATGAGATAAAATCAAAACATATATAAAATCTCAAATCTTCATATAAAATCTCGAATCTCCCCCATAATGTAAAAACTCCTCCATAAAGTTATAATTCATTCTTCCCCTTTTTATTTGTTCGAAATAGACAACGAAAAGAATAAACAAATTAAAGCATGGAGTTGTCACGATAATCAATGCAAAACTAATTTTACAAAAATCACACACCATGAAATTATATTAAAATGACCAAATCGTAGAAACAGAATGAATATTTGTGAACAAATTCAATAGGTAAATCAACTCAATCAAGCATATGTGCATGATGCATAAGTGTATTCCTATCAAATCAACATAAAAAATATCCTTAGGTGTAAAATTATATCGACTAAATCAAATCAACAAATCAAAGCCTAAGTGATTTTTTCACCAATAACGTCCAAAACTATTTAGTGCCGTCTTGAGAATTTTTCACAGGACGTGCAAACCCATTGATACATATCTAACCAAACTCCTACATATATAATAATGCAATTTTTATATCTAAAGAGGTACTGAATTCTCAACTTAGAGAAAACCTATTGGCCCAAATTTTGGCAAATATCATCTTTATATTTCCTTAATTTTTATGCGGGGTCTTTTCAATCGGTGGCTTTCACGTGTCACTCATCATTTTTAAATATAAACAATTCCTCAAGGGCAATCATTTTTACATGAACTACTTTTATTATTCTCGTATTATTGCACTTGGTTCGTTTTAAGGACAGGATTGAGATGAAAACACTTGACTAACATGTGATAGACAAGTACAATAATAAACAAATTCGTGCATGTGTGCATTAAAGGAAATAATGAGTCAAATATGCAGGAAGTATCAACTAATAACATCTCAATGGCTCCAAACATTGTAAATCACATGGATTACATGATATATTGTCTCAAAACACTTTCAAATTATCACATGGATAAATGGAATGAAATTGTGACTCGGTCATCCTAAGTGTCCATTTATATATGGTGTAAACAAAATACAAAACTCTTTTTGTCTTTTTCAATTTTTTCAAAAAAAGAAAATCTGTTTTGTAGTTTTCAAAATTTTAAGAAATAAAAATCATAAATACAAACATGGTACATACTAGCAATACGCATAATATCGGCATGAGTAACATCTTATGCTAACAAACAGTAATCACACAAATGAATCCATAATCTAAGAAGGTGTGATTAAAATGAGTAATGCAGTATTAGTAATTTAAGCATAAATACCAAGAATAACTGCATATAAAATATTCCAGAGACAACTAGCAGTACCAAAAACCTAAGCAGATGAACACAGTGTACTATAAACAGAAAAATGCAGGAAACCAAACATGTCATTCAAATGAAGTATATTGTCGCTCGAATGAGAATGCTTGTCGTTCAAACGATAGCTTCTCGCAACATTAAATCTCGCTCGAATGAGAAAACAACAATTTCACAATTTTTCCCCGAGCATTAAGTAGTGCTGCTCAGTGCAAAATTTTTCCTAAAACAGTACCAGGAAGGGCCTGATATATCCAATACAGTGTCAAAATAGTAGCAAAATAGCAAACTCAATTAATAAGTCATAACACTAGCAAATGTATATCAAGACGCATAACCAATGTATGACAAAATCCAATGGGATCAACCAAAGCTCCTAACATGGGTTAAATCACGTGAAAGCAAATAAGAGTTGTGAACAATTAAACCATAATCCTCTAAATTCGATTTTCTTCCCAAATTAATGTGTAACGAGGTGTGGGGGTTTGAGGAATCGAATTTACTTTTTTATTAAACTTCCTAGGTCCTTTTAGAATCTTGTAACAAAAAGGCCTAAGATGACCTTGCTTACTGCAATGTGTGCAAGTGTAAACTAGGATGTAAATGTTACCTAAAGTTGGTCCTCTCCTCAAATTCCTACATACCTCTTAGACGATATTCCTAGGTGTTTCTCACTTGACAACCCTAGGTGTCTCTCTTAACAACCCTATGAGGCTCTCTCCTAACCACCCTACGAGGCTCTCTCACACGTGTGGGGTTGGCTTTAGAAATGGGTACAACATTCTCATCGAAGCCTATACCACCCCTATCCTCCTTAATTTGGACAGTCCTAAAAATTTTATCTATTTTTCTAACCGAGACTCCAAATTAAATTTTACCTTGCTTGATTCTCTCAAATTCTTCTCAAGCTCGCCTATCCTCAACTCGAGTAAACACCTAGAATCCTTAAACTATAAAAGTTCCTTTTTCATAGCCTCCATTAACCCTCTAAGATGATCTCTTTCACCCTCGATGTACTCAAGCTTCTCTCTTAAAATTTTCTCACGAGCCTTAAGATTTTCCACAAAAACATCATTACTTTTTAAGACACTCTCTTTCAATTGAGTTTTTAATTTCAAATTTTCTTTCTTTATTTTCAAAGCTTCAGCATAAAGTTCATTGAAAGTCGTTTGCAAGTTATGATCATCTCCACTTCCGTCCTCACTCTCATCACCCTCACTATCATCACTAATCACACGAGTGAGAAGCTCTCGCCTAGAAGCATAAAAAACTTCTTCTTCCGAATCATTATTACTAATGGTAGAAATATGAGATGTTGATTTTTTTAATTTCTTCCTTGAATTTGTGAGACACTTATCGTGTGACCAATTCCCTCACATCATGAACACCTCTCAGAATCGCTTTTAATGGACGATTTCAAACAAGAGTTCGTGTGAAATTTCCAATTAGACTTTTCAAAAAGTTGACATCGAAAATCATCAAAACCATCAAATGCCATTTTTAAGAAAAACAGGATCAAACACGATAACTTCGTGCAACAGGCTTTGACAGAAAAGTGCCTACAAAAATCAGGATGTAATACCCCGTATTTTTATGATATTTATTTATGGGATTAATTGAATTAAATGTGTATTAATTGAGAATTAATCCGGATAAAAATATTAACGTGATGTGAGTTAGTATTTTATTATAATGTGTATATATGGCAATATTTGAATATTGAACTATGAAACTTGTCGTGAGATTGAAATACGGCAATTTGGAAATTTTATTGAGACGCGTGTGACAGTCGCGTCAGGAATATATTTATTTTAATTAAAAAGTGAATGTTATTTCTATTAACCGTATGGTCGTTTTGAGTGCGCCAACACGTCCGAAAGGGTCGAAATAGTCAGAAAACACTAGCCGGGGGTTTAGTTTGGGTCCCGGGGCATTTTTAGGTCATGTCGGCAACGTATAAGGGTAGTTTGGTAATTTTGGATTTTTGGGAATTAAAACCCACGAAAATCAGGAATTAATATCTGATTTGGACTTTACCCACTAAACCCACTAATAACCTAATGGGCTACGGGGGTTATTAGAATGAGTTCCAAAAGTTTTCCTAAGGCAAAACCCTAGCCACCATTGTCACCTTGGATAAAAAGACTTGTAGAGAGAGAACACTTCATCAATTCGACATCAAAATCAGAGATATACATAAGGCAAGTGGTTTAATTTCGTTTATTACAAAGAATGTTTCTTCCATGCGTAGGAAATTGACAAAATTTGTATTGTTCTTGGGAGTTTGATAAAAACCCATTAATTGGAATTAGAACTTTATATTTTGATGAAAGGATTGCATGTAGAATTGTGTTAGGAGGATTATTCTGACGAAAATACACCTTGTTCATAACAAAAACGGATTTAATTATTCCCATTGGTGACTTTAAACTTTTAGGGTTCATGTTCATATGATTTGGGGATAAATGAAGGGATTTGATGATTCAACGATCTTTAGGAAGAATTGGCCCTATATAAACGTTAATATATGACCTAAGTATGTTTAGGATTGATTAGAACCCATGTACAATTGTTGGATTGATGTTTAGAGGAGATTAGAGGTGAAGAAAAGTTGGAAAAATGAAAATAGGAAATCTGGGCTCGAAACTGGCCTCTCGTTAGAAGACCTACCCAGGTCGTTCGAACGAGCTCGTTCGAACCAGCTTCTAACGAGTTGACCTTTGACTTCTAATGAGGGTGATGTTCATTCGATGAATTTCGTTCCAACGAGATCTTGTTAGAAATCCCACTTCGTTCGAACGATCTCGTTCGAACGGCCTTGTTCGAACGAGACTTCTAACGAGCTGACAGTTTAGGCTTTTTGGCCTGTTTTGATTTCGCGTGTCCCGTAACCTTGTTTAATGGTAGAGATAACTTTCCCTTGATGATAAATTAATATAGTTGGGACATTTGGAATATATTGAGGAGTAAGACATAGAAGTGTGATTTGATTTGAATGGAAATTGAGGAATATGACGTGAGTGACTATTATGATGCGAGAGTTATTGACGGCCTATATAATTATATTAACCGGGAATATATAAATTGTGTAACCTTATAAGTCGGTACGAGAATGAGATGTGTACTACAAATAAATTATGGGGATTACTAAGATGTGTGCATACTTAGTATATGTATATGATTTTATGTGTATGACATACCTACCATACTTGCTATCACGGGAGGTTTACGTTCGCTTAGGGCCCTCTAATCCTTGTGTTGCCCGGATTTAGATTGGTACCTCGAGAACATAGGTCAGAGAAGGACTTATTGGGATGTTAATAAGTCTGCTGATCGTGGGAGCGCAGGTATGTGCGTAACCCATGTGATGTGACTGTGTTCGCCTCCATTGTTTGTGATTGTAGTTATCTGAGAACGATTCCTGAGAGATTCGGAATGCGTGATCCTTATGTACGTGATGTATCGGGATGGATAGCAGAGTATGTGTGCACCGCAGCCTAGTCTCGGGTGCTTGTATTGTATATTTATGACGTGAATAATATACACTTAATTAATGGGAACTTTCATGTTGGTATTGTGAATATAATTATGGTAATGTTTTGAGAAAACATAACGGGTTAACCGATAGTGAATTGTATTACTAATTGAGAATCTGAGTTTAAGTAAAGCCCTCTATTTAATTGATAACGCTAGAATGTAATATGGGAATCGAGTAGTAAGGGGTAGAACTTATTACGATTTGGTTAAATATGTATGTCATTTAGATGGGTACGGTACGTTAGGAGTGCACATGTAGCCTAGAGGTGAGAATTTCATGTGAGTGCACGTCCTAACATGTATTTTGCATTTATTGTTTTAATGTTATTAAAACACTTGTTGTTTTTAAAATGATTTCCACTTTCGGGCTCTGACCCATTTTCTTTCAAATCTATTTTTGTAAAAACCATTTTAGGTGCCCAGCCACAAGGACACCATGCTTAGGATCCTCATTTAGGTGACGAGTTGTAGCTGTTTGTGGAAGTTACAGGACTTTGCTTGTAGACGATTCATCTATCTTTACTCTATATTCAGCATTTATCAGTTGTAGGGCATGTCGCCCATTTCTTTTAGAGACATTTCATTTATTTCAGTTATTCAGACTTCTGGCATGTAATTAATTCAGGATTCAGACTTGTCATATTATTTTCAGTTGTGGGATTGTTGTGAGGAGTTTTCCTCCGGACTTATTCTTTCGTTGGTTATTCTATTGCTTCGTTATGGTGAATGGTTGTTATTCTTTCATTATTCTTTTACTGCATGTTAACCATACTTAAATTAAAATTTGGCAACTTACTTTTTAAATACTAGGTGGTTAGTAACTATAAAAATGTTTTCGACAGTGATGTTATTAACTGGACCAACTTGGCATTTTGTATTAATTTAATAAAGGAGTAGCTACCCGGTATTTAATTAGTCGGGGTGTCACAGGTGGTATCAGAGCATCAGGTTCTAGTGTCCTTTAGGATCTGTACGGCTTATTATGTTTCCGCTGAGCTTTCTTTGAAGTAGAGCCCTATATTTTAGGACTGTTGTATTCTCTTGTATATGCTACGTTCTTCAGCTATTTTGAGTTTATAACTGCGAACTTATAGACTTTATTCTTGTTTCAGAATGCCTCCACAACGTGCACAAAGGATTCCCAGGGATGCAATGCCAGAACCACAGCCCGCACCAGTTCAGGGCACGATGAATGCCGCCGAGGTTGCAGCCATTGTGGCCCAGACGGTAAATGCCGCACTAGTAGTAGTTCAGCAGGCACCACCTCAGGCGCCAGTAGCCGCGCCAGTTCAGGCACATGCATTCCAGTCTGCTTGGGAACGTGTACGTGATGCTTTTCAGAAAGCACACCCTCCGGAGTTCGCAGGTAGCTCCGATGTGGTGGTTTCGAGTCAATGGAGGAAAGACATTCAGCTGCACCTGAGGATGTATGAGTGCACCGATGTCCAGAAGCAGATACTAGCTACCTTTAAGCTAGTGGGGTCTGCACTGCAGTGGTAGGAGTCTATTACCACCGTGGAGGAGAGAGATACTCTCACTATTCAGGAGTTTTGGGTGCGGTTTGACCACAAATATTTTCCATCAGCTGTTCACACGGAGATGAGAAGGAAGTTGATGAGCCTCAAGCAGGAGGGAAGGATTGTGGCCGAGTATGAGGCCAAATTCACTAATCTTCTGAACATTGTTCCGGATGAGATACCGACAGAGGAGAAGAAGATACAGAAATTTACGAACGGGTTGACTTGGAGGATCCGTCAGCATTTGTTGGGGAACCTATCGTTGGCCACTTACTCTGATGTGGTTAACGCTGCACTGTTACACTGCCAGGATCATCGCTTTCACATGGCTGAAGGCAAGAGGTCAAGAGAGTCCAGCCATCAGGGCAGGACTGGGGGAAATGGTGCCAGTGGGGCACATTCTGTTCAGGGGCAGAGGCAGGGTGATCAGGGTTCCCAGCAGGGGGATCACAAGAGGTCCAGGTCGGGAAATTTCAGGCACGGACAGGGAGGTTTCCGGTAGGGCCATCAGGGTCCGAACGGCCATCCGAACCAGCAGGGTCAAAATGGTCAACAACAGTTTCAGCAGGGCCAGTGGAGGAACGGTAACGGCCACCAGGGCTGGGGGCAGCATGGACAGAGAGGGGGAAACTTCCTGGGGAAGTGTTTCGTTTGTGGCAAGACTGGCCATGAACGCCAGGACTGTCCTGATAGGGGCAGGGCCCCGCCGCAGCAGCAGGGTGCTCGACATGAGCCACATAGGCCACTTTTTCCACCTGCCCTCCCAGCTCCAGCCCAGGTGCCAGCACTACCAGCCATTCCAGCAGTCCCTGTGCAGCAGGGGCAGTTACAGTATGGATGTGTCTATAACGTCCACGAGGCAGCAGCTCCATAGGCACCACCCGCGATTGAGGGTATGTTTCCTATCCATGGTACTATGGGTCGGGTTTTGTTTGATACGGGGGCAACGCATTGTTTTATAGCTACACATTTGCGAAAGCCTTAGGGTTGTTAGCCACAGCAGAGAGCACAGTGACGTGTGTAGACTCACCATTGGGGAGTGGGTCACTTATTTTCTTTATATGCCGGGGAGTGGGGGTAGAGATTGGTAGTTTGGTATTACCTGCAGACATGTTGGTATTAGATATGCATGTGCACGATGTGATTATCGGTATGGATTGGCTCGCAGATTATAGAGCCATGATTGATTGCTTCGGTGGGAGCATTGTTTTTGCCATTCCGGGGCAAGAGATGTTTGTAGTGGCGATGCCTCGCCCAGAGGGAGGCTCGACCGCTCATTTGTACTATATAGAGGAGGATACCTCTAAGGAGGTTGTGATTCCTTTAGATTCGTTCCCAGTTGTCAGGGAGTATTCCGATGTGTTTCAGGAGATACCAGGCCTACCCCCCAGTCGAGAGATAGACTTTATCATAGACTTATTGCCAGATACGAGACCTATAGCACGCGCACCGTACCGTATGGCTTCGGTAGAGATGCGGGAGCTACGAGATCAGATTGAACAGTTGTTGGGTCAGGGGTTTATACGGAGGAGTACTTCACCGTGGGGTGCCCCTGTGTTGTTCGTAAAGAAGAGGGATGGATCGTTGAGGTTGTGTGTGGATTACCGAGAGTTGAATAAGGTCACGATACGGAATAAGTATCCGTTGCCTCGAATCGATGACTTATTCGGCCAGTTGAGAGGAGCTTTTTTCTTCTCAAAGATTGATTTGCGATCGGGATACCATCAGTTGTGTATCAGGGAAGAGGATGTCTCGAAAACTGCGTTCTTAACGAGATATGGTTCTTATGAGTTTCGGGTTATGCCTTTTGGTTTGACCAATGCTTCAGCAGTGTTTATGGACTTGATGAATAGGGTGTTCAGAGAATTCCTTGATCAGTTCGTCATTGTCTTCATTGATGATATTCTGGTTTACTCCCAGACAGAGGAGGAGCACGTCGAGCATTTGAGGCAAGTTTTGCAGACGCTACGTCAGAACGAGCTGTATGCAAAGTATGAGAAGTGCGAGTTTTGGCTGAAGGAGGTCCAGTTTTTGGGGAACATTATTTCCGACCGGGGGATATCTGTTGATCCGGGGAAGGTATCCGCGGTGAGGGAGTGGGGACAGCCCACGACACCAACGGAGATCCGTAGTTTCTTGGGACTAACAGGATACTACAGGAGATTCATTCGAGGATTTTCGAAGATAGTAGGTCCTTTGACACATCTGACTCGTAAAGGTGTGCCGTTTATCTGGAGTGATGTCTGTCAGTTGGCATTCGATGAGTTGAAGAATAAGTTGACCTCAGCACCTGTGTTAGCATTGCCGAGACCGGGAGTTGAGTATCTAGTCTACACCGATGCATCCTTGCAAGGACTTGGAGGTGTATTACAGCAGGAGAGTCAGGCCATAGCTTTTGCTTCCCGTAAGCTTAAGCCTCACGAGAAGAATTACCCCACTCATGACTTGGAGTTAGCGGTAGTGGTATTTGCCCTACGAATTTGGAGACATTATCTTTTGGGGGAGAAGTTTCGATTATTCACGGACCACAAGTCCCTACAGTACCTATTCACGCAGAAGGAGTTGAATATGCGACAGCGTAGGTGGCTTGAGTTTGTGAAAGACTATCAGTTTGATATCCAATATCACCCGGGGAAGGATAACGTGGTAGCAGACGCGTTGAGCCGTAGGCCAGTAGATGAGGTAGCAGGGGTGTGGAAGGCCAAGTGGAAGGAGTTGGGACACCAGGATGCAGTGGCCCGATCGTTCATGTCTGTGATGACCGTTACACCACAGATTGTCACGAAGGTAGTAAGGGCACAGGCAAATGACTCGTTCTGTCAGGAGCAGATAGTTCGATTACTAGCAGAGGGAGCCGAGTCCTATACCGTTAGCTCAGACGGGGGATTACGCTTCAATGGGAGATTGGTAGTTCCGGAAGGGGAGGAATTGCGACACGAGGTGATGGCAGAGTCGCACGGCTCACGGTTCGCGGTACATCCCGGTGGGGACAAAATGTACCAAGACATGAGACGATAGTATTGGTGGATCGGGATGAAAAGAGATATTGCCGTGTTTGTTTCTAAATGCGCCACTTGTCAGCTAGTAAAAGTGGATCATCAGAGATCGGCAGGACTGCTACAACCATTGGAGGTCCCAATGTGGATGTGGGAGAGCATATCCATGGACTTTATCACGGGGTTGCCTACGTCACAGAGGGGTCACGACTCCATTTGGGTAATTGTGGACAGGTTGACCAAAGTCGCTCATTTTCTACCCGTACGGACAGACTACACTACGGGATAGTATGCCCAGCTCTTTATTGCAGAGATAGTGGGACTTCACGGTGTGCCCCTAAATATCGTGTCTGACCGAGACAAGATATTTGTTTCACGGTTTTGGGAGAGTTTTCAGGAGGCCATGGGCACGGAATTGCGGTTGAGTACGGCGTATCACCCGCAGACCGATGGGCAAACCGAGCGTACAAACCAGATGTTGGAGGACATGCTACGTATGTGCATCATTGATTTTGGGGGTGGATGGGAGCAGTATCTTCCACTAGTGAAGTTTGCTTACAACAACTCCTACCAGTTCACCATTGGCATGGCTCCATTTGAGGCGCTGTACGGTAGACCTTGTCGTTCACCAGCATGTTGGTTGGAGGTGGGGGACAACAAACTACTTGGGCCGAAAGTGATTCAGGATACTTCGGCGAGGATATAATTGATTCGGAGTCACATTCGGGTAGCTCAGGATCGACAGAAGAGCTATGCTGATGCGAAGAGGTTTTTCAGGGAGTTCCAAGTGGGGGACCAGGTTTTACTCAGAGTATCTCCTATGAAGGGGATTATGCGATTTGGGAAGAAAGGGAAGCTGGCACCGAGATACGTGGGGCCATTCCCTATCATCGAGCGGATTGGGTCTGTTGCATATAGACTTGGGTTACCGGAGCATTTGCATCGGATTCACGATGTGTTTCATATTTCCTCGCTAAGGAAATATCTTAGAGACGATTTGGTTCATTCTCACATTGCTTTGGAGGACATCGATCTCCAGCCTGATAGCTCCTACGAGGAGGGGCCGATTGCTATTTTGGACCGAAGTGAACGGAAACTGCGGTCAAAGATAGTTCCGTTAGTGCGTGTTTAGTGGCGACATCATAATGTCGAGGAGTCCACATGGGAGCGCGAGGATGAGATGCACGAAAGTTATCCAGATTTGTTCTTACCAGGTACTTTCTAGTTCCGAATTTCGGGACGAAATTCTGTTATTAGGGGGGAAGTATGTAATACCCCGTATTTTTATGATATTTATTTATGGGATTAATTGAATTAAATGTGTATTAATTGGGAATTAATCCGGATAAAAATATTAACGTGATGTGAGTTAGTATTTGATTATAATGTCTATATATGGCAATATTTGAATATTGAACTATGAAACTTGTCGTGATATTAAAATACGACAATTTGGAAATTTTGTTGATACGCGTGTGACAGTCGCGTCAGGAATATATTTATTTTAATTAAAAAGTGAATGTTATTTCTATTAACCGTATGGTCGTTTTGAGTGAGCCAACGCGTCCGGAAGGGTCGAAATAGTCAGAAAACACTAGCCGGGGGTTTAGTTTGGGTCCCGGGGCATTTTTAGGTCATGTCGGCAGCGTATAAGGGTAGTTTGGTAATTTTGGATTTTTGGGAATTAAAACCCACGAAAATCAGGAATTAATATCTGATTTGGACTTTACCCACTAAACCCACTAATAACCTAATGGGCTACGGGGGTTATTAGAATGAGTTCCAAAAGTTTTCCTAAGGCAAAACCCTAGCCACCATTGCCACCTTGGATAAGAAGACTTATATATATAGAGAGAGAGGAGAATTCTACAGAGAGAGAGAGAGAACACTTCATCAATTCGACATCAAAATCAGAGATATACATAAGGCAAGTGGTTTAATTTCGTTTATTACAAAGAATGTTTCTTCCATGCGTAGGAAATTGACAAAATTTGTATTGTTCTTGGGAGTTTGATAAAAACCCATTAATTGGAATTAGAACTTTATATTTTGATGAAAGGATTGCATGTAGAATTGTGTTAGGAGGATTACTCTGATGGAAATACACCTTGTTCATAACAAAAACGGGTTTAATTATGCCCATTGGTGACTTCAAACTTTTAGGGTTCATGTTCATATGATTTGGGGATAAATGAAGGGATTTGATGATTCAATGATGTTTAGGAAGAATTGGCCCTATATAAACATTAATATATGACCTAAGTATGTTTAGGATTGATTAGAACCAATGTACAATTGTTGGATTGATGTTTAGAGGAGATTAGAGGTGAAGAAAAGTTGGAAAAATGAAAATAGGAAATCTGGGCTTAAAACTGGCCTCTCGTTAGAAGACTTACCCAGGTCGTTCGAACGAGCTCGTTCGAACGATCTTCTAACGAGTTGACCTTTGACTTCTAACGAGGGTGATGTTCGTTCGATGCCTTTCGTTCGAACGAGATCTCGTTAGAAAGCCCACTTCGTTCGAACGAACTCTCGTTCGAACAGCCTCGTTCGAACGAGACTTCTAAAGAGCTGACAGTTTAGGCTTTTTGGCCTGTTTTGATTTCGCGTGTCCCGTAGCCTTGTTTAATGGTAGAGATAACTTTCCCTTGATGATAAATTAATATAGTTGGGACATTTGGGATATATTGAGGAGTAAGACATAGAAGTGTGATTTGATTTAAATGGAAATTGAGGAATAGGACGTGAGTGACTACTACGATGCGAGAGTTATTGATGGCTTATATAATTATATTAACCGGGAATATATAAATTGTGTAACCTTATAAGTCGGTACGAGAATGAGATGTGTACTACAAATAAATTATGGGGATTACTAAGATGTGTGCATACTTAGTATATGTATATGATTTTATGTGTATGACATACCTACCATACTTGCTATCACGGGAGGTTTACGTTCGCTTAGGGACCTCTAATCCTTGTGTTGCCCGGATTTAGATTGGTACCTCGAGAACATAGGTCAGAGAAGGACTTATTGGGATGTTAATAAGTCTGCTGATCGTGGGAGCGCAGGTATGTGCGTGACCCATGTGATGTGACTGTGTTCGCCTCCATTGTTTATGATTGTTGTTATTTGAGAACGATTCCTGAGAGATTCGGAATGCGTGATCCTTATGTACGTGATGTACCGGGATGGATAACAGAGTATGTGTGCACCGCAGCCTAGTCTCGGGTGCTTGTATTGTATATTGATGACGTGAATAATATACACTTAATTAATGGGAACTTTCATGTTGGTATTGTGAATATAATTATGGTAATGTTTTGAGAAAACATAACGGGTTAACCGATAGTGAATTGTATTACTAATTGAGAATCTGAGTTTAAGTAAAGCCCTCTATTTAATTGATAACGCTAGAATGTAATATGGGAATCGAGTAGTAAGGGGTAGAACTTATTACGGTTTGGTTAGATATGTATATCATTTAGATGGGTACGGTACGTTAGGAGTGCACATGTAGTCGGGAGGTGAGAATTTCATGTGAGTGCACGTCCTAACATGTATTTTGCATTTATTGTTTTAATGTTATTAAAACACTTGCTGTTTTTAAAATGATTTCCACTTTCGGGCTCTAACCCATTTGCTTTCAAATATATTTTTGTAAAAACCATTTTAGGTGCCCAACCACGAGGACACCATGCTTAGGATCCTCATTCAGGCGACGAGCTGTAGCTGTTTGTGGAAGTTACAGGACTTTGCTTGTAGACGCTTCATCTATCTTGACTCTATATTCAGCATTTATCAGTTGTAGGGCATGTCGCCCATTTCTTTTAGAGACATTTCATTTATTTCAGTTATTCAGACTTCTGGCATGTAATTAATTCAGGATTCAGACTTGTCATATTATTTTCAGTTGTGGGATTGTTGTGAGGAGTTTTCCTCTGGACTTATTCTTTCGTTGGTTATTCTATTGCTTCGTTATGGTGAATGGTTGTTATTCTTTCATTATTCTTTTACTGCATGTTAACCAGACTTAAATTAAAATTTGGCAACTTACTTTTTAAATACTAGGTGGTTAGTAACTATAAAAATGTTTTCGACAGTGATGCTATTAACTGGACCAACTTGGCATTTTGTATTAATTTAATAAAGGAGTAGCTACCCGGTATTTAATTAGTCGGGGTGTCACAGTCACGCGATAAATTAGTGTAATCCTCTCTGATACTAATTTGAAAAGGGTATGCACTCGCTTTTTAAATAAAAAGCCCTGAAACCAATTTGAGAGTGCTACAGCGGAATAAATGTGACTTCTCAAATAAAACCAATTTTAATTGTAAGTCAACTAAACCAGTTTTAATGAAACCCAAGTTTTAATTTAGTCCTAATACATGCATCTAAGTGATATGAAATCATAAAGTAATAAGTATTACGGCTGTAAAATGAACCAAGCTACTCGAGCTCAGATCGAGTTCGTTTGGAAAAAAGCTCGTTCGAGACTAGCTCGTAAAATAAATGAGCCAAGCTTGAACAAAAATTAAAGCTCATTGTCTTATTGATCTCGGCTCGGATTTGGCTTGATCATCGATATCCATATTAAACTAGTGTAAAATAACCAAGCTACTCGAGCTCGGCTCGTATTCGCTTACTTAGAAGCTCGTTCGAGCTTGGATCGTAGGATAAATGAACCGAGCTTAAACATACTTTTAGGCTCATTTACATGTACAAACCAAGCTTGAGCAATCTTAAGATTGGCTCGGCTCGCCTCATTTTCACCCCTAATAAGTATTTTAAGGAAATCAAAATTCAGGAAAAATCCCCCATAGGGGCGCAAAAACTTTTATTTCCCTATAATTGTAAATCATAACTTACACGGTTATAATGAAATATATTTTTGACACACGAATACCATCAGGTGTCGGTTGGTGTCGTCAGAAGATGAATAGCCGTCGCTACTCCTCAAGAACACCCAGTTCTATTTTCAGCAAAGATCCACATGCAGCGAACCTCAAAGACCGCAGTCCTATCTTCAGTCCAGGAATACCGTAGCACTCCCTAATTTGACCTCAGTTCGGTGTATATTTATCCTCTCTACAAAGAGTTGAACAATAGAAAAGTTTCATTCTTGGGTTCCAAAACAATTCACATAAGATTGAGACGGTTTTGTGAATTGAAAATAAGGTGTTTAAACCTTAAAGGAAGAAGCCAAAAGCTTTCTGCCGATTTTCACTATTTGCAGAATGGAAAAAGACTTCTTATGAAAAATGGAGTTGGAAAGACTCTTTTATAGAAAAATTAAGGTGGTGGGTCGTTCAAGCGAGACAACATATCGTTTGAATGATATAAAATGTCATTTGAATGACAGATATACATCGCGCGACACACTATCGTTTGAAATACATACGGTGTCGTTCGAACGAAATTGTTATAAATAAAACCTTTTCATTTATCTTTTCCTCGTTAAATGCATCGCCTCAAATACTCCTAAAAATATATTTTTGATAAAAACATTTAAAGCTCCACTCCAACACTTATAAAATATTTTATGAAAAATATCCCAAAATTAAAGTGAATAATTATGGAATAAAAACATAATCTTTACCATATTCATCTTGCAGAGTTTTGATTGTTGAAGAACTTGATATTCAGATCCGTCTCAATGTATATTTGATCTTGAACGTTCTTCGACGGTGTATCGGTATATGATATACTAAATTGGTAACTGACATTTATAAAATCATGTCCTTGCATCAAGAAACTTTGACTATTATACTCAAGCAAATTTTGAGAAAATAATTTTTTTGTAAAATATTTATTCTTGAGTATGGTCTTCTTTCATAACTTAAAAAATATTTTGAGAGTTGTTAAAGAAATCTTACATTTTTCTATAGCTTTTTATACTTAGGATATCTTCACACATCCTTGGTGTAGTAAGGTGGTTACTTGGTAGTTACATTCCCTTTGAACAAAGTTATCTTCACCTTTAAAGAAGATTTTATTCGGATAAAATTTGAATATATTGGTTGGGACTTAAACCGATCACAACTGTGTAGTGTACTCCAGTTGTTGCCTCTTTCTCCATAAGATATGGTGTGAAAGATTAGATAGTGAAGTTATTGCATTGGTGTACAATAAGAAGTTATTTTTTTTCTATTTTGTAAATATCTACCATAATATATTTGTCGTTCATTTTGTGCCGATTTTTTTTTTTACTTTAGTGCATTTTTCCCCATATATCTAGAGTCATATGAATTGTTTTATTGTTCTTCAGTATTAAAATCACATTTCTTAATAAGATGATAAAATTTTATGTTATTTTAATCTTGGTAAAATATTTTTCCCCATAATCCTTTGTTGAAATAAGGAAAATATTGTCTTTTACTCGATAATTAATTTTTAGTTTAGTATTTACCGCCAGGAGAAGCTCTCCATAGTGTGGAAGATAGGATTAAGACATACGAGGAAGATGACATCAAAAAATATATCAAATCACTTATTTTAGAGAAGAGTTTTCGACCAAAAAAATCTTTATGTTTTCCAAAAAGATTTTGTAATAAATTTGGTTCTATTGTAGCCTAAAACAAGTAAACCACGTGGACAAATAAAATAGTGACACGTGTCACCATGACCCGTACACGAATGTTGGTCCCTCAGTTATCTTTTTGGTCGGTAATTTGAGCAACCATCCCCATGTGACACCCCGACTAATTAAATACTGGGTAGCTACTCCTTTATTAAATTAATACAAAAGGCCAAGTTGGCTCAGTTCATAGCATCACTGTCGAAAAACATTTTAACAATTACTAGTCACCTAATATTTAAAAGTGAGTTGTCAAATTTTAATTCCGATTAACATGCAATAAGTAAATTATGAAATGCTAACACAACCACCACAACATATAGACAATAGAGCAACCATAAAATAGTAATGAATCTGGAGGAACACTCCTCACACAATCCAAATGCTGAAATAAACAAGTACCAAGTCTGTATCACTAAATTAATTACAACCCAAATTCTTGAAATAACTGAATTAAATAAAGTGTCTCTAAAAGGAAATAGGGTGACATGCCCAACAGATGAGAAAAGCTGATAATATGGAGTCAAGATCGAAAGTGGAGGCGTCTACTGTCAAGGTCCTGTAACTTCCACAACAGCTACAGTACGTCACCTGAATGGAACTACTATACTTGGTGTCCTTGTGGCTGGGCACCTAAAAGGTTTTTACAAAAAAAAGATTTGAAAGCAAACGGGTCAGAGCCCGATTGTGGAAAGAAGTTTAAAATATAGCAAGTGTTTTAATGACAATAAAACAATGAATGCAAAATACATGTTAGGACGTGCTCTCACATGAAATACTCACCTCTCGACTATTTGTGCACTCCTAACGTACCCGTACCCATTCTAGTGATTCCCATATCTAATTAGTCCAAAATAAATTCAAGCATTTCTATACGATTCACGCATTAATTCCAACATCATCAATAAAATAGAGATCTTTACATTAAATCTCGATTTTCCAATTATTAGTAATACTAATTTACTAGAGATCTTCCATTTTATCTTTACAGAACGTTGCTATAATTATACTCACAATTAAACATGACAATTCATTTCAATTAATAGTATATTATCCTCATCATAAATATACATTACTAGCACCCCGAGACTAAGCTGCGGTGCACACATACTCTGCTATCCAATCCCGGTACTCACGTACATAAGGACCACACATTCCGAATCTCTTAGGAATCGTTTTTAGATAAACAACATTCACACAAAATGGAGGCGAACATAGTTCACATCACATGGGTCACGCACATACCTATGCTCCTATGATCAGCAGACTTATTAACTTCTCAATAATTCCTTCTTTGACCTATGCCCCTGAGGTACCAATCTAAATCCCCCCGTAGGCACACAAAGATTAGATGGACCTAATCAAACACAAACCTCCCATGATAGCAAGTACGGTAGATATGTTATACACATAAAACCACATATACTAAGCATTCGCACATCTTAGATATCTCGTATTATTAATATAGGTATACTTCTCGTTCTTATATCGTCATTTAATGTTATACGATCACAAGTCCCCGATTTGTATCTTAAAGTTATCAACCCTTCTCACGTCATAATTAGGTAATCATTTCCTACTCCATAATTGACATCCGATTCTATTATAAGGTTCTAAGTTCTACTCCTCAATGTACCCCAATTCTCACAATTATACCCACTAATTAATAAGGGAAGGTTAATACTCCAATTAAATAAGTCTACGGAACGTTTGAAATGAAATCAGGCCAAAAGGCCATTCTGTCAACTCGTTAGAAGTCTCGTTCGAACGGGGTCGTTCGAACGAGTTCGTTCGAACGAAAGTCTTCGAACGAACTACCAACTCATTAGAAGGGACACTGTCATCTCATTAGAAGCTCATTCGAACGAGATCGTTCGAACGACCTGGGCAGGTCTTCTAACGAGATTACAGTTTTTGCCCAGAAATTTCCCCAATTCATTTTTCTTCAATTTCTCTCCCTTAAATCCATACTAAGATCATCCCAAATGAGTTTTAACGTGAATAAACTACTCTAAGTTATCCTAAGTCACTATTTAATATATATTTGGTGTCAATTCTTCTTAAATTAACATTAAATCATCAAATTTCTCAATTATTGTCTCAAACCCTATAAACATGAAGCCAAAATTTTAATGTCTACAATAACTTCCTCATAAATCCGTTTTTAAACCATCATAAGATATATTTTGGAAATAACATTCATCCAATAACATTCTACATGCAATCCCTATATCATATTATGAATTCTACCTCCAATTTCATGGGTTTTCATCAAACTTCCAATATAAGACAAATATTCAATTCTAAGCATGGAAGAAACATTCTCTTGAAATTAATGTAATTAAACCACTTGCCTTAGATTCGTTTTCCAGATTCGTTGTCGAAAGATGAAGGTTGATTCTCCTCTTTCTCTCTACAGCTTTCTCTCAAAGACGGTGATGGTGGTTATGGGTTTTCTTTTGGAACTTCTTAAGGCTTTCCCTATAACTCCCGTAGCCCTCTAACTTACCAAATGCTGATAATGGCTTAGTGGGTTACTAAATAATATAAAATTAACTCCTAAAATTCGTGGGTCTTAATTCCCATATTTTTAAAATTACCAAAATACCCCTTTAGGTAGCCGGTTTGGCCTAAAAGTGCCCCGGGACCCAAACTAAACCCCCGGCTAGTGTTTTCTGACTATATCGACCCTTCCGGACACGTTGGCGCACTCAAAATGACCATTTGGTTGATAAAAATAAATTCACTTTTTAATTTAAATAATTTTATTGCTGACGCGACTGATATGCGCATCCCAAAATGAATTTCCAATTTGTCGTATATCTACCCCGTGACAATTTATATATCATCAATACTCATGTATTACCATACATACTCAGAAATAATAAATTTATAACATCATAATCAAATACCAACTCACATCTCGTTAGTATTTATACCCGGATTAATTTTCAATTAATTCTCAAATAATTTAATTAATCCCTTAAATAAAAATCAATAAAATTACGGGGTATTACATACTTCCCCCCTAATAACAGAATTTCATTCCGAAATTCAAAAATTAAAGTGTACCTGGTAAAAATAACTCCGGATAGCGTTCGCGCATCTCATCCTCGCGCTCCCATGTGGACTCTTCGGCATTATGATGCCGCCACTGAACACGTACTAACGATACTATCTTCGACCTCAGTTTCCGATCGCTTTGATCCAAAATAGCAATCGTCCCCTCCTCGTAGGAACTATCGAGGTAGAGATCGATGTCCTCCAAAGCAATGTGAGTATGAGCCAAATCGTCCCTAAGATATTTCCTTAGCGAGGAAATATGGAACACATCATGAATCCTATGTAAGTGCTCCGATAACCCCAGTCTATACGCAACTGGCCCAATACGTTCGATGATAGGAAATGGCTCCTCATACCTTGGTGCCAGTTTCCCCTTCTTCCCAAAATGCATGATCCCCTTCATTGGAGATACTCTGAGTAACACCTGGTCCTCCACCTTGAATTCTTTGAAGAACCTCTTGGCATTAGCATAACTCTTCTGCCGGTCCTGAGCTACCCGAATGCAGCTCCGTATCATCTCTATTCTTGCTGAAGTGTCCTGAATCACTTCCGGCCCAAGGAGTTTATTATCCCCCACCTCTAACCAACATGCTGGGGAACGACAAGGTCTACCGTACAACGCCTCAAATGGAGCCATACCAATGGTGAATTGGTAGGAGTTATTATAAGCAAACTCCACCAGTGGAAGGTACTGCTTCCAATTACCTCCAAAATCTAGGATGCACATACGCAACATGTCCTCTAACATCTGATTTGTCTGCTCTGTTTGTCCATCAGTCTGCGGGTGATAAGCTGTACTCAGTCGCAACTCCGTACCCATGGCCTCCTGGAAACTCTCCAAAAATTGTGAAACAAATATCTTGTCTCGATCAGATAAGTTATTTAGAGGTACACCGTGAAGTCTCACTATCTCTGTAATGAAAACCTGGGCATACTGTCACGTAGTGTAATCTGTCCTTACGGGTAGAAAATGAGCAACTTTGGTCAACCTATCCACAACTACCCATATGGAGTCATGACCCCTCTGTGACGTAGGTAACCCTGTGATAAAATCCATGGATATGCTCTCCCATATCCACATCGGAACCTCTAATGGCTGTAGAAGTCATGCCGATTTCTGATGATCCACCTTCACTAGCTGACAAGTGGCGCATTTAGAAATGAATACGGCAATATCTCTCTTCATCCCGCTCCACCAATACTGGCGTCTCATGTCTTGGTACATCTTATCCCCACCAGGGTGTACCGCGAACTGTGAACCGTGCGACTCTGCCATAACCTCATGTCGCAAGTCTTCCCCTTCCAGAATAACCAGTCTCCCATTGAAGCATAATCCCCCGTCTGAACTAACGGTATAGGATTCGGCTCCCTCTGCTAGTAATCGAACTATCTGCTCCTAACAGAATGAGTCATTTGCCCGGGCCTTTATCACTCTTATAACAATCTGCGGTGTAACAATCATCACAGATATGAACGATCGGGCTACTGCATCCTGGTGTCCCAACTCCTTCCACTTAGATTTCCACACCTCGGTCACCTCATCTACTGACCTACGGCTCAACGCGTCTGCCACCACGTTAGCCTTCCCTGGGTGATACTGGATATCGAACTGATAATTCTTCACAAACTCAAGCCATCGACGTTAACGCATATTCAGCTCCTTCTGCGTGAAGAGGTATTTTAGAGACTTGTGGTCTGTGAACAACTAAAATTTCTCCCCCTAGAGATAGTGTCTCCAAATCCGAAGAGCAAATACGACTGCCACTAACTCCAAGTCGTGTGTGGGGTAATTCTTCTCGTGAGGCTTAAGCTTACGAGAAGCATAAGCTATGGCCTGACTCTCCTGTTGCAGCACACCTCTAAGTCCTTGTAAGGACGCATCAGTGTAAACTAAATACTCAACTCCCGGCCTGGGCAATGCTAACACAGGCACTGAGGTCAATTTGTCCTTCAATTCATCGAATGCCAACTGACAGGCATCGCTCTTGATGAACGGTACACCTTTGCGAGTATAATGTGTCAAATGAACCTCTATCTTTGAGAAACCCCGAATAAACCTCCTGTAGTATCCTGCTAGGCCCAAGAAACTACGGATCTCAGTCGGTGTCGTGGGCTATCCCCACTCCCTCACCGCGGATACTTTCCCCGAATCAACAGATATCCCCCGATCTGAAATGATATGACCCAAAAACTGAACCTCCTTCAGCCAAAACCCGTACTTTTCATACTTGGCATAAAGTTCATTCTGACGCAGTGTCTGCAAAACCAGTCTCAAATGCTCGGCGTGCTCCTCTTCTGTCTGGGAGTAAACCAGAATGTCATCAATAAAGACGATGTCGAACTGGTCTAGGAACTCTCTGAACATCCTATTCATCAAGTCCATAAACACGTCTGGAGCGTTGGTCAAGCCAAAAATCATAACCCGAAATTCGTATGAACCATAGCTCATCAAGAAAGCAGTCTTCGACACGTCCTGTTCCCTGATACGCAACTGATGGTATCCCGATCGTAAATCAATCTTTGAGAAGAAGCAAGCTCCTCTCAGCTGGTCAAATAAGCCATCGATTCGGGGCAACGTATACTTATTCCGTATCGTGACTTTATTCAACTCTCGATAATCTATATACAATCTCAACGATCCATCCCTCTTCTTTACGAACAACACAGGATAACCCCATGGTGAAGTACTCCTTCGGATAAACCCATGACCCAATAACTGCTCTATCTGATCCCTTAGCTCTCTCATCTCCG
The DNA here is from genome assembly GCA_949130495.1 of Sambucus nigra. NCBI lineage: Eukaryota > Viridiplantae > Streptophyta > Magnoliopsida > Dipsacales > Adoxaceae > Sambucus > Sambucus nigra. The sequence continues at coordinate 388,073,822 of OX422214.1, forward strand.
TTGGAGCCATACGGTACGGTGCACGGGCAATGGGCCGTGTGCCCGGCATCAAATCAATAACAAAATCTATCTTTTTACTAGGAGGTAATCCAAGTATATCCTGGAATACATCAGCAAACTCCCTCACAACTGGAATCGAATCAAGTGGTATTACCACTTCCTTAGAGATCTCCTCCTCTATATAGTAAAAATGAGTGGATGATCCTCCCTCAGGGCGAGGCATCGCCACTAAAAACATCTCCTGCCCGGGAATGGCAAAGATAATACTCCTATTGAAACAATCAATAATGGCTCGGTACGCAACTAGCCAATCCATACTAACAATCGCATACTAACATATCAGTGGGTAAAGTAAATCTCCCGATCTCTATACCCACACCTCTACAAATAAGAGAAATTACGGATGCCCTACTCAATGGTGAATCTACACAAGTAATTGTGCTCTCTGCAGTGTCTAACAACCCAACAGTGCGTGCAAATCTCGTGGCAATGAAACAATGTGTGACCCCCGTATCAAATAAAATACGCCCCATAGTCCCCTGAATAGAGAACATACCCTCAATAGCAGGTGGATCATGTGGGACGGCGGCCTACTGGAGTTGATACACTCTCCAATACTGAAGTTGTCCCTGCTGAACTGGGACCACTGGAATGGGTGGTAATGCTGCCATCTGTGGTGGTGCTAGGAGGGCGGCGGGAAACATAGGCCTCTGTGGCTCGTGTCGAGCACCCTGCTGCTATTGTGGGGACCTTCCCCTATCAGGACAATCCTGGCGTTTGTGGCCCATCTTTCCACACACGAAGCAGTTCCCCGGGAAATTTCCTCCTCGCTATCCCTGCTGCCCTTGCCCTGATGACCGTTACCATTCTTACCTTGACTATGCTGGCCCTGCTGAAACTGTTGCTACTGACCAATCTGGCCCTGATGGCCGTTCTCACCGTGATGGCCATGTTTGAAACCTCCCTGACCATTCCTGAAACCCCCAGATCTGAATCTCTTAGGATCCCCCTGTTGGGAACCCTGTTCACCCTGCCTGTGCTGACCCTGAGCAGATTGTGCCCCGCTGGCACCATTTCCCCCTGTCTTTCCCTGATGGCTGGACTCTCCTGATCTCTTACTCTCAGACATGTAGAAACGGTGATCCTGGCAGTGAAGTAGTGCTGCGTTAACCACATCATAGTAAGTGGCCAACGAGAGATTTCCCAATAAGTGCTGTCGGATCCTCCAAGTCAATCCGTCCATGAACTTCTGAATCTTCTTCTCCTCAGTCGGAATCTCATCGGGAATAATATTCAAGATATTTGTGAATTCGACCTCATACTCGGCCACGGTCTTTCCCTCCTGCTTGAGGTTCATTAACTTCCTCCTCATCTCAGTGTGAACAGCTGATGGAAAATATTTGTGGTCGAACCGCACCCAGAACTCCTGAATAGAAAGGGCGTCCCTCTCCTCCGCGGTGGTAATAGACTCCCACCACTGCAATGCTGATCCTACTAGCTTAAAAGTATCTAGTATCTTCTTCTGAACATCTGTGCACTCGTACATCCTTAAGTGCCTCTGAATATCCTTCCTCCACTGACTGGACACTACAACGTCGGAGCTACCTGTAAACTCCGGAGGGTGTGCTTTCTGAAAAGCATCACGAACGCGTTCTCAAGCAGACGGGAATGCATGAGCCTAAACTGGCACAACTACCGGCGCCTACTGTACAACCTCTAGGGCGGCATTCACCACTTGGGCTACCATAGCGGCAACCTCGGCGGCATTCATGGTGCCCTGAACTGGTGCAGGCTGTGGCTCTGGATGTGCATCCCTAGGAACTCGCTGTGCACGTCGTGGAGGCATCTGAAATGAGAGTAAAGTCTTATAAGTTCGCAGTTATTATCTCAAAATAGCTGAAGAGCGAAGTATACACGAAAGAATATAACAGTCCTAAAATATAGGGCTCTACATCAAAGAAAGCTCAGCGGAAACATAACAAGCCGTACAGATCCTAAGGACACTAGAACCTGATGCTTTGATACCACCTGTGACACCCCGACTAATTAAATACCGGGTAGCTACTCCTTTATTAAATTAATACAAAATGCCAAGTTGGCTCAGTTCATAACATCACTGTCGAAAAACATTTTAACAATTACTAGCCACCTAATATTTAAAAGTGAGTTGTCAAATTTTAATTAAATCCGATTAACATGCAATAAGTAAATGATGAAATGCTAACAAAACCACCACAACATAAAGACAATAGAGCAACCATAAAATAATAATGAGCCTGGAGGAACACTCCTCACACAATCCAAATGATGAAATAAACAAGTACCAAGTCCGTATCACTAAATTAATTACAACCCAAATTCTTGAAATAACTAAATTAAATGAAGTGTCTCTAAAAGGAAATAGGGCGACATGCCCAACAGATGAGAAAAGATGATAATATGGAGTCAAGATTGAAAGTGTAGGCGTCTACTGTTAAGGTCCTGTAACTTCCACAACAGCTACAGTACGTCACCTGAATGGAGCTCGTATACTTGGTGTCCTTGTGGCTGGGCACCTAAAAGGTTTTTACAAAAAAAGATTTGAAAGCAAACGGGTCAGAGCCCGATTGTGGAAATCAGTTTAAAATATAGCAAGTGTTTTAATGACAATAAAACAATGAATGAAAAATACATGTTAGGACGTACTCTCCCATGAAATACTCACCTCTCGACTATTTGTGCACTCCTAACGTACCCGTACCCATTCTAGTGATTCCCATATCTAACTAGTCCAAAATAAATTCTAGCATTTCTATACGATTCATGCTTTAATTCCAACATCATCAATAAAATAGAGAGCTTTACATTAAATCTCGATTTTCCAATTATTTGCAATACTAATTTACTAGAGATCTTCCATTTTATCTTTACAGAACGTTGCTATAATTTACTCACAATTAAACATGACAGTTCATTTCAATTAACAGTATATTATCCTCATCATAAATATACATTACTAGCACCCCGAGACTAAGCTGCGGTGCACACATACTCTGCTATCCAATCTCGGTACATCACGTACATAAGGACCACACATTCCGAATCTCGCAGGAATTGTTATCAGATAAACAACATTCACACAAAATGGAGGCAAACATAGTTCACATCACATGGGTCATGTACATACCTACGCTCCCATGATCAGTAGACTTATTAACTTCTCAATAAGTCGTTCTCTGACCTATTCCCTCGAGGTACCAATCTAAATCCCCCCGTAGTCACACAAAGATTAGATGGACCTAATCGAACGTAAACCTCCCATGATAGAAAGTACGGTAGGTATGTTATACACATAAAACCACATATACTAAGCATTCACACATCTTAGATATCTCGTATTATTAATATAGGTACACTTCTCGTTCTTATACCGTCATTTAATGTTATACGATCACAATTCTCTGATTTGTATGTTAATGTTATCAACCCTTCTCACGTCATAATTAGGTACTCGTTTCCTACTCCACAATTGACATCCGATTTTATTATAAGGTTCTAAGTTCTACTCCTCAACGTACCCCAATTCTCACAATTATACCCACTAATCAATAAGGTAAGGTTAATACTCCAATTAAATAAGTCTACGGAATGTTTGAAATGAAATCAGGCCAAAAAGGCCATTCTGTCAACTCGTTAGAAGTCTCGTTCGAACGAGGTCTCGTTTGAATGAAAGTCTTCGAATGAACTACCAACTCGTTAGAAGGGACACTGTCATCTCGTTAGAAGCTCGTTCGAATGACCTGGGCAGGTCTTCTAACGAGATTACAGTTTTCACCCAGAAATTTCCCCAATTCATTTTTCTTCAATTTCTCTCCCTTAAATCCATACTAAGATCATCCCAAATGAGTTTTAACATGAATAAACTATTCTAAGTTATCCTAAGTCACTATTTAACATATATTTGGTGTCAATTCTTCCTAAATTAACATTAAATCATCAAATTTCTCAATTATTGTCTCAAACCCTATAAACATGAAGCCAAAATTTTAATGTCTACAATCACTTCCCCATAAATCCATTTTTAAACCATCATATGATATATTTTGGAATTAACATTCATCCAATAACATTCTACATGCAATCCCTATATCATATTACGAATTCTACCTCCAATTTCATGGGTTTTCATCAAACTTCCAATATAAGACAAATATTCAATTCTAAGCATGGAAGAAACATTCACTTGAAGTTAATGTAATTAAACCACTTGCCTTAGATTCATTTTCCAGATTCGTTGTCGAAAGATGAAGGTTGATTCTCCTCTTTCTCTCTACAGCTTTCTCTCAAAGATGGTGATGATGGTTATGGGTTTTCTTTTGGAACTTCTTTAAGGCTTTCCCTATAACTCCCGTAGCCCTCTAACTTACCGAATGCTGATAATGGCTCAGTGGGTTCCTAAATAATATAAAATTAACTCCTAAAATTCCTGGGTCTTAATTCCCATATTTTTAAAATGACCAAAATACCCCTTTAGGTAGCCGGTTTGGCCTAAAAGTGGCCCGAGACCCAAACTAAACCCCCGGCTAGTGTTTTCTGACTATATCGACCCTTCCAGACACGTTGGTGCACTGAAAATGACCATTTGGTTGATAAAAGTAAAATTATCTTTTTAATTTAAATAATTTTATTCCTGACGCGACTGACACGCGCGTCCCAACTGAATTTCCAATTTGTCGTATATCTACCTCGTGACAATTTATATATCATCAATACTCATGTATTACCATACATACTCGGAAATAATAAATTTTTAACATCATAATAAAATACCAACTCACATCTCGTTAGTATGTATACCCAGATTAATTTCCAATTAATTCTCATTTAATTTAATTAATTCCTTAAATAAAAATCAATAAAATTACGGGGTATTACACCGCATGAAAATGAATAGTTAGGGATATGAATGGACACACGTGGATAATCTCAACACACAACATGCACATGCACGTGAATATTATCCATCTACTTATTATTGTGTAAAGATGTAAATAGCTAATGTATACAGTTATTTAATCTCTTTACCTTCAAAGTACTATAAATAGATCATAGCCTCTCTCAGCTGAGGACAATTGAAAAGAGCTTCTCTAAGCCCTAGAGAGTTCTTGAGAGAATTGTACACATCAAGGAATCTTGTTTGTTGATGTCTAAAATTGGTATAGATATTATCTTTGCTATAAATTACCAATTTAGTAATCACGGATAATTATGTAAGTAAAAAGGAAGAAAAGAAACAAGAAAACTAAGATTTTTAATGTGGTTCAGCTAAGGAAAAGTCTACATTCACGGTTATAGTATTATAGTGACGGTAGTTACATAGAACTTTGTGTAGCCTTGCTTGTCCGCAGTGGTCTTGTCTCTTGAACGAAAGAAAATGATATATTTATAGTGGTTTGGAAATCAAGGGATTGAATGCCTTTATATATTCAAGAATTTACACACATATATAATAGATGAGACTATTGATCTTCTAGGGCACGTGTGGAATGACTCTTGATAATTACCATGTGAGTGACCTTTCTTTTTCTTGATGATTCATCTTCTTATGTTGGTCGGTTGGTATGCCAACTTGCTATTTCTGGAGCTGACCAAGTATAAATGAAATCCTGAGATGTATACATATGGGGATAGGTGTCCCTATCTCATTGATCCATATGGAATGAATAATTTGACCCACAATGAAAGCCCCCAATGCTCCATGCTTGATGGGTTAGTGAAAGGATGGAGTATTTGTCCTAGAAAGTTTCTCGACACTCAAATATAGTGGAGGTCAGCCACCGACCTTCAAGACTTGTATATTTTCACTTGTTACATCAATACAGTGGCATTGGCATGATCCATGCATACTGGACTATCCTGAACCTCCGTTAAGCATTGATGTCAAGTGGATTTCGATTGAAGCAATTCCCTAAAGCTTAGTGAGAAAGTACTTAGGAGATTATGGCCTTTATGGTGAAGATTCCTACATTCATCTTCTCCATTTATTGTAACAGTCCAACACCATTGGTCATAATAGTTTGACAGGACTACTACTATGCCTAATACTCTTGATGTTCCTCCAGTTGGAATAAACAAAGCTAATGGGAAACGTCTAATGGAATGACTATTTTTCTTGTCATCACCTGCTTCTATTTCTCCGTGTTTGTTTTCTATTGAAGTTTGGTGAAATGAAAAAGACTTCATTGGGCATGTACGTTTGTCTATATATTTTAGCATTTGTTTAACAATTAAACTTTTGATTAGTTGATCGGCTGTGCAACCAACTAACCTACCTGATTGATCAGTGTTTGGTCAAGTGTGAACTTGAGATATTGGGCCTCAGGTTCGACTAATGTAGTTAGGTAAAAAAGATCTTTGTCATTTTTAGATCTAAGTGTTTGCATTAGTTACCATTGGCGACCAAATATTTTAGTAATGTTGGGTTTTCCTGAATTTAACTTGGTATGGTAAAACTTATTGTTCTTGACTTTAGGTCATACATGAAGTTTTAGGGTCATTCTGTTCGTGAAGTCTATTATTTTACAGTTGGAAAAGTTTATTAGAGACGTGTCATCATCGTACTCCAAAAAAAATATAAAAAGGAAGCATAATTGGTTGAAAATCACAACTTAAACTGGATGAAATGATTACATCAAATGCTTAACAGAGCTACTGATAATATTTTCTAATATGATCGGTATTCCATGGATTCTTGAATTCTTCCCCTTCAAGTGTTTCTGAGCGATAATTTCCTGGTTGGATAACTGCCGAGATACAATAGGGCCATGACAGTTTGCTTTTAGCTTATTTTTTTTTTTCTGTATGACCTTCTTAAGGACATAGTCTCCCTCTTTCAAGTTGGTCAACTTGACCCTTCTGCTATAAAATCTAGCAGTTCTTTATTGATAGGCAGCTAGTTACAGTGCAATATCCTTCCTGACTTATTCGATCAAGTCTAGATCTAATATTCTCATGATATCACTTTTAGGGGAATCGAAGTTCAACATCCAGTGAATCGATAGACCTATCTCCACTGGTACATTGCCTCAGTTCCAAACGTAAACATGTAAGAAGTTTCTCCTAGGGTTGTTCTCGGCATAGTTCTATATGCCCAATGCACACTGTGTAACTCACTTATCTAGTTTTCCTTAGCATCATCTAACCTCTTCTTCAACCCATCAATTATGGTTTTATTGGGGACCACTTTTTGGCCATTACACTATGGGTGTTTGGGTGCAGAGTGAAGTTTTTTAAATCTTGGAATAAATGTAGTATTCCTCAAACTCCTCGTTATGGAACTGAGTGTCGTGATCAGTGATGAAGGCATCCGAAATTCCATACATGCATATGATATGTTTCCAAATGAATTCGAAAACTCTTTCATGAGGCCTTTTAACTAATATCTCACTTCTACCCATTTTGTAAAGTAGTCAACTGCAACCACCAAGTATTTGAATCTTCCTTTGGTCTTCGACAATGGGCCAACCAAAGGAATTCCCCATATAGAGAATGTCCATGGAGAAGTGATTGGTGTTAATGCATCCCCTAGTCTTCTATGGATTGCGAAAAACCTTTGGCATTTATCACGTTTCTTAGAAAAAGAGATACAATCATTGTTAATGTAAAAAACTAGGCTTAATCTAATTTTTATGATCACAAATAAAATGTGTAAGTGAAATTGTAAATGAAAGCAAGAAAATATGAGAATTTTTAAAGTGGTTCAGCTATATCAGAAAGCCTACGTCCACTATTCTTGTATTGATTTTAGAGACCATAGAAAACTAGATATCTTTCCCTAGAATCCGTTCTGCCTTGCCCTTGATGAAAGGGATGCAATGTATTTATAGTGATCCGGAGGTCAAGGGCTAGAATGTCAAGGGATGAAATGATTTTATATAATTAAGCATTTACATCCTTACATAATGAATGTGACGATTGGTTGTATAAACTATGTGTAGTTTGACTTTTGGTATGATGATGGTTTGATGTCCCGTTGGTCGACATTCCTTGTGTTGGTCCGCATTCCATGCATTAGTCAGCAGATTTACTTCATCCTAATGTAGTATTTTGGCCACGTAGGATGACACATGTTTACTTCTAATTGGTCCATATAGGTGAGTAATATTTGGCATCAATAGAAGCCCCCAATGTTCCATGCTTGATGCTTGCATGAAAGTGTGGAGTAATTGACTCTAGAAGTAACTCAGAGTATTTTCATGATGCTTAGTCAGCAGCCGACCTCCCACACTTGTAAATTTTACTGGCGCTGTTTGAAATTGGCATTTTTACAAATAATTTGAATTTTAGTGAACCGCCAAAGGGCAAATGGGTATTTTTAACCTTCTAATTCGTGAAGCCGTTGGAATGTCAATCGTTAGTACATTTAATCATTTCATTCATTATTTTCGAGGCAACCTATGAAAGGCGGGAGTTTGTCCAGGTTCTTCCTCACCCTCAAAATTTTGAAATGTAGTAGCTATCTCTGAGCTTTTGTGCGATCGTTTACCATCGTTCCTCATTTTTTTTGACAGTTCTTGCTGAATCCTTAATCTTTTGTAAAAATTCTTTCTTTTTTGAGTTTTTTCTCGTTTTCGTCTTTTGAACCATGATTTGTATAGTTGACAATGAGTCTTTAGAGGAATTTAGGGCAGAGCATAAAATTCCATCTTGGGTGGAATTATCAGTCCCTCATGGCCCTTTAGATGAACATTCCTTGGATGAAGGTCACTGGATTCCCATTTTGTTCATTGCAGAGTGTAGTTTTTCATTTCCACCAAACCATTTTCTTCTTCATTTTTGACAATATTTTGATGTTGTCCCAGCATAAGTGGCTCCCAACACATGGAGAATTGTCAATAGTGTAAAAAGATTGAACGAACTCTATGGGACCCATATTGGGATCCCAAAGATTATGTTCTGTTATAAATGGTCCATTGTATGGGAAAATACATATTATTTGAAAACTAGAACTACTAATAGAGCTTTAGTGTTGAATTTTTTTTACTCTAATAAAGGTTATTAGAGTCACGCTTTAGTAGTTAAAAATTGGCAACATGCCCTCCTTGATGGTGGAGTAGCCTATCATGGTCCCAGTTGCCCTCAATCATGCAATGGGATAGGTTATTATTTCAATTTTTTCTATTCTTTTCTAATATTTTTTCTGATGAGTACTAACTATCACTGCTTGTTGCTTTGTTATAGAGGGTCGTAAGAGAAAGTCCCCCCAAGCCGGGTGAATTTAATTTGTAAGAACTCAAATTCTTGTGGGGCCTAAACCAAAAAATATGAGCAGATCACCTCCGACCAGCTTCTACATTGCTGGAATATAAGACCTCCATCACTTCCTTTGTAGCTCGACCAATAATTATCATTACATCGATTGTAATTGACTTAGAGAAAGATCCAGTATCTACTTCCTCTGCAAGTGAATCTGCTGGAATTATTTCTGAAGTCGGTACTTCCACCCCTCTTAACTCCAATATTTCAATTGAAAAATCCCCAACCTTTGGGAAGATAACTCTACAGCTAGTGCCAAGAAACCAGTTGATACTGCTTCCCAAAAGAAGAATGATGTTAGTAAAAAGCCCCCAACCAACGAGGGTGATGAATCTCTTTTGAAGAGATTAAGGAGGGGTCCTTCTGATAAGTAGGTTGAGAAAGTTATTGATGTTGATCAAGAGGGTTTGGTCAGCGTGGTTCCAACTCTTACTGGATCATCTGTAGCCTTTGGTTCGATCTTGGGTAGGAAATTGATCAAGTCTGGAACACTTCCAGACTACAGAGTTATTATTGCTTCCATGTCCCGATCTCAATTATCCACAAGGGCTTCTCAAAGCCTGGCCTTGGTAAGTTTTTATTTTTGACGTTGGACGTATGTTATTCATATCTTTTTAGTTTTTCATTAACTTGTATTCAACCAAATGCTGGATAAGGACGATCCGCTATGTTCGTCCTTGGGACATACATTCTTCCTTGGAAGAAAGCTAAAAATGCTTTGGTTGTGGCTAACTCGGCTGCTACTAAAGTTGAGCGTAGGGCAAAGGCTGTTTAAGGTCAAATAGCCAAGTTGACCATATACCTTTCTGTCAATAAGACCAAGAAGAATAAGGCCATGGAAGATTCATTCAACAGGGGTTGGGATAAAGCTATCTCTGCCACCTCTCCTCAAGTTGGGTATGACAGGAAAAAAAATTCAAGGAAGGTTGGTCGGCAGCACTGAAGGAAGTTGGTACTGCTGAAGATTATGAGCTCTTCCTCAGGCATGATCTAGGCCCTCCACCTAACCTTTATGATGAAATTGAAGATGAAGATGGTTCAAGGTAATCTTCCTTAGATGTTGACTCTTCTGCTCCTCGTATTAACCAAGGAAATACTTTAGTTATCCTTCATGTCGAGCAAGGGATCCCTGATGTGTAGAAGGATAAGAAGAAGGTGTAGACTTGCTCGGCCTATTGTATTTTTCACCTTTTTTAATCTTATTTTTATTTTCTCCTGATGAACTTATACAATTATCCTTTATTAATAAAAGAACCCCTTTTCCAATTTCCTTGTGATCTTTTCATTTTTTTTTGTTGTTTATCAATTGTTGCCTTATCCTTATAGTTTTTAGCCAAGATGGAACAAATTTCTTCCATTGATTCCGACTTACTCATGCACTGCAACAATCTATTTAAGGCTGGTAACTTGGACTTGATTGATGAAGAGTTAATAGACTTGCTCGGTGCAGATGCTTCTTATCAGGCCAAGGATGCCTACACTTATCTTAAGTTTCTTCTTAATCGAGTTTTCGCCAACAATGTTGTCTACTATTAGATGATCAAAGAATTACCAGCCGAGGAGAATGAAACCAAAACTTTGTTTCATGCTGATTATGAGGCCAAGTACAAGGCCTTGAATGAATCTTGGAGGTTTGAAGATAAGTTGGAGAAATATGCCTCTTTTTTTTTTAAAAAGGGAGTTTTTATTTAACCGTGAAATTAATGAAGCCAGAGAGATTGCTAACCTTCTAGAAAAGGAAAATAGTAGGTTGGGCTATGAATTTGGGGCCTTAAAATAATCCTCAGCTACTGATGCCGATGAAGACACTTCTTTTTTAGAGGAGGAAAATGCCAAATCGAGGGAAGAGCTTAAAGATTTGACAAAATCCAAACCAACATCATCTTCTAGACAAAGAGCTAACCGACAAACAATAAAAGAGATTATGATCAAGAAGACTTTAGCTAATTAAGTTTCCCAGCTGAAGACAAAGAGTCAAGCCATTATCAATTTTTCCACAAAACTGGAAGCTAAAGATAAAGCCCTTGTCGACCAATCCTCTTAGTTGAAGGTGAATGATGAGGTTTTAAAGAAACTTCAACATCAAGTTGAAAGATTAACCTTTAAATTTCACAAACAACCCAAAGAGGGTTGAATGGATGGATAAAATGTAGCTTTGAGCTATATAGATGATCACCTCACTCAAACAGATCGTGAAGGTTATCAATGGGGTTGGACCAATTGATTGAAGGTTTATCAAGATAGCAAACTCTGGCATTGTCATGCTCCTAGTTTCTTAGGCTATCAAGAGCCTCCGTTTAAGTTGGATGTTAGCTCGATTCCTGTTGAGTCTATTCTCTAATGCTTGATATAAAAATATTTAGGGGATTATGAGTTACACGATGAAGTTGAAATAGTTCGACCTTCATATCTGACTAACAGGCCGAGCAGTAGCAACAAAATGATGCTTCAAGATTTCAACTTTATTAATTCTCCATATATACTGGACGATACTCCTGATGGTATGGAAAAAGTGCAAGCATCATCTAAAGCTGAGGGAAAACATCCAGTTGAATGATTATCCTCTATTTTGTAATTCATTTGAATGTAATACAGTTTGTATGAATAAAATGTGATTGTATTTATCAACTTATAATTATTTTAATCATTCAATTAACTTGTGATTGTAATGTCATTGGTTCTACTAATACACTTATATGTATCAATAAATATTTAGTATTAGTTACCTGTGGTTATGATATTGATTCTACTAACACACTTAGATATATTGATCCAAACTTAGCATTAGTTATCAGTGGTGACCAAGTGTATGAGGAATGTATGTTTATATTCCATTATCTAGGAATTTTTACATGTCTTCTCGCATTTAACTTAGTTGGGTAAAACTTATTTTCAAATATTTTATTTTTATACGAAGTTTTACACTTCTTTTTCTTGATTTGTTTATTCAAAATCATACATGAAGTAATCAACCTCTTGTTTGTGATTTGTTTTTACGAAGTCAAACATGTAGTAAATTATTTGCCAACTAAGTCGTGAGGATTATAATCCTATTTTGGCTTGATTGGTTATTATCTTTCTTACTGCCGACCAAGTGCTGAGGGTTGTAATCCTGTTTTTACTTGGTCGGAGCTGCAGATCAAAAGTTATCTTTGTTTTGGGAGATGTATATCATCACCATACTTCAAAAAAATAAAAAATTTGAAGATACTGAAATCATATTTTTATTTATATAGAAATAAAATCAAAAGGGACACAATCATGGAAATCTTTTGAATTACTGATAATACGTGTGGAGATGCTTGACATTCCAAGGATTTTTGAATTCTTCACCATCCAAAGTCTCTATTCGGTAATTCCCTGGTCGGATGACAATTGATATGCGATACGGGCCATGCCGGTTGACCTCAGGCTTGTTATACTTCTGGATAAATTTCTCAAGAAGATAGTCACCTTTTTTTAGTTTATCGGCTTGACCCTCTTATTATAAAAGCGAGCAATTATGTGTTGGTAGGAAAAATTTATCAGAGAAGCATCCCAGTATTTTCTTGTACCTCTTCTAACATGTCGAGATCTAATTTCCTCATCAAGTCACTTACTGGGGCATTAAAATTCAGTAACCTGTGAGTAGGTAGGCCGATCTCGACTGGTAACATTTCTTTAGTCCCAAACATAAGCATGTATGGTGTATCTCATGTTGTTGTTCTCAGCATTGTTCTGTAGGCCCAAAGAACAGAGTGTAGCTCGTTAATCTAGTTGCCGTTGGCAGCATCAAGTCTATTTTTCAGTCCTTCAGCAAATTTCTGTTTGTCACTTTTGTTTGATCATTACTTTGAGGATGGCCTAGTGATAAATGAAGCTTCTGGATTTTGGAATGGGCATAGTATACTTTAAACTCCTCATTGTCGAACTGGGTGCTATGATTTGTGATGAAAGCATATGGTTACACATATTGGCAGATGATATTTTTCCAGATGAAATGATACACTTTGTCATAAGCATATCAACCAATGGCTCTGCCTCCACCTATTTGGTGATGTAATCCACAACAACAACTAAGTATTTGAACCTGCCTTTGGTGGTCAGCAGTGGGCTGACCAAGTCAATTCCCCATATAGCAAATGACCAAGGTGAGGTTATTGGTGTTAGAGCAACATTAGGTGTTCTATAAATAGTAGAGAATCTTTGACACTCATCACACTTTCTCGCAAAGGATATACAATAGGCCCTCATGGTCGTCCAGTAATATCCCTGAGTGTTGATGCGTTGGAGTAATGATCTTCCAGCTGAATGAGCTCCACAAGATCCTTCATGCACTTCTTTGATCAAATCTTCCACCTCCATTAGATGAACATATCGATACAAGGAAATTATCAATCCCCTTCTGTATAAAACTCCTTTGTCTAACGCATACCTCGCTAATTTATATCGTAAATTCTTGGCCTCTTTAGGATCGGGTAGTAGGGTTATATTCAATATAAGCTTTGATGGGATCCATCCAGGAAGGTCTTAGATCTACAACAATGAAACCAACCATCAGGTCTTCATTAATACTTCAATTAGCTAGGAGCTCAATTGGGATTATTCTTCTGAGCTCAATTCTTGTTACTGACGCCAACCGAGCAAGTGCATCAGCTCATGCATTCTGTATTCTTGGTATCCTATTCACTTGGATGGATGGAAATTTGGCGATGATTGCCATGGACTTATCAAGATACCTGGTCATCAATTCTCCTTTGGTTCCATACAATTTCAACACTTAGTTAACAATTAACTATGAATCACTACGCACCACTACTTGCTCGACGCCTGATGAATGAGCTAAATTTAGCCCAACTATCAAGGGTTCGTATTCTACCTCATTGTTTGATGCTTTGAACTCAAATCTGAGAGCATACTCAATATAAATATCATTAGGAGTGTTAAGTATTATACATGCTCCATTACCGGTAGCACATGAAGATCTATCCACGTATAAATTCCAAAATAGAACATTATCATTGAAGCTTTATGCTATCAATGATCCATGTTGGAATTTCTTCCTACTATCTTCTGCATATTTTCAGGGCATTTCCTGAATTCTGGATGACTTAGGTTGATCGGTAGCTACTTCGGCTTGCTTTTGAGCCGAGCTCTCTTCTTTTAAAGTCTGCTCGACAGGTAAGCTCTATTGGTCGGGAACATCTGGATAAGTAAATTCAATAATGATATCTGCCAAACCTTGGCCTTTCAATGAAGATCTTGGTTCATAGACAATGTCATACTATCCTAATTGTACCGCCCAATACATCAATCTTCCTAACTTCTCAGGTTTGTAGAGAGCTTGCCAAAGAGGAAGATCTGTATACATGACTATGGTGTGTGATTGGAAATAAGGATTCATACATCTTAATGCCTCAATAAGTTCTAGGGCTAATTTTTCCAAACATGGGTACCTGATGTTAGCTCCTCTGAATGTTTTACTGGTATAGTAGACTGGTTTTTGGATTCCACTGTCCTATCTAACCAATGCCATCCCATTCCCCGATTGAGGGGATCTGGGACCATGATAGGCTACTCAATCATCAAGGGTGTCATGTTGTCAATTCTTAAGTACTAAAGCATGACTCCAATAATCTTTATTGGAGTCAGGCAAATTCAACACTAAAGCTCTATTAGCAACTATGGCTTTTAAATAATATGCATTTTCCCCTGCAGTGGGTCATTTATAAAAGAACATAATCTCTAGGATCTCAATATGGGTACCATAGAGTTCGTTTAATCTGTTTACACCATTAACAATTCTCCATGTGTTGGGAGCCACTCATGCTGCGATAATGTCAAAATATTGGATAAAATGAAGAGAAAAAGAGTTTGGTGGAAATGAAAAACCACACTCTACGATGAACAAAGTGGGAATCCAGTGACCTTCATCCAAGGAATATACATCTAAAGGGACATGAGGGACTTCTAATTCGACCTAAGATGGAATTTTATGCTCTTCCCCATATTCCTCTAAAGTCTCATCATTAACTATATAAACCATGGTTTAAAAGATGAAAATGAGGAAAAATAAAGAAATAAATGAATTTTTACAGAAGATTAAGGGTTCAACAACAACTGTCAAAGGAAATGGGGAATGATGGAAAATGGTCGTACAAAATCTGAGAGATAGCTGCTACAGCTCGAAAATTTAGGGGTAAGGAAGAACCCGAAAAAACTACGATCTTTTATAGGTTTCTTCGAACAGAATGAACGAAATGATTAAATGCACCAACGATTGACATTCTGACGACTTCGAAAATCGAAAGGTTAAAAATACCCAATTGCCCTTTGGCGGTTCACTAAAATTCAAATTATTTGCAAAAATACCAATTTCAAACAGTGCTAGTAAACTTTACGAGTGTGGGAGGTTGATTGCTGACTAAACATCATGAATGTAATCCGAGTTACTCATAGAATCAAATGGTCCACACTTTCACGCAAGCATCAAGCATGGAATATTGGAGGCTTCTGTTGATGCCAAAAATTATCCACCTACATGAACCAATAAGAACTAAACACTTGTCTTCCTACGTGACATCCAACTTGAAGGGAGGCTGTCAAGTAATTATTCTAACCCATTTATAACCTTCATCATAGTCAAATAATTATTCTAACCCCATTTATAACCTTCACGATGAGTTTTAGCAAGGGGATCATCTATATGTCCAAAAGCTTCATTGTATCCATATATACATACCTCTCTAGGTTGTTTGTGAAATTAGAAGGTTAATCTTTCAACTTGATGTTGAATTTTCTTCAAAACCTCATCCTTCACCTTCAACTGAGAGGATTGGTCGACAAGGGCTTTATCTTTATCTTCCAGTCTTATGGACAAATCGATAATGGCTTGACTCTTCGTCTTCAACTAGAAACTTAATGAGCTAAAGTTTTCTTTGTCCTAGTCTCTTCTATAGTTGGTCGGCTAGCTCTTTGTTTAGAAGATGATGAAGGTTTGGATTTTGTCAAATCTTCAAGCTCTTCCCTTAATTTGTTATTTATCTGCTCTAGAAAAGAAGCACCTTCATCGGCACTAGCAGTAGAGTATTATTTTAAGTCCCCAAGTTTATCCCTCATCCTAGTATTTTCCTCTTCCAGAAGTTTAGAAATCTCTCTAGCTTCATCAATTTCACGGTTCAATAAAAACTTATTTTTTTCTAAAAGCAGAGGCATATTTATCCAAATTATCTTTAGACCCCCAAGATTCACTCAAGGCCTTCTACTTGGACTCATAATCAACATGCAATAAAGATTTGGCCTCGTTATGCTTGACTTGAAATTATTCGATCATCTCATAGTATGAAACATTATTGGCCACAACCAGATCAAGAAGAAACTTAAGATAAGTGTAGGCATCCTTGCCCTGATCGAAAGCATATACACCGAGCTAGTCTGTTAAGTCTTCACCAGTCAAGTCCAAGTGACCGAACTTAAACAAATTATTGCAGCGCTTGAGTAAGTCGGAATCACTGGAAGAAATTTGTTCCATCTTGGAAAAAAACTAGAAGGGTAAAGCAATAATTGATCAATAACAAAAGAAAATGGAAAGATAACAGGGCAATTGGAAAAAGAGTTATTTTATTAATAAAGGATAATTATACAAGTACATCAGGAAAAAATAAAAAAAAAGATTAAAAAAAGGTACAAAATATAAGAGGCCGAGAAAGTTTACACCTTCTTCTTATCCTTCTACACATCAGGGATCTCTTGCTTGGCATGAGGGATAGCTGAAGTATTTCCTTGGTCAACAAGAGGAGCACCAGAGTCAACAATCAAGGAAGATTCCCCTGAACTAACTTCATCTTCAATCTCATCAGCCTGGATCATGCCTGAGGAAGAGATCAAAACCTTCAGTAGTACCAACTTCCTTCAGTGCCGCCGACCAACAATCCTTGAATTTTTTTTCTTGGCATAACCAACTTGAGCAGAGGTAGCAGAGATAGCTTTATTCCTGCCCCTGTTGAAGGAATCTTCCTTGGCCTTCTTCCTCTTGACCTTATCGGCAGAAAGGTTTGTGGTCAACTTGTCTACATGACCTTCAGCAGCCTTTGCCCATGCTCAACTTTAGTAGCAGTCGAGTTAATCTCAACTAAAGCATTATCAACCTTTTGTCGAGCTTCTTCAGCAGTTTTATGTTTTTTTTTCCTTGGCCTTTTTCTCAGTTTCCAGAGCCTGTTGGGATTCTAGCCTTTTTCTCACTTCTTTCGAGGAAAAACGTAGCTAATCGTCCTTCTCCAGCATTTAGTTGTAATAAAAAAAGAACTCCAAGAAAAAGCCAAGTTGTAAGGACATAGTCTGTCACAGTTAATTATGTCATATACTGCTACAACTCGTTGAAGAATTCAGGAAACTAACATCTACAAAAGACGATCCTAATTTCAAGAAGACTGTAACATTTATGCCCAACAAGATAAATTTTGGTAAAATTATTCTTAAGTTCCATTTACATTTCATGTTAAAAGTGTTGGGATATTTTATGAATTTTTTTATAAATGTTTTTTATCAAAACATTTTCTTATAAAAAAAAAGATATTTTATATAAAAGTTTTCGGATTCTGTAATAGTTTTGCTTTCTCAGGTTTCCAACTTTTTTCAAAGTCTAAAGACTTTTTGGGATCAGTAACTATGTCTCTCAAATGACGATGCATCTTGTTAGAACGAGATGGTGTCTCGCTTAAACGATGATGTCTGTCTTTCGAATGACAGGTCATTTAGGCTGACACATCACCGCCTCAATTTTGCTATATATTGGGTGTCAGGCTATTGATTTTTGGGTTGGAGAAACACTGTTTTTAATAGAATACGTTTTTGAGTGTTTGTTTTCTTCTCCAACCATTTAAAGGGTTCAAATCTTTTGCTTTACAATTCACAAATCCCAATTAATTTTGTGTGAGTTGTTTTGTGGAACCCAAGACGTATTTGCTAGGAATTTATGCTGCTACACTAGGTGCCTTGAAAGGTACTGGGATGACAATAGGGTCCACTTGCGGGAGATATTAGGATGATCGACTGCATGTAATAGGCAGTGCTGAGGTTTTCCTGGGCTGATGATTATGAACTGACACCTACAGGTATTTCGTATGTCAATTGTATTTTCATTAAAATTCATGTAAACCATCTTTTACAAATTACAGTGGAAATAAAAGGTTTTGACTCGAAAGTTTTTTTTTCCTGAAATCTGTGTTTGTCAGCTTAATCATCGCATGGTTCAATTTATTGATTTGATTTTACATGTAGATGCATGTTTAGGGGGTGAATAAAATTGAAGTTTGGTTTGGTCAAATTTAGACATCCAATTAAATAAGTTCGATTTGAAAATTTGCAAATCCATTTGAATCAGTATCGCACACGCTATTTCACAAATTGGTATGGGAGATTTATTAAAAGAGAGTGCATACCCTTTCAATTGGTATCAGAGAAGGTTACATTAATTTATCGCGTATTCATATTTTTCGCAAAAATTGTGTGACATTGATTTTTTTTGAAAAAATTATTTTGTGAAAAATCGCAACTTTTTCGATGGATCACTTATATAATCGAATGCATATTTTTGATGGGTCCACTTATGCCTATGGAAAAGCCCATATAAAATCTCATTTAAAAGCCATCGACGAACGTATTTGGTTGCTTTGTGGAAGAGGGTGGACTCCTCCTACTGTCACTGCTAATAATATCACCTCTTTAAACCTGTGTTGGATTGGACTACATATGATTTTAAATTGTCTAATTTTAATTCCCATAGTTTGAGTGCTATTTCTGGAGTCATCACCCCCAACGAGTTCAGTCGAATTATGACGTGCAACACATCTAAAGAGTCATGGGATGTCCTCCAATTGACACATGAGGGTACGACCGCGGTTAAAGAATCAATGTTACAAAATTTGGCCACCCAATTTGAGACTGTCACCATGTCTGAGTCCGAATGTTTTGATGAGTTTTATGCACGTTTTTCGAACATTGTTAACTCAAGTTTTAATTAAGGTGAGCTAATTGACAACACGCCTGTCGGTTAAAATATTTTGAGATCTCTCCCAGAATGTTTTATTCCTAAAGTCACTGTTTTGAATTCGTGGGGAAAGTTAAATTCACTTAAGTTAGAAGAGCTCGTAGGAGCCCTACAAACTTACGATATTGACATGTTTCCCCAAACTATTAAGGTTAAGGATAAAGGCATTGCTTTAAGCACTCAAGTCAGGAAGAAAAAGAAAGAGAAATTTTATGAGTAGGGAGAGTTTAGTATTGACAATGTGTCCTTGTCTGTGAATTTTTTTAAAAAGTTTCTCAAAATGGACAAAAATAATTTTTCAAATAAAAATTCTTTTGCGAAAAATTAAAAGAAAGAAAAGGCCAAAGAGGGTTGTGGAAAAGAGAGAGAGGGTGGTAAATAAGAAGAGAGTGATGAATAATTAGATGATATGACTTATTTTGAGTGCAAAGGTAAATGACATAGAGCATTTTAGTGTCCTACTAGGCTAATGAGAAAAGGGAAGAATGTAGACATGCCAGCTACTCTTAGTGATAGTGAGGGAGATGAGTCCGGTAAAGGTTTATCACATGGGATGTGCATAGATTTTTCGAGTCGTGTGAGCACACCCACTTTGTCCCACGATGATTGTGTTCACGAGAGAGACGATAGTGAGTCGAGTGTTTTTAGTGGGGATGAGAGCGAGTTTGAGAGTGGAGATGAAAGTGATCTCCAAAAACCTTTTAGGGATTTGTATAGCGAGACCTTGAAAACAAAAAAAATATAATAGAGATTTAGTTAGTCGGGTTTTAGATTTAGAGAGAGAGAAATAAGGTTTAAGGAAAGAAAAGTATGACTTGACCGACACGTTGTCTAGTCTTATGAAACGTGTATCCTAACTCGAGAGTGATCTCGAACATGGCTGGGAGGTCAAAGTCCCTTTAGAGAATGCATCTAAGAAGGTTGAAAAGATTGTTCTCAATCCTGTTTTGGGTAGTGGTGAGAGTAGAGGAATCAGTCATGATGGTGCATTTACTTCTTTTGTTACACACGAGTCGGTTCCTACTTTAGTATTAGATCCACAAGATGTTCAACCCAACCCACCTAGGCATCTCGTACCTGTTAGGAGAGAGCGTAGGAGACATTTTGAGAGAGGTGTACCTAGGCCTGTTTATGTTTGCTCCTATTGCAAGAAAAGAGGGAACCTTAGGGAGTTTTGTTTTAAGTTGGGTAATGTGTCACGCTTTGGTTCTACACAATTTCTCATACATGCACCCACCCATGATACTTTGCTTTCACATAATGATAGAGAGTTTGCACATATTTGAGAGCAAGTAAAGTTTTTGGTCAAGGCCGCATATGATTTAATGGAGGTTTTTCATAAGATGTCGCCATCTTTGGAAAACTCCTCTACACCTAATGGATGAGCTTTAGACTTTTTGCTAGCATACGATGATTCACATGATGACATTATTTGCCTATTTCTAGTATGTACCATTTTGTAGTTTACATTGTTTTCTTTTTTTTTGCTACTATTTTAGCACTATTTTGGATCTATTTGCCCATTCTAGGAACTGTTTTCACGAAATTTTTTCAGTGGATAAAACATCATAACACTCTGGGAAATCTATGAAAAATATTTTGTTTCGTTCAAGCGAGATGAGTGTTCGTTCGAGCGACCTGATGTCACACAAAGCAATTTCTCGTGAGAACCCTTGTCGTTCGAGCGACATGGCGCGTCGTTTGAGCGACCCCTGGAGATTTTACCTCTTCAGTTTATAGTCCCCTGGTTCATATTGCTATATTATTTGGTACTTTTGGGTTGATTCTTAATGGTGTTCAAAAAATACAAAAAGATTTTCATTTTTTGATAAATTTTTTGAAAAATCCATAAAGAGTTTTGTATTTTGTTTACATCATATATGAATGAACACTAAAGATGACCGAGTCACAATTTCATTCCATTTATCAATGTGACTATTGGATAGTGTTTTGAGACAACATGTTGTGTCATTCATGTGCTTTACAAAGTTTAGAGTCTTTGAGAATATATATAGTGTTGCTACTTATATGTTTGTCTCCTTTGTCCTTTATTACATACATGCATGAATTTATTTGAATTTTATGGTTGTTTATCACATGTTGGCTGAGTCTTTCCATCTCAATTTTGTCTATACAGGAACCAAATGCGATAAAACTTGACAAAATGCAGTGCCTGATATAAACCGTTTGTGAGTTTGTGTGTTTTATTGTGAAAAATGAAAAAGGGTTGCGAAAGGTATTTCATTTTTTCCTTTACGATAAACCCACTGTTTAAAAAGGACCTAAAAAAGTGAGGATTTCAAAATTATCTGGGGTCCAATGAGGTTTAAAAGAGCCCAAAAAATTGAAAGTCAATAAAAAGGAATATATGCCAAAAGGGCCAATATATTTTTAGCTTCATCACCTCATAAGAAAAATAAAAAGCATTATTTTTTTATGAGGGAGTTTGGATGAAATTTCAACGGTTTGCACGTCCTTGAAAGTCATGAAAAAGCATTATATAGTTTTGGATGCTATTGGTGTGGAAATCATTTATACTTTGATTTGTTGATATGATTAAGACATTGTCATCTAAATTCAACAATTTTTACACCTAAGGACAATTTTGATGTTCGTTCTTTAGGAGTACACTTATGCATCGTGCACAAATGACATGATTGAGTTAATTTTCCTATAGAATTTGTTTACACCCATTCATTCCGTATCCATGATTTGGTTATCTTAGTAAAAATTCATGGTGTGTGATTTTTGTAACATCCTTTTTGTATTTTTTTTTATGAAAAAATCTAAAAAATAAAAAAATAGTTTGTTTGCCTTGGTTTACTGTGACAACCCGATTTGATTTATTCTTTTTCTTGTCTATTTCGAACAAATAAAAAAGGGGAGAACGAATTATGACTTTATGGGGGAGTTTAAATATAGGGGATAATTTATTATGATTTCATGTTTATGCTTATATCATTTCAAACTCGACATGACACAAGGTTTTTGCTCTTTCTCATGCGTGCAGGTATAATTGAAGATTTTTGTATTGCACACCCTGATGAGAAAAGCTTGAAGTTTTGAAAAGTTGAATGTTGAAGCAAAGTTTGAAGACTTGTAATTTTATCTTTCCACTTTTGTTTTTGGGAGGGTAGATTTGTATAGGTAATTTTGAGTTTGATAGTTTGGATATTTTTATTTTGTACCGGCATAGACTTATGGGGAGATTTGTAAGGATATATTCCGTCACAATTAATTATGTCATATATCTCTACAAGTTGTCAAAAAATTGAGTAAGCTAACATCTATAAAAGACGATCCAAATTTCAAGAAGACTTCAACATTCACACCCAACAAGATAAATTTTGGTAAAATTATGTTTAAGTTCCATTTACATTTCACATTAAAAGTTTTGGGATATTTTATGATTTTTTTGTAAATGGTTTTTATAAAAACATTTTCTTATAAAAGATTTTTTATATAAAAGTTTTCTGATCCCGTATCAGTTTTGCTTTCCAAGGTTTCCCACTTTTTTCAAAGTCTAAAGACTTTTTGGGATCAGTGCCTCTGTTGCTCAAACAACAACGCATATCATTAGAACGAGATGGTGTGTCGTTCAAACGACGACGTCTATCATTCAAACGACATGTCATTTAGGGTGACACGTCACCACCTTAATTTTGCTATATATTGGGTGTTAGGCAATTGGTTTTTAGGGTGGAGAAACACAGTTTTTAACAGAATACATTTTTGAGTGTTTGTTTCCTTCTCCAACCATTTAAAGGGTTTAACGATTTTGTTTTACAATTCACAAATCCCAATTAGTTTTATATTAGTTGTTTTATGGAACCCAAGACATATTTTCTAGGAATTTATACTTGTACACTAGGTGCCTTGGAAGGTACTGGGCTGACAATAGGTGCCACTTGTGAGAGTTACTGGATTGATCGACTGCATGTCATAGGGAGTGCTGCGGTGTTCCTGGGCTGACTACTACGAATCGACACCTACGGGTATTTTATATGTCAATTGTATTTTCATTATAATCCGTGTAAACCATCTTTTACAAATTATAGTGGAAATAAAAAGGTTTTGACCCGAAAGGTTTTTTTTCCAAAAATTTGTGTTTGTCAGCTTAATCATCGCATGGTTCAATTTATTGATTTGATTTAACACGTAGATGCATGTTTAGGGGCTGAAGAAAATTGAAGTTTGGTTTGAGCAAAGTTAGACATCCAATTAAATAAGTTCGATTTGGAAATTATGAATCCATTTGAATCAGTATCACATATGGCATTTTCACAAGTTAATGCAAAACTAAAAAGATATGAATTGCATCCGACCAATGTAAATAATGAAAACTTACCAAGGACAGGCTTTGAGAATCCCTTACCGATAATTGAGATCAGGACATAGGAGCAACAACATCTCAGTGGTCTAGGAGTGTGCTAGACTTGATCAATTTCCTAACCAATCTAGGACTAAAGGCTACAATTGAGCCAGTAAAATGTGGAACCACGTCGACCAAACCCTGTTGATTGACATCAACAACTTTCTCAACCTGCTTATTGGCTGGACCCCTCCTTAATCTCTTTAAAGGAGATTCATCACCCTTGTTGGCTGGGGGCTTTTTATCAACATTCTTCTTCTTATAGGTAGCAGTATCATCTGGTTTTTTGGCACCGGATGTAGATTTATCTTCTAAAAGGTTGGGGATTTTTCTCTTGCATATAGTGATAACAAGTAGAAGATTGGAGTCAAGAGAGGTGGACGTACCGGCTTTAGTAACAAGTCCAGCAGATTCACTGGCAGATGAAGTAGATATTGGGTCTTTCTCTAAGTCAATTACAATTGATGGAATGCCAACTGTTGTCCGGTCTACAAAGGAAGTAATGGAGGACTTGTATTCCATCAATGTAGAAGCTGATCGGGGTGATCTTCTTATATTATTTGTTTCAGGCCTCATAAGAATTTTAGTTCTTCCAAATTAAATTCACATGGCTTGGAGGACTTTCTCTTACGATCCTCTGCAACAAAGAAACAAGCAGTGATAGTCAGTACTCATCAGAAGTGATATCATAAAAGAAGAGAAACAATTAAAATAATAACCTCCCTAATTGAGGGCATCTAGGACCATGATAGGCTACTCCACCATCAAGGTGCATGTTGCCAATTTTTAACTATAAAAGCATGACTCCAATAATCTTTATTGGAGTTAGGAAAATTCAACACTAAATCTATATTAGCAGCTCTGGTTTTCAAATAATATGTATTTTCCCCAGCAATGAAACATTTATAACAGAACATAATCTTTCGGATCCCAATATGGGTCTTATAGAGCTCGTTCAATCTATTTACACCATTGACAATTCTCCATGTGTTGGGATCCACTCGTGTTGGGACAACGTCAAAATATTGGCAAAAATGAAGAAGAAAAGGGTTTGGTGGAAATGGAAAACCACACTTTTATGAACAAAGTGGGAATCTAGTGATCTTCATCCAAGGAATATAGATCTAAAGGGCCACGAGGGACTTCCAATTCGAACCAAGATATAATTTTATGCTCTGCCCTAAATTCCTCTAAAGATTCATTGTCAACTATATAAACTAATTGGGGAATTAAAATTCATTACCTTCTGAGTATCTAGGCCGATTAAATATCGACATGTTAGAGGAGGTACGAGAAGATGCAGTTATGAGAAATGATGCTCACCAACATAGAACTGCTCGCTTTTATAATAAAAGGGTCAATCCAATTAAACCTGAAAGAAGGTGATTATGTTCTTAAAAATGTTATCAAGAAGAATAACAATATTGAGGCCAACTGACATGGCTTATATCGCATATCAGCTGTCATCTGACCAGGGACCTACTGGATAAAGACTTTGGAAGGTGAAGAGTTCAAAAATCCTTGGAATGTCAAGCATCTCTGTAAGTATTATTAGTAGTTCAAAGGATTTCCATGATTGTATCTCTTTTGATTTTATTTCAGTATCAATAAAAAGATGAGTTAGATCTCATCAATTTTTAGCTTTTTTCAGAGTATGGTGATGATATACATCTCCCAAAACAAAGATAAACAAAGAAAACGTTTGATCTGTATCCCCGACCAAGTCAAAACAGGATTGTAACGTTCAACACTTGGTCGACAATAAGAAAAATAATAACCAACCAAGTCAAAATAGGATTATAATGCTCAGCACTTGGTCGGTAACAATAATGTACTTCATGTATGACTTCGTAAAAATAAAATCACAAACAAGAGGTTGATTACTTCATGTATGATTTTGTATAAACGAGTCAGGAACAAGAAGTGTAAAACTTTGTATAAAACTAAAACAATTATAAACAAGTTTTACCAAACCAAGTTAAACGCGAGAAGACATGTAAATATTCCTAGATACCAGAATATAAACATACATTCCTCATACACTTGGTCACCACTGATAACTAATGCTAAATTTGGATCAATATATCTAAGTGAATTAGTAGAATCAATGGCATTACCATTGGAAATTAATACTAAATTTGAATTGATATATTTAAGTGTATTAGAAGAACCAACGACATTACAATCACAAGTTAACTAAATGATTAAAATAATTACAAGTTGATAAAAATAAACACATTTTATTCATACAAACTATATTACATTCAAATGAATTACAAAATACAGGATAATCATTCAACTGGACGTTTTCCCTCAACTTTGGAAGATTCTTGCACTTCATACCTGTAGGAGGATCATCTAGCGTATAAGGAGAATTGATAAAGTTGAAATCTTGAAGCATCCTTTTGTTGTTACTGCTCAGCCTGTTGGTCAGATGAGGAGGTCGAACTATTTTAAGTTCATCGTGTAACTCATAATCCATTAAATATTTCGATAGCAAGCATTGGGGAATAAACTCAGCAGGAATCTAGATAACACCCAACTTGAACGGAGGTTATTGATAGTCTAAGAAACTAGGATCATGCCAATGCCAGAGTTTGATATCTTGATCAAACTTCATCACAGTCAAGTAATTGTTCCAACCCCATTTATAACCTTCACGATAAGTTATAGAGAGTTGATCATCTATATGGACCAAATCTTCATTATAGACATCCATCCATACTTCTCTAAGTTATTTATGAAATTGGAAGGTTAATCTTTCAACTTGATGCTGATGTTTCTTTAAAAGCTCATCCTTCACATTTTAAATGAAAGGATTGATCGGCAAGGGATTTATCATTAGCTTTGAGTCTTATGGACAAATCGATAATGGCTTGACTCTTCATCTTCATCTGGGTAGGTTGATTAGCTAAAGTTTTCTTGGTCCTAGTCTCTTCTACGGTTGGTCGGCTAGCTCTTTGTCTAGAAGATGATGCAAATTTGGATTTAGTCAAAACTTCAGCTCTTCCTTCAATTTGGCATTTTCCTCCTCCAAAAAAGAAGCACCTTCACCGGAACTAGCAATAGAGGATTGTTTTAAGGCCGCAAATTCATCGCTCAACGCATTCTTTTCCTCTTCCATAAGTTTAGCAATCTTTCTGGCTTCATCAATTTCACTGTTCAATAAAAACTTCTTTTTTCTAAAAGCAAAGGCCTATTTCTCCAACTTCTCTTCAAACCCCCAAGATTCACTCAAGGCCTTGTACTTGGCCTCATAATCATTATGCAATAAATATTTTTCATCATTATGCTCGACTTCCAATTCTTCGATCATCTTATTGTAAGAAACACTATTGGCCAACCCGATTAAGAAGAAACTTAAGATAAG
The DNA here is from genome assembly GCA_949130495.1 of Sambucus nigra. NCBI lineage: Eukaryota > Viridiplantae > Streptophyta > Magnoliopsida > Dipsacales > Adoxaceae > Sambucus > Sambucus nigra. The sequence continues at coordinate 388,100,885 of OX422214.1, forward strand.
TGTAGGCATCCTTGGCCTGATCAAAAGCATCTGCATCGAGAAAGTATGTTCACTCTTCATCGGTCAATTCCAGCGCTTGAGTAAGTCAGAATCAGTGGAAGAAATTTGTTCCATCTTGGCCCAAAACTAGAAAGTTAAATCAACAACAAAAGAAAATGGAAAGATAACAACGCAATTAGAAAAAGCGATCTTTTATTAATAATGGATAATTATACAAGTACATCAAGAGAAAATAAAAATAAGATTGAAATAAGGTGCAAAATACAAGAGGCCGAGAAAGTCTACACCTTCTTCTTATCCTTCTCCACATCAGGGATCTCTTTCTTGGCATGAGGGATACCTGAAGTATTTCCTTGGTCGACAAGAGGAGAAGCAGAGTCAACAGCCAAGGAAGATTCCCCTGAACGAACTTCATCTTCAATCTCATCATCAAGGTTAAGTGGAGGGCCTAGATCATGCCCGAGGAAGAGCTCAGAATCTTCAGCAGTAACAACTTCCTTCAGTGCCGCCGACCAACCTTCCTTGAAAAAACATTTCCTGGCATCTGGGACCATAATAGGACAATGAAATCCAAAAAAATAGGGTTAGAATATATAGAGATAAAAATATAGAGAATTAGAGAAAATATCTAAGAGAAAGAAAGTGTTACTTTACACACACTGTGTTAATTTCTACTTCATCTCAATTCTGTTTTTGTTTTGAATTCTCAATGATCTTGCACATCATCTCATATTTTAGAGATTGAAATATTGTATTATTGTAGAGATAATTTTTGTTCTTTCTTGTTGAAACATATTTATAACAAAACGAGAATTACCTAGATTTTTAAATCCGAAATTTTATTGAATATTTTTATTATCTAAATATTCTGATTTTTGTATTGAATGTTATATATTGTTTAAATAAGAATTTCTCCGGATCTTGCATGTTTATTGAAAATCTTTTGTAGATCTTTTTTCTCTTATTTGTGAAATAAATTTTTTAAACACTACTCTTATAAAATCTAATTATATATTTTTAAGTGATTGAGAACACATTTTAAAATGATTAAATTATCTTGTTATGTGTTGACGCAAAAAATTATCCATCTCCGTGGACCAATCAGAAATATACACCTATCATACTACGTGGAAACATGTACAGTCAACACTCAGTTGGTTAGATCAAATGACAGTTGGTAGGCTAACTCGCCGACCAACCAACCTAAAGAATATGAACTATGAAGAATATCAAAGGCCTTTGGTGTGGAATATCAATAGTTATATTTATTATACATATGTAAATGCCTAGAGATATAAAGGCATTCCATCTCTTGGGTTCCTAACAATCCCTATAAATACATGCTCTCCCTTAGCTAAAGGGGAAGGAGGACAAGAACTCAATGATTCTCCACACACCTTGATGTGCTATTGTAAGCCCCTGGGAATAAAATAACGCTGGACGTAAGCTTTTCTTACAGCCGAGCCACTTTAAAAATCTTTGTCTCTTATATGTTTGATGGGATTGTTTATCTTCATTTCATCTTCATTATTATCTTCATATCTTCATTGTATATGCTGTTGATGCCTATAAGATGACATTGACCATTTTTAGTCTTCAACAAATTGGTGCTGTATGTGGGAACGACACAAATTCTTTTCCTTATTATTAGAAAAAATGAAGATCATTATCAAAAGCTAAGTTTTTCTATCTTTGCGTATAAACAATTATATGTTTTATACACATCTTTTGATTCAATCATGATTTTATTTTCATAAACTGTTGTATCAATTTTTATTCATAATTCTACATAACTGCGAATTTCATAATCATAAATTTTAAGAAATTATTATGCAGACACTTTTATATACAGATATACATGAGATATTTTGATTGCCGACCCTCATATTAATTGACTAGAGATAAACATCAAATAATTTCTCTCATCATAGGCCTTTTCTGTATGAGTGTATATATTTTTTATTCTTGTGAAGATCCGATCTTGATTTTATGCCATCATCACAATATATAAGAGGCGAGATAAATTGGTTAAAAAATCCTTACGTCTGGTTTTAGTAAATCATCTCTCCAACTTGGCTTAAATTCGATATACTGTTAAAACCAATCCAAAGTACGGAGTGAATGAATAGCAATATTCATGAATGAAAGTTAAAAGATAGAGAGAGAATAGAGAGAAAACCAAACTGTAATAGTTGCTGAACTTTCTTAGATATTTACAAAATGAATGAAAGAGTCTTTAAATACATAAAATAAGTCGGTGACCTAAAGGCCTAAATGAGCTGGACAACACTAAGTAATGGCTAGCCCAATATGTTGGGCCTTTATTAATGGTCCTGCTGACTGTAGTCTAACATCCCCCCTCAAACTCATAGGAGAACGAGCCAAGAGTTTGCTCCGATGATGAAGAAATAGGTCTGTGGGAAGTCCTTTGGTGAAGACATCAACAAGTTGATCGGAAAATGGTATAAAGTCAACCAAGACATCCTTTCGAAGCACCTTTTCACGAACAAAGTGGTAATCAACTTCAATGTGTTTTGTACGGGCGTGAAATACAGGGTTAGCTGCCAAGGCCAAAGCAGAAACATTATCACACCAAATTTGGGGAGGAGAGCGAAGATAAATTTGGAGATCATATAAAAGTTGACGAAACCATGAAAGTTCTGCAGTTGTTGATGCCAATGCACGGTATTCAGCCTCGGTTGAAGATCGAGAAACTGTAGTTTGTTTCTTTGCACCCCAATTGATAGGGTTATTGCCAAGTAGAAGGACAAACCCAGTTGTAGATCGACGGTCATTTGTATCACCTGCCCAATCGGCATCACTAAAAGCAGTGACATCAAGTGTACCAGGAGAGTAAAAAATACCACAATTTTTTGTACCTTTGAGATAACGAAGTATACGCTTCACAGCAGAATAATGAGCATCAGTGGGAGAATGCATGAACTGACAGACATACGAAATAGCAAAAGTAATGTCCGGTCGAGTAAATGTTAAATATTGTAATGCCCCCACAATTTGCCTATAGTGCGTTGGATCAGCTAAGGGAGTGCCAACAGTATGTAAGAGACGAGAAGTGGCACAAGGAGTGTTAGCTGATTTACAATCTGCCATTTTTGCTGTTTGAAGAAGATTAACTAAATATCGATTTTGATGAATAAAAATACCTGATGAAGACCTATCGATCTCAATACCAAGAAAATAATGGAGTTCACCAAGATCCTTCATATCAAAAGTATTTCTCAAATTTACAGTAAGTTGAGTAATGAATTTGGGATCATTTCCGGTCAAAATAATATCATCGACATACAATAGAAAAATTGTTATTGAAGGCCTACAAGACCTTATAAAGAGAGAAGTATCATCCACTGAAGATGTAAAGCCAGGAGTAGTCAATTGAGACGTGAACCGATCAAACCATGCCCCAGGGGCCTGCTTTAAACCATATATTGACTTGTGCAAGAGACAAACATGTTCTGGAAACTTTGGATCAACAAATCCCTGAGGTTGGACCATGTATACCTCCTCTTTGAGAACCCCGTGAAGAAACGCATTCTTGACATCAAGTTGTTTTAATGTCCATCCAAACTGAGCAGCAAGAGCTAAAACTAACCGAACAGTTGGATTTTTCACAACTGGACTAAAAGTCTCATCATAATCAAGACCAGCTTCTTGAAGGAAACCCTTGGCTACAAGGCGAGCCTTGTACCGAGAAATGGACCCATCTAAATGACGTTTAATCTTATAAACCCATTTGCATCCAACAACATTCTTATGAGAAGGACGAGGGACTAGTGTCCAAGTATGCTGAGATTGAAGGGCAGAATATTCATCAACCATAGCTTGTTGCCATTCTGCATGTGTAGAAGCTTATTTAAATGTACTAGGCTCAGAAGCAGATTCAACTGCCATGAACACTTTCTTCTTTGAAATACCAGATTTCAATCGAGTTTGCATAGGATGGAATGATGTAGTAGAGACAACAGGAAGATCATCAATAGGAGATGAGGCAACAATGTTACTATTAACCATATTTGGTGAATCAGGGAGAGGGGCGAGATTTTTTGGGTGGGTGGGTGAGGAAGTGGGTGCAGTCAGGTCTAGGGGAGTTGAGGGTTGAATATTGGTAGGTGTGGGAGAAGGCCGCTGAGGTAAAGAAACTGGTGCAACTGCTGGAGGACTTGTTGGAAGGTGAATGGTCGAAGGCCGTATACCCATTGAACTTGGAACAGACATGAATGGACCCAAGAAAACAGGTTGAGGTTCCCAAAAATTAGTGGGAGTATGTGTAGTGGGATGAGGATTACAATATTTTATTTCAAGAAACGGATAATGAGATTCATCAAACATTACATGACGCGAGACAAAAATTCTTTTGTTTTCAAGTTCATAACACAAATAGCCTTTATAGTCCAAAGCATAACCAATGAAAACACAAGCTTTAGTTTTATAATCTAGCTTATGTTTGGAATAAGGATGAAGTAGAGGATAACAAAGACAACCAAATGCACGTAAGCCAGATAAATCAGGAGCTCTACCAAAGAGCATTTCAAAAGGAGATTTCCCATTAAGGCCTGGTGTGGGCATTCTATTAATAAAAAAGGTTGTTGTTGCAAAAGCATGATACCAAAATTGGAGAGGCAAGCCAGAACGAGAGAGAAGAGCTAAAGCAGTTTCAATTATATGACGATGTTTTCGTTCAGCAACCCCCTTCTGTTGGGGGTTGTATGGACAAGATTTTTGATGATGTATACCATTTTCAGAAAAATATTGGGCTAAAGGAATGTTACAAAATTCACCCCCACCATCACTTCTTAAAATTTTGATGCTACAATCTAATTGATTTTCAATTAAAGGCTTGGATTTCGTGAATATAGCATACACATCAGTTTTATGAATCAAAGGGAATATCCAAGTATAACGTGAAAAATGGTCAACAAATGAAACATAAAATCGAAAGCCATCAAGAGAGGTTTGTGGGGAAGGGCCCCACACATCTGTATGAACCAAGTGTAATGGGAATAAGGAAGCTGATTCAGAATGAGTAAAAGGTAATTGATGTAACTTGGCATGCATACAATGTGAACACAAACAGGAAGGTTGAGTAAGTGGTGACGAGATACCTGACTTTTGGAGCATATGTCGAATGACAGGCACAGATGGATGGCCTAACCTCTCATGCCACAAGACATATGATTGACACACTGATGAAGACTTGCACGTATGTGCATTATTACAGACCATATTATTTTTACAAGAGACAGAAGAAAAGGAAAATTTATTACAAACTGAATCATGAAGAGGAGGCAAAGAAATATCCCTTGGAGGACAACCTTGTGTAGCATGAATAGGGTATAGGCCTCCTTCACTCAAGCCTTGGAACAATACCCTCCGAGAAGCTCGATCTAGTATCTGGAAAGAATCAGCATCAAAAACAAAAATACAATTATTATCAACACAAAATTGATATACAGACAATAAATTTGATGTAATGGAAGGAGTGTAAAGGACATTATCTAGAGCAAAATTATGTGTGGTAGTAGATAGGCTTGATGAAAATATGCTACAAAATGAACCAGATCTGGAACAAATAATCACTTGTACAGATCCGATTGATATAGTTCAGCGTTTGGCCAGATCTGAAGAGATATTTAAAAGAAATGAAGCCAAATCTAGGCAGAAATGTGACCTAGCTCATAGATCAAAACGAATCTAGCTAGGGTTCATCAAATTGAACAATACGAAATAAAGAAATTGTTAGATCTGTTCGACGAGAACGAAAACAGATCTAAAACAATATCAAATGACCAGGAAAAAAAAATATGTGACTATTTTTATAAACATTTCATGGATTGAGATGTTCTAAAAAAAATCAAAGAGAGTACAAATCTAAGAGAACATATCTTGAAAAAAAAAATATCAAATATTCAGTAATATGAGAATTAACCATGGATCATAAGAGTGAAGTTTGTCATCTTCATATAATAGCTCTGATACCATGAATGAATAGCAATATTCATGAATGAAAGTTAAAAGATAGAGAGAGAATAGAGAGAAAATCAAACTGTAACAGCTGCTTAACTTTCTTAGATATTTACAAAATGAATGAAAGAGTCTTTAAATACAGAAAATAAGTCGGTGACCTAAAGGCCTAAATGAGCTGGACAACACTAAGTAATGGCTAGCCCAATATGTGTTGGGCCTTTATTAATGGTCCTGCTGACTGTAGTCTAACACGGAGGACCCCTTGTTCAACGGAATAGCAATGACGAGAGATCTCAGCACGAAGGTGGTGTTTATATCTATTATTTACTGTGGTCCCATAAGATTTCGTTGAAGGGATAATTCAGTAATGGTAACATCCATGAAGACCTGTTACTCTGTACCTTCAGTCGACTAGCGATTTACTAACCGATTAGTGGCTCATAGCTGACCAACTTCTCCCACCTGATTATCATTTCTTAACAGACTAGTTAGGAAATTTCAATCATTAACAAAGAAAAGCATCGGCCAATCAGAGATCTCAAACCACGAATAGTACCGACCAATATTTGACACCCATTTCCATTTCGTGGAAAACAAAAGGAAAAATACCTCAGCAACAAGCATTATGGGACCACTATTTCTTGGTCGGAAGAAACTAACATCATCGGACCATTATTTCTTGGTAGGCACACTTCGCTAGCATCACCCGATCATCTATTATTGATCAGCGACATGGCTACGATAATGCCAGAGGTATCTCTATTCAACAGTTGCATAGGTATTGGTTGGCGACCGCTACTACAACGACGATCCCCATTGAGCCATAATTATTGGTCGACGACTATCGCTATAACAATGAAGATCCCGTATTGATGGTCAATGTCAACTATTAATGGTTGGCAGAAAGATGTGGAGACCCCAGCAAGGTCGAAAAAGCATCTCGCACATCAGCAACATAAACATCTGGGTTTTTTTGTTCAACAAAACATCTGGTGTCTCTCCTTCCTTTTCTGGTCGGTACTTACAAACCCAAGAAGAACAAACAATATCAAGTTGGTCGACAGTAAGAATGAGACTATCTCTGATAAAAAAACTCCAGCCACCTAGGTGACCAACGATCCAACCATCAGTTCTTAGAGCTCATAAACATGCGTGGGGAAGATTTTTCATGATTGCAAAAATATCTGATCACCTCCGGCCACTAACAGTGCTCACGATTTATACAAAACCCAAATTCTCATGGCTATGGCTTCCCAACAACATATTACTAGTCGGCTTCGTTTATAACTGGTCGACACCATCTAATATTGGTCAGAGGCACCTGATATTAGTCAGAAATCAACGGACTATAACAACAAATGTTATATAAAATATATACTTTTTTGTTTTATTATGAAATAAATCATATTTATGCAATAAAAATTAATACCACTAACGAAGAAGATGACCGAGTCAAGTATTTGACACTCTCCTTAAGACAAAATGCGCTCCCGCTATGGTGCTTATGGCAATGAACAATGAGCATTTGCCTCCCAGGATAAAACGGTCTCGACACGCGCAAGAAGCACTTCAGTGTGCGTGTCCCACGAACCAATTATGTTTGATACTTTATCCGACTCGATATGAAATGAAAAGTAATGAAAATATATATTCTCTCCATTTTTTCTCTATAAAAAATGACAAGTCTTGTAACAAGGTGTTTTTTCATAAAAAGATGTCTTTAGGAAACAGCCACTTTAGGGACGTTTTTCATGAACTGGCACAACTTATGGTGAACAGTCACAACCTTTAGGGACGGTTCTGAAAAACAGTCACTATATAGCGAACAGTCATAACCTTTAGCGACACTTAGGAAAATCCGTCCCAGAAAATTAAATAAAATTTCCCAATAAACATCATTCATAAATGGGGCACTTTGATACCAAATTTTTTATTCATCATTTATCCGTTTTAAACAAATAAATATATCGCGTGACTCGTCATGCTACAAGGAACGCGCACGTACTTGGTCCTACTTTGACCAATATATTAATTTGGTCATAAAATAATTTGTGTAAAAACACAATATTTTCCAACAATCCCCCACATGAATGAAATTTGGGTGAAGAATCAAATGAACATGAAGACAAATTAGACAGAGTATCGGTGGAAAAGAGATGCATCGGTAAAGATAGCTTTTGGCCTTGAATCTTTCCTAGTGAGAGACTGTATGGTCTACTGGCCAATCAATGAACGCGATATCTTGAATTGATCAACCTTTTTGTGTAAATCGAGACAATAGAATTCACACAGTCCTTCTCCGAACATTCTTGGTTCTCACTGTTGTGTCCGTTTTGACCTTGGACACCTCCTGGTTTCATGAGTGTGTTAGAGAATTTAATAATGTAGCCGTTGGTTATTCTCATAGAAGTGGCTCCTTCTCACTCACATAAGTAATTTCTATAAAGAGTATCCTGCTAATACCCCACTTGACCCATATATTCAAGATATATAAATCATTAAAAAAAATTATCCTGTTATACGTGGAAGATTGTTCACTGACTCATCCTAGGAATGGGAGGAAGAATTTATTTTCTTCTCAGTGCTAACTGAATTGCACATAATTAGGTTGTCCCTTTGAACCTAATTCTTGGGATCTCCAGTCATTTAAGTTGGGTTTCCATTATGGCAATTCTTTTAGGTTTTAATCGGCTGTAAGACCATTTCCCTTGATGTACGTATCTTACTCTCTTGTTAGCAGATCCGCAATGATTTTATTAGGCCTAATGTTATCACTAACAAAGAAAGATTTCTTTATGGTCTTATGTCATGACTAATAAGTCATGACTTGCCAAATTACTTTATGCCTTTTCAAGCAATGATCTTCAATTGCAAGAACATGCATTAGAATTGTTATCTCAAGTCATCCTCTTTAAAATTGTCAAGGTACCTTGCTTTCTAGGAAATAATATTCATATTCCATCATAAGAGGATTTCCAAATATTAACATCTCTAATCGTGCTAATATATCACTCGGAATACTAGTCTCGAAAGTCATATATTGTTTAAAAATATATTCATAATTTCCTAATGTTTATGTCATTTGTCACTTATATCTTAGTATCAATACTGAATGACTCATTTATACTTTAGACTCTTTGATCCATTATCTTTATTCTAAAGATTTGTGTACACGCTTAATCATTTACAACCTTGGAATATAATCAAAGTACTTAAGTATTAATTATCGTTCAATCAATGAAGTATACACTTCTTCTAGACAAATTATCGCCTTAGATAAATACCCCCACATTTATCATAATTCATACAAAGGTTTTCAACTACTTTGACCAATATATTAATTTGGTCATAAAATAATTTGTGTAAAAATACAATATTTTCCAACAATCCCCCACATGAATGAAATTTGGGTGAAGAATCAAATGAACATGAAGACAAATTAGACAGAGTATCGGTGGAAAAGAGCTGCATCGGTAAAGATAGCTTTTGGCATTGAATCTTTCCTAGTGAGAAACTATCGGGTCTACTGGCCAATCAATGAACGCGATGTCTTGAATTGATCAACCTTTTTGTGTAAATCGAGACAATAGAATTCACACAGTCCTTCTCCAAACATTCTTGGTTCTCACTGTTGTGTCCGTTTTGGCCTTGGACATCTCCTGGTTTCATGAGTGTGTTAGAGAATTTAATGTAGCCGTTTGTTATTCTCATAGAAGTTGCCCCTTCTCACTCACATAGGTGATTTCTATAAAGAGTATCCTGCTAATACCCCACTTGACCCATATGTTCAAGATATATAAATCATTAAAAGAAAATTATCATGTTACACGCGGCAGATAGTGCACTGACTCATCCTAGTAATGGGAGGAAGAATTTATTTTCTTCTCAGTGCTAACTGAATTGCACATAATTAGGTTGTCCCTTTGAACCTAATTCTTAGGATCTACAGTCATTTCCCCTTGATGTACGTATCTTACTCTCTTGTTAGCGGATCCACAATGATTTTATTAGGCCTAATGTTATCACTAATAAAGAAAGATTTCTTTATGGTCTTATGTCATGACTAATAAGTCGTGACTTGCCAAATTACTTTATGCCTTTTCAAGTAATGATCTTCAATTGCAAGAACATGCATTAGAATTGTTATCTCAAATCATCCTCTTTAAAATTGTCAAGGTACCTTACTTTCTAGGAAATAATATTCATATTCCATCATAATAGGATTTCCGAATATTAACACCTCTAATCGTGCTAATATATCACTCGGAATACGAGTCTCGAAAGTCATATATTGTTTAAAAATATATTCATAATTTCCTAATGTTTATGTCATTTGTCACTTATATCTTAGTATCAATACCGAATGACTCATTTATACTTTAGACTCTTTGATCCATTATCTTTATTCTAAAGATTTGTGTACACGCTTAAACATTTTCAACCTTGGAATATAATCAAAGTACTTAAGTATTAATTATCGTTCAATCAATGAAGTATACACTTCTTCTAGACAAATTATCGCCTTAGATAAATACCCCCACATTTATCATAATTCATACAAAGGTTCTCAACTACTTTGACCAATATATTAATTTGGTCATAAAATAATTTGTGTAAAAATACAATATTTTCCAACAATCCCCCACATGAATGAAATTTGGGTGAAGAATCAAATGAACATGAAGACAAATTAGACAGAGTATCGGTGGAAAAGAGCTGCATCGGTAAAGATAGCTTTTGGCATTGAATCTTTCCTAGTGAGAAACTATCGGGTCTACTGGCCAATCAATGAGCGCGATGTCTTGAATTGATCAACCTTTTTGTGTAAATCGAGACAATAGAATTCACACAGTCCTTCTCCAAACATTCTTGGTTCTCACTGTTGTGTCCGTTTTGGCCTTGGACATCTCCTGGTTTCATGAGTGTGTTAGAGAATTTAATGTAGCCGTTTGTTATTCTCATAGAAGTGGCCCCTTCTCACTCACATAGGTGATTTCTATAAAGAGTATCCTGCTAATACCCCACTTGACCCATATGTTCAAGATATATAAATCATTAAAAAAAAATTATCATGTTACACGCGGCAGATAGTGCACTGACTCATCCTAGTAATGGGAGGAAGAATTTATTTTCTTCTCAGTGCTAACTGAATTGCACATAATTAGGTTGTCCCTTTGAGACTAATTCTTAGGATCTACAGTCATTTACCCTTGATGTACGTATCTTATTCTCTTGTTAGCGGATCCGCAATGATTTTATTAGGCCTAATGTTATCACTAACAAAGAAAGATTTCTTTATGGTCTTATGTCATGACTAATAAGTCGTGACTTGCCAAATTACTTTATGCCTTTTCAAGTAATGATTTTCAATTGCAAGAACATGCATTAGAATTGTTATCTCAAATCATCCTCTTTAAAATTGTCAAGGTACCTTGCTTTCTAGGAAATAATATTCATATTCCATCATAAGAGGATTTCCAAATATTAACACCTCTAATCGTGCTATTATATCACTCGGAATACGAGTCTCGAAAGTCATATATTGTTTAAAAATATATTCATAATTTCCTAATGTTTATGTCATTTGTCACTTATATCTTAGTATCAATACTGAATGACTCATTTATACTTTAGACTCTTTGATCCATTATCTTTATTCTAAAGATTTGTGTACACGCTTAATCATTTTCAACCTTGGAATATAATCAAAGTACTTAAGTATTAATTATCGTTCAATTAATGAAGTATACACTTCTTCTAGATAAATTATCGCCTTAGATAAATACCCCCACATTTATCATAATTCATACAAAGGTTCTCAACTTTTCCCATAAAATTTTTATCGTGGGCTAATGTGTTGAGAAGATAACTCATAGAAAACACAATACTTCCCCCTCAATTTCAAACATCAATTTGAAATTATACAAAATTGATACATTTATTCTCAACCTCCAAACGCTTTATTTTTCTTTAAAATGGAATGATATTAATGTATATTTGGATCAACACATATGTCCATTTAGAAGGTATACATTCATTTCATTCTAAATAAAATTTAGTTGAGATAAGTTTCTCTACTTTAATGATTTCGATATTTAATGGTATATGCCTCAAAACCATTTCAACATTTTCTATGATTATGGACTTTAAAAATATCATAATATAAAATGTGAAATTTGGTTACTTGCCCTTCTTTGAGTTTACTAGTTGTGGTGTCTTGAGATTACGCCTAAGTATCCAATGAGACCATAATTTGATTCTACCTTCTTTAAAGCAGTTGTGAAACCGCTCGGTTCTAAATCCCTTGATCATTTATATGGATTTATGATTTAATTCTATACCATCTTTAAATCAGTCTTTAAACCGCTCGGTTCTGAATTTTGAATCATAAATTCAATAAATAAATCTGTAATCATGCTACACTAATTTTTCTTCATTGAAGAACACGTTCGACAAATGCATTAATTGGAAGTATAAGATTCTTCCAAAATGAATTTATATATTACGGAAAGGAATGTAGCACTTTATATCAACTAAAGACTCTCATATCTTTTGCAATCTTCATCGCATTTGATAACATTCAATATAGTGAAGAGGAGTAACATTTTGAAATTAATCATATCCACTATTTCAAGTCTATGGAAAATTGAGCACCACGATATCAATACAAATTGTATTTACTTTTCATCAACGTTAACATTAATTGAAACATCATGTTTAACATAGCATGTTCCAATGATATTTTGATGAAAATGTCTCACAAAATTGAGAGTGAAAGGGTCACCCCTAAAATTAAAAGTCGCATTATAAATATGCTATTCAAATATATGGTTAATGATATACAATCATGCCACAAATATCCAATAGACTTCTACACGCGAGAATAGTATGTCATTACACACCTCAATTTTCATTACATGACATTAGGTCATCGGATGCCACAACATGTCATCAACTATAAAAATTGTGCAAACATAATGAATTCCTAACCTATAGAACTTTTTAATTTATTATAGTCGAATTTAATATTCTCAAATTTGCAACATGTTGGTTCACATCGTTTTAAACAATAGTGCATATTCATATCTCTAAGAGTCGATATAATGCATGCATTGCAATGTTTAACATACATACCAACAATAATGGACAATGCATTATATTTTCTTTTTTTCTTTTTCGTGACACGGGATATTAATACCAATTCAAATATAATATCAAGATTACATGAATTATCACAATAATTAAATATTTAAATTCTAAATGGAATGCAACTCAAATCATGTTTCTAAATATATCACATTTTCGTTCATGTAATCTAATTTAATTTAGTGCACAATACATCAATGAATAACTAATTGTGTCACCATATTTTACTAAATGTGTTCTAATGGAATAACCCAAAAAATTATGTAATGACACTAAAATAATAGTATCGCACGTGTACATGTAACCACACAAGAGACCATAATATCGTCACATATATTATTGTCACATTACTATGAGCATGATGTCATTTCAAAAACGTATAAAACACATGCAAATATTTGTATCACCTTGACACAAAACGCCTTTTTGGACCGCGCCACAAAATGAACCATTTTAGTAGTCACATTAAGCATTTACACAAATGCATAGGTACCGACAACAAATATTATTGCAATAATGAAATAATTCAATTGCATAAACAATAACCGATTATATTTCAATAATGAAATATTATTGTCGTTGGCAACTATTAAAATGAACAATACTCGATATGTACATATATACATACACCGACACAAGCCATGAAATTCAATAATAAATACTGCATTTGAGAAACAACTATGTGTGTTTCAGTTAAACCACATCTTTGGTCACATCGGTTAAATTGTTTCCTATACCTTAAATATGTTTCTATTACGCAGAAGGGTCAAATAAATTATTTCAGACACAGTAATCCAACAATGCAAGTCATTGAAAAATTAATCAAATTATTTCACCACAATTTAAAAAATTAGCCAATGGTGATCTCTTATCCAAGGCATTGTTAGTAAATGACACAAAAATTTTCAAATCAATTACACATTGTAAATATCGCAAAATGTAAAATTTTAATGACCATTAGAACCATCAGTTTTATACCGTCAACAATGTTCCAAATATTTCAGTCATAATCATTCAATCCGCTCATAACCATTTCAAGTTTCAATACTTACTAGACATATATTTGCAAGTGTCGATCAATAGTCAATTATACAATCAATTATTCTGATCAATTAGATATAGCATTGTTGATTGACAACTGTAATAAAATTATTTGAATTTAAAAATAAGGTCATGACAAATGGAATGGTATATCCAAATCATAAATAGTAAGGAAATTTAATGAAAGTTTGACTATTTTACATGACAAGCATGCATAGAAATTTTATAATATAAAACTTATGAAACAATCATTATTTGGATTGAAACTTTTCATATGTAAGTGGTTATACATAAAAGAAAAGCATATTGCTTAAAGAATATGTATGCATTAATTATCCATCAAATAGTAATTGTCAGAGACAACATATTTACCGTGCATTTCTCAACTCAAGTAGTTAAAAGATCAATGATATTCAAAGTATACTAACGGCGGTTTATGCATCGTCATAAAATTATCAAAGTGAAAAGATATTTTTTTTTAATAGAGAGTCATATTCCATCCGAAATTTTGAAACAAATTTGCAAAGCAAATTCAACACACTCATCACTTAATAACATAAAAACCATTTTGTCTTAAGATTGTTATATAAAATATATACTTTTGTGTTTTATCAAATTTAACACCACTAGAAAACTTACAAACGAAGAAGATGACCGAGTCAAGTGTTTGACACTCTCTCCTTAAGACAAAATGCGCTCCCGTTACGGTGCTTACGACAATGAACAGTGAGCGTTTTCCTCCCAGGATAAAACGGTCTCGACACGCGCAAGAAGCACTTTAGTGTGCGTGTTCCATGAACCAATTATGTTTGATACTTTATCCGACTCGATAGGGAATGAAAAGTATTGAAAATATCTTTTCTCTCCTTTTTTCTCTCTTTAAAAAATGAAGACAATAGTATTTATAGAAAACAAGGTGTTTTTTTCATGAAAAGACATATCTTTAGGAAACAGCCACTTTAGGGACGTCTTTCATGAACTGTCACAACTTATGGTGAATAGTTACAACCTTTAGGGACGGTTCTGAAAAACAGTCACTATATAGCGAACAGTCACAACCTTTAGCGACAGTTAGAAAAATCCGTCCCAGATTATTAAATAAAATTTCCCAATAAACTTCATACATAAATGGGGCACTTTGATACCAAATTTCTTATTCATCATTTATCCATTTTAAACAAATAAATATATCGCGTGACTCGTCATGCTACAAGGAACGCGCACGTACTTGGTCCTACTTTGACCAATATATTAATTTGGTCATAAAATAATTTGTGTAAAAACACAATATTTTCCAACAATATGCAGAGGATTATCACTCCCAGACAATCATCACTGATCGGTCGAAACAAAGATAGAATTTCTAAGGATCGTGGTTTCAGACTTGTTGGTTGGCAGCCAGAAAGAAAAAGAATGGATAAAATTTCTTTGATGCTCCTCGGTGTCAAACCTTTCTGACTTTATTAAAATCATCATTTGGTGTTAAAAGTTGTTGGCTTTTTAAAACCTCCTAATATTTCACATTTGTATGCTGAAAAAATTCTAAAAACCAATTTATATTTAATAATTGTTTGAGTTTAAATAATTTAGAAATATTTTTGAACCAAACCTCATACTTGATACAAATTTGTTCACATGACACATATTCGTCATAAAACTTATTATTTCATGTCTTGAATTTCTTATTGCCTAATGTCCGAGAAGATAGATGTCATATATTATTTGGCAAAAAAAGCTCATGATAATTTCTATTTCATTTAGCCTTACCAGATGGTCGGGCAAATTTATTAATTTTCACAGGTACAAGATTCAGTCTGGACAAATGCTCGGCCACAATCTTAAACTCTTGGAAATCTTTTAAATGCTCTGAAATATGCTCGAGCACGAATAGCTCCTCGGCCACAAAGCTTCTAAAAAGTATTATTAATGCTCGACACTATACAATTTTTCCTCGACATATCATCCTGGCACTATTTATCTTTTTAATGATCCGACATATATGCTCGAGGACGAATCATACTCTATATCCATTCAGATGGTTTTGCATATTCTATATTCATCTCGACAGAAGCTCGACGAAATATTTATTATCATATAATCATTCCCTAAGAGATCTGCCACACTCATTGTGGTGACAATTATTATGCAACACAAATAAATATGAAAGAGGTAACAATCAAGAAAAGATAAATAAAATGACAATCACACAACAACGGGTATACGTGGTTCAGCAAAGATGTGCCTATGTCCACGGTGGTTCAGTCAGTGTTATTTCTCTATATTCTGAAGAATAAGTACAGAGAATACAACTTGTCCTCTGCCCCGGACTTAGGGTCTAATTTATACATGTATATGTTAGAGTAGTGGGGGTGATGGGTTCCTCCTTATTAGCCATCTCCCCTACATGGGATCGCGTTCCCCTACAACTTCTCTTCATGGGATCGTGGGGTAATCGGATCAATACAAAAGGTGATGGGCCTGGGCTTTGGGCCGCTAAGGAGAGGCTACTCGTCCAGGCCTATGATGCTAAATTCAGGGTACCTACAATTGTCCCTAAATTTGTTGGGCCATTTTTACAAGTCCAATGAATTTAAATAATCAGCTATTATGGTTGATTTTTTTGAAAACTGTGAAGTTTCTTTGGCGGCACCCGCTTCGCTATCCGTGCGCTATGATTAGACTTGAAGGCTCGTTGGAATAAGGCACATTTCTTTTCGTCGCTTCAGTCTTTTCCAGCAATCTTCTATCCTCTGAGAACTCTTGCGCTTTGTACCTTCTGTTTTCGATCTCTACTTTCGTTGCTTCTTCGCCATTTGACCTGATCTTCTGTCTTGTAAGTCTCTCGTGCTCTTTGCATTTTCTCTTTGGTTTGTAGTTTTTCTTGTATTTTTCCAATGGCGAAGATTGGAAATAGGTTAGTAACTGAGTTTAGAAAATTCTATAGTATTCCTGAGTGGGTAGAGATTGAGTGTTGTGCCTCGCCTCCTAGGAACGTTAGGGATATTGAGGATGCACATTGGATTCACGTCCTGTTGCTCTCCCAGGGGGGACTTACCTTCCCCCCTAATGATATGTTTCTGCACTTCTTTACCTATTTTAGTATTGTGCCTGCACAATGTTCGCCCAACGTATGGAAAATAGTGAACGACGTGCATAGGATAAATCAATTGTATGGCACAAAGTTAGGGCTTGCCGAGGTCTGCTTTGTTACTCCTTTTCTCGAACGAGTTCAGGTGTTCTGTACCTTAAGGCTAGGAGCCCTGATAGGGTATTGGTAGTAAATCTACCTGATTCCCATAAGGACTATTGGCAAGAAGGTTTTCTTGTCAGGAATTGGCAACTTTCCCCCCAATTTGAAGGGTCGAGGTCTGAGAGGTTCACCGTTCCTTTTTATGGGGAAGAATATATAGGTAGATGCCAGATTATTGTTTCAACCTTTGCTGACTTGTGATTTTTCTAACCTCTCCTTGCTTTTTCTTTTACAGCGATGACAAAGAACTTAGAGCCTGCTCTCAGCGAGGTTCGTATCTCGGAACTGGTGAAAGCTTGGAACATCAGGGAACCTTTGGGTGATGGCGAGCATCCCAGGTCTGCTGCTTTTCTTCTTGAATATAAGAACACAGGATCCAGCTTCATAGCTCGACCTGTGGATAGTGTTCCGGATTTTGACTCTTCCGAAGAGATTTCTGCTGAGCCCATCCAATTGGACGAAGAAGAGAGCAGCTCGGAGAGTGAGCCTGCAGGTGTTATGAGTAATTTGGGTGCAGGCAGTGCTGACAGTAGCAGTTCTTTGAGCACTACCAGCAGTTCTGGTGAAGAGATGCCTCCCAGGAAGAATTTAATCAGAGATGATGATGATGATGATGTGCTTCTTGCACAGAGGTCCAAGAAATCGAAGACTACCTCCGGGGCCATAGTTATTGGTTCTCGGCCTTCTTCTCAGGAGAAAGAGAAGAAGAAAAGAGAGGAGGAGCAGGCGAGAGAGAGAGAGAAGAAAAAGGAGGAGGAGAGGAAGAAGGTGGAAGAGAGAAAGAGAAGGGAGAGAGAAAAAGAGGAGGAGAGGAGGAAGATGTAATTGAGGACCAAAACTGGTCAAGCCCTGGTCCCAGTATCTGCCTTGTCTGAGGGGGCTTCGGTGGCCACCTCTCCTTAGCTTGCCCCTGCGCTGCTCGAGAGAGCAGTCCTTCCTGCAGATTGTGAGAGGGCGTTGGGGTCCGATCAACTGGCTTTGCAAGCTAGCCAGAGGCTTGCCTTGGTAAGGTTCCCTTCTAATTCTCAATTTCTTTTGACAAATTTTGATGGTTTGTTCTTCCTGATCCTTTCCTTGTTTTTTGCAGTTTGTGACCGACTTCGTTGTGCTCTATCGTTCTCGCGACGAGCTGGTGAGAAGGAACGGTGAGCTGGAGCAGCAGAAGTCTACTCTGGTAGCCAGGGGTTCTCAGTTGGAGGCCGATCTGAAGGCTGCTGATGCAGCTCGAGCTTCAACTGCCTCGGCCCTTGCTAATTATGCTCGCGAGAGAGATGATGCTGTCAGGGAGCTTGGCGAGCTGAGGAAGTCGTATGACCTGGTATGCTCGAGCAATCTAGACTTTGCGGAGAAGAACAGGGTTCTTGCCAAGCAACTGGAGGCGGAGAAAGCCTAGGCAGCCACTCTTAAGTAAGATTCGTACAACTCTGGCAAGAACCCTGAACTTCAAGAAAGGGTGGAACAAGGCCCTCGTCCTCAACACCATCAAAGTAAGATTCGTACAACTCTGGCTCGCCCCTGCTCCTGATGATGGAAGGAGAGCTAAAGTTGCTGACTACCTTGCTCGGAGGCTTCCACCTCCTTGATATTTTGTTTTTTAATAATTGTAAATGCTTTGGGCTAGCTTCGCCGACTAAACATGTACTATTATTGTTTGTAAATATAAAAGATTAATGGAAAGTTCGAGTTTTGGGCGATTTTGCCGACTAAACGTGTTCATCCAATCTTTTTATATTTTTGCAGCTTCACAATCCTTTTTATCTTGTCATGTGAGTGTCCGCCCAGTCCAGTATTAAGAATACCATTGTGCCCTTCCTTTACCTTTTAGGTCGTGTCGTCACACTCCCTTAGGCCTAAGTAGGGCAATTGGCGAGGACACACCTGTTATTGGATGTCTTTATCCGGTCAGGATTTTATTTAACCAAAGTAGGTTTGATGCCTAAGAATACTCTGTAGGGCTTCATATATTGCCATGGGCAATGCTAAGAGGTCTGTCGTGCTTCATGACGATGACCTGAGGAGGGGTGTTCCCATGCTATGCCAACCATTATACCTGTGATTTGAAAAGGATGTGCAATAAGATATAATTGTTACTTTTTAGAGAGTGATCAACTGAGAGATTTTCATTGGTGAATTGAGAAATAAACTGTCTTTTCCCATAATGAGTACAATAAAAGATCTAACAATGGAACTCCTAAAAATAGAATTTCTTGAGATTAGCTGCGTTCCATGCTCGTGGTATCTCTCGGCCCTCCATCGTTTTCAAATGATAGGCACCTTGCAGATCGTCTCTGATTATCTCATAAGGTCCTTCCCAGTTCGGGCCTAGTTTACCGTCTGATGGCTTCACTGTGTTGCCCAGGACCTTTCTTAGAACATAGTCCCCAACTTCGAATTTCCTCGGATTGACCCTTTTGCTGTAGTGCTTTGCGAGCTGTTGCTGATAGCTCGCTAGTTTAATAGGGCAAGTTCCCTGCGCTCGTCGGCCAAATCGAGTTCAGCGAGCAAAGCCTGATCGTTCTAACCCTGCTCAACAAGGTCGGATCTCATTGTAGGTAATCCTGCTTCTAGTGGGATGACTGCCTCCGTACCATATGCTAGTGAGAATGGCGTTTCTCCTGTGGCTCGCCTAGGAGTCATTCTGTACGCCCATAGGATATGCGGTAGCTCGGTTGTCCACGCGCCCTTGGCTTATTCTAATCGCTTCTTCAATCCAGCGATCACTGTCTTGTTGGAAGCCTCAGCTTGTCCGTTGCTTTGAGGGTAAGCCACCGAGCTGAAGTGGTGCCTGATCCCGTGTTGGTCGCAGAAGTCCTGAAAAGGGCCACTCTCGAACTGTGTTCCGTTGTCTGTGATGATGGTTCTGGGGATCCCGAATCGAGTGATTATATTTCTCCATATGAACCTCATCATGTCAGCATCTCGGATGTTCGCTAGTGGTTCTGCCTCGATCCACTTGGTAAAGTAATCAGTTGCGACCAACAGGTATTTGCGATTGCCGGCAGTGGTGGGCAGTGGTCCCACGATGTCCATTCCCCACTGGGCGAAAGGCCAGGGGCTGGTCAGGGATTTTAACTCGCTGGCGGGCTGGTGGACCATGGGGGCGTGAAGTTGGCATTTTAGGCATCTGCGGACATATACTGTGGAGTCCTTTTGCATATATGGCCACCAATAACCTTCCTTCATTGCTCGGAAGGCTAGAGACCTTCCTCCAACGTGACTCCCGCAGATTCCTTCGTGAATCTCGTGAAGCACTGTCTTAACATCGCCTGGGTGGACGCATCTAAGGTAGGGGCCGGAGAAAGATCTTTTATAAAAGTCGCCTCCCGTGGATAAGTGAAAGCGAGCAGCTTTAACTCTTATCTGGTGGGAAGTCCTCTTATCCTATGGGAGCGTTTCGTTCTTCAAATAGTCTCTCAAGGGATCCATCCAGCTGGGGGCTGGTTCCAATTGGAGTATTAGTTTCGCTTTGGTCAGCTCACAGTTGGGGTAAATGCTCGGGAAGCTGAGGAAATCGATAGGGATGATCCTTTTAAGGCTGGAATCAACTGCCGAGCTAAGGGCTGCTAAGGCGTCAGCGTGGCTGTTCTGCCCCTGGTAAACTGTTGGATGTTGATTTCTTCAAAGTTCGTCATTAAGTTTTTTACCAAGGAGAGGTAGGCTGCCATCCTCTCATCCTTCGCGTTATAGTCTCCACTTATCTGATTGGAAACTAGTTGCGAGTCTCCGAATACCTGTAAATGCTTTGCTCCCAGAGTTTGCGCCCTTTGGAGACCTGCTATTAAGGCTTCGTATTCTGCTTCGTTGTTGGAGGCTGCAAATCCCAGCCTGATTCCTTGCTCGAGGACTGTATTTTCTAGAGTGATGAGAACAATTCCTACTCCTGCCCCCTTTGAGTTGGAGGCTCCATCAACGAATAGTTTCCAGCTTCCCCCTGTAGCCTGGTTATTTTGTTCTGTTGGCTTAGGCTGGTCAAAGGGTTCTTCGCCTGTGAATTCAGCTATGAAGTCAGCAAGGATTTGACCTTTGATAGCTGTCCTTGGTTGAAATTGGATGTCAAACCGGCCGAGATCGACTGACCATTTAGACAGTCTTCCCGACAAATCCGCCTTCCTTAGGACAGCCTTGAGGGGGTGTGATGTAAGGACGATGATCGTATGAGCTTCGAAGTAATGCTTCAGTTTCCTCGAGGACATTACTAGGGCGAATGCGAGCTTTTCCAATGGCAGGTAGCGCTGCTCGACGTCTAGTAAGGTTTTGCTCGCGTAATAGACTGGATGTTTGATCCCTGTAACTTCACACATTAGCGCTGAGCTGACAGTATGGCTGGATACAGATAGGTAGAGGTACAAAGAGTCCATTTGCTGTGGTATGACAAGCAGTGGTGGGGAGCTTAGGTAGGACTTGAGCTCGTCTAATGCTTGTGAGCAACCTGGGGTCCATTCTACCGTTTTGCTGCCTTTTAAGAGTTGAAAGAAGGGCTTGCATCTCTCGGAGGATTTAAAAATGAAACGATTTAGAGCAGCGAGCATTCCAGTGAGCTTCTGTACATCGCGGATTGTGCGAGGAGGTTGCACTCTTTTGATTGCATCAATCTGGTCCGGATTAGCCTCTATGCCTCGCTCGCTGACCAAATACCCAAGAAACATTCCTGACTGGACACCGAAGGAACACTTGCTCGCGTTGAGTTTTATTCGGTACTTCTTGAGGATTTCGAAGGTAATTGACAGGTCCGAGAGGTGATTTTCCTTCTCCTTGCTCTTGACGAGCATGTCGTCGATGTAGACCTCCATTGTGTCTCCCATTTGATTCTTGAACATTTTAGTAACCAGCCGCTGATAGGTTGCCCCTGCATTTTTTAGCCCAAAAGGCATGACCTTGTAACAGTATAAACTAACCGTCGTGATAAACGCCGTTTTGTCCTGATCTGGGGCATACAGGGGAATCTGGTGATAGCCTGAGTATGCGTCCAGGAAACTCATTCGTTCGTGAGCTGCAGTGGCGTCTACTAGTTGGTCTATTTTCGGAAGAGGGAAGCTATCCTTGGGGCAGGCTTTGTTGAGGTCAGTGAAGTCTATGCAAACTCTCCACTTCTCGTTGCTTTTTGGAACTACCACTGGGTTGGATAACCATTTGGGGAATTGCACTTCCCGTATGGACCCTGCATCCAGCAGTTTTTTAACTTCTTTTTCTATTGCTCTGGCCTTCTTGGGAGCAGTTCGTCGTGCCTTCTGCGCTATCGGCTTGAATGTGGGATTGACGTGCAACCGATGGCAGACCATATTGGGATCGATTCCTGGCAGCTCATTGGGTTCCCAAGCGAAAACGTCTATGTTGCTTCTGAGTAAGGTTAACAAATCCTTTTGCTCTTGGTCAGTGAGTGAGGTCCCGATCAGGAAGACTCTGCTGTTGTCACCTTCTTTAGCAATTACTTCTACCAGGTCCTCTACAACACGCTCGGAGGGGAGGAGCTTGGTCTCTTCCACTCCGGGCCTTCCATATTTTAATTGCTATTTGGAAGGGATTTCACCTTCCTCCACTTTCTCGCTGGTTTGAACGGCTTTTTTCTCTGGCTTTGGTCAGATGGCCGCTATGAAGCACTTTCTCGCCATCGCCTGGTCGCCATGTATCTCTAT
Source organism: Sambucus nigra (assembly GCA_949130495.1). Taxonomy (NCBI): domain Eukaryota; kingdom Viridiplantae; phylum Streptophyta; class Magnoliopsida; order Dipsacales; family Adoxaceae; genus Sambucus; species Sambucus nigra. The sequence goes on from OX422214.1 coordinate 388,123,937, forward strand.
CACTCCCCGCTCGGTGACATATTTGAGTTTCTGGTGGTAGGTCGAGGAGACTGCCTTCATTGCATGAAGCCATCCCCTGCCGAGGATGGCTTGATACGGTGAATCGATGTCGACCACCAAGAATTCGATCATTTTTGAAACATTTCCAGTGAGCACTGGTAGTACTATCTTGCCCAGAGGCATGGTCATTTTTCCAGCGAAGCCGACCAGAGGAACAGTGGTTCCCTTTAGGTCGGCGATGTTCAACTTCAATTTTCTGAACAGGTCGATGTACATTACTTCGGATGAGCTCCCTTGATCGACGAGCAACCTGTCGATATCAAAGTTGGCTATCCTGAGTGTAATGACTAGGGCATCGTGATGTGGGGTCCTCACTCCCACAAGATCTTCATCCGTGAAAACAATATGCTTGTTGTAGTTGATGTCCTCTGCTCGCCGACGTTTTCCTACCTGTGATTTTGCTGGATCAATCTGAAAAGCTTGCATTACCGCTGTCAGCTTTTTTACCTCCATTCGAGCTGAGTTACCCTGGATTTGCTTAACATTGGATAATCCATGGATTACTGCGAATTCGTGTCCGGCATCGTCTTCCAATACGTTGTCGGGTTTTACCTCCTTGTGGACAGTCACTCTCTCTACCTTCCTTTCCACAAAGTCATTCAAATGTTCGGATTGGGCCAACTCCTCGAGGTGGGACTTAAGAGCCTTGCAGTGCTCGGTCTTATTCCCTCCCTCTTTGTGGAAGGTGCATCTCATTGCATTGTTCTTTTCGATGGGTCTCCTCCCATTTTCCGGGGCCATTTGATAAACGACTCATCCTTGATCTTCGCGAAAATTTTGTAAATTGGTTCTTTGAAGACGGTGTTGACCGCCTGGAACGACTTTGTAACGTCAGGGTTCCCTCCGTTTTTGGAGCCATTCTTGCTCCCATTCTTTCCTCCTTTTTTTTGGTTATCAACTTTCTCACTTCCCTTGGTAGCGAGCTTGGCTCGACCGTTTTCTCCTACGTTAAGGTGGGTGACATCTTCCACCTTTGCGTATTTTTCAATCCGGGCCATCTGGTCATCAATGGTGGTTGCTTCCTTCTTTGTCAAGGACTGGTAAAGGAGGGAAGAGCTAGGTAGCCCAATTTTGAATGAAGCCACTGCCACCTCTTCCACGCAGTCCTCAACTTCGTTGAATAACTCCCAGTACCTCTTCGCGTAGTCTCGGAGTGTCTCCAGAGGCGTTTTCTTCATTGTTAATAGAGCATCCATCCTTTTGGGATGGGAGCTGCTGGTGATGAACCGGGCCGTAAAGAGCTCGGCCAGGGATTTGAAGTTTCTGATGGATCGGTGAGGGAGTTTCTCGAACCATTTCTGGGCCACGTCATGAAGGCTCGAGGGAAAAATACGGCACATCAGTGCATCTCGATGATTCCAGAGGGTCATAGCCTGCCGGTACTACCTGACATGATCAATGGGATCAGTCTTCCCGTCGTAAATCTTGAACCTTGGAATAGCAAACTTTTTGGGAGCTTCTTCTTCTTCAATTTCCCTCGTGAAGGGCAATTTCATCTGGGTCTTGAGGGCTCTCCTGGCGAGTTCTCTGGTCGACCTGGTGCCGCGGTGAGCTGGATGTTGGTCTATTTCTCTGCGGACTAGGTTCCGTATGTTGTCGTCGCTGTGAGCAGGGATCTGATAGCGGTGAGCTTTTCTCAGTTGCTCGCGGAGGTCGTCGTCTGAGTCTCCACCTTCGAACCCTTGATATTGCCGCCTAGGGCTCCTTCCTCGGCTGCGAGATTTGCTCGCCTGAGGGCTAGGAGTGCGATCGGGGCGTCTTCTGGTATCAGGACGTAGTTCTTTCTCCAGTTTTTCCAGTCTTCTTTTCAAGCGAGCATTCTCAGCCTCATATCTGCGAGAAGACTCCCTCTGCTCGTGGAGCCTTGCTTCGTATGCATCGATCAATCTGGATATCTGAGTGGACCTTGCTGGTCCTTGACTTTCTTCTGAGGCTGGCCTTTCTAAGCGAGCCCCTTGATCTAAACTTCGGACTTCAGACCTAATCCTGCGAGGAGCGAGTGGCTCCTGAATATCTCCTGCTTGAGGAGCGTTGCTGCTGTGACCAGACATCTTAGATTTTTTCTCGGCGTGGGCTCTTCTCAGGAAAGATAAACGCTTTCCCACAGACGGTGCCAATTGTGGTGACAATTATTATGCAACACAAATAAATATGAAAGAGGTAACAATCAAGAAAAGATAAATAAAATGCCAATCACACAACAACGGGTATACGTGGTTCAGCAAAGATGTACCTAGGTCCATGGTGGTTCAGTCAGTGTTATTTCTCTATATTCTGAAGAATAAGTACAGAGAATACAACTTGTCCTCTGCCCCGGACTTAGGGTTTAATTTATACATGTATATGTTAGAGTAGTGGGGGTGATGGGTTCCTCCTTATTAGCCATCTCCCCTACATGGGATCGCGTTCCCCCACAACTTCTCTTCATGGGATCGTGGGGTAATCGGATCAATACAAAAGGTGATGGGCCTGGGCTTTGGGCCGCTAAGGAGAGGCTACTCGTCCAGGCCTATGATGCTAAATTTAGGGTACCCACACTCATTATGTTTTATCCTCCACATATGTTGCTAGAAATTTATCTGTATTAAATCCCGACATATGGTGGGCACAATCGATTAATAATCGACATTACATTTATTATTGTTATTCAACCCTATTGAATGGTACGGAAATCTATTTTTCTCTAAATGTAGGATTATTCGGTTCCCTCATGCATTATTTAAAGCACTACACCAAATCTGTCGGCTTGTCACGGTCATTGACCGTGACAAGTCTGGGGGTGACAACTTTTGTTGTCATGATCATTAACCGTGACAAGTTCATTAGACTTGTCACGGTCATGTCACGGTCTTTGACCTTGACAAGTTTTGTCACGGTTATGGACCGTGACAAATCCATGTCAATATTTAAAAAATTGCCACGGTCATTGACCATGACAACTTTGGGCAGAATTAAAAAAATTTGTTGGGAAGTATGGCCACTACCACTGCTCAACAGTATATTTGTACATTTTATAACAATGTTGTACCTGTTCAAACATCATATATCTAAATAAAATAGAGATAATGCAAATATACATTCAAAACAATATACATCACGATATAATTCAAATGTAACAACTTAAATCAATTCAATTTAATTCAAATAATGTCACTACATGTCTGGGGTAGGTCTGAGGAGGTGGATAGGCCACACGATATACTAATTAATACTCCCTTGTATATTCATCATCCCGCATTGTTCGCTCAACCACAATGGGGAGTTCTCCTTCCCGGGTATCACATGCGTTACGAACACCTTGGCCTCTATGTCTTGAAGTGTATGTCCATGTACTGGCATACCGTGGATGGTATCCGGGTCCTTCAACCCCCTCCCTATCCACTAGCCATCAAATATTTCTTGTATAAACATGCTCGGCCAACCAAGCGTCGACATCGATCGGTCGAAGGGATCCAAATAGGGCCTGGATCATCAAAGTCTGCACGTGTCGACGATGAGGCAACGAGGTCCACATTCTCGTACTATTCTACCTCCTCCTCTATCACCCTCTCCTTCCCTTTCCCCTTACGGTTTCCTCCTAACGAACGCTTCATGAATGAGAACATATCTTAGAGCGTCGCCTCCAAACGGGACAACTTTGTGTCATGCGAGTCCACCATTCGAGCCAACCCGGTATCACTCGTCTCCAATCCGATGATCCTAGATTTGGTCACTCGCGAGCTCACCCCCTTGTCCGCCCCTTGCGCGTCTGTGGACAAAGATGCCTTATTGGCATCGGACTGCGAGTCATGCACTTCCTTAAGCTTTGTCTGAAATGACAAAAAGCACATGAATAGTTAAATAAGTAAATAAAAAGTTATAACGTAATTAATAAAAGTAAACTGTCGGATTACTTATAATCGTGGTCGCAACGCTCGAGGACACCTCCTTATCCTTCCCCTTCTTCGTTCGAATAGCCACATAAGTATCGAGCCTATGTGGCCTACCCCCAGGGACACTCCCCGTCCCCTGAAATAAAATAATGCAAAATTAGTATTGGCACCACAAAGTAAAATAATGCAGAATAATATATTTATGTAATTATAGAAAAATTAAATCTTACCGTCATCATATGCTCCACCGCGGTGTAAGAAGTCCGATCGGATTAGTGCTCGTCCGTCTTTTTTGCTCGATTTTCCCTCCTCGATTAGCGAGATGCCAATTGTCGCTCCTCAATCCCATTGTTAATGGACTTTTTCCATTGTGCCAATGATATCGGCTCCTTCGGCGGTACGGAGTCACGCATTCGGATAACGGACTCTCGGGTCTTCCCAAAGTAACAGGTTCGCATATTTTTCTTCCACATCTTGTGTTACTCCCTCAACTACTCCAAGACGGAATCACGTAGTTTTGGATCCAGGCTCAACTGTTCCTGTCCAATAAATACAATGTTAGTTGCAAATAAATCTAAATCTAAATCTAAATCTAAATCTAAATCTAAATATAAATATAAATATAAATATAAATATAAATATAAATATAAAATGAAATTGAAATCGAAATCGAAATCTAAATTGAAAATGAAATATTCATATAAATATAAATACAAATACAAATACATTACCTGTAGCGTCGCCCAAATGGCTAACTTGAGCTTATTTCGCACCTCCTTCCAACTAGTGTACTCCGGGTTGATGATCGTCTTTACCAGCTCGAGGGACCTCGCTAATTTCCCGTCTTGTTCTCGATGGCCACCCCCAATTTTTCATATTTGGGGAGGCTAGGGGCCGAGGATCCCTCGTCGCCTCCACTACCACCGAGCCCAGACGACATCATCATAATCAACACCATCATCCTCGCCTTAATACCTGAAGGAGACATTTTTTTGTAAAAATATGTTGTTATTAGTACAAATCTAAATGAATTAGAAGAAGACATGAAAATATGTACAATTACTACAATCCAAATGAATTATTACTGTTTAACACCTCAATTCTGAATTCCAAAACAACAACATCTAACTCATAATATATACAATTACTAAAAATCCGAAACATCCCCACCCTCACCCCTACTGCCCACACACACTACATAAGAGTGAAAATGATAAAGTGCAAATCAATTAAAAGCATTAAAAATGGATTGATAAATTACAAATTGGAATATTTATTACAAATTGAAAAATTATTTCAAATTCGGGTTATCATAAAAAATGAATTGATATTTGGTAGGAGCAGCCAAGTCATCCACACTACTATTTAGACACTTTGGCACATGTAGGACAATTGACCACGACTCGTTGTTGATATACTCCGAGTAAAACACTTGGTTGACCTTTTGAAATGCACAAACAAAGGGCTCATTGCTCACGTGGTCGTTGCTCTTCAACTTGGACAAGTCAACCATGATCAAATTGGTGACATGATCAACTTTACAAGCATTTTTATCCTCAACTCTTACCCAGTCACAGTAAAGTACAACCTCTTTGAAGCTTATATAATCCAATTCAAATATATTTCGAATTACACCATAGTAAGTCATTTCAGCTTCAAAGAGATTTTTATCTTTTGCACTCGCTCGAAAGAATGTAAGATCCTTGTATGAAATAACCGAGTTCTATACATTTATACTTTCCTCGTACACTTTTGCGCCGAATACGTAACCGTTCAATCGATACTTGTTTTACTCTTGTGCCTTGAACAAGGGTCCAGTGGCTAGACGAGCAAGCCTTGATGTCGCATCACCCGTCTTTAAGAGATGAGAATGTAGATCAATTAATTAGATTAGTTATAAAGTTTGAGTGTAATGTAATGTTATATAATAACCATTTTCATTATAATTACCTCTTGTGACAACCACAGCCTAAATTCGCTGTCTGATTGTACCATTATTTTTCGTCTTTTATTGTTCTCACAGGCTTTATATTTTTTGCATATTACAAAATTAATCATGTATAAAATAATCTAAAATATTCTATAATAATTTAAACTTACTTTTTCCATTCTTCGACATCTTTGTGTGTGCCAAATAGATAACGAGCTACTTTTTCATGTTGCAAACTCGTTAATTTCACTCGTTTTTCCATCACATGACCACTATCATCGACGAACTCATCAGTGTCATCAATGCTGGTCGAGTCAGGTATATATTCCTAAGTATAGAGTGATCACTCCATGGTGATGTATTCCTCTACAATTGATCATGCAATGTATCGCATATTCTTGATGTAATCTTTAAAAACGTTAATCAATCTTTCAAACGAATACATCCACTGATATCTAACTGGACCATAAAGAAGTGCCTCATCGCATAAGTGTACCAACAAGTGAACACTTATGTCAAAAAATGTTTGGGGAAAGTACTTCTCCAAAACATAAATCACTCCGGTCACCGCCAATTTTGCAGCCACTATGTGTTCTCGATTGACTACTTTCTCACACAAAAGTAAGAAGGTGATACTACTTTGCATAATATCCCTCCGCAAATCCTTGTGCTTGGAGAAACAGTGCTTAAACAATAGAGGAACCAATTGCATGATCACATGCCAATCGTGGGACTTACACTTATGTAAATCATGAGTAGCATAATTCACAATCCTTTGCAAGTTGGATGAAAAATTAAATGGGCCCTTCAAATTATATATTGTATCTAAAAGCACCTTCCTTTCCCCACTCGTCAAAGTAAACTCACCAGGGGGAATTATTGTCCTTCCCCTACTATCTTCTTTCAACCAAAGTTGTGGCTTAAGTTTTAACGATTTACGGTCTTTTCGTGCATTTTCTTCATCCTTCGAATGACTCCCCCTAAGGCAAGTGCCGACAGTAAGTTCAGCGAGGTTCTTATTTGCATGGATGACATCCAATACATGGCGCACCGGGTTATTTTTCCAATAAGGCAAGTCAAATAAAATTGACCTCCTAGACCATGCCTTTCTTGCCTCAGTTTTATTCCCAGTTAGGATCTTCTTATGCTTGACATTATTAAATTTGGGATTCTTACCTGGCATATTAGGGCCACATCCAAAAGATTTACTTTCAGTTTCTGAACTTGAAAGTTTTCTCGGCGGTAGCCTATGTTCAACCCCTCCCAATAAAAAATTAAAACCTTTCTCAAATATGAAACTATGAGCCGGGGGTAAAAATCTCCTATAGCAATAGTATACATTTTTTGAGCTAATGGATAGACAAAGAGATTCAGTCTCCTCTCCATAAATAGGACATCCCAAATAACCATGTAGTAAACAACCGAATAATGTCCCATAAGCTGGAAAATCATGAATTGCCCACATCAATATATCTTTCAGCATAAACTCTTCTTTTCTAAAAGAGTCAAATGATTTCACATCCTCTTCCCACAACTCATTTAATTCTTCTACAAAAGGAGCTAGGTAGATGTCGATGTCATCACTTGGTGCCTTTGGCCCATGTATAAAAAAAGACGGCATCAAAAATTCAGGTCTCATACACTGTGAAGGAGGGAGGTTGAGTGGACCTAGGATCACTGGACATACACTCTTATTCGTGATTAGATTTCGAAATGGATTGAAACCATCTGTTGATGTAGCCAAACGAATGTTGCGCTGATCTCGAGCAAAATCAGGATACTTATAATTCATCCTCCCCTAAGCTGTAGAATCAATAGAATGATGCATGAGATTACCCCTACTTCTGCTCTAGCATGCCAAGTCATTGCCTCCCCTATCCATGGTACTGTGAAAAATTGCTTTAATCTAGGCCCAACGGGAAAATATTTCAACACTTTTTGAGGCACTTTTGAGCTTGTGCCTTCCTTACCAGTAGATTTGACATATTTAGGTTCATCGCATACCGGACAATGATCGAGATTTTCATACTCCTTTCGGTATAATATGCAGTCATACACACAAGCATGAATAAATTTATACTTCATTCCAAAACCTTTCAAACTGTTCTTCATAACATGATAGCTATTTGGAAGCTTATTATCCTTGGGTAGTGTTGATACCAAATTTAATCTGCTGACTTGGACCAATCATATGAAGACGCGTGGCTATCTACATGGCAACAACAAGCACTTCCGAGATGATCACACGCTCCGAGGAACTCATACGCTCTGAGGAACAGACCTCTCCGAGGAACTCATACGCTTCAAGGAACAGACCTCTCCGAGGAATTCATACGCTCCGAGGAACAGACCTCTCCGAAGAATTCATACGCTCTGAGGAACAGACCTCTCCGAGGAATTCTTGAATCCCAGGAAGCTTAGGCGGTCCGAGCTGCATCTCGAATAAAGCATTAATAGCTGGATAACCAATAGTTCAACTGATTCATTAAATGCTTATCATTCAGATGCATACGCAAATAGGGCATTAAATGTATTACCCTTTAATATGTATATCATTTAATGTATTAACCTTTCACATTACAGCCTCAGGGATATAAATACATTGTACAATCCTCATTATAGCGGATCAAAATCCAAACTCTGGGATCGAAATCCAAACTCTGGGACCGGACCCAGAACGAAATTTCTTGTAATCGAGAATTCCCAAACACTCAGCAATGAAACAAAAGTGGACGTAGGCCATTCTTATAAGGCTGAACCACTTTAAAATATTTTGTCTCATTTATTTATCTGTGATTGAATTATTAGAGTGATCTAATTTTTTACATCAACAGATTGGCGCCGTCTGTGGGAAACGACTGGTAATATCATTTTCTCACAAAAAACAATCCAATACCAATGGCTGATATTCCTGAATCCAGCAATCGAAACGCTGGAACCCCTCCAAATCCTTCTGCTCCACCAATTGTTCCAGATCTGACTGGAATAATGGCAAATCAGGCTTAGGGCCAGACCGTCATGCAAGAAACGATGTGACAACTCATCCAAACCCTCCATGGCGGTGCATCAGCCCATTCTGGATCACGAAACATTCAAAAAACTACCCATGTGCCTTCTTCGCGTACTAGGCGTACTAATTTATATCGCAATGAGGAATCTAAAGATTTTTCTTATTAACCTGGACGAACTTTGTCAGTGCGAGCCACAGATACTGAACAACGTGTCACCCTGTCCCCAAAAAGGGCCAGCGCATTGTAAAGATTAAGTAGGGCCTCTCCTTTCGATCGATTAGGCCCTAGGAGGAAAAAAAGTCCTCTTAATGCGGCGTCGAGTAGCTTTTGACGACCATCAGATCTAAGGGAAGGATCTGCCCAGTCGCGACCAGCTGCTCGTCAAGATGGATCCTATGACCGACCAGTTGCTCGTCGAGATAAATCCCAGGAAGCCACTTCTGCGCGATCAGTTGCTCGAACCAATAAGCCCGAGGAAGGAAATGATGCGTGGAAAGGATCTATTCAGAGGCTTGAGGATAGATTAGGGGAAATGGCTAAGGCCAAGAACCCTCTACAACGAACCTTTGTTCGAGGAACACCTTTTGTCCAGGACATTGTTGATTTTCCAACACCATCAAAGTTCAAAGCACCTGTTGTGACTCCCAAGTATGATGGGAAGACTGACCTTGCCCTTCATATAGAACAATATCAAGCTGCTGCCGACATCTATGCTGTCCTAGACGAGATGAGATGCAGGGCATTCTCGGGAACTCTTACCGGATCTGCTCAGATATGGTATAATAATCTTCCTCGGGGTAAGATTTCAACTTTTCTTCAACTGGTCGAGTTATTCATTGGGAATTTCTGCTTTGGAGCAAATCCAGTTAAACGAGTAGAACATTTGTTAAGTGTTAGACAAAAGGATGGTGAGAGTATCAGAGATTATATAACTCGTTTTAATAACGAGAAACTCAAAGTCATTGATTATGAGGAGAAGACAGCGATTACCGCTTTGATGAGTGGACTGCTGCCAAACAAGTTGTACTACACTTTGGCCAAAGATCCACCTCGAACCATGTCGGACCTAATGGGAAAAGCGTCTGAGATTATGAATGCCGAGGAGGCTATGTCTGCGAAGAAGAATATGGACGCCAAAGAAACCAAGGTGGAAGGTGATAAAGCTAAGAAGAAAGAGCATAAGAACAATGGTAGTGATAAACAATCCAAAAATAGGTCGTGATGGGAGGTCTTGAAGAAATTTGATAATCACACGCCTTTGAAGGCAAATATCAACCACGTCCTGGAAGGGATTAAGAACAGCGAGGAGTTAAACTGGCCAAAGAAAATGAAGTCAGACCCTGACACGAGGAATAGGGAAAAGTATTGCGAGTTCCACAAGGATCATGGCCATATGATTAAAAATTGCATAGCTCTTCAGAATGAAATTGAAACACTCATTCGATGAGGAAAGCTAACAAAGTATGTTGATCGGGGAGGCGAAAGAAGAAACAACGACCGAACTAGAGAGAGGTATAGATCTCCTCATCGAGAAGAGGAGAATAAGAAGATAAACCATGAAGTTGATCCAGAGGATGACCCCGACCTTCCAAAGAAACCAAAGCAGCCAGAACGAGAGGTATTTTCAATACGCTTTGGGTCATTTGATTGTAATGTTATTACAGGAGGAGATGCAGGAGGAGGAGACCTTACTGCAGAAAGAAAAGCTTACCTCGGTGAGGCTCAAGCTTGCTAGTACATTCAGCGAATAAATTTAGCTAAGAAAGATCGCCCGAGAAAGGTGAACAAAGAAAAATTGGTCATTGAGTTTTCAAAGAATGATCTTGCAGGAGTTCTGTATCCTCATGACGACCCACTAGTGATCAAGATGAGAATGAAGAAGGTAATGATTTCAAGAGTGCTGGTCGATAACGGTAGCTCGGCAGACATCATGTTCTACTCGTGTTTCGATAGTTTAAATCTAAAGCTATCTCAACTGGAGCCTTACCACAGACCCCTCATCGGTTTTGCTGGCGAGAAATTATTTCCACTTGGGACAATCAAGTTGGATATATTCATTGGAACGTGGCCTGCTTTTCGGACAGAAAGAATACGCTTTTTCGTGATGGATAAGAATGTCCAGTCATTGTATAATATCATCATGGGAAGAGTAGGTTTGAAGAAGTTCGAGGCTGTACCATCTACAGTGCATCAGTGCCTAAAATTTCCAACAAAATTTGGAGTTGGAGTTATGAAAGGTGATCAGAAAGTAGCTCGGGAATGCTATTATTCATCCGCCGAGCAAGAAGAACTAGAAGAATCAAAGAAAAAGACTACGACCTATCAAGTGGACGAAGGTGCAGAAATTGAAACCTTGGATCCTCGGGATGAGTCGCAACTTGTGAAGGGTCAAGTGGTGGAAGCTACTGAAAATATCATTCTGGACGACGAACACCCTGAACGAACTACTCAGATAGGTTCATCGTTGGAAGCCTCATTAAAATAAGAATTGATAACTTTCCTTAGAAGCAGAAGACAAACTTTTGCGTGGAGTCATGAAGATATGCCTGGGATAGACCCAAACTTCTTATGTCACGAGCTCAACGTGAATAAGGAGATCAAGCCTGTGAAGAAGAGAAGAACAGTATTCAGTCCCGAGAAGAATCAAGCTATACAAGAGGAGGTCGAGAAGCTCCAGAAAGCTTGCTTCATCGAAGACGTTAAATATCCAGACTGGTTAGCAAATGTGGTGATGGTAAAAAAGAAGAATAACAAGTGGAGGATGTGTGTAGACTTCACCGACCTCAATAAAGCATGCCCAAAGGATCACTTTTCGCTACTCCGAATTGATAAACTAGTTGATGCTACCTCGGGACACGAGCTGCTGAGCTTCATGGATGCTTATTCTGGTTACAACCAGATTAAAATGAAACCTGAAGACAGGGAGAGTACTTCTTTCATTACCCCTAGGGGAACTTATTGTTATAATGTCATGCCTTTTGGTTTGAAAAATGCAGGTGCGACGTATCAGAGGCTGATGAACAAGGTTTTTGCTGAATAAATCAGTGACAATATGGAAGTCTATGTTGACGACATGCTGACAAAAAGCAAGAAAGCTGCCGATCATCTAGTTGACTTAAGTCAAACTTTTGATCAACTAGATAAATATCAAATGAAGCTGAACCCGACGAAGTGCATATTTGGAGTACAAGAAGGCATGTTCCTCGGGTACATTGTCAATCAACGAGGCATTGAAGAAAATCCTAAAAAGATCAAAGCTCTATTAGGGCTGCGATTTCCAACAACGAAGAAGGAAGTACATAGTCTCACAAGACGAGTAGCGACACTCAACAGATTTGTGTCGCGAGCAACTGATAGATGTCTCCCATTCTTTAAGACACTCAGAAAGACTTTTGAGTGGAATGATGAATGTGAGAAGGCCTTTCAAGACTTGAAGAAATATTTGGGAGCACCTCCACTGTTGTCCAGGCCGGTGATGGGAGAAAAATTGTATTTGTACCTTGTAGTGTTCAAAAATGCAGTTAGCTCCACGTTGATCAGAGTGGAGAATGGAGTACAAAAGCCAATTTATTACACAAGTAAGGCCTTCCGAGGAGCAGAGATCAGATATCCAAGGCTGGAGAAATTGGCACTGGCGCTGATTGAGGCGAGTAGGAGAATGAGGCCATACTTTTAGGCTCATACCATAGTCGTATATACCGATGTGCCATTGAGACAAGCCCTTCATAAACCAGAAAAATCAGGGAGATTGATGTACTAGGCAATAGAGCTCGGTGAATATGATATAATTTATGAACCCAGATCATCACTAAAAGGGCAGGCTGTAGAAGATTTCATAGCGGAGTTCACCTATCCTGATACCCCCGAGGAGAAAAAGTTGCTCGCTGATCAACCTGTGGATGTTACAGGATTTACAAACACGGGCCCAGACCAATTCCGATTGGTAAAAGGGCGTGTGGATGTTACAGGATGTGATGCAGAGACAGTTGGGAGAACTCCAGATGAGGAACAAGAGTTGCTCCCTGATCAACTTGTGGATGTTACAGGATCAACAAACACTAGCTTAGACCAAGTCCGGTTGGTAAGAGGGCAAGTGGATGTTACAAAATCATTAAATTCGAGCTCAGACCAACTCCGGTTGGTAAAAGGGCAAGAAAAGATGATCGACGAGGAGCGAGAAAAATCCGGGGAGGATGAAAGGAAGCAGAAAATATTTCACCGAGGAATTATGACTGATCAAAAATTTGAAGACGAGTTACCTATATGGAGGCTATATGTAGATGACTCATCTTGCACTGCAGGATGTAGCACGGGGATAATTCTGAGCACTCCGGACCAGGTCGACATGGAATACGCCTTGTGTTTCCAATTCAAAGCTTCCAACAATGAGGCTGAATATGAGGCCATGATTGCAGGGCTTAATTTGGCAAAAATTATGGAGGCACAGCAGGTTGTGATCTTCAGTGACTCTCAATTGATTGTAAACCAAATGATGGGAGTATATGCAGTTAGAGGAGAATTAATGATCAGATATCATGCAAAGGCAAAGGAGCTGCTGTCAGAATTTGCCGCTATTCAGCTGGTCAGAATACTAAGAATGGAGAATGCGAGAGCAGACACCCTAGCTCAACTAGCATCAGCTACTCGCACCGAGCTACGATGAATAATCCCAATTGAAGTTTTAGCTGGTCGGAGTATAGATGAAGATCTGACGATGAACTATATCACCCTTGATTTAGGACCATCTTGGATGGATCCCATCAGGGCGTATATCGAGGAAGGAGAATTGCCAATTGACAAACTCGCAGCCAAGAAATTGAAGTTTAAAGCTGCTCGGTATGTACTAACTAATGGTGTTTTATATAGACGAGGAATTATGGTAGGTTTACCGAGATATGTACATCCCACCGAGGTGAAAGATTTGATTGAAGAGATCCATGAAGGGTCTTGTGGAGCACATGTAGCAAGTCGGACGCTTTTGCAAAGGGTGATGACGCAAGGATACTACTGGCCGACGATGAGGGCTGATTGTATAGCCTATGCCAAGAAGTGTGACAAGTGCCAGCGCTTCTCCTCCATCCGAAGAACTCCCCAAGCGTTATTGAAACCTATAACTTCCCCTTGGCCGTTTGCCATGTGGGGGATAGATTTGGTTGGACCACTGCCAATGACCCGAGGAAGGTTCAAGTACCTCATCGTCGCAGTGGATTATTTTACTAAGTGGGTAGAAGCTGAGCCACTCATTGATTTGGTGTACGAGAAGGTGTACCAATTTGTTTGGAAGAACATCATTTGCTGATATGGTCTCCCTCATGCCTTCATCACAAACCATGGAACACAATTTGATAACGAGGAGTTCGCTGCCTATTATCATCAGTCAAACATTTTGAAGGTTTATTCAGCACCAGGCCATCCTCAAAGCAATTGGACAAACTGAAGTGACGAACAGAACGCTGCTGAACGGGTTGAAGAAACGATTGGATGATGCAAAAGCAAACTGGATCAACGAGCTACAATCAGTACTTTGGGCTTACCGAACTACTCCCCGAGTAGCAACTGGAGAATCACCATACATGCTGGCATTTGGAAGTAAAGCTGTCATACCAGCCGAGTTGGGCCTCCCAACACACAAGGTACTGAATTTCAATTCCCCTGTCAACGATTTAATGAGAAGACTGGATTTAGACATGCTCGAGGAGGTCAGAGAGGAGGCAACCATTAGAAATGCTGCTTACCAGCAACGGACAACTTTATTCTACAACAAGAGGGTGAAGAAGTGCGATCTGAAAGAAGGAGACTATGTGCTGAAGAAAGTAATTCAAAAGCATAACAAACTGGAGGCAAACTGGCATGGACCATACCGAGTTACAGAAGTTGTTCGACTAGGAACTTATCGAATAGCAACTTTAGAAGGCGAGGAGTTCAAAAATGCCTGGAATGCAGAGCACCTGCGCAAGTATTATCAGTGATGTATATGTAACACAGTTCCATTAGTATGAATAAAATGAAAATATTCTGCAAGTCTCTCTGTTTATTGAAAATTTTTCGGGGAGTACTAGTGCTACGCACTACTCGGTAAAGCTCGGCAGACTACTCAACGAAATATTCCAAACTGTACCAACATAGTTGGTCGACGAGGAGAAAATATTCCAAACTGTACCAACATAGTTGGTCGACGAGGAAAAAATATTCCAAACTGTACTAACATAGTTGGTCGACGAGGAGAAATATTCCTAAAAATGCCAATCTGTTTGGCTAGGAAACGAAATATTCCAAACTGTACCAACATAGTTGGTCGACGAGGAGAAATATTCCTAAAAATGCCAATCTGTTTGGCTAGGAAACGAAATATTCCAAACTGTACCAACATAGTTGGTCGACGAGGAGAAATATTCCTAAAAATGCCAACCTGTTTGGCCAGGAAACGAAATATTCCAAACTGTACCAACATAGTTGGTCGACGAGGAGAAATATTCCTAAAAATGCCAACCTGTTTGGCTAGGAAACGAAATATTCCAAAATGTACCAAGTATGGTTGGTCGGGGATAAAAACCCACTAACTGTAGTTGGTCAACGAGGATAATTTATCGACCTTGGTTGGTCGGACACATTTTATGAAAAAGACAAAAATTTACCAAGTATGGTTAGTCGGGGATAAACTCTCACTAACTATAATTGGTCGACGAGCACAATTTAACAACCTTGGTTGGTTGGAAAAATTTTAAACATTTTTATACTCATTACTTTATTATTAAGTGATCGAGCAACATTACTGATACTTGTAACTTTTTTATTACTAAGTTGGTCGATGAACATCACAATATTATTATCTTTTTAATAGATATGCATAAATGTAAAGTGTTTGATATTTACAAGACAATAGCAATTAATATTTTGCGAGCAAAAATGAAAGTCTTTCATTAAATTCGAAGTAAATTACATTGATGATAAAATGAAAGTTACATTGATATGTATGCTAACTATTACATCAAAAATTTCTATTCTACTGGTCTTTTCCCCTCAACTTTTGACACAGGTTCCTCGCCAGCGGGCGGATCATGGAAAGACTGAGGATAATTGATAAAGTTAAGATCCTTCAGCATCCTGACATTCATCACGAATGGTCGATCTAAAAGATGCTCGGGACGAGATACCTCAATTTGAGAGTGAAGATTGTAGTCACCGAGGTATTTTGAAATTAAGCTACGAGGAATGGCACGAGCTGGGATCCATTCCAAGTCCAAATTGTACGGTGGCACAGGCAAGTCGAGCAACCCGGGATCATGGTAGTCCCATAGATAGTGTCCTTGTTCGAGCTTCAGCACACCTAAGGCATTCAGCCAGCCTTGTTTGTAGCCCTCATTGTTGGCATTCTGGATACGATCATCCAAGTGGAATAGTGCTTTGTTGTATCCAGCCATCCAGAACTCCCTGGGCTGTTTGTGGAATTGATATGTTAGCCTTTCAAGCTTCTCATGGAGACTCTTGATAAAAAGCTCATTATTCTCCAACACTCATTTCTTTGCAGAAAGTTGTTTTTCCAGGTCTCAAATTTTCTTTGACATATCAGATAACGCCTAGTTCTTCGCCATTAATTGGAAGGCCTGGTTCTCTAAAGCAGACGCTGTTCTCTGCTCCTCGATAAGTACCCGAGCTTCTCTTCCTCATCCCCGAGGAGGTCTTGCTCCACGAGAAGAAGTAGAAGTGCAAGAACTCTTCAAAGTCTCCAACTCATCCCTCAATTTGGCATTCTCAACCTCTAAGAATGAAAATCCCTCGTTAGTCACTGGGATTAAGGCTGTTGAAGAAGAGGCTATAGACTTCAACTGTGATAGCTCTTTCTGCAAGTTGTTATTTTCCTTTTCCAGCAGCTCAACAATCTGTCTGCATTCCTCGACCTCTCCCCTCAGGGTTCTCTCCCTTACATCATAACCAGCAAAAAGCTTCTCGTAGCCCTTGTCAGCCATGATCAGCTTGTACTTCTTTTCATACCCCTCATGCAACAGGGCAGTTGATTCCTTGTACTGATTCTGAAGGTCTTCGAGGGTACACTTGAGATCCTCGATCATTTCATAGTAAGCCACATTATTGGCCACTGCTCCTTCAAGTAAACACTTCAAGTACTGATATACTTCAACTGCCTGTTCTGAAGCATCATGACCAAGGATGTCGACAACTTCTGATGCACTCAGGTCTGTGTGACCAGCCTTATAATATTCATTACATTACCACATTAACTTTGTATCATTGGCAGATAGCAGATCCATCCTGGCCAGAAACTAGCAGAGAAAGAAGAGCAATCATCAATAAGAAAAACAGGCAGAGTATGAATAGAAGATGAACAACAGTATGCAAGAAAATTCAAAGTCTTATTAGATCATAAAATTTAGAATTACATGTTCTGGATTACATTTGACAAAAAAGAAAAATATAAAGATAAGCCTGAACAACACTGCACCTTTTCCTTATCTCCCAAAACCTTCTCGGGAGGTTGGGAAGAGGAAGCAGGTTGCTCGAAGGGAACTGTGGGCTGTTCGGAGAGCACCAGCTGTTGCTCGGAAGAAGAAACGACTTGCTCGACAACAAACTGGATGGCTGGGGGGTGATCTCCCATCACCATTAAAGACTCCTCAGAGGTAGCTTCGTCCTCTTCTAATTCTTCTGGAGTAGGAGGGGGACCAGGGATATGTCTCTGGAAGAGCTCGGATGACTCGTCGACCTTCATTTACTGAAGGGCAGCAACCCATCCATTCCTAAAATACTTTAGACTGCCATAGTCCACTTGAGATACCATGGCAGCACACCCCTTATCCCACCCCTTGTCCTAGCCAGAGCTGAAGGACTTCTTTACAGCAGCTTTCCTCTTGGCCTTCTCCAAGGCAAGCTTCTCGGACAACAAGTTCTCGGCAGCCTTCAATTTACTTTCTACCTTTTCCTTCTGACGACCAACTTCTTGAAAATGGTCCAACCTCTCCTCAGCAACTTTGAGTTTATTTTCCAGCTCTCCAGCGGTTTTGAGCTTTTCCTCAAGCTCTTTATTTGCCTTCTCCAAGGCATTATTTTTCTTCTCCAACTCCTTGGAGGCATCAGCAACTCGAGCTTTTTCTACTCGGAGGGGGCAAGATTTTTCTCCCAGATAGCTTTATCATCTGCATATTTCTGGCGAGAATCTTCCAGGGACTTGGTAGCTTCTTCCAGAGCTCCCTCCACACTGGACGAGGAGCAAGAAGCCTTAATCGCTTCATCCTTCTTCAGGATTATGTTGAAGCAGGTTGTCAACTGTGAACAGAATAAGAAAGCAAGTTAGAAATAGAAATGACAAAGGAAAATATGAAAAGTTCAAAGTAAAGAGACTTACTGAAGCAAGATGACGAGCAGCCAAAGAAGTAACCATGTCTCGAGTAAGATTATCTTCATTACCCTGGACCTCGAGAATGGTTCGGGACTTCACCGAGCTCATGGCAGAGCTCGGAGGACCAAAAGTGGGAACTACAGTCCTAGCAGCTGGGGGCTGAGTAGTGGTGTCAGCCAAATTGACCGATGAGCTTTTCTTTAGTCTCCTCGGGGGAATAGGTACAGATTCAACCAAGGAAGAACCCTTGGTCGGTGATATCACAATCACCTTTCCAGGAGCAGCAGAGCTGCTCGGAGCCACTGCGGGCTTATCAGCAACCTTCTCGACGACTTTAGCAGGAGCAGCTGGAGGAGCTGCATCAGTCTTCTTTGTCCCCTCCCTTAGGACATCAATCCTAATCCTTTTTACCTCCCCAGAACCGGAGGCAGTTTTCTCAAACAGAGCAGGAGTTCTTCTTTTCTTCATCCTTTCGCTCAAAGGAATATGAGATTCAGGCGAAGAACTTGCAGAGGCTGGTACTGTCTTTGCTTCACTGATCACTGGATGAGCAGTGAAGGAGGTTGTGTAGCTCTTGTACTGGAGCAGATACGAAGCCGACCTGATGTGCTCGTCGGCAACCCTTTGATGCAGACCCCAAATAAGTCCCAAATGTCTTATATTGACATCTGTTTCTTTTGGGCACCTTCTCTTGCTATCAACTGCAAATAAACAAACATTGTTATCAGTGACACATTTTATCAAACACAAAACAAACATGATTTCAAAATAAATAAAATAAAAATAACCTATCCCATTGCCATAAGGAGGGCATTTGGGACCCTGGTAAACCTCATCTCCGGTTAATGGAGGGTGTTGCCAATTTTTTATGATAACCCCGTGTTCAAAATAATCCTTATTAGCATCAGGGAGATTGACTACTCAGGTTTTATTTATAAACCTAGTTTTTAAATAATAAATATTATCATTAACTGCCCATCTATAGCTGTACATGATTTCTGGAATTCCTATACGAGTTCCATGCACTTGATTTAATTTATGCACCCCATTAACTATTCTCCATGTGTTGGGGGCTATTCGTGCAGGAACAATATCAAAATACTGACAGAATTCCAGACACAAGGAATTTGGTGGAAAAGAAAATCCACACTCAGCAAAAAAGAGACTGGGGAACCAATGTCCCTCAGCCAAATTGAAATAAATAGAAGGCTCAGAAAGCTCTTCCAAGACAACCCAAGAGGGAATGGAAAAATCAGAACGAAGTTTCTCAAGAGACTCAACAAGGTAAACCATGGTGAATAAAGAAATGAAGAAGAAGGAATAAGATCTTACAGAAAAAAGACTGGAGTTGTTGACAACGAACGACGGAAGAGATGAACGCACAAGAGAGTAGAAGACAATGAAAAACTCGAAGATAAAAATTTGAAAAGGTATAAGACGATGGGAGTGTCTGTGGAGTTTAAATACCTTGCCTTGGGAAATGGTGAAGTAATGATTACAAAAAAAGATGATTACGTTACCAGTGGCTAAAAGGGCATTAAATATTGACGCGGTAATCAAAGCGAACAACAGTGGCTAAAAAGATGAAAAGCGACGCGAGAATCGAAGCACGCAGAAAAGTCCAAAAAAGCATGATTCTACGAATTGGGAAGGAGAAATAAATACAAGGGAAATGCTCCTAAAAATCAGGAAAACTATTTAAAGCTACCACATTCCCAGAAATAATGTACCATACTCCTCAAATTTTGAACTATGAAATATTGGGGGCTTCTGTTGATACCAAATTTAATCTGCTGACTTGGACCAATCATATGAAGATGCGTGGCTATCTACATGGAAACAACAAGCACTTCCGAGATGATCACACGCTCCGAGGAACTCATGCGCTCCGAGGAACAGACCTCTCCGAGGAACTCATACGCTCCCAGGAACAGACCTCTCCGAGGAATTCATACGCTCTGAGGAACAGACCTCTCCGAGGAATTCTTGAATACCAGGAAGCTTAGGCGGTCCGAGAAACTCAGGCGGTCCGAGCTGCATCTCCAACAAAGCATTAATAGCTGGATAACCAATAGTTCAACTGATTCATTAAATGCTTATCATTCAGACGCACACACAAAGAGGGCATTAAATGTATTACCCTTTCACATTACAACCTTAGGGCTATAAATACATTGTACAATCCTCATTGTAGGGGATCGAAATCCAAACTCTGGGATCGAAATCCAAACTCTGGGACCGGACCCAGAACGGAATTTCTTGTAATCGAGAATTCCCAAACACTCAGCAATAAAACAACAGTGGACGTAGGCCATTCTTATAAGGCTGAACCACTTAAAAATCTTTTGTCTCATTTATTTATCTATGATTCAATTATTCGAGTGATCTAATTTTTTACATCAACAGGTAGTAAGCCCTTCACCCACTTCAGAATTCCCGTCACGCTATTGCCAGACAAACCATACTGCGTCTTCAAACTGTGTAAACCAACCATATCATGTAAAGTTGTTTAATATTTCTCACAGCCAGAGTATAACGGTTGGGTCGCCTTAAATTTTAAACTTTGGTAGTCATCGTCAAGGTTTATCGTGATATCTTCACGAGCACTTAAACCTTGTACATCATCAGTAACCTCATTCTCCTCCGCTTCATAAAATCCGCACGCATCATCAACTAAATCCTCTAACATATTATGATCTACGTCATCTCCTTCTACATCTATCCTATTTGTTGAAGGTTGTTGTGAAGTTGTTCGGGGACAAAAGGAACTTTCAATTCACCGTGAAAACTCCAAAATCAATAAATATCTTGCATACCCCATCTTAACAAATGTAGTTCAACTGTTTCCACTCAAACACCTTACCATTCTTATACCTAGCACACGGACATGGAAACTCTTCATCATTGTGACATCTCTTTGCGTATTTCACAATTCATTAGCACCTCTGCGAAACACATCCCCCATTTTATTTGTCTCACCCATCCACTCTTTATATTTCTGATATCTCATCACAGCTACCACAACTAATCACCTATTAAAGGTAAGAAGCGTATATTCATGGATTAGTATAAACAAAACTTAGATTTATAACATGTTTCATTTATTTATGTCTTATTTATATTCAATTTTTAAATTTCAAATTCAAATTGAATTTATAATAGAAATTCCTATTTCCTCCATCTCCTCTAAAGGGTGAGTGATCCTATCCCATTCAAGACCACATATTTCTGTAATATTCTTAACAGCTCATGCATATTGTTACGATTTGATAAAAATTTAGTAGCATATCCCCATAGTTCTCCAAGTACACGACGTAGATTGGCAAGTGTGAGTGTTATTTCAATTGATCAATTGTAATAACAGTCGCACTTGCCAATCTAGTATGTACCCAAAGAACATTAGGATATGACTGCATTCCTCCAAAAGTAACAACTTTAAGCCACTAAGAAGATTATTATATATAAATTATGCAGTCAAACTATCCAAACGGGACAATTCGAGAGCTCATTACAGGGGTAATGACTCTCGAACGGGTCTAAGGGCTATTAAATGCGTACGCATAAGAACTAGAAGGCTAATATCTATGCGCACTATATGTAATTTCAAATATGTTTCATTTAATTATCATACTATATATATATTGTTCGTGATACAAAGTAATTTTAAAAAAAAGTTGTAAAATCCCACCCCCATATGGACAATAATCCAGTGGTCATGCCACTTTTAAAATTAACCAACCGAACATCGATCCACTATAATCCAACCACAATGCCAACAACAAATGTGTATCCCGTACTCCTTCTAATTCATCTACTCAATTAATTCTTTTCATCAATTAAACTAACAATTAAAGTATACAATTATTAATTTATTAATTTACAATGAGGGGCAATCATACTTACATATGAAAGGGGCACTAATTATTAATTTACTAAAAAAATTAACAACCAATCAATATTTAATCAATCAATTCTTTTACAAGGGGCACTATAATATGAGGGGTAATATCTAATAAACCAATAAAAATTTAATTAAAAAAAACACACACATGCACATATACAGACACACAGTCCCATACCCCCTGGCCACCCCACAACCATCCTTGCCCCCTCCCCCCCACTGCCACTGCTCACCACACACACACACGCACATATACACACACACATGCGCGTATACACACGCACGCATACACACATATACACACACACACAGTGCCCCCCCACGCACATATATACACCACACACACACACATGCACATTTACACACATATATATACACACATGCACATGCACATATACACACATATATACATAAATGGAAGAGAAACACATAGAGAAAACGTACCAAAATCGTAGAGAGAGAGTATAGTCTCTTAGAGAGAGAGAAATGGAGGGAATAGAAATTGGTGGAAAAAAAGAAGAGGGAAGAGTTTTTTACTGACATAATTATCATAGACATGTCACGGTCATTGACCATGACAACATTATAGGATTGTCACGATCAATGACCGTGAAAGTTCGTGACAACTGTACTTGTCACGAACTTGTCACGGTCATTGACCGTGACAAGCCTTTGTCGCAGTCTTGTCACGATCATTGATCGTGAAAAAAATGTGTGTGTTTTTTTTGTCACGGTCAATGAACGTAACAAAGCTGGCCGGTTAAAGAGTGTTAATTTGACCATTTTAGTGTAGTGAAGGCCGAAACATATGGACGACCCTTTCATTATTTATCTGAATTTCCCATTAACTTTGATGGACATTTGAGGCAAATTTTATATATTGTTTGAATCATCACAATTTAGCCCTAATGGACTGTTCGGCCATACCATTGTTCTTTGATTCAATCTCGACTAATGACTACATCAACATTATATTAGCGATTCAATCCATATGTTCGAGCATGCTTATTATTTGATCTTTTCAAATGCTCTATATATAGCAATATATTGCAACAAAGTCCCAACGAATGATTGGGTGGCCTTATTACTACTATTCAGTCTTCTCTTCAAAAAATGGGGGCTCCATCTATTTCCCCAGACACCGATTTCAGTATAGAATTTACATATGAAGACATGAAGCCGAGCAGAGAGAGCTCTCAATTCAAGCAGATCGAGCAGGCTTCTCTGGAAGAGAGCTCACAATGATCATACTTCTTATATGAATTCACCTTTGACAGGTCCCGAACGAGAAGCCTATAAAACTTCGTATACAACTAAAATGGTTATAAAAAGGTTTACCCGACTAAGTTAGATGTAAGAAGACATGTAAAAATTCCTAAATACTAGAATATAAACATATATTCTTCATACACTTGGTCACCACTGATAACTAATGCTAAATTTGGATTAATATATCTAAGTGCATTAGTAGAATCAATGGCATTACAAATCAAACCACTAATAACTGATGCTAAACTTAGATCAATATATCTAGGTGCATTAGTAAAATCTATGGCATTACAATCATAGCCACTAATAACTGATGTTAAACTTGGATCAATAAAAATATTTGTAGTTACATCTAAGTGCATTAGTAGAATCTAAGGCCATACAATCTAAGTTTAATTTTAGAACTCATTACCTGCTACATAAGCAGATTACCTAGTTAGTAAGCTGATTAAAAGCTAATCACAAGCTTAAATACAGATCAACCAATTATTCCAACAACAATGATTTCAGCAACATAAATAATTATTATAAATGATGAAGATATTATGAGTTATTTCGTGGAGCATTTTTTCTCGACCTTATCCATCCCAGGAAGAGCAACAACAAAAGAAAAGAAATAAAAGTATTAGAGTAATTTTTGATGATTCACGTTTTTTTAAACTACAAGAATGCTAGTAAAATATTCTACAAAGTCCAGGTCGGTTGTCACCATACTTAAAGATCGAGAAAGTATTCAAAGCTCATATTCCATTCGTGGGGTATTATATCCTCCAAAAACTATGGTCGAACTCATGGCGAAGATAGTAAAAATAATGAATGTCAATGAAGTTATGTACGCAAAGAAGAGTCCAACCATGAAGCCCAACATGAAGCCTGCGAAGAATGAGCAAAAAGAGCAGAAGGAGCAAAAGCCTAAGAAAGAAGACACGATCAGAAAGTATGGAACCTACACTCCATTGGTGTTAGCATTTACCATATCCTAGAAAAAATCAAGCACGATAAGGATTTGTGATGGCCTGAGAAGTTAAGTGAACCTCCTAACAAGAGGGATAGACCTAAATATTATGAATTCCATAAGGATCAGGGTCATACAACGGATAATTGCATCGCTTTATAAAATGAGATAAGATCCCTTATTCGTCGAGGAAAACTCAATAAATTTATTGATCGATGTGATGGCAGAGACCCTAGAAGAAGGTAAAGTTCTCCATGTAAGTCTAGAGATGAAAGGAAGAGAAATCATTAAGACGATTATGAAGGTGATCCAAACCTATCGAAGAAGCCCAAACAACTAGAACGTGAGGTAACTATGATCAGTTTTGGTTCATTTTACTTTCACATGATTATAGGTGGTGATGCATGAGGAGGTGATCACACTACTGGATGGAACGCTTACTTGAATGAAGCTCAGGCTTGCTCCTATATCTAGAGGATTAATCTGAATAAACATAATCGGCCAAGGAAGGTCAAAAAGACAAATTGGTGATTGGATTTTTAAAAAGTGATCTCTCTATGGTACTTTATCCCTATGATGACCCATTGGTTGTCAAATTCAAAATCAATGATATCATCATTGCCAGAGTTTTGATTAACAATGGGAGTTTAGACGATATTATGTTTTATCCTTGCTTTCAGAGTTTGGACTTGAAGCTCAATTAACTGCAACCCTATCACAGGCCATTAATAGGCTTTTCTGGTGAAAAAGTTTACCCTTTGGGAATAATCAAGCTAGAAGGGTTGATCGGCACTTGGCCAGTATTTGCACAGAGAAAATACGTTTCTTCGTGATGGATAAGAACATTAAATTTGCTTATTATGTGATCCTCAACAGGGTAGGATTGAAGAAGTTTAAAGCCTTACTATAAACAGTCCATCAAGGCTTAAAGTTTCCAACTCATTTTGGGGTAGGTGTTGTAAATAGCGACCAAAAGATGGCTAGAGAATGTTATTACTAATCAGTCGAGGAAGAGGATCTGATTGGATTGAAGAAGAAGAAGACTGCAAATTACTAGGTAGATACTACTGAGACTAATGGTGAATTTGAGGTTGAAACCTTAGATCCATGAGATAAATAGAGTTGGTCAAGGGAAAAATTATGGAAGCAACTGAAAGCATCATAATAGATTATGACAAACTAGAAAGGACTACACAGATCAAGTCAACACTAGATCCTTCCCTTAAACAGGAATTAATTTTATTCTTGAGGCAACAGAGAAATGTATTTGCATGGAGCTATAACGATATGCATGGGATTGATCCCAATTTCCTTTGTCATGAGATCAATGTTAATAAGGATGCCAAGCCGATCAAACAGAGACGTCGAGTTTTTAGTCCTGAAAAAATTAAGTTATCCAAGAGGAAGTAGAAAAGCTTCGAAAAGATTAGTTTAATGAAGATGTGAAGTATCCAGGCTGGTTGGCCAACCTTATAATGGTCAAGAAGAAGAATGATAAATGGAGGATGTGCATGGATTTCACTAATTTAAATAAAGCTTGTCCAAAAATATCATTTTCCTTTACCTAGAATTGATCAATTGGTGGATGCTACATCAGTACACGAGTTTTAAAGGTTTATGGATGCCTATTCTGCTTATAACCAGATAAAAATGAAACTTAAAGACAGGGAAAGTACAACCTTAGTCACCCCCCGAGGAACTTATTGCTATTATATAATGCCGCCCAGTCTAAAAAATATAGATGTAACGTACCAAAGGTTGGTGAAAAAGGCCTTCGAAAGATAAATAGGAAAAAATATGGAGGTGTATCTGGATGACATGTTGATAAAGAGTAAAAAAGCTTCAGATAATATCACGCACCTCAGTCAGACTTTTGATTAGTTGGAGAAGCATCAGACGAAGATGAATCCGACCAGGTGTGTGTTTGGAGTACACAAAGGGATGTTCCTCGATTTCATAGTTAATCAAAGGCGAATTGAGGCCAATTCAGTAAATAAAAAAGCCTTAACTAAAATTCAGTCATCGACATGCAAGAAAGATGTATGGAGGCTCACTGGAAGAGTGGAAACATTAAACATATTTATTTCTCGAGCAAAAGACAGGTGCTTACTTTTGAGTGGAATAGAGAATTTGAGGAAGCATTCCAGGAGTTAAAGAAGTATCTGGGGTTACCACTAGTACTTTGCCGACTAGTATTGGGGGAGAAATTTTACTTGTATCTAGTTATTTCTGAGTCAGAATGAGCTCGACATTGTTCAAATAGGACAATGGAATCCAAAAACCAATATACTATACCAGCAAAGCATTCAGCGAAGATGAAATCAGGTACCCACATTTGGAATAATTATCCCTCGCACATATTGAGGCATCAAGACATATAAAACCTTATTTCCAAGAACATACCATAATCGTGTATACTGATCTGCGTCTTCAACAATCTCTCTACAAACCTGACAATTCAGGAAGATTGATGTACTGAGCGATAGAATTAGGAGAATATGACATTGTCTATGAACCAAGATCTTCTTTGAAAGGCCAAGCTTCGACAGATTGTATTGCTGAATTTACTTATCCAGAGGTTCCCGATCAACAGAGCTTGCCTGTCGAGCGAACTTCAAAAGAAGAGAGCTCAGCTCAAAAGCAAGCCGAAGTAGCTACCGATAAACTTGAGTCATCCAGAATTCTAGAAATGGACCAAAAATATGCAGAAGGGAGTAGGAAGATATTTCAACATGGATCATTAAATGGAAAAAGCTTCAAGAAAGATGTTCCATTATTGAATTTATACATAGCTGGATCTTTATATGCTACCGATATTGGAGCGGGTATAATACTTAATATTCCTGATGATATTGATATTGAGTATGCTCTTATATTTTAGTTCAAAGAATCAAACAATGAGGCATAATACGAATCCTTAATCGTTAGGCTAAATTTGGCTTATTCATTAGGCACCTTGTAAGTAGTGGCACATAGTGATGCCATATAAATCATCGATAAATTTCTAGTCGTCCAAGTGAATAAGATACAATGAATTGATAATACCTCAGCTGATGTACTTTCTCAGTTGGGGTTAGCAATAAGAATTGAGCTCAGAAGAACAATCCCAATCGATCTCCTAGCTAATCAAAGTATTGATGAAGACCTTATGGTTGGTTTCATTGTTGTAGATCTGGGACCTTCTTGGATAGATCCCATCAAAGATTATATTAAAGATGGAACCTTAACACTCGATCCTAAAGAGGCCAATAATCTACGATATAACGCATCGAGGTATGTGTTAGACAAAGGAGTTTTATACAGAGGGGGATTGATGATTTCTTTACAGCGATGTGTTCTTCCAATAGAGGTGGAAGATTTGATCAAAGAAGTCCATGAAGGATCTTGTGGAGTTCATTCAGCTGGAAGATCATTACTCCAACGCATCAATACTCAGGGATATTACTAGCCTACCACGAGAGCCAATTGCACAGCCTTTGCAAGAAAGTGTGATCAGTGCCAGAGATTCTTTACTATTTATAAAACACCTAATGCTTCTCTAAAACTAATAAAGTTACCTTGGACATTTTCTATTTGGGGAATTGACTTGGTCGGCCCACTGTTGACCACCAAAGGGAGGTTGAAATACTTAGTTGTTATTGTGGATCACTTCACCAAATGGGTGGAGGGAGAGCCATTAGTTGATATGCCCTATGAGAAAGTGTATTATTTCATCATGAAAAATATCATCTGCAAATATTAGTTACCATATGATTTCATCACAGATTATGGCACCCAGTTCGATAACGAGGAGTTTGAAGCATACTGTGCCCAGTCCAAAATCCAGAAGCTGCATTTCGCACCAGGCCATCCTCAAAGTAATGGTTAAACAGAAGTGACAAACATAACTTTATTGAATGGACTGAAAAGGAGACTTAATGCTGCCAAGGGAAAATGGATTAACGAGCTACAATATATTCTTTAGGCCTACAGAACAACGCCGATAATAGAAACAGGAGAGACACCATACATGCTTGCGTTTGGGATTGAAGCCATGGTACCAGGTCAGATCAGCCTACATACTCATAGGGTACTGAATTTTAATTCCCCAGTAAGTGACTTGATGAGGCGATTAGATCTCGACACGTTAGAGGAGGTATGAGAAGATACAGCTATGAGAAATGCTTCCTACCAACACAGAACTGCCCGCTTATAACTAACCTAAAATAAGGTGATTATGTTCTTAAGAATCTTATCCGAAAGAATAACAAGATTGAGGCCAACTAGCATGACCCATATCGCATATCATCTGTCATTCGACCAGGGACTTACCGGATAGAGACTTTGGATGGTGAAGAATTGAAAAATCCTTAGAGTGTCGAGCATCTTTGTAAGTATTATCAGTAATTCAAATAATTTCCATGATTGAATCTCTTTTGATTTTATATCAATATTAAAAAAAATATGATTTCGGTATCTTTAATTTTTTGATTTTTTTTTCGGAGTATGGTGATGATATACATTTCCCCAAACAAAGATAAACAAAGATAACCTTCGTCACAGTCAAGCAATTGGCCCAACCCCATTAATAACCTTCCCGATGAGTTTGAGCGAGGTGATCATATATATTTCCCAAAGCTTTATTGTAGCCATCCATCCATACTTATCTGGGTTATTTGTGAAATCGGAAGGTTAATCTTTCAACTTGATGTTGAAGTTTCTTTAAAACCTCATCCTTCACCTTCAATTGAGAGGATTGGACAAAAAGGGCTTTATCTTTATCTTCCAGTCTTATGGACAAATCGGTAATGGCTTGACTCTTTGCTTTTAGCTGGGCAGGTTAATTAGCTAAAGTTTTCTTGGTCCTAGACTCTTCTACAATTGGTCGGGTAAATCATCGTCTTGAAGGTGATGCAATTTTGGTTTTGGATTTTGTCAAAGCTTTAATCTCTTCCATCAATTTCGCATTTTCCTCCTCCAAACGAGAAACACCTTCATCTGCACCAGCAGAAGAGGATTGTTTTAAGGACCCAAGTTCATCACTCTACCTATTATTTTCCTTTTCGAGAAGTTTAGCAATCTATCTGGCTTCATCAATTTCACGGTTCAATAAAAACTCCCTTTTTTCTAAAAGCATAGGCATATTTCTCCAACTTCTCTTCAAACCCCCAAGCTTCACTCAAGGCCTTATACTTGGCCTCATAATAAACATGCAATAAATATTTGTCTTCATTATGATTGGCTAGATATTCTTCGATCATCTCATAGTAGGCAACATTATTGGCCACAACTCGATTAAGAAGAAACTTAATATAAGTGTAGGCATCCTTTCCCAGATTATAAGCATCTGCACCGACCAAGTTTGTTAACTCTTCATCAGTTAAGTCCAAATGATCAGCCTTAAATAGACTATTGCAACTCTTGAGTAAGTCGAAATTAGTGGAAGAGATTTGTTCCATCTTGGCCAAAAACTACAAGGATAAAACAACAATTGATCAACAACAAAAGAAAATTCAAAGATAACAAGAAAAATGGAAAAAGCATTCTTTTTTAATAAAGGATAATTATACAAGTACATCAGGAGAAAATAAAAAGAAGATTAAAAAAGGGTGCAAAATACAAGAGGTCGCGCAAGTCTACACCTTCTTCTTATCCTTCTCCACATCAGGGATCTCTTACTTGATGGGAGATATATATGAAGTATTTCCGTGGACGTCAATAGGATCAGCAGAGTCAACAACCAAGGAAGATTCCCCTGAACTAGATTTATCTTTAATATCATCATTAAGGTTAGGTGGAGGGACTGGATCAAGCTCGGGGAAGATTTTAGAATCTTTAGCAAAACTAACTTCCTTCAGTGCCCCCGTCCAACCTTCCTTGAAAAAAAAATTCCTGGCATACCAATCTTGAATAGAGGTAGCAGAGATAGATTTATCACAGTCCATTGATAGTACGCAAATATCGCGTATTTCATCCGTCGAACCTACGCATTTTAGCTCCCTCGGGTGCCTTAATCTCTATATTTAAGCCCGTTAACCAGACAACCTCGGTTTATACTGTTAACATGCTATATGAGGTATAATTGGGCTTTTGTAGGTATTTAGGTACCAAGTATGGGATTCAGACGCATTCCGCGCAATTTTCGTACACAACCGCACGTTCAAGGACAATCCGGTCATTTCACAAATTGGGTACCTGGCTCGACATCTCCATGGAAGTTGTATCTATCCTCGCTAGCTTCGCGTGGCCGTGAACGGTGCATGATTCCGAGTCCGTATGACAAAGTTACAGCGAATTGAGCGGAGATGGAAAGCATGCCAAAATAGGGGAAGCAGTAGGCTGCCCTGCTTGATCGATCAATTGAGCCTGGGGTTCGATCGATTGAGCCTTTGTATTTTTACCACGATTTTAATAGTCGATCGATCGACCACAGGGGTCGATCGATCGATGCTCTATTTTTTTCCTGCAGATATTTTCTTCTCTTTTCTTTCTTCTTTTCTTTTATTCTAACTTAGTATATAAACCAATTTTGTTGTAATAAGAACATATTCAGTAGACAAAACGTTTTTAGGTTATAATAGCTTAGGTTTTGAGGGTTTTGAAGAGTTGTTCTTCAATTGTTCTTGAATTGACACTCTTTCGGATTGATTGTTTCACTATTCATCATCCCCTCCATTAATATAGTTTGTATTTCCTTCTTTCTTGCTTTGATAGTTTGATTTACATGCTTTCTTAATTAGATTCACATGCTTTCTTCACTTTCTTTGTAGTATAGATTTATCGCGTTTATTCCCATTTTCCATTTACCGCGTTATTAACATGCTTTCTAGCTAATCTAAATTAGGTTGTGCTTGAATGGAACTCACTCGAGGTGACGTGTTGCTTTGCTTTGGTGATGGTGTTTACGGGTCTATTTCGAGTGCGTTGTCCTAGTTATTATGCCTTGGAGATTTGACGGGGCATATCATGTATGTCCCATGCTTACGACCTTTCGCGCATAATTTTCGGGATATTTGTTGACGCCAAAATCTTATTAGGCTTTTATGATGATTTAGGGTGTAACAACCCTTGATTTAATTAACTGTCGAAACGAGACGCATTTGTAATAACTCGTCAACCCATGTAACCATTTTATACTACTTAACTCGGGTGAGGGATATTCGACGTAACCTATAGTTTTACTCGCTTTATTAACCTAGTTTCATTTCCCTCGCCTAGATTAATCATTTCCCTTTTATGCATCTTTTCCTTTTTAGTTTCTAAACACCTTTTACACTTTTATTCCTGAATTAATAATCTGTTGCGATCTATCAAACATTCTTTGTGGATTTGATACCCGACTTACCGCTATGCTCACTCGTTGAGTGTAGTCATAATTTAGGTTTTTGTATAGAGTTGGTGAGCCGAATATAAAATGACCGGCGCGTAGGTGACTCTCGCGCCGCGGTGAAACCCTGTCTATCAAATGGCGCCTTTGCCGGGGAATGTTTGATTTAGATTGTAATTGTCTTATTAGTTCGCAGTATTCTTTCATTTGTATTTGTATTCTTTCTTTTAACCTTTTTTGCAGGACTTCTACATTTGAGCGCCTAGGAACGCTTGAATTATCCCGCCGCACATCTTCTTTGTGAAAGTCGCCTTCTCGAGCTATTGTTTGGGTAAGCATGTCTTATTCTAACTTTTATGGTAATCCTAATGATAATTCTCAAAATTCCGGTAAACCTTTGACGTTTGGTCAATACTTGCAATCCCAAAAAGTTGAAACATCTAAAATGACATTGGGTGAGTATTACGAAAGTCAAAGTTTGGATTACAACAATTTTGTGCATGATCATTCTGATTTTGGGTCGCAAGATCCTGATGATAAGAATTTTGAATCCAATTGTAATCATTTTCAAAATTCTTAGGTTAATGATTGTGATCGTAATCCTGAGAACAATTTTCAATCTTCCCATTTCCAAGAATCTGCTCCTCGCCCGATGACTTTTGGTGAGGGATTACGTATGCTTGAAAATGAGAGGATTAAAGAACGTTATCGGGAAGAAAATCGTTGTTGTGAACACGAGTTGGATTTACTATTTGAATCCGACGACGACTTTTCTTCGGAGACTGCCGAAGTCGAGGACTGTTTTGAACCAAATGAGGACTTCGTTCCTACTTTGGAACAAATCATCCTTGACTTGAACCACGGTATAGTAGAGAATGGAAATGAGGATGAAAAGGGCATAGTATCTATTTGCAATGAATTCGTTTCTTCTTTGATTTTCGAAGAAGAAAGTTTCATCGTAAATGATCCTATTTCTTCCGAAATTCAATTTTCAAGCGATGATCACTCATCGCCTGAGATTGAATTTCTTTCATCCCCATCTTCATTATATACTGTCGTACCAATTCGAGTACCCGATTAATCGGTTCAAAACTTTTTAGTTCCAAACCTTTTCACAGATGAGGAGTACTCGCTCGAGCCTCTTTCCATAACGGCATCTTTGCCCTCATGTGCGCCGCCTCCCGTTCCAACTTTAAAATACTCGGGAGTTGATTCATGTTTTCTCGGCCCGCATGTGTATTTGTTGCCCGTCCTATCCAAATCCCCCATCCTCCCTCCCAAAGTTTCAATTGGGGATGATTCACTTTCACCGCCTTACACATGCCTTCCGTCGTTCGAACGTAATTTCTATTTTTCGGGAGGCATGCATGTTCGGGAGGGTTCACCATTGATCCGCCAAATTCAACTTGTGTTTTGGATGGACCCTCAAAAGTTTCAACTTTTAGTATATAGTTAATTGCACATCCTAAGTGTAGGTTGTATATACTAACTTCTTCATTTTTGTTTTTCTTAATATTAGCCTAGTGTAATTAGTTAATCTCTTTTTATTTCTTTTTGTATGCTTGGTTTCAACTCTTTTGTAGGTTCAACGCACTTGAATTTGCGGAGACTATGCATCCCGGCACGCATTTCTTAAGAAAACAATCAAAAAAATCGCAAAAACATTTTTACCTTTATTTTTCACACGCGCATTCGCACGCATTTGCATTTGTTTTTTCTTTTTTATTTTATTTTATTTTTCATTTTGTCATGACCATGCGTGTGTGTTGCTCATTGTACATATTTTTATTTTTTGGTTAACATAGGCCTTTTTGTGTGTATATTTAAGCCTATTTGTAATTAATTTTATTTTTATTTTTATTTTTATTTTCATATTTTTATATATATATACTTATATTTACTATATATATATATATATATATATATATATTTTATATTTACACCCCTTAATTATCCCTGAATTGCAATCCCCCCCCCCCCCCATTTAAAAAAGGAAAGCAGTGTGCCTGGCGCTGTTTGATCGATCGATCGAAGGTTAAGGCTCGATCGATCGATCGAGCAGTTAAAGGCCGAGTCTGCCCAGTTTTTTTCCCCATTCCCTTATTTCCTCTCCTCTTCTACTACACTATTTCGTGCCCTAGAAAATTTCCCCTCCACATTTCTCTCAGTTTCTTCCAAAGTCTACACTTTCAAGGTATAATCTTTACGACTTTAACATGTATTTGTAGTTTTTGGTAGATTTTTGTCACAAATTCCATGTTTTATCCAATATTTGACAATTGTTTGAATGTATTGCTATTCCCCCTGATTTATGTTGTTCCAACCGATTTTTCTCATGATTCTTGTTGAATATCCACTCATGAACACATTATTATTGCTGCATTGTTGTTTTGTTCATGAGTGGGGCGATTTTGTTGGTTCAATGTGGTATTTTTCAACCTTGACGCACATTGCACACGCCAAGTGTTCGTCAAAATGCCTAAAACAGTTTTCAATCCAATTTTTGACGCACACTTGGGTGATTTTCATTCCATGTCGCATTCCGACATTTCTCATCGCAATGTTGCAATTTTTCACCTCGGTTTTGCGCACTTGCACCTTCATTTCAACTTGTACACTACTAACCATTAATTATGCTTACAATTTTTTTTGTATTGCCTAATTCTTATTTTGTAGGTTGAAATGGCACCGAAGAAATACAGCTTTACTAGGTGTATGCCCGCCGGGGGCGTTGATGATTTTCGCTGCGATCAAGAGTGGGATTGGTACCGCACCCACTTTCATACATCCGAGCGTCCGTTTGGATATCATTTTGCGTGGGCCATTGAGGATATACCAAGAGAGGCGCGTCTTCTGTTGCGCCGTCAGGGGTGGGAGCCCTTTCTTGCTGCTAACGGTCGTATCAATGAAGAACTAGTCCGGATTTTTTATGCGACGTTAGTTGAGGTGAAGGGTAGTGGGACGATTACATACGAGGTGATGGTCCGTGGGGTGAGGATACCCTTCAGCATTTCAGATTTGGCAGATTATATGGGTGTTCCACACCCCGTGGATGCGATCGGTTTCTTGGATGGGACCATCTTCGACAGGGGGACATTGATAGAGGCTCTTGCACCGGGTGAGGCGTTGAAAAAGGGTACTTTCTGCTCGGCTGCAATGGAAGACTTATCGAGGTTATTGTACTACATCAATGTCCACTCTTTCATGGTGACGAACAACCGGTCAGAGGTTTGTCACAAGCATGCCGCATTGATCTACACGATGATTAATGGTTTGGGCAATATCAACTTGCCCAGTATATTTCTAGACATGATGTGCGCGACAGGTAAAGAGATTGCTTGGAGGTATTCCCTTCCCTTTCCTGCCCTCATTACGAGGATTTGTATATCGTATGGTTTCCCTGAGTTCGACAGTGATCGTAAGCACGACCCACTCGGGCTTCTCTCCAAGGATAATATTTCAAAAATGCTAAAGCACGAGTGGGGGCAACCGGGAGGTAAGAGACAGAGGGCGGAGGTGGCTGATGAGACGGACGATGAGGAGGCCGAGATCAGGGAGATGGAGACTGGTGAGGGTTCTCATGTGCCACACACCGATGATGATGCCCACTTTGTGGCATTCCAGGCCGTGCAGGACCAGCGCTGGGAGGAGACCCAGCTCAGGTGGGCTACGTGGGAGTCCCGCCTGGACCAGTTTTAGGCCGAGCAGCGGCAGCAGTGGGCACAACAGCAGGCTCAGCAAGAGCAGTTTCATGCCGAGTAGTGACAGGAGTGGGCCATGCATAGGCAGGTGAGGGCACAACACAGACAGGACTATCGGATGATGAGAGATCTTTATCTGCAACGCAGTGATTCCAACACACCACTGCCTCCTCATTTTCAGGACCCCTCTGATCCTAGTGGTTCTGGCCACTAGGCTGCTGTTGTACTGGGTTATTTTTGTATTCTGGGATCGGATAATATATTGTACTTTTTATTTTTTATTTTTATTTTTTTTCTTTTATTTCACTAGTTGTAATGTATTAAGTGATTTTGTATTGAACATATGAAATGAGAAATGAAAATGTAGTTTGTGGTTGTTTATTGGATTTTGATGTGTGTGACCTTCCATTTTATAAAATCAAAAAGTTGACCATCAATTTATCTAGTATTTGCACTTCAGCCCCTCTATATTATTGTGACTTGTGACATAGTTAACTTAATACATCGGTACATATTCTTCATATGCTTTGTACTAACTTGTTTTGCAGCTTCATTTGGACTTGTACTTATGGAGATCGCTCCACATGTGGGTAATATCGTTCTTTTCCTAGCTTTGTGTTGTGTTCTTTAATGGACGCATTGGGGACAATGCAACATTCAAGTTAGGGGGTGTAGGATATTCTATCCATTTTGCTGTTTAGTCCTTGGATTTGATTACAATTTAGTTACAAAGCATGTTTTTGTTAAAAATTTGAAAAATTTCAAAAATATTTTCTTTCTTTTTTCTCCTTTATTGGGCATTTTGCCATTGTTTCCGATGATAAATTTTAATAATTGCCCGATCAAATAGACAATTCAACGATGCATGTTCTCGATTTTATAAGTTATTAGACTTTAGTCCCTAAATCCTTAATATTATGAATAACTTCATGAATTAAACTTTAATCCGTGAGCACATGCACCATTCTTGTTATATTGATTTGGTTTAAAATTTTTATAACTCGGTATGCTTTTGTTGCATTGTATATACTTACATCGAGTGAGAATAGAGACTTATCTTCATTTGTGAGTGTATACACTATTCTTTCCTCTTTGAAAACGTTACAGTCATTGGTAATCTCTTTATTCTTTCATTGACCGTTCATTAACTGAGTTCATACTTGAAATGTGTTACTTGAGCATGATTTTCATATATTGTTTTGACTCGAGAATTGCGTAAACTTTGTGAAATGATCATAGGCCATCTTTGTATATCACCCATATGACCTTGACCTCACCCTTTATATGTTCCCTAGTCATCCCACTTGAGCCTAAATACTATCCTTTCTTTTCATTACCCAAAATACCATATCCAACTCCAAATTGGAGTTTTATACCATGCATATTACCTTACATACCCTTGTTTGGATTGTTGCTTGGGATTGAATCATATTGTTGTGTTGTGGTTGCAATTTGAGTATGAAAAGAGTAAGAAGTGAAAAGAAAAAGAGTGAAAAAGAGAAAGTTAAAACAAAAGAAAACAAAAGAAAAAGTGAGAGAAAGAAGAAAAGAAAAAGAAAGAGAAAGTTATTTATAGTGTTTGTATGTGATTCAATAATCCTTGTTACTCTCTCGATTGTTATATCTAATGCTCGTTTGGAAATCATTTGTCCAATTTTGAAATTGCCCACTTTTTCCCATTATTCCGAGTTTCATCCCCAAACACTTTGAATCCGTATATACATACCTTTCATTTCGTACCCTAACCTAGCCTACATTACAACCCTATTAAAGTCCTATGTGATCTGAAGCAGATGTAATTCAAATGTTTAAGTAGTGTTGATAATCTGTGAAAATGCATTTCGCCTCTTTTATATGTGCGGTGTCCTTTCACTGAGATTTCAATTTTTATTTCGTATATAGCGTTCTTCAATTGTGCCATGTGCGCGGCCTAGTTTCCCTTTACATTTACTCCTTATGCCCGCATGTCCCGTGTGTTACCTCCCTGTTTCAAGTGATTTCATTTGACGAGTGTAATGCCCGTGAGGATTGACTTTTATGCATGCTTTGATATTTACTATCCGAGTTATTTAAGTTTTTCGCCAAATCATACTTTGCATATGCTCACTCCCCTCTCACATGTTAGCGTTTCAATTCATTGAGGTGCATTCGATAATGTTGATAACTACGGACTTTTCACGCGAATTCGTTTGCTATGCTAATAACATGTTGAAATCTTGTTCGCACTGATGAGTTTGTCTTACTTGATTGGGCATATTTTGAGGAAACTTTATGATGTTTGTGGGTTTCATCCCTGAAAACCCTCACGAGACGACACTCGTCCACTAGGGTAACCTAGGGGTTTAACGGCTTATTGAATATGCTAAATGCAATCGAATCCCCCGCGAAAGTGGCCTTATCTTTTTATTGCTTTTATACCATACTTTTGTACTATCTCATGTTTTGGTTTACTTGCTCTTCTTGTTGCATCCTATTTCATTGCTAGGGACTAGCAATGTGTAAGTTAGGGGGTGTGATAATACGCAAATATCGCGTATTTCATCCGTCGAACCTACGCATTTTAGCCCCCTCGGGTGCCTTAATCTCTATATTTAAGCCCGTTAACCAGACAACCTCGGTTTATACTGTTAACATGTTATATGAGGTATAATTGGGCTTTTGTAGGTATTTAGGTACCAAGTATGGGATTCGGACGCATTCCGCGCAATTTTCGTACACAACCGCACGTTCAAGGGCAATCCGGTCATTTCATAGATTGGTCACCTGGCTTGACGTCTCCATGGAAGTTGTAGCTCTCCTCGTTAGCTCGTGTGGCAGCGAACAGTGCATGATTCCAAGTCCGTATGATAAAGTTACGGCGAATTGAGCGGAGATGGAAAGCATGCCAAAACAGGGGAAGCAGCAGGCTGCCCTGCTTGATCGATCGATCGAGCCTGGGGTTCGATCGATTGAGCCTTTGTATTTTTTTCACAATTTTAATAGTCGATCGATCGACCATAGGGGTTGATCGATCGATGCTCTATTTTTTTCCTGCAGATATTTTCTTCTCTTTTCTTTCTTCTTTTCTTTTATTCTAACTTAGTATATAAACTAATTTTGTTGTAATAAGAACATATTCAGTAGACAAAACATTTTTAGGTTATAATAGCTTAGGTTTTGAGGGTTTTGAAGAGTTTTTCTTCAATTGTTCTTGCATTGACACTCTTTTGGATTGATTGTTGCACTATTCATCATACCCTCCATTTATATAGTTTGTATTTCCTTCTTTCTTGCTTTGATAGTTTTATTTACATGCTTTCTTAATTAGATTCACATGCTTTCTTCACTTGCTTTGTAGTATAGATTTATTGCGTTTATTCCCGCTTTCCATTTATCGCATTTTTAACATGCTTTCTAGCTAATCTAAATTAGGTTGTGCTTGAATGGAACTCACTCGAGTTGAGGCATTGCTTTGCTTTGGTGATGGTGTTTACGGGTCTATTTCAAGTGAGTTGTCCTAGTTATTATGCCTTGGAGATTTGACGGGGCATATCATGTATGTCCCGTGCTTACGACCTTTTGCGCGTAATTTCTAGGATATTTTTTTGACGCCGAAATCTTATTAGGCTTTTATGATGATTTAGGGCGTAACAACCCTTGATTTAATTAACTGTCAAAACGAGACGCATTTGTAATAACTCGTCGACCCATGTAACCATTTTATACTACTTAACTCGGGTGAGGGATATTCGACGCAACCTATAGTTTTACTCGCTTTGTTAACCTAGTTTCATTTCCCTCTCCTAGATTAATCATTTCCCTTTTATGCATCTTTTCCTTTTTAGTTTCTAAACACCTTTTACACTCTTATTCCTGAATTAATAATCTGTTGCGATCTATCAAACATTCTCTGTGGATTCGATACCTGACTTACCGCTATACTCACCCGTTGAGTGTAGTCGTAATTTAGGTTTTTGTATAGAGTTGGTGAGCCGAATATAAAACGACCGGTGCATAGGTGACTCTCGCGCCGCGGTGAAACCCTGTCTATCACCCATATTGAAGGAATATTTCTTGGCCTTCTTTCTCTTGGCCTTCCCGGCAGAAACGTAAGTGGTCAACATGTCTACTTGACCTTCAGGAGCCTTTTCCACACACTCAGCTTTAGTAGCTGTCGAGTTAGCCGCAACCAAAACATTATCAGCCTTCGACCGAGCTTCTTATGCAGTTTTGAGACTTTCTTCCCAGACCTTTTTTTTAGTTTCTAGAGCCTATTGGTATTCTAGCAAAGACTGCCTCAGACCTTCAATGGCTTCTTCCACTTCTCCCGAGGAAAAACATACCTGACCGTCCTTCTCCAGCATTTGGTTGAAGTCAACCAAGAACTGCAAGGCATAGTCAATCTAATGCAAAACTAAAAAGATATGAATAGCATCCGATCAATGTAAAAAATGAAAACTTACCAAGGACTGGCTTTAAGAGGCCCTTGCTGTTAATTGAGATCGGGACATGGAAACAGCCACGGCTCTGTGGTCTGGGAGTGTGCCAGACTTCATTAATTTCCTAGCCAAACTAGGACTAAAGGCTACAAATGAGCCTATAATAGGTGGAACCTTGCTGACAAAACCCTGTTGATCGGCATCAACAACATTCTCAACCTTCTTATCGGTAGGACCCCTTCTTAATCTCTTCAAAGGAGATTCATCACCCTTGTTGGCTGGGGGATTGTTTCCAACATCATTCTTCTTCTGGGAAGCATTATTAGCTGGTTTCAAGGCACCAGCTACAGAGTCATCTTCCAAAAGTTTGGGGATTTTTCTTTTGCCCATACTGATAGCAAGTGGAAGATTGGAGTCAAGAGAGGTGGAAGTACCGTCGTCAAAAATAATTCCAGCAGATTCACTAGAAGAGGAAGTAAATACTCGGTCTTTCTCTAAGTTAATTACAATTGATGGAATGCCAATTGTTGGTCGGGATACAAAGGAAGTGATGAAGGTCTTATATTCTAACAATGTAGAAGTTGACCAGGGGTGATCTTCTCCTATTCTTTGGGTCAAGCCCAAAAAGAATTTGAGTTCTTCCAAATTAAATTCACCGGCTTGGGGGACTTTCTCTTACAATCCTTTGCAATAAAGCAATAAGAAGTGATAATTAATACTCATTAGAAAATAAGAGCTAAAATTGAAATAAGATCATATCTCATTCCCTAATTGAGGGAAGTTAGGACCATGATAGGTTACTCCACCATCAAGGGGAATGTTGATAATTCTTAACTACTAAACAATGACTCCAATAATATTTATTAGAGTCAGGAAAATTCAACACTAAAGCTATATTAACATCTCTGGTTTTCAAATAATATGTGTTTTCCCTTACAATGGACCATTTATAACATAACATAATCTTTGGGATACCAATATGGGTCTCATAGAGTTCGTTCAATATGTTTACACCATTGACAATTCTCTATGTGTTGGGAGCCACTCGTGCTGGGGCAACATCAAAATATTAGCAAAAACGAAAAAGCATACGGCTTGGTGGAAATGAAAAACCACACTCTGCTATGAACAAAGTGGGAATCTAGTGACCTTCATCCAAGGAATATACATCTAAAGGGTCATGTGGGACTTTTAATTCGACCCCAGATGGAATTTTATGCTTTGTCCTAAATTCCTCTAAAACTCATTGCCAATAATATAAACCATGGTTCAAAATACAAAAAAAGGAAAAACAAAGAGAAGAAATATTTCTTACAAAATATTATGGATTCAGCAATAACTGTCAAATGAAAGGAGGAGCGATGGAAAATGATCGCAGAAAAGCTCAAAGATTGCTGCTATAGTTAAAAAATTTGGGGGTAAGGAAGAACCTGGAAAAACTCTCGAATTTTATAATTTTCCAAAAATATAATGAACGAAATGATTAAATGCACCATCGATTGACATTCCAATAGCTTCGTGAATCAAAAGGGTTAAAATACCCATTTTCCCTTTGGCGGTTCGCTAAAATTCAAATTATTTGTAAAAATGCCATTTTCAAACAGCGCCTGTAAAATTGACTGCCGACTAAGCATCATGAAAATACTCCGAGTTACTTCTAGTGTCAAATGCTCCACACTTTCACGCAAGCATCAAGCATGGAAAATTGGGGGCTACTGTTCATGCTAAAAATTAGCCACCTACGTGAATAAATCAAAA
Source organism: Sambucus nigra (assembly GCA_949130495.1). NCBI lineage: Eukaryota > Viridiplantae > Streptophyta > Magnoliopsida > Dipsacales > Adoxaceae > Sambucus > Sambucus nigra. The sequence goes on from OX422214.1 coordinate 388,165,470, forward strand.
GTAAACAAGTGTCCTCCTATGTGGCCAAAATCCTACATTAGGACAAAGTAAATCTGTTGACTAATGCATGCAATGCTGACCAACACAAGGAATGCTGACAAACAAGACAGTGAAGCGTAATCATACTAAGAGCCATATTACACGTGGTTTACACAATGAATCGTCACATTCATTATGTAAGGATGTAATTGCTTAATTATATAAAAGCATTCCATCTCTTGACATTCCAAACCTTGACCTCCGGATCACTATAAATACATTGTATCCCCTTCATCAAGGAAAGGCAAAACGAATTCTAGGATAAGATGCATAGTTCTTTTATAGTCTCTGAAATCAATACAAGAATTGTGGACGTAGGCTTTCTGACATAGATGGACCACTTTAAAAACTCTCTTATTTTCTTGCTGTCATTTACAATTACACTTACTCATTTTATCTGTGACCATAAAAGTTAGATCAAGTCTAGTTTTTTACATAAATAGATTGTCGTTGTCTGTGGGAACGTGTTTTGAATTGTCGTTCTCACTCTTACATACTCTTGTTTAAATCACGATGACTGACCCTGAGTGTAGTCTCATAAATGAAGGTAATCCTCTTATTCCGTCTGCTCCACCTATGGTAACAGAGCTAACTGAAATCCTGACTAGTATTTCCAGAAGACAAGAAGCCATGCGGAAAACGGTGATGCAATTGGCTCAATCACTACAAGTGGCTCCCTCGTCCCGAAGAGAAATGCCACCTCCACCTCCACCTCCACCTCCAAGATACATCAGATATAGTTTTTACAGATCCTCACGAGACACCTCTTATCATCCAGGAGTAAGTTCATTGCTCAGGTCCATAAAACCCTTTGATATCCCTTCCTTTTCTCCTGAAAGTCCAAGTGTCTTGGAAAGGCTAAGTAAAGATTCTCTCTTTGATCGTTTGGAATCTTGGGAAAATAGAAATCCTCTTAGGGTGATATCTAGGAACACTCAACATCTAGCCAACCAACATGAGGCCTCAGTTAGAATAAGATCAAGCGTCCAACGATTTGTATGCGCGGAGAAGACCTCTCAGGAGAAAAGTTCAACACAAACATATGGTCGAAACAATCAAAATGCTTCGCATAAATTTGAGGTAGGCAATCCATCATGGAAGAGGATCAATTCATAAGTTGGAAGATCGATTGGGTGAAATGGATAAAAAAAAGAATACTCTACAACCGAGTTCTATTAAAGGATCACCTTTGTTCAAACAACTATGGATTTCCTTACTCCATTAAAATTTAAAACTCCTGTGGTCACTCCCAAATATGATGGTAAGACTGATCCAGTTCTCTATATCGAGCAATATCAAGTTATTGCTAATATTTATTCACTTCTGAATGAAATGAGGAGAAGAGCATTTTTAAGTACCATTACGGGTTTAACCTAAATATGGTATAATAATTTGCCCCAAGGACAAATTTCCATCTTCAATCAGCTTATCGAGCTATTCATTAGAAACTTCTTTTTTGGAGCAAAGATAGTGAAAAGAGTAGTTTATCTTCTAAGTTTAAGGCATAACATATTCTATGGTAAGATACCTAGTTTTCTATAGGCTCTAAAATCAATACAAAAACAGCGGACGTAGGCTTTCTGACATAGCCGAACGACTTTAAAAAATCTCTTATTTTCTTGCTTTCATTTATAATTGCACTAAAACATTTTATCTCTCATCATAAAAATTAAATCAAGTCTATTTTTTTACATCAACATATTGGTGTCGTCTGTGGAAATGTGTTTCTAATTGTTGTTCTCACTCTTACATACTCTTGTTCAAATCACGATGACTGATTCTGAGTCCAGTCTCAAAAATTAAAGTAATCCCCCTATTTCGTTTTCCCCGCCTATGGTAACAAACCTATCTAGAATCCTGGCTAGTATTTCCAAAGGGTAAGAAGATATGCAAGAAACGGTAAGGCAATTAGCTTAGTCACTATAAGTGGCCCCCTCGTGCAGAAGAGATTTGCATCCTCCACCTCCAAGTTCCATCAGATATAGTTGTTCCAGATCTTCATGAGACACCTTTTGTTATCCATGAGTAAGTTCATCGCTCAGGTCCACAGAACCCTATGACATCCCTTCTTTTTTCTCTTGAAAGGCCAAGTGTCTTGGAAAGGCTAAAAGATCTTCTCCCTATGATTGTTTCAGAACCCGAGCAAATATAAATCCTATTAGGATGTTATCGAGGAACACTCAACATCCAACTGACCGATCAATATAAGGCCTCAGTCAGATCAAGATCAAGCGTCTGACGATCTGTATGCATCTACAAGACCTCTCAGGAGGAGAGTTCAATGCAAACACATGGTCGGAACAACCGAGCTACTTCTCATAAATCTGAGGCGGGAAATCCATCATGGAAAGGATCAATTCAGAGGTTGGAAGATCAGTTGGGTGAAATGGAGAAAGCAAAGAATCCTCTACATCGGAGTTTTATTAAAGGATCCCCTTTTGTTCCGATAATTGTGGATTTTCCAACTCCATCAAAATTTAAAGCTCTTGTGGTCACTCCCAAATATGACGATAAGATTGATCCAGTTCTTTATATCGAGCAATATCAAGCTGCTGTTGATATTTTTTTAGTCCCTGATGAAATGAGGTGGATAGGATTTTCAAGTATCATTACGGGTTTAACCCAAATGTGGTATAATGACTTGCCCCGGAGAAAAATTGCCACCTTAAATCAGCTTGTCGAGCTATTCATTAGCAACTTTTGTTTTGGAGCTAAGCAAGTGAATAGAGTAGTTCATCTTCTAAGTGTATGGCAAAACGGATTCTAAGGTCAGATACCTAGTTTTCTGTAGTCTCTGAAATCAAATACAAGAATAGTGGATGTAGGCTTTTTGACATAAATGGATCACTTTAGAAACTCTCTTATTTTCTTCCTTTCATTTACAATTGCACTTACACATTTTATCTGTGATCATAAAAATTAGACCAAGTCTAGTTTTTTACATAACCAGATTGGCGTCGTTTGTAGAAACGTGTTTTTAATTGTTATTCTCATTCCTGCATATTCTTGTTCAAAGAACAATGACTGACCTGAGTCCAGTCTCAGAATCGAAGGTAATTCGCCTATTTCGTCTTCTTCATATGGCAACGACCTAACTATAATCCTGACTAGTATTTTCAGAGGACAAGAAACCAAGAAGGAAATATGAGGTTAATGGCTCAGTCACTACAACTGGCTCCCACGTGCAGAAGATAAATCTATCCTCCACCTCCACGATCAATCAGATATAGTTATGCCAAATCTTCACGAGACACCTTTTATCGTCCAGGAGTAAGTTCATTGCTCATGTCCATAGAACCATATGATATCCCTTCATTTTCTCTTAAAAGTCCGAGTATCTTGGAAAGGCTACACAGAACTTTGCCCTTTGATCGTTTTGAACCTCGAGCAAATAGAAATCCTCCAAGGGCATTATCCAGGAACACTCAATAACCAGCCGACCATCATGGGGCCTCAGTCAGATCAAGATCAAGCGTTCGACGATCTATATGCACCAAGCAGGTCTCTTAGGAGGAGAGTTCAATGCAAACACATGGTCAAAACAGTTGAGTTACTTCGTAAAAATCTGAGGCATGCAATCCATCATGAAAAGGAGGAATTCATACGTTGGAAGATAGATTGAGTGAAATGGCAAAAGAAAACAATCCTCTATAGGGGAGTTTTGTTAAAGGATCCCCTTTTGTTTCGACAATTGTGGATTTTCCTACTTCGTCAAAATTTAAAGCTCTTATGGTCACTCTCAAATATGATGATAAGACTGATCCAGTTTTCTATATCGAGCAATATCAAGTTGTTGTTGATATTTATTCAGTCCCTAATGAAATGAGGTGAAGAGAAATTTCAAGTACCATTACAGGTTCAACCCAAATATGGTATAATAACTTGCCCCGAGGAAAAATTTCCACCTTCAATAAGCTTGCCGAGTTATTCCTTAGAAACTTCTATTTTGGAGCTCTATTAATGAAAAGAGTAGTTCATCTTCTAAAAGTAAGGAAGAACGAATTATAGGGAAAGAAACCAAAGCTTAGCCTTTCAATGAAGATATTGGTTCATAGATAATGTCATACTCTCCCAATTCTACTGCCCAAAACATCAATCTCCCTAACTTCTCAGGTTTGTAGAGAGATTTCCAAAGAGGCATATCAGTATACACAACTATGGTGTGTGCTTGCAAATAAGGTTTCATGCGTCTTGATGCCTCAATAAGTGCTAGGGCTACAATTTTCCAAATACGGGTACCTAATTTCATATCCTCAAAATGCTTTGCTAGTATATTAGACAAGTTTTTGTATTCCATTATCTTGTCTGACCAATGCTGAGCTCACTGCTAACTCAGAAACGGCTAGATACAAGTACAATTTCTCTCACAATATCGATTGGGAAACCAATGGTGGCGACCCCAGATACTTATTTAACTTCTGAAATGCTTCCTCACATTTTGTATTCCACTAAAAAGTTTTCTCAACACTTTGAAAAATTATAAGCACGTGTCTATTGCTCGGAAACAAATGTGTTTAAGGATGCCACTCTTCCAGTGAGCCTCTGTACATCTTTCTTGTAGATCGATGACTATATTTCAATTATAGCTTTTATCTTTGTTGGATTAGCCTCAATTCCCCTTAGATTAACTATGAAGCCTAGGAACATTCGTTCTTGTACTCCAAATACACACTTGGCCGGATTCAGCTTCATTTGATGCTTCTCCAACTAATTGAAATTCTGACTCAGGTTGGCGATATGATTTAAAGCTTTTTTACACTTTGTCGACATATCATCCACATACACCTCCATATTTTTTCCTATATGTCCTTCGAAGTCCTTATTTATGAACGTTTGATACATTGCACCTGTATTTTTTTCCCTATCTTCAAGTTACATTTTTATGTGGTTATAACTAGAATATAAATCCATAAATCTTAAAAGCTCATGTTCTGGTGTAGTATCCACCAACTGATCAGTTATTGGAAAAGGGAAATGATATTTTGTACAAGCTTAATTTAAATCAGTGAAATCTACACACATCCTCCAATTATCATTCTTCTTCTTGACCATTACCACGTTGGCCAACCAGACTGGATACTTCACATCTTCAATAAACCAAGCTTTTTGAAGCTTCTCTACTTCCTCTTGGATCGCTTGATTCTTTTCAGGACTGAAAACTTAGTGTCTCTACTTGATCGACTTGGTATTCTTACTGACACTGAGCTCATGACAGAGGAAATTGGGATCAATTCCAGGCATATCCTCATGGATCCACGCAAATACATTTCTCTGTTGCCTTAGGAGAATTGTCGATTCCTGTTTAAGGGAGAGATCTAGTGTTAAGCCAATCTGCGTAGTCCTTTCTAGTTTGTTGTCATCCATAATGATGCTTTTAATTGCTTCCATAATTTTTCCCTTCACCAACTTTGTTTCATCTCGTGGATCTAAGGTTTTAACCTAAGATTCACCATTAGGATCAATAGTATCTACCTGGTAAGTTGTAGTGTTATTCTTCAATTCAATCAGATCCTCTTGCTCGGCTGATGAGTAATAACATTCTCTAGCCACCTTTTGGTCGTCGTTCACAACACCTACCCCAAAATGAGTTGGAAACTTCAAGCCTTGATGGATTTTTGACGGTATGCCTTCAAACTTCTTCAATTTTACTCTACCGAGTGCTGAAGAAATATATTTTCTCTATAAAACTTACTGGCCATGCGCTGATCAAGACTTCTAGCTTGATTGTTCCTAATTAGTAAAAAGTTTCACCAAAAAATCCTATTAATGGCCTGTGATAGGGTACCAACTGACTGAGCTTCAAGTCCAAACTTTGAAAGCAAGGATAAAACAAAATATTGGTTAAACTCCCATTGTCAATCAAAACTTTGGGGATGATAATATCCTGAATTCTGAATTTGGCAACTAATGGGTCATCACGGGGATAAAGTACCCCAAAAAGGTCATTTTTTTAAAAATCAATCACTAATTTGTCTTTATTAACCTTCCTTGGTCGATAATATATATTTAGATTAATCCTCTGGATATAGGAGCAGGCTTGAGCTTCATTCAAGTAATCTTACCTTTCAACAATGTGATCACCTCCTCCTTCATCACCATCTATAATCATATGACAATCAAATGAACCAAAACTAATCATAGCTACCTCACGTTCTGGTTATTTGGGCTTCTTCGGTTGGTCTGGATTATCTTCATAATCATCTTCATAATTTCTCTTCCAATCATCTCTAGACTTGCATGGAGTATTTTACCTTCTTCTAGGTTCTCGGCCATCGCGCCGATCAACAAATTTATTGAGTTTTCCTCGACAGATATTGGATTCTATCTCATTTTACAAAGCTATGCAATTATCCATTGTATGACCATGATCATTATGGAACTCACAATATTTGGATCTATCCTTCTTATTAGGAGGTGCTCTTAACTTCTCTGGCCGTCGCAAATCCTTTCTGTGCTTGATTTCTTTTAGGATATGGTGAATGGTAACACTCAATGGAGTGTACGTTCCAAACTTTTTGAGCTTGTTTTATTTTTTTGACTTCTACTTCTTTTACTCCTTTTCCTCCTTCTTCTTAGGCTTCGTGGATGGACTCTATTTTATGGCCATAGCTTCCTCGGCATTCATTATTTTTGTTGCCTTCGCCATGAGTTTAGCCATAGATTTGGGAGGATTTTTAGCCAGAGTATAATATAGTTTCTATATAATCAAGACACTCATAAGAGCATTGATGGTTGTTTTCTCCTCATAGTCAATCATCTCCAACTTTTCATTATTAAAATGCATAATTTATGCCCTGTTACTTTCCCCCACTTATTGCCTTATACTTAGAAGATGAACTTCTCTTTTCATTGGCTTAGCTCCAAAACAAAAATTTCTAATGAATAGCTCAACAAGCTAATAGAAGGTGACAATTTATCCTCGGAGAAAGTTATTATACTATAAATGGGCTGAACCCGTAATGGTACTTGAAAATGTTCGACACCTCATTTCATCAGGAATTGAATAAATATCAGTAGCATCTTGATATTTTGCTCAATATAATGAACTGGATCAGTCTTACCGTCATATTTGGTAGTGACCACAAGAGCTTTAAATTTTGTTAGAATAGGAAAATACACAATTCTCTGAATAAAGGGGATTTTTTTAACAAAACTTCGTTACAGAGGATTCTTTGCTTTATTTATTTCACCCAACCTATCTTCCAACTTATGAATTGATCATTTCCATGATGGATTGCCTACCTCATATTTATGTAAAGTAGCCCGGCTTTTCAATCCATATGTTTGTGTTGAACTCTCCTCCTGAGAGGTCTGATCGGCACATACAGATCGTCAGACGCTTGATCTTGATTTGAGCGAGGCCTCATAATGGTCGGTTGTATGTTGAGTATTCCTGGGCAATGCCTAACAAGGATTTCTATTTGCCCAAAGTCCCAAATGTTCAAAGGTCTAAGCTCTGCTGTGCCTTTCCTAGACACTTAGACTTTCAGGAGAAAAAAAATGGATATCAAAAGGTTCTGTGGACCTACGTGATGAACTTACTCCTGGATGATAAGAGGTGTCTCGTGAAGATTTGGAATAACTATGTCTGATGGATCTCGGAGGTGGAGGCGATATTTCTCTTCTGGATGAGGTAGCCACTTGTAGTGACTAAGCCAATTGCCTCACCATTTCCTGCATGGCCTCTTGTCCTCTGGCAATACTAGTCAGGATTCTAGTTAGGTCTGTTTCTATAGGCAAAGCATACGGAAAATGCTCATTTCTTTCATTTCTGATACTGAACTCTAGGTCAGTCATTGTTCTTTGAGCAAGAGTATGTAAGAGTGAGAACGGTAATTAGAAACACGTTCCCACAAACAGCGCCAATCTATTAATGTAAAAAAATATACTTTATCTAATTTTTATTATCACAGATAAAATATGTAAGTGCAATTTTAAATGAAAGCAATAAAATAAGAGAGTTTTTAAAGTGGTTTGGCTATGTCAGAAAGCCTACATCCACTATTCGTGTATTGATTTTAAAGACTACAAAAACTAGGTATCTTGCCTTATAATCCATTATTCCTTGCCCTTGATGAAAGGGATGCAATGTATTTATCGTGACCCGGAGGTCAAGGGTTGGAATGTCAAGGGATGTAATGATTTTATATAATTAAGCATTTACATCCTTACATAATGAATGTGACAATTGGTTGTATAAACCACGCGTAGTATGACTCTTGGTATGATGAGGCTTCGTTGTCTTATTGGCCGCATTCCTTGTGTTGGTCGGCATTCCATGCATTGGTCTCTAGATTTACTTTATACGGATGTAAAATTTTGACCACATAGGAGGAAACGTGTTTACTTCTGATTGGTCCACATTGGTGGATAATTTTTGGCATCAACATTCGACTTTCAAGGTTTGCCAAAATACCCTTGCATAGTTATCCTTTGCACCAATGATTGACTAGCTGAATGAGCTGCACAAGAACCTTCAAGTAACTCTATGATCAAATCTAGTACCTCGGTGGTGTGTACAAACCAAAGTAGTGAAACAGTATATCCCCTTTTGTATAAGACTCCTTACTCTAGAACATAACTAGCTGCCTTGTACCTTAACTTCCTGGCATGTTTTAGGTCAGCGAGCAATACACATTTGTGAATGTAGCTTTTGATAGGATTCATCCATAAGGGTCCTAAGTCCACCATAATGAAGTTGACATCTTCTATATCCATACTTTTATGTTCAAGAATTTTTACCGGGATGGTTCTCCTGAGCTTTGTCTGGTTGACTGACGCTAACCGAGTAAGTGCATCTACTCGGGAATTTTTTATCCTTGGTATCTTGATCATTTTGACTGCTGGAAACTTGGAGATGACTTCAAAAGTTTTAGACAAATAATTGATCATGAGATCTCCCTTGACCCCATATATTTGAAACCCTTGGTTAACAATTAGCTAAGAATCACTATGTGCCATAAACTTCTCGGCTCCTAATGATAAGGATAACTCCAAGCCTGTCATTAGTGCTTCGTGCTCTGCTTCATTATTGGAGGCCTATAATTGAAAATAAAGTGAATATTCAATATCTATGTCATCCGAATTATTGATGATAAGGCCTGCTTCACTACTAGTGGCACACGAGGACCCGTTTAATACAACTTCCAAACTAGGTCGTCATCATTAAAGTTCCCCTCACATAATACTTCTTGCTTGAATAGTTTCTTTCTCTGCTCATTATACCTTTGATCCATCTCTTGTGTATCCAATGTTTCTGGTTGGTCGACGCGGAGCTCTCTTCCAAGGAAGTATGCTTAGTAGGCAAACTTGGGTTGTTAACCATTTCTAGATATTTAAATTCAGCGATGAAATATGATATAGCCTATCCCTTAAATGCGGTTCTTGACTCATAAATTATTTAGTATTCTCATAACTCTATTGTCTATGCCATTAATCTTCCTGATTTCTATGGTTTGTGAATTTCTTGGTGTAGAGGTAAATTTGTGTAGACCACGATGGTATGTGCTTGAAGTATGGCTTCGTCCTCCTTGAAGCTTCAATAAGAGAAAGGGCTAGCGTTTCTAAGCATGGGTACCTGATTTCTGCTCCTCTAAATGCTTCTCTAGTGTAATACACTAACTTTGGAACTTCATTGTCCAATCTGACTAATGCTAAGATAAGAACATATTTTGAGACAGCCAAATATCAATACAAATTCTCCACCAAAATTGGTAGGGATATCAGAGGTGGAAATCTCAAATATATCATTAAATCTCAAAATCTATTTTCTAATTCCCATTCCATTTGAAGGTTTTCCTGAGCACTTTGAAGAATGGAAACCATTTTTTAGTAGCTTGGTACACGAATCGGTTAAGGGCAACCACTATTGTAGTTCATTTCCGTACATCATTCTTGCATATTGGAGATTGAATATAAAAAAAATACCTTTATTTTATCTAGATTGGCTTCAATTCCTATCTGATTCATAATGAAGTCCAAAAACATCCCTTCCTACATGTTGAACATGAATTTAGTTGGATTAAGCTTCATTTGATGTTTTTCACATTGGTCAAATGTCTGGCTGAGGTCTTGGATATGATCAACTACCTTTTTACTTTTAGTGAGCATGTCGTCCACATAGACCTCCATATGCTTCCCAATCTGCTCTTTAAAACCTTATTTATTATCCTTTGGTATGTTTCTCCAACAATTTTAAGTTCGAAAGGCATTACATTATATCAGTAAGTACCTCGACTAGTGATAAATAATGAACTTTATTTATCCTTGGGCTCCATTTTGATATTATTTTGCCTAGAATAGGCATCCATGAAGCTTAGTAGCTCATGAGCTGCTATGGCATCTACAACTGATCAATCCTTGGCAATGGAAAGTGATCTTTTAGGCATGTTTTGTTTAAGTTAGTGAAATTCACACACATTCATCCTTATTCATTCTTCTTCTTGACCATCACTACATTAGCCAACTAGTCAGGGTATTTGACATCTTCAATGAATTGAGCTTTCTATAATTTGTCTACCTCTTCTTAGATAACCACATTATTCTTGGGGCTTAATACCATGCGCTTCTGCTTGATTGGCTTGGCATCCTTGATGATGTTAAATTCATGGCATATGAAATTTGGGTGGATTACGGGCATATCTTTATGGATCCAGGAAGATATGATTTTTCATTCTCTACATAATATAATTAATTCATGTTTGAGGGATGTTGCTAGGGTTGAGCCAATCTGGGTTTTCCTATCTTGCTTCTCACCGTTTAGTATAATGGTTTATGTCGCTTCGACGACCCACCCTGTAACTAAATCAGCTTCCTCCCGAGGGTCCAGAGTGTTAATATTGTAAGTGGGGGTGTTCTTCTTCACTTCTTCCTAGTCGGATGAAGTATAGTAGCACTTTATGGCCTCCACTTGGTTACCTTTCACTATGCACATGGCATAGTGAGTGGGGAACTTTAGACACTGATGAATTGCAGATGACACTGCATATAATGTTTTCAATTCGACTCTGTCGAGGATCATATTATAGGCTAAGGTAGCATTCTTATCTAGAACGAAGAAGAGGATCTTCTTAGTTTTGCTTGCTGGAGAAGTGCCGATCAAAACTTCTAACTTGACAGTTACCAAAGGATAAACCTTTTCTATGGAGAAACCTATTAAAGTCCTATGATAGGGTTTTAGTTTTCTATATTATACCATAGGAAGCAAAATCAACTATAAAATATAACATCTGCTGAACTACCATTATCCCCGATAACTCTTGCAATCCTTGCCTTATGCACTCAGAAGGTGACGACTAGAGGGTCGTCGTGAGGGTAAATCACTCCTGATAAGTCATTCGGTAAATCACTCCTGATAAGTCATTCTTAGAGAAGTCAATGACCGACTTATCTTTATTCACCTTTTTAATATGATCATCTATCTCGTCTGATAGGTATACTTTCCTAATGTAAGAACAAGCTTAGCCTCATTTAAATAGGCCTTTCTCTTGGCGATTTCATCTCCACCTCCAACATCTCCTCCTACAATGAAATGACAACTAAAAGATATCACTCCAACCTCAATCTCGAGCTCTCTGGGTTTCTTTAGCAAGTCAGTGTCATCCTCATAATCTTCATCTCGACCTCTTCTCTTGTCGTATTTATTTTTGCAAGGGGACTCTGATCATCTTCTCGTGTCCCGACATTCCGTTGAGTAAAAAAACTAGTCAGTTTTCCTTGACGAATGAGAGATTCAAATTTATTTTTTAGGGAAATGCAACTATCAGTGGTATGGTCACGATCTTTATGAAAAATCGCAGTGTTTGGACTTATCCCTCCGATTAGGTGGTATATTAGCTTCTTAGACTATTTTGTGTCTTTACTACTGCTAATCTCCTCCAAGATGTGATGTACACATGTGGTAAAATAAGTATACTCCTCATACTTCTTAGGTTTCTCGATCTTCTTCTCTTTCTTCTCTTTCTTCTCTGAGCTCTTCTGGCTATCATATTTTATCCCGGGGGCTTTCTTGGCATCCACAGCTTCCTCGACGTTCATGATTTTTCCAGCCTTTGCCATCAGTTTAGTCATGGTTTTTAGAGGTTCTTTGGAATTAATCCATTCATCAAGGCGGTAATGGCAGTTTTCTCTTCATAATATACCACCTTAAATTTCTCATTATTGAAGCGAATATATTCCCGAGTAGTTTCTCTTGATCGCTAGTTTATAGTCAATATATGGGCTACCCTCTTTATTGGCTTTGCTCCAAAGATTAAATTATTGATTAATAGTTTGGAGAGATGAAGAAAATTGGCAATTTAGCCTCGGGGTAGATTATTATACCACATCTGGGCTAGACCAGTGATTATACTTGATAAAGCTCGGTACCGCATCTCGTCGGGAACATAATAAATATCAGTAGCAACCTGGTACTATTCAACTTAAAGGACAAGATCAGTTTAGCTATCATACTTAAGTGTGATCACTGGTGGTTTAAATTTGGAGGGTGTAAGGTAATATACAGTAGCAAGAATGAAGGGAGATTCCTTCACAAAACTCCTTTGCATAAGATTCTTCGTCTTATCCATCTCCCCCAGACGATCCTCCAATCTCTATATTGATCCCTTTCTATAATGGTCTTTTGATTTGGACTTGACTAAGATGGGTTTAGTGGTCTTACCATGCGTTTATGCTGAGCTCTCTTTTTGAGAACTCTGCTCGGCACGCACAAATCCTTAAATTCTAGCTCTGGACCTAACTGACCCTTATCGATGCTCGTGGGACCTAGATGGTTATCTATAATGATCTCTGGTTATTCGGGGACCTAAATGATCAAAAGTAGACTCTTTTCTCAACCTATCCAATATGCTTGGTCGCTCATAAGTAAAATATAGACCATTATAGTAATAAGTATATTAGATGAATGAGGTTGCTCCTATGTGATAAAATACGTCACGTAAGGACCTGAAGTAGCTACTTATTTCATTTTTGGGAGGAGGAGGCAGCATCTCCCTTTGGTATGGTGCGGAAGGATACTCGGCTTGCAATCTTTGAGCTAATTGTTTATCTATCTCTTGCATTGCTTCTTTCCCTTTGGCAAGATTGATTAAGATTCCTTGAAGATCTTCTATGCTAGAAGGAGTAGATGGATTAATAGTGTTACCTGCAACTGTGAAGCTGTTTTCAGGAATGTCCGTCATCCTTTAGAAAGCTTCTAAGGTGAACAAGTGAATAAAATTTGTAGAGAACGATGACAAGTAGTCGTTCCCACAGGTGTTGCTAATATGTTGATGTCTAAAATTGGTATAAATACTATCTTAGCTATAAATTATAAATTTCGTAATCACATATAATTATGTAAGTAAAAAGGAATAAAATAAACAAGACAACAAAGATTTTTAATTTGGTTTGTCTAAGGAAAAGCCTATGTCCACGATTATTGTATTATGGTTGAGGGTAGTTACGTAAACTTCGTGAAACCTTACTTATGTGTAGTGGTCTTGTCCCTTAAGCAAAAGGGAAACAATATATTTAGAGTTATTTGGAAACCAAGGGATGGAATGCCATTCTATATTCAAGCATTCACACCCATATACAATAAATGAGACTATTGATCTTTTAGGGCACGTGTGGAATGATTGTTGATAATTTTCGTGTGAGTGACCTTTCCTCTTCTTGATTATCCATCTTCTTAAGATGGTCAGTTGGTATGATAACCAAGTATTTATAGAGCCGACCAAGTATAAATAAAACCCTAAGATGTATACTTATGAGTACATGTGTCCATATCTCATTCGTCCACATAACATGAATAATTTAACCTATAACACTGCTGAACATAGCCAAAGGTCAAGAGGTAATACAAGAGATAGTGAGACAACTTACTCAAACACTTCAAACAAGGACAGTTGTTTTCCCATCTACTAGGGGAGATATGTTTCCCACATCACCCAGGCAAGAAGTAAGAAGATTAAGATATTATAGAACCTCCTATGGAAAGTCTTATTACCCCATCACGACCTCTTCCTTCATATTCACTGATTACTATGGTGGGCTTTCCCTCTCTCGAGAATAGTCGAACGCCCTAGACAGACTAAATAAGGTCTCAACCATTGAATGCTTATGCCCTCTATGAACTAACGGCCACAATCATAGGGAACCCTCTCAATCACGAGATCCTTGAGAAAGTTTTTTCAGGTCAAGGATAAGCATGCTGGGATCCGCGCATGCCGAGCAAACCTCTCTAAAAGAGAGCTCCCTAGAAGAGAATCCATGGAAGCCGCTAGAACTTCCTCCCATAAAACTAATATAGAAGAGCATCCCTAGAAGGATTCTCTTAAGCATTTGAAATATCCTTTAGAAGAAATGGACAAATGAAAAAATCGCTTGCGCAGGAATTCTATGAAGGGATGAGCCTTTATCCAAGCAATTGTGAATTTCCTAGAACCTACTAAATTCAAGCCACCTATGGTCACTCCCTAATATGATGGTAAAGATGATCTTGTCCTTTATGTGTAACAATACCAGTCTACCACCGACATCTACTCAGTCCCAGATAAAATGCATTATCAAACATTCCCAAGCACTATTACTACGTCGATGTAAATTTGGTACAATAATTTACCTCGTGGGTAAATCTATAACTTCCAATAGATTGCCTAACTATTTATTAGTAATTTTTTCTTTAGATCCAAACCAATCAAGAGATTATCTTACCTACTGAGTGTTTGCCAACAATTGGGGGAAACCACTTGCAAATATATCACTCATTTTAGTATTAAAAAATTGAAGGTGATGGACTATGAAGAAAAGACAACAATCAGTACCCTGATGAGAGTTTTGCTCCCTAAGAAGTTATATTATTCTCTGCTTAAGGATCCCCCCAACACCATAACTGAGTTGATTGCTAAGGCTGGTAAAATTATGAATGTCGAGGAGGCTATGGCCGCTAAGCAAGCCACTATCTTCAAGGCTAACGATAATAAGATATATGAGAAGAAAGATCAGAAAGACAAGAAGGTCGAAAACCCAAGAGGTATAATGAATATAACCCCCTCATTGTTAGTGTACACCACATTCTAGAGGAGATTCAAGGAAGCAGGGATCTGAAATGGCTTGGAAAACTGAAGTCTCCTCCTAATCGGAGAGATAAATCAAAATATTGTGAATTTCACAAGGACTTTGGGCTAACTACTAAAAGTTGAATAGCTCTAAAGAACGAAATAAAATGTATTACCTAAAGCGAAAATATCTCTAAATTTCTTGACATGGAAGGCATGACGAAATGAAGAGAAATCAGAAGACAATTGGAATTCCTATATATGGGAAGACAAGATAAGAAAAGAATGAGTTCGAAGACGATCCAAATTTGATGAAGAAATCCAGAGAACTCAAGCTCGAGCTGAAAATGAATTCTTTTGGTTATCATTTCATTAGAAGTGGTGATGCAGGCAGGGGTGATGAAATAGACGAAGGAAAGGCATGCCTGAAAGAGGCCAAAGAATGTTCATACATTTCAAAAATTAATTTATTCGACCAAGTTGATAGTCGCCCATGAAAATGAACAAAGACAAGATGTTGATCGGATTCTCCAAGAACGACCTCTATGGGGTACTTTATCCCCATGACGATCCTTTGGTCATCACGATAAGAGTACATAAAGAAAGAGTGGATAGAATCTTAGTGGATAATGGTAGATCAACCGACGTCATGTTTTACGACTGCTTCAAGGATTAATGCTATGTGATAATAAACTGGATCCATATCACAGACCACTTATAAGATTAGCAGGAGAAATGGTGTATCCTTTGGGGACTGTCAAATAGTTTTAATTGGTTCTTGGCTAATCAATCGAATTAATATGATTTACTTCTTTATCTGAGATAAGAATGTCTGATCAACCTATAATATGATCTGTAACATAGTTGAATTAAAAAAGTTCGAATCTGTGCCATCTACTTTCCACCAATGCCTGAAATTACCCATACACTACAGTGTCGGCGCTATTACTAGTACTCAATTTGAAGACAGAGAAAGCTATTACACCTCATCTGACCTGGAGGAAGTTAAAATTCTTACCACCACTTACCAGATTGAACCCCCGTGAAGAAGATAATTTGGTTAACGGATAAGTTTTGGAACAAACAGAGACCATCATCCTTGACGATGATCGCCCAAAAAGGATTACACAGATCGGCTTGTCCCTGGATCTTGTCCTCAAATAGGAATTAACAAAAATCCTCAAACATCAAAAGAGTGTGTTCACTTGGAGTCATGAAGATATGCCAGGGATTGACACATGATTCATATGTCATGAAAGAAACATTATTAAAGATGTTAAGCCAATCAAATAAAAATGTCGTGTATTTAGCCCCAAGAAGAACATGATCATCCAAGAGGAAGTGGATAAGTTGTAGAAATCAAGTTTCAGTAAATATGTTAAATATCCTGATTTGTTAGCTAACATAGAAGTGGTAAGGATAAAGAGAAAAAAATGGTGCATGTTTGTTCATTTCACGAATCTCAATAAGTCCAGTCCAAAAGATCATTTCCCCTTACCTAAGATTGATCAACTGGTTGGTGCTACTGCTGGGTATGAATTATTTGGTTTCATGGATGCCTATCCATGGTATAATCAGATTAAAATGAAATCAAAAGATAAGGAGAAAACCTCATTCATAACCAGTCAAGATACCTACCACTACAACATTATGACCTTTAGGCTAAAAAAATTCTTGAGCAACATACTAAAGGTTGGTGAATGAGGTTTTCAAGGAGAAAATCAGTAAAAATATGGAAGTGTATGTGGAAGACACTCTCACCATGAGAAAGAAAGTAACCGACCATATCAAGGACTTGGGACAAACGTTCGATCAATTGGAGAAGCATCAGATGAAGCTCAATCCCACCAAATGTGTGTTCGGTGTACAAGAAGGGATGTTCTTGGGGTTTATAGTAAATCAAATAATCATTGAGGACAATCCAAATAAGATAAAATAATTGATAGACATTTAGTCTCCCACCAACACGAAGGATGTGAAAAAGTTGACTGGAAAAGTATCAACCCTTAACATGTTTGTCTCCCAAGCTATTGACATATGCTTACCTTTCTTCAAAGTATTAAGGAAGACATTTGAGGGTAATGAGGAGTATGAGAATTACCTTTTAGAGCTAAAGAAATATTTGATTCTACACCATTTCTTTCCCGACCACTCATGGTAGAAACATTATATTTGTATCTGGCTGTATCGGAGTCGGCGGTGAGCTCGATGCTTATTTGACTAGAAAACGGAGTGTAAAAGCCATTCTATCATACCAACAAGGCCTTTCGACATATAAAAATTCTATACCCACATCTAGAAAATCTTCCCTTAGGCCTAATTGAATCTTCAAGAAGGATGAAATAGTATTTCTAGGCTTATACTATTGTGGTCTACATAGACTTGTCACTATGACAAGCCCTTCACAAGCTAGAAAAATTAGGCATATTAATGGCATGGGTCATAGAACTTAGAGAGTACGATATACATTATAAACCGAGGACAACATTAAGAGGCCATGTTGTAGTTGATTTCATAGTTGAGTTTACTTATGAAGAAAAACCTATCGAGCAAACTTCGATAAAAGAGAGCTTAATAGTGAAGTCAATAGAGCAGACCTTTTTGGGAGACAAATCTATGATTGACAGACAAGAGACAATAACTGTGTGAGAAATCTACGTACGACACTTAGAGAAGTAAAAAGATATACCACTATGGGTCCTTGGTTAAAAGATACTTTGAGGGGGAACTTCCTGTATGGAAAATGTATGTAAATGGATCATTGTGTACCACAAGTAGTAGCACGGGGAAAATAATCAATACTCCGGATGATATAAATATGGAATATGCACTCAGGTTTCATTTTAAGGCCTCTAACAATAAGAAATAATATGAGGCATTGATCGCAAGCTTTAAATTAGCTTTGTCATTAGGTGTCAAGCAGATATGGGCTCACAGTGATTCCAAATTAATTATCAATCAAGTGTTGGGAATATACAAGTTCAAAGGAGAATTTATGACAAGGTATTTGGCCAAGTCTTAAGACTAAATTTCCATTCTTCCAGTGGTCAAAATGGTTAGAATACTTAGAATCGAAATAGCCCGAGCAGATACACTTGCTCAGCTCGCTTTTGCAACCAGGTCATAATTAAGGAGAAACATTCCAATAGTTATCCTAGAAAATAGGAGCATTAAGGTGGAGAGCATTAACTTTATCGCATTAGATTTGGGTCCCTCATGGATGGATCCCATCAAGGAATATATTGAAAAAGTTAGCCAACCAAACGATCCAAAAGAGGCTAAAAAGCTGAGATACAAAACATCTAACTACATTTTAGAAGGAAGAGTCCTATATAAGAGGGGATTCATTGCCTCATTGATCAGATGCGTTCACTCCACTGAAGTGAAATGTCTGATTAAGGAAGTGCAAGAAGAATCTTTCAAAGCTCATTCGGTAGGAAGGTCATTAGTCCAACGAGTGACCACCCAGGGATATTACTGGCCAACTATGAATGCAAGTTATGCTTCACAAGTGAGAAGATGTTATAAATGTCAGAAAATTTTAGCAATCCACGTGACCCCTGGAGATGAACTTACACCGATCACATCCCCAAGGCATTTTGATATATGGGGGATTGATTTGGTCATCCCACTACCGAAGACAAGAGGAAAGTTAAGAAACTTAGTCGATACTATACATTATTTCACCAAATGGGTTAAAGTTGAGACCCTTGTAGACATGACCTATAAAAGTATCCTCTAATTCGTATAGAAGAATATCATATGCTAGTATATCATGCCACATGCCTTTATTACTGATCACGGGACTCAGTTTGACAACTAATCGTTCGAAGATTATTGCATCCAGTCCAAGATCTAAAAGGTTCACTCTTCTCCTGGAAACCCTCAGTGCAATGGCAAAACATAGGTAATAAATAAAACCTTGCTTTATGGCCTAAAGAAAAGACTAGCTGATGCCAAAGGGAACAGGATGAACGAGCTACAAAATGTACTCTGAGCTTATAGAACTATATCGAGGACAGCTATCGGTGAAACCCCTTACATGTTAACATTCAAAATAGAAGTTGTAATCCCTATAGAAATTGGTCTACCCAGTCATAAAGTACTCAATTTTAACTCCCGTAAGTGCAACTTCATGAGAAGGATGGACTTAAACTTGGTTGAATAATCTAAAGAAAATGCAGCACTATGCGTGGAAGCCTACCAGTAACACACTACCCGGATCTATAATAGAAGAGTTAAGTTAAGTAGTATGAAGAATGGAGACTATATCTTAAAGAAAGTACTTCAGAAGGGAAACAAGTTGGATATAAATCAGCATGGTCCCTACCGTATTTCTACAATTTTCCAACCATGTACTTATCTCTTAGAAACGTTAAAAGGAGAATAATTCAAGAACCCACAAAATATCGAGCATTTGAGGAAGTACTTGTAGTAACCCGTATTTTCTTGAATAAATAAACTATTTCTTTTAGTAAAATTCGTGGAAATTAAATTTAACCAGTGAATTTAATTTATTAATTGCGAACAAGTAAATTCTTATTATGTCATAATCATGTGTGATTGATTTTTATGTGAACAATTACAATACAATATAATGACATGTGTAGCAAATAATTAATATATAATGCGTGACTCGATTGTAAATATAATTGTGGGATAAAAATAATTGGGATGCATTCTGAGAAGCTTTATGGGCTTGTTTAGGTGTTTTACACCTTTAGAATTGGTCCTGGGGTATAGGTATATAAGTTGAGAAAGGGGTAGTTTAATTATGGGCTCGGGCGCCCATTGGGGGGGGGGGGTCCAAAATTAGAAAAATAGGCTCAACTCGGGATTAGAGACTAATATAAGATTGGAGGAAAGATTAATACTCTCCACACTTAATCAATTACATAACCCAAGCAGTCCCACCTCTAGAAACAAAAGAATAGAGGCCAAAAAGGAAAACGAACAAGAGGTTCAAGGGGAAATTCACCAATCACATATCCAGTTAAGATTTTTCTTGCTTAATTTAATGTTCAATGTGATTCTTGATTCATCGTAGTAAACCCCATGTGATTTCTTGGTTTTAATATGAAATTGTTGATTAAATGGTTGGATTTAATCTTATGCATGTAGAGGAGATTAATTAGAATTTAGGTTGTTTAAGCCAGAAATCTAGGATGATTATAATCTTAAATTTGATGATAAAGCCTTAGGATTGTTGGATGAATTGGAAAGGTGGACTTATATGCAGAGGTTTTTAATCCATGTTTAAGATCTGAAAATTTAGTGAGTTTAACCCATGTGACATGTGAAAACCTAATTTGAATATAAAAGAATTTATGGTAGAAATCTGGGCTAAGGGTCTTGATCCATTTATGTAAATTTGGGATTTGGGGAAAGAATTTAATGTTAATATATGAAATTTATTGCTCTAAGATGAGTAATTAATTCGTAGGGAACTGTTCATAGGTTTGTCAAAAGGAATTAACAATTAGAATAAATCTTGGGAGGAAATTAGGAAATCCTGTATTGAAGAAATGTAGCAGATCTGGGCTTCGGTCAAGACCGAAATCTTTGTCCATGAAGTTGAATCTATTTGGCTAGGCGAATCGATTTGGCCGAGAAAACAAATAGACTCGAACCCTGGGGAAGGACAAATTGTGACCTGGGATGGATTCGGGGTATTTTTAGAAAACCGTACAAGTTGGTGGGATGATGTTTGGGTCAACGGTAGTTTATTAAAAATGCTACTGTTGCACGAATATAAATCATTAATTGGGAAAACACATTTAACAAGATGGTTAACTATTTTATAAATAGGAAGGAATTAATAATTAACTGGTTGGAAGATTATTAATGTGTAAATACTGATGAGTAATTAGGTGAATATTTTAGGTTATTATAGATTAATTGCCTACCCATATTATATGGAAATAATATGTATTGTAATTTATTTGTGTGGATATATCAATGTTCGTGGACAACCATATCGGTTTGGGGTTACATGCATTCGGGACCGTAACACAGGTTGTCACAGGTGGACTAGACGTTGTGTAGGTCATTATTACAGGTATTACGTAGCAACGCTATCTACGAGTGGTAGGTGTAGATGCTAGAATCCTTTATCACCACTGGGTATGGGCCACGAACTGGTGTACTGCGTAGGGAGCCCTACTCTTATGTGTTTTGTGATGTCTGATTGGACAGAGGATTCCTTCGGACTTACCGATAGAGCATGAACAATATATATATATATACACCCAATTTTAATGAGACTAATTAATTTGTCTAAGAACGTAGGCATTAAATTACTGACCCATACTATGTAGTGTGCGTAATAGATGTTTTTGTCACCATCACAAGATATATGACACTCGGTGTAGATGCTTACATTTTAACACGTTTTCTATAACTAATGCATTTGATATTCAATTGCTACAGATATATCACACTTGGATAAGGGGTGAGATGTTAATCGTATGTGAGCCGAGATGGGGGATATACACTTTTAATCGACTGTATTTATTGAACTTTAAATTGAATAAGTTAATTCTTGCAACTTTAGGGCGCTGACCCATATTATAAATGCTTTCTTCGCTCAAGTCCTTCTAGACAAGGATAGCAGGACTGTTGATGGATCAACCTTGCAGTCTGCTTTCACTCATCAGATTCTCAAGATTTATTTATTCTATTTGAGGTGCCACTCCGCTTCAATTTATTTATTTTACTTGGGATTTTTGTATGGGCATAATTTCGATATTTATTTACTTCATGTTGGTTTGAGATATTTACCATTATATTGGATTTATTATATACTTAGTGCTTGATTGGATTTTATTATCACTTCGGGATATTATTTTAAACTCAATTGTGGTTTATTATGCTTTATATGATTTAATGCTGATAATGGTATTAATTGACAAACAAGTACCATCTTCGGCATATCGTGTCTGGATAACCTTTATGTGAGAAAAGGGGTTCTTACAGTTGGTATCAAGGCATCCAGGTTCTAGTGTCCTTAGGATCTATTTTGTGTTCATTACGTTATGTGTTGCATTCTATGATATGTAGAGCCTATGCTTAGGCTTTATTATATTCTTGCAATTTGTACTAAATCGAACCTTGTTTGCTTTCATATGGGAAACGGATGGAGGGGTAGACCTAGGTGTATAGTCGCACTCTCTATATAGGATGAGGCTCAGCCGGAGCCACATTAGCAGCATCAGGACCCACCAGCACCACAATTGATCACTTTGGCATAGATTGCCCCTATTATAACCTAGGCAGTTTCCACTGCCATGGCGGCCATGCTCTAACACTTTCCACCGCTACAAGCTTAGTAGAATCCACCACCATTGCCATAACAGGCAGTCATACCAGCCTAGGCAACGAGGTTAGTTTGGGACAGAGCTAGGGAGGTTTTCATAACGGTCCAACCTCTAGAGTTTTCAGGTAGTCCGTGTATATTAGTGGCAAGCAGGTGGAAGAAAGATATTCAGAGACATTTACGAATAGTGGAGTGTACAACATTGTAAAAGCATATGTTGGCTTCATTTTGGCTTGTGGGGGCTCACTCCAATGGTGTTAGTTAGTCACGTTAGTTATACAGAGAGAAAACTTAACGCTAGATGAGTTCTGGGAGAGATTTGAGGGAAAGTATTTTCCCCAGGCTATGCAATCGGATAGAAGGAGCCGATTTATAGAGCTCTGGCAGGAGGGTCATACAGTAGTGGAGTACGAGGAGGAGTTCACTTCCCTTTTGTACTTTGCAAAGGAAGATGTGAATACAATGTAGAGAAAGATGGACAGATTCATATCAGGATTAACTTGGAACATTAATAGGGATCTTTTGGGGAACTCAACCTTCACTATGTAAAATCAGATGGTAAACGTCGCACTTATCTCCCGTCAGGATCATAAGGTCTTCTGGAAGAACAGGGGGGAAAGCGACAAGGAGCCAAATTTTCAAGAAAACAGGGTAAGAGGAGTGGGGGTAGAGGTCCTGGAACCCAGCAGTTTAGGGGTACTTTGATCACAGATCAGTATAAGCGATTCAGGGTTCCAATGATCGAAAAAGGAAGGGTCATGGACAGCAGGGCCAGAGCCAGCTTAGGTGGTTGTGGGTATGTTCCCTATTTTTGGACACATAGGTCTATTTTATTTCACACGGGGGCATCTCACTCATTTGTTAGCACTGGTTTTGCGCGAGAGATTGGGATGATGGATTTTCCTTCTGATATTGTACCGTACATAGACTCACCTGTGGGTAGTGGGGCACCTATACTCTTAGCATGTTAGGGTATAGGGATCGATATAGGATGACCCACTTTTGTAGTAGACTTACTGGTACTAGATATGCATAAGTACGATGTTATCTTGGGACGGATTGGCTAGCTATATACAGATAATGTGCTGACTTCTACGGTTAGTCCACCTTCTTTGCCATTTCGAAGCAGGAGTTGTATTTAGTTGTGATGCCGCACCTTAGGGGTGGGTAGAGCATGCACTTATACTATATCGAGGAGGAGACTTCATCGGAGGTCATGGTGTCGCTAGATTCCATCTCAATAGTTAGCGAGTTTTCAAATGTATGTGGGGAGATCCCAGGGTTGCTACCTAATCGAGAGATATACTTTATGATTGATTTGATTTTATTCATGATACCCATTACATGTACACCGTAATGGATGTCTCCTCTAGAGATGAGGGAGCTTTAAAATCAGATTGAGCAGTTATTGGGACAGGGGTTCATTAGGAAGAATACTTCACCGTGGAGTGCTCTAGTTTTATTCGTCAAGAAGAAGGACGGTCACTACGACTTTGTATCGACTACACGGAGTTGAACAAGGCCACTATACAAATTATATATCTGTTACCCCACGTTGATTATTTGTTTGACCATCGTAGGGGTGTTGCATATTTCTCTAAGATTTACTTAAGATCGTTTTATCATCAGTTAAGAGTTTGGGAGCAGGATATGCCGATGATAGCATTTCTTACGAGATACAGGTCGTATGAGTTTTTGGTTATTCCTTTTGGGCTAAAAAATGCACTGGAGGTGTTTCTGGGCTTGATGAATTGGGTATTTAGAGATAATTTAGATAAAGTTCGTTAAAATGTTTATTGATGAAATTCTTATTTATTCTCAAACTTCAGAGGAGCACGCATAACATTTACAGGCAGTTTTACAGACACTACGAGACCACCAGCTATATGCTAAGTTTAAGAAGTGTGTATTTTATTTGTGAGAGGTTCAGTTCTTGGGCCAAATTGTGTTTGAGAGGGAGATATCAGTGGACCCAGGGAAGGTTTATGAAGTGATGGAGTGGGAACAACTCAATACACCCTTCGAGGTACGCAACTTTTTGGGACTACATGGGTACTACCATCGATTCATTCAGGGGTTCTCCAAGATTGTCGAGCCCCTAATGAATCTGATAAGGAAGGAAGTGTCATCTGTGTGGGATAATGTGTGCCAATAGGCATTTGATGAGATGAAGACTATATTGACTACAACACTGGTTCTGGCATTACCTCGAGTATAGATAGACTATAAGGTCTTCATAGATGCGTTATTGAGGGGACTTAGAGGGTATTTGATGCAGGAGGAGAGGCCAATAGCTTGTGCTTTATGAAAGCTTAAGGCTCACGGGAGACATTACACCACCCACGACTTGGAGTTAGTAGCCGTGGTTTTGGCACTACGAGTGTGGAGGCATTATCTCCTCTGTAGAAGTTCTAGCTATTTACAGACCATAAGAGCCTACAGTCTATGTTCACATAATGGGAGTTGAATATGAGGAATAAGAGATGGATAAAGTTGGTGAAGGACTACTAGTTCAACATTCAGTACCACCCAGGGAAGGCGAATGTCGTAGCATATGCTTTGAGCCTCAAGATGATGCTTGAGTTAGCGAAAGTGTGGAAGGTGAAGTGAAAATCACTTCGTTGGGATAATGACTTTACCTGTGCATTTATGGTAGTTATCACCATCATACCTGAGATCATTATTCGGGTGGTGATGGCACAAATAGGAGATCAGCTTTTCTAGGAGCGTGTTAGGAAGTTGTTAGTCAAGGTAGCAGAGCAATATTCTATTAGGTTAGATGGTGGATTGAGATTTTAGGGTAGTTGTCCCAGATAACGAGGAGTTGAGGTGAGCCATTATGTTTGAGGCTCACGATTTACGCTTTATGGTACTTCTCGGAGGGGATAAGTTGTACCATGACATGCGATGTTAATATTGGTAGGATGGGATAAAGAGAGATATGATATATTTTATGTCAAAGTGTATTACGTGTCAACTAGTGTATTACAGCCTTTGGTGATACCAATGTTGAAATGGGAGAGAATCTCGATGAACTTCATCGTAAGGCTACCTACATCACAGAGGGGCCACGATTACATCTGAGTAATTATCGATAGATTGGCGAAGGTGGCTCACTTATTATCGTTTTGAACATATTATAGCTCAAGAAGTACGCTATACTTTTACTCAGAGAGATTGTGAAATTTCATGGGGTACCGCTTAATATTGTGTCAGACAGGGATTGGCTATTTGTGTTCCATTTTTGGAGGAGTTTTCAGCAGGCTTTAGAGGCATAGTTGAGATTAAGGAACTCATACCATCCTCAGACCGATAGGCAGACGGATATGGTGAAAATGATGTTAGAGGACATGCTATCGATGTTCATATCAGACTTTAAGTGGAGCTTGGAGCAGTATTTTCCTATGGTGGAGTTTGCGTACAACAACAACTACTAGTTTACGATTGGAATGGCACCATTTGAGGCGCTCTACGGGAGACCTTTTCGTTCACCTTCATATTGGGTATGAGTGTGGGAGAAAAAGTTACTTCGGATAGACTTCATTCAAGACACCTCAGAGAAGGTAAAGATGATTTGGGCCAGGATACGAATTGCCCAGGATAGGCAAAAGAGCTATGTAGATGCGGGTAGGAGACACTTAGACTTTAATATTGGGGATCAGGTGTTAACTAAAGTGTCTCCCATGAAGGGAGTGATAAGATTTGGGAAAAAAGGAATCTATCTCCCCGATATGTGGGACCATTCCCCATCCTTGAGACGATTGGTCTTGTAGCATATTGGTTGGGATTACCGGACCACATGCATGGATACACGATGCCTACCACACATTTGCACTACGGAGGTTAATTAGAGATGGGATAGTGTACTAGCATATCGATCTTGATGAGATAGAGCTCTAGTTAGACGCCACCTATTTGGAAAGACCAATATCCATTCTGGATCGTCAGGAGCGCCGACTTCGATCCAAGGTTTTTCCCTTAGTCTGGATGTAGCGGGGACACCATAGGGAGGACGAGTCGACTTGGGAGAGAGAGGACATCATGCAAAAAAAATAGAAAACTCTTCTAACTAGGGACATATTCTTCTAGATTGCAAGGATGAAAATCCCTTTATTGGGGGAAGAATGTTAAACCCCATATTTTTCTAGAATAAATAAACTATTTTTTTCAGTAAAACAAAAATCGTGGAAATTAAATTTAACTGGTGAATTTAATTTATTAATCACAAATAAGTAAATTGTTATTATGTCATAATCATGTGTGATTGATTTTATGTGAATAATTAAAATAGAATATAATTGCATGTGTAGTAGATAATTAATATATGATGCATGACTTGATTGTAAATTTAATTATGGGATAAAAATAATTGGGACACATTCTGAGAAGATTTATAGGCTCGTTTAGGTGTTTTACACCTTTAGAAATGGTCCCAAGGTATAGGTGTATAAGTTGGGAAGCTTTTGAGCTAGTTTAATTATAGGCTCGGGTCCATTTGGGGGTTCAAAATTGAAAAAATAGTCTCAACTCGGAATTTTGGACTAATATAAGAGTAAGGGAAAGATTAATGCTCCCCACACTTAATTAAATACATAATCCTAGCCGCCCCAAGTCAAGAGAGAAAGTAATAGAGGCCAAAAAGGAGAAATAACAATAGATACAAGGGAAAATTCACCAATCACATATCCAAACAAGAATTTTCTTTATTAATTTAATGTTTAATGTGCTTCTTGATTTATTGTAGTAAACCCCATGTGATTTTTAAGTTTTAGTATAAAATTAGTGATTAAATGGTAGGATTTAATCTTATGTGTGTATAGGATATTAATTAGAATTTAGGTCGCTTAATCGAGAAATCTAGGATGATTATAATCTTAAATTTGAGGATAGATGCCTTTGGACGGTTGGATGAATTGGAAAGTTGGACTCGTATGTAGAGGTTTTTGATACATGTTTAAGATCTCAAAATTTAGTGACTTTAATCCATGTGATATGCTAACAGCTAATTTGAATATAAAATAATTTATGGTAGAAAATAGGGGCTAAGGGTCTTGACCCATTTATGTAAATTATGGGATTTGGGGAAAGATTTTAATGTTAATATTTGAAATTTATTGTTCTAAGAGGAGTAATTGAGTCATAGGGACCTATTAATAGGTTTGTGAAAAGGAATTAACCATTAAAATGAATCTTGGGAGGAAATTGGAAAATCCTATTTGAATAAATGTAGCAGATCTGGGCTTCTACCCAAATCCGAATCGATTCGGCCATCAAGGCGAGTTGATTAGGCTGAGCGAATCGATTCGACCAAGAAGGAGAATCAATTTGGCCCTTGGGGCAGGATGAGTTAGGACTGGGAATGGATCCAGGGTACTCTTAAAAAACCATACGAGTTGGTGGGACGGTGTTTGGGTCAATGGTGATTTGATCGAAAATGCTTTTGTTACCCGAATATACATTACTAATTAGGAAATCACATTTAACTAGATGGTTAAATAATTTTATAAAGAGGAAGGAATTAATAATTAACTAGCTGGTTGATTATTAATGGTTAAATACTGATGAGTAATTTGTTGAATATCTTAGGTGAATATAGAGTAATTACCTACACATATTATGTGGGAATCATATGTATTGATATTTATTTGTGTGGACATACCAATGTTCATGGACGGTCCTATCGATTTGGGGTTACGCTCGTTCGGGACCGTAACACAAGTCGACATAGGTGGTCTAGACGCCATATAGGTCATTATTATAGGTACTACGTAGAAGCGCCATCTACGAGAGGTAGGTGTAGATGCTGAGATCCTTTGTTACCACTAAGTATGGGACTTGAACTGGTGTACTGCATAGGGATCACCTCACTTGTGTGTGTTTTGTGAGGTTTGATTGTACAGAGGATTCCTTCGGACTTATCGATAGAGCACGAATGAGATACCATTGGTAGATGCCTTTGAGTGTCGCATATATGAAAGGACACATATATATATATATATATATATATATACCCAATTTGAATGAGATTAATTAATTTGTCTAAGAACGTAGACAGTAAATTATTGACCCATATTATATAGTGTGCATAATAAATGTTTGTGTCACTTTCACGAGATATATGCGGGTTGGACACTTTAGGAATTTATAATATGAATGTAGATGCTTACATTTTAGCATGTTGACTATAACTAATGCATTTGATATTAAATTTCCACAATTGTCATTTATTATTTTCAGACTTATTCTAATATGGGAAATATCATACTTAGATGAAGGGAGAGATGTTAATCACATGTGAGTGGTGACGGGGGATATTTACTTTGAATCAACTGAATTTATTGATCTTTAAATTGAATAAGTTAATTTTTTCAACTCTAAGGCGCTGACCCAAATTATAAATGTTTTCTTCCCCCAGGTGCTCCTAAACAGGGATAGAAGGACTGTCGACGGATTAGCTTTGTAGTCTCCTTTCGCTCATTAGATTCTTCATATTTATTGATTCTAGTTTAGGTGCTACTTTCCTTCAGTTTATTTATTTTACTTGGGATTTTTATATGGGCATAATTTCGATATTTATTTACTTCATATTGGATTGAGATATTTACTCTTATGTTGGATTTATTATATACTTAGTGCTTGATTGGATTTTATTATTTTTTTTCGATATTAATTTAATCTCAATTGTGGATTATCAATATATGCTTTGTATGATTTGATGCCGAGAACGGTATTAATTGATAAACAAGTCCCATCTTCGGCGTATCGTGTCTGGCCCACCTTTACGTGAGAAAATGGGAGTTGTTACTATACTATTAGTAATTGTTAGAAGTCTAAACTTTCAACATCTATGTAATGCATCCTTTTCAACTTTAATAAGAATCATCCAATTCCTAATAAATTGATATCCTATTCCATTTTTGTTTTCTTTTCTCGGGAGTTGGAGATGTACAAATCTCGAACAAAGAAAATAGTGGAACAGTCCTACTAAAAAAATTCTACAAAATTCAACAAAAAATTAATGTATGACTTTTTTTTTAGAATCCATGAACAAGAAGTACCAAAACCTAAAACATCACGTAATACTCCTTAACATCAAGAACAAGAAATTTTACCGACAAAATCAAGGAAAATTCCAAAACATTTGGCCTCCAATGGTAATTAACATAAATACTTGGTCAAAACGCGTTAGTAGAACCCAAGGCTGGAAAACTTATGTTCTTACAAACTAGTAACCAGTATGGTAGGTTAGTCGGCTAAAAATTTGACCACATAATCATAATGCTAAACTACGGTTTGACCATAAACATGCAAAGTAACAATGCAAATTTTGCTAAAAAAAAAGTAGAGATCTTTATTTAAATTTCTCATAATTCTACATTTTTTCATTACATATAAAACATAAAAGAACTTCTCATTTTTTCTTGGATGCTTCCCAAGAGCCTTATCCATTCCTTCTGGAGGAACAACCAAAGTCGAAGGAAAAATGAGGGACCCCAACTCTCTAAGACTATTTTGTCTATTATAGCTGGGGCTATCTACCGGGTGCAAAGGTTGGCTAAGTGTATTATCCCCACGAAGGCCATAATCACCCAGATACTTATTGATCAGACTGATAGGGATTGCATCAGTAAAAATACACTTAATGTCAAAATTGAAGGAAGGAGTAAGATATTTCAAACACCATGGATCAGGCCAATACCATAAAGGGTCTTTTTCTAGCACATTCAAGAATGTCACAACACTGAGCCATCACCATTTATAACTTTCTCTTCTGGCATGTTCCAATTCTTTCCACAAGTGTTCCAAGGCATCATCGTAGTCATTCATCCAAAGAGTTCATGATTGTTTATGAAAATAATAAATCAGACAGTGGGCCTTCTTACTCAATCTCTTGATATTAGCAGAATGATTTTTTTATCAGATCGACCTAGTCGGCCAGAGTCGTTTTAGTCCATTCTTCTTCAACAGTTGGGCAAGCAATAACAGCCTACTTAAACCACTGGCCACACTTGGATTTATTCAATTTTTCAATTTCCTCCATTAACCTAGAATTCTCCTTTTCCAAAAATGAGGCTCTCTTACTCTGATCAACGCTGGAAGAATTCTTCAATCCATCCAATTCATCATGCAACAAATTGTTTGTGACACCTCGCCTAATTAAATACCGAACAATCACTCAAGGTGAACAGTTGGTTCATTCTTAGCATCACTGTTGTAAAAGTAACTTTTCCAATTTAAACACCCTAAATAATTAAGCTAAGTGTCAAAACCATTTTAGACCTTACTTTCCAAAATTTATTTTATAAACCATTATTCAAAACTTTACATAATTCACAATTAAAGAATCACACAACAACTATCCTGAAACATAAAATTCAAGTGATCAAACATTCAACTAATTGAACCCAACATTTAATACTCAATGGAAGACATCCTGACAATAAAAAATCCCAAAGTGCAAATACTGGAAATAAATGAATTACTATTCAATAAAACAACTGAATAATGGAAAAGGGCGACACATGCCCAACAGATAAAATAAATGCTAGAAGTGGAATCAAGAAATGAGGTCGTCTAAGCAAGAGGCCTGCAACTCCCACCTAAGCTGCATCGCGTTCCTTCCAAAGGATCCTATGCAAGACGCCCCTGTGGATGGGCACCTGTAATATAAACATATATATACAAGAGAGAAAAGAAAATGGAAACGGGTCAGAGCCCGATTGTAAAAACGATTTAAAATTTGTTTAGCAAGTATTTAAAATGTTTACTGTCCAATGCAACAACATATTAGTGCGACACTCCCTTGAGAAATTCTCACCTCTCTTCTAATGTTCACGCCTATCGTACTAACCTTTCCAACAGTTTAACTCATCTTATCTTATGTCGCTCGTAAGATTTGAACTGACAAATTCAACTGTTTAAGTGGTTCATTTCATTTAACAACATAGTTCTCATTTAACCTTATTTGCTAATAAAGTCTCTCAGCAATATATTATACTTTTCAAACACTTATTCCCTAATTGAAATAATTATTCATATCTTACTTACCATAAACACAGTAGGTAGTTCCTAAATTCTAGAATTTAATATATATATTAAATACTCATATAATATATATTCTAACGGCACCCCACATAATAATTATGGTGCGGGCATACTCTGCTATCCAATCCCCGTATCACTCGTACTAAGGGAAATACAAGTTTGGAATCACTCTCGAACTGTACTAACACAAACACAAACAATATTGAGGCGAAGCATAGATTCCTGGTCTCTAAGAGGTCAGCACATGTCCTCACGTCTCTTAGGACCGTCTGAACTATCGATTCGACAGCCTGTACCGAAGGATTTCTCTCTTCTAGGGTACGAGTCAATATCCTCCATAAAGGTCCCATCGAGAAAAGACTGTCCCAGCACGGTAACCTCAGGGATAGCAAGTAGCGCGGGCATGATTTTCACACGTATAGAGTATATGCATAAACACAGTCATATAAATATACTACTATTACCATATCAAATTTAGGTACATCTTATAACCCATAATTATGACATTTGTCCTTCTTTCTCGTTATTTAGTTATCACGTACAATAGTTCGTTTCTTAGTTTAATTTGAGGGATTATTCTAACTTACTACGTAACACTCATGGATTCTTCCCTTTCCAAAGTGAAATTTCAGTAGGTTCTTATTTATTTTCCAACATAAATAACTTACGCGTCTCCCCACATTAATACATAGTTCCATCATCCCTTATATGTAAACATCCCCGAAAATGTGAATCTCGTCTTACCTTAAAGGTTTCATATTTTTAATAAGTCCTACTGGTCTTCTTTACCTCCCAAAATATTTTAATAAGGATGTCCAAAGATTATTACACATTTAAATTGAATTCAACTATGTAGAAGGGAAAACATGAGTCTGCCAGGAGGGGTCGATCGATCGATGGCAGGAGCTCGATCGATCGATGCGTCGATCGATCGATACTATTGGTTCGATCGATCGATCAAACAGGTATGAAGAATTATGCAGAAAACCAATTACGGGTTCTTTCATCCAACATCATTCAAATCCAAAGTTTTAACTCCCAAATTCCCAGAAATTTATACCACAAACGTCCTAAACCCAAATGGACAATATTTAATGTAAAGCGTGCGAGTTTTCATCAAGATTCATGGATTAAAAGTGCCCAAATTCATACAATACTCATGAACACTAAAAATTTCTTTAACTTAATTCAAATCATTCTTTACCCAAAAATTCTACTTCTAATTCATCATAAATCCGTGGTTAAACCTCTACATATGAAGGGGATTTCCAGATTATCATTTATATCATTAAAACATGAAATTTTCTAATCTCCAACATGGGTTTTCTTTCTTAGAACTCATCCTAATCATCCCTAAACTAACATGAATGAAGAATTAACGAAATTAAGCAAGATAAATACTTTCTTGGAAATATTTGGTCTCTGATTTGTGCTGAAATCAGTGTGGTTATGATCCTTGCGACGTGATCTATCGTTTGGCGGTGACGGCGGCGCAAACATAGGAGTTTTTCGGCCTAGAACTCCTTGGAAAGCTCTCTCTTTCCCTCTCCTATGGCCGTCACTTGTCTTTGGTTGTGTTAAACCTAGAAGACAACCCTAGGCATCTGATATAACCCTTGCAAAGTCGTGGGTTTAATTACCCAAAATTACAAAATTTCAAAAATGCCCACCCGGGGTACTAATTAAGCCTAAAAACGCCCCGAGACCCAAACTAAACCCCGGGTACAATTTTCTGACTATCTCGACCCTTCCGGACACTTTGGCGCACTCAAAACGACCGTGCGAGCAACTTATAATTTATTCACTTTTATTAATCGATAATTAGTCCCGACACGACACAGGCGCGCCCCGACTTAAATTTCCAAAATTATCATTTTATTCACTCGTGACATTTAATAGAACCTATATCATATATTATTTTGCTCATTAGTAATATTCAACAAGTTTCCCATTCTTACTAACTCACATCACGTTAGTAGTTTTTAAAAATAATTAATTTTTGGATTTATATTAAATTAATAACTCACATTAAATTTAATAAATCCCCAAATTTAGAAAGCATAAAAATACGGGGTATTACATACTCCCCCCCTAATAGCGGAATTTCGTCCCGAAATTCGGAAAATAAGGCATACCTGGTAAGAATAAATCTGGGTATCTCTCGCGCATATCTGCCTCGCGCTCCCAGGTGGATTTCTCTACATTATGATGCTCCCACTGGACCCGTACAAGCGGAACTACCTTCGACCTCAATTTCCTCTTGATATGGTCTGGGATAGCCACTCGTCTCTCCTCATAAGAGCTGTCAGGCTGTAAGTCTATCTCTTCTATTGCAATGTGGGTGTGGGCCATATCATCCCGAAGGTATCGTCTCAATGATGAGATGTGGAATACATCGTGGATGCGATGTAGACGCTCTGGCAGTCCCAATCTGTATGCTACCGACCCAACCCTCTCGATAATGGGAAATGGTCCTACGTACCTCGGGGCCAATTTCCATTTATTCCCGAACCTCATCACTCTTTTCATAGGAGATACACGTAGTAATACTTGGTCCCCCACATTAAACTCCCGGAAGAACCGTTTCGCATCGGTGTAGCTTTTCTGCATGTCCTGGGCTACTCGAATGCGACTCCTGATAATATCAATCCTCGCGGAGGTTTCCTGAATCACCTCTGGTCCGATCAACTTGTTATCCCCCACCTCTAGCCAACACGTTGGGGAACGACAAGGCCTGCCATACAAAGCCTCGATTGGAGCCATGTCAATCGTGAACTGATAAGAGTTATTATAAGCGAACTCTACCAGTGGAAGATGTGGCTCCCAACCTCCTCCAAAGTCAAGGACACACATGCGTAGCATATCCTTTAACATCTGATTAGTACGCTCTGTTTGTCCATCTGTCTGTGGGTGATAAGCTGAACCCAACCTCAACTCTGTACCCATAGCCTCCTGAAAGCTCTCACAGAAATGCAATATGAAAATTTTGTCCCTATCTGACACAATATTCAGGGGCACCCCATGTAATCTGACAATCTCAGTAATGAACAACTGAGCATACTGACCCGTGGTATAGTCCGTCCGCACCGGTTGAAAATGAGCCACCTTGGTCAAACGGTCCACAATCACCCAAATGGAATCATAGCCCCGCTGTGATGTAGGCAACCCTATGATAAAATTGATGGAAATACTCTCCCACTTCCACGCGGGTATTTCCAATGGCTGAAGCAACCTTGACAGTTTCTGATGGTACACCTTTACCAGCTGGCAGGTAGAACACTTGGACACCAACTCCGCAATGTCCTTTTTCATTCCACTCCACCAGAATTGTCGCCTCATATCCTGGTACATCTTATCTCCTCCAGGATGTACCGTAAATCGGGACCCTTGAGACTGGGTTATCACGGCATGATGTAAGTCTGCTCCTTATGGTACCACCAATCTCCCATTAAACCTCAAACCTCCATCAGAACTAACAGAATAGGACTCGGCACCCTCAGTTAAAAGTCGTATAATCTGCTCCTAGAAAAATGGGTCTGCGATCTGTGCCTGTATCACCCTCGTAACGATCTCGGGTGTCACTGTCATGACAGATATGAAGTAAAGGGCTACTGCATCCTGGTGACCTAACTCTTTCCACTTTACTTTCCAGACGTCCGCTACATCGTCTACCGGTCTACGTCTCAACGCATCAGCAACTACGTTGGCCTTCCCCGGATAGTACTGTATGTCGAACTGATAGTCCTTCACAAACTCTAACCACCTGCACTGATGCATATTCAGCTCTCGCTGAGTGAACATGTACTGCAGTGACTTGTGGTCTGTAAACAAGAAAATTCTCTCTCCTAATAAATAGTCCCTCCAAATCCTCATTACAACAACGACCGCTGCTAACTCTAGGTCGTGTGTGAGGTAATTCTTCTCGTGCGGCTTCATCTTGCGAGACGCAAATGCTATAGCCTTCTCCTCCTGCTAAAGTACTCCCCCAAGTCCCCGTAAAAAAGCATCGGTGTAAACCAGCTACTCCACGATCGACTTAGGTAAATCAAGGACCGGTGCTGAAGTAAGCTTGTCTTTCAGCTCGTCGAAAGACAATTGACAAGAATCGTCCCAAACATATGGCACCCCCTTGCGAGTCAGGTTCGTCAATGGACCCGCTATTTTGGAGAACCCCCGAATGAATCTCCTGTAGTATCCGGCTAATCCCAATAAACTATGCACTTCTGTCGGTGTCGTGGGCTGTCCCCACTACTTCACCACTGATACTTTACTCAGGTCAACTGCTATCCCCTGTTCAGAAAAACATGCCCCAAGAACTGTACTTCCCGCAACCAGAACCCGCACTTCTCGTACTTAGCATACAGCTGATGCTCTCGTAGAGTCTGAAGAACCTGCCTCAAGTGCTCGTCATGCTCCTCCTCGGAGTGTGAATATATTAGGATGTCATCAATGAAGACTATGACAAAATGATCCAAGAACTCTCTGAACACTCGGTTCATCATGTCCATGAATACGGCTGGAGCATTTATGAGTCCAAATGGCATCACTCTGAACTCATAGGACCCATATCTCATCAAGAAAGCAGTCTTTGAAACATCTTGCTCCCTAATACGTAGCTAATGGTACCTGACCTCAAATCTATCTTCGAAAAGAAAGTTGCTCCCCTCAGCTGGTCAAACAGATCATCAATTCGAGACAACGAATACTTGTTCCATATCATGACCTTGTTCATCTCCCGGTAGTCCACACATAGCCTCAGTGAACCATCTCTCTTTTTCACAAACAAAACTGGAGCGCCCCAAGGTGAGGTACTCCTGCGAATGAAACCCTGACCTAACAGCTGCTCTATCTGATCTTGTAACTCTCTCATCTCTACCGGATCCATACGGTATGGAGTGCGTGCTATAGGACGAGTATCCGATAATAAATCTATGACAAAGTCTATCTCTCGACTGGGGGTAGGATTGGTATCTCCTCAAATACATCGGAATACTCACGAACAACTGGGATCGAGTCTAAGGGAATCCCAACCTCCCTAGAGGTATCCTCCTCTATGTAATACAAATGAGCGGTCGAGCCTCCCTCCGGGTGAGGCATCGCCACTACAAACATCTCTTGCCCCGGAATGGCAAAGACAATACTCCCACCAAAACAATCTATCATGGCTCTATAAGCTGCGAGCCAATCCATACCAATAATAACGTCGTGCTC
This sequence comes from Sambucus nigra, assembly GCA_949130495.1. Lineage (NCBI taxonomy): Eukaryota > Viridiplantae > Streptophyta > Magnoliopsida > Dipsacales > Adoxaceae > Sambucus > Sambucus nigra. The sequence goes on from OX422214.1 coordinate 388,202,118, forward strand.
ATGCATATCTAAGACTAACATGTCTGCTGGTAATACCAAGCAACAAATCTCTACCCCCACTCCCCGGCATATAAAGAAAATTAGCGATCCATTTCCCAATGGTGAGTCTACACACGTCACAGTGCTCTCTGATGTGACTAATAACCCTAAGGCCTTCGTAAAATGGGTATCTATAAAATAGTGCATCGTCCCAGTATCAAATAAAACCTGACCCATATTACCATGGATATTAAATGTACCCTCAATCGCGGGTGGTGCCTGTGGATCTGTTGCCTGGTGGACGTTATAGACACGTTCGTACTATAACTGCCGCTGCTGCACTGTAGTGGCTGGAATGGCTGGTAGGGCTGGTACCTAAGCTGGTTTTGGGAGGGCTGCTGGAAAAAGTGGCCTCTGTGGGTCATTACGGGCACCCTGCTGCTGTGGGTCCCTATCACCCTCTGGACAATCCTGGCACTTATGTCCATGGTTGCCGCACATAAAACATCGAGCTCTTAAATTACCTCCCCTCTGACCCTGCAGACCACGGCCCTGTTGGCCGTTATGGCCCCGCCACTGGCCTTGTGGGCCCTATTGGCCTTGCTACTGACCCTGCTACTGGCGGTGTTGGCCTTATTAGCCCTGCTGACCCTGCCTAAATCCCCCAAATCCCTACCTGGAATCACCTGATCGGAACCGCTTGGCAGGGTCCCCCTGATGGGAAATCTGCTCATGCTGACGAGTCTACCCCTGAGATGTCGATGCTCCACTAGTGCCACTACCCCTGTCCTGCCCTGCTGGTCGGACTCTCCTGCCCGCTTGCTTCCCTAAAGATGGAAGCGGTGATCCTGGCAGTGTAGTAAAGCAGTATTGAGTACATTTGTGAAGGTACTCAGAGACAGATTCTGTATAAGGTGCTGATGGATCCTCGAAGCTAATCCGCCCACAAATAATAGTATCTTCTTACCCTCAGTGGGTGCCTCATCAAGCACTATAGTGAGAAGTCTTGTGAACTCCTCTTCATACACAGCAATAGTGGAATTTTCCTTCTTCAAGTTCAGTAACTTTTGCCTCATCTCAGTTTTCACGGCGGATGGAAAATACTTGCGGTCAAACCGCTCCCAGAATGACTGAATCAGGATTGTATCCCTTTCCTCCAAGGTGGTGGTGGACTCCCACCACTGCAAAACGGCCCCCACTAGCTCAAATGAGGCCAACAACTGTTTCTTCACGTCCGTGCACTCATACATACGCAGATGCCTCTGGATATCTTTCTTCCATTGGCTGACGATGATGATATCTGAACTAACCAATAACTCAGGGGATGCGCATTCTGAAAGGCATCCCTAACCCGCTCCCATGATGATGGAAGATGTGCAGGTACTAGAGACACTGCCTGAATTTGAGGTCTGCTGTACTACCGCCAACGCGGCATTCACCGCCTGAGCAACAATAGCGGCTACCTCATTATCATTCATCGTTCCCTGAGCCGGAGCTGCTGGCTGCTCGGCTTGGGCACGCCTATCCTTTGGTGCAACTCTCGGAGGCATCTGAAACGTGAAGAAATTTATTAGTCTTACCGTTATTATCAAATCTCAAATAGCTGAAGACGTAATCGTAAAAGCAGGAATACAACAATCTTAAAATAGAGCTCTATAACAAAAATGTTAAGCTGAAAGCGAAATAAGCCGTACAGATCCTAAGGACACTAGAACCTGATGCTCTGATATCACCTGTGATGCCCCGCCTAATTAAATACCGGGCAATCACTCCTTTATTAAATTAAGATCAAGTTAAACAGTTGGTTCGTTCTTAGGATCACTGTTGTAAAAGTAACTTTTCCAATTTAAACACCCTAAATAATTAAGCTAAGTGTCAAAACCATTTTAGACCTTACTTTACAAAATTTATTTTATAAACCATCCTTTAAAACTTTACATAATTCACAATTAAAGAATCACACAACAACTATCCTGAAACATAAAATCCAAGTGATCAAACATTCAACTAATTGAACCCAACATTTAATACTCAAAGGAAGACATCCTGACAATAATAAATCCCAAAGTGCAAATACTGGAAATAAATGAATTACAATATTCAATCAAACAACTGAATAATGGAAAGGGCGACACATGCCCAACTGATAAAATAAATGCTAGAAGTGGAATCAAGAAATGAGGTCATCTAAGCAAGAGGCCTGCAACTCCCACCTAAGCTGCATCGCGTTCCTTCCAAAGGATCCTATGCAAGACGCCCCTGTGGATGGGCACCTGTAATATATACATATATATACAAGAGAGAAAAGAAAATGGAAACGGGTCAGAGCCCGATTGTAAAAACGATTTAAAATTTGTTTAGCAAGTATTTAAAATGTTTACTGTGCAATGCAACAACATATTAGTGCGACACTCCCTTGAGAAATTCTCACCTCTCTTCTAATGTTCACGCCTATCGTACTAACCTTTACAATGGTTTAACTCATCTTATCTTATGTCGCTCGTAAGATTTGAACTGACAAATTCAACTGTTTAAGAGGTTCATTTCATTTAACAACATAGTTCTCATTTAACCTTATTTGCTAATAAAGTCTCTCAGCAATATATTATACTTTTCAAACACTTATTCCCTAATTGAAATAATTATTCATATCTTACTTACCATAAACACAGTAGGTAGTTCCTAAATTCTAGAATTTAATATATATATTAAATACTCATATAATATATATTCTAACGGCACCCCACATAATAATTATGGTGCGGGCATACTCTGCTATCCAATCCCCGTATCACTCGTACTAAGGGAAATACAAGTTTGGAATCACTCTCGAACTGTACTAACACAAACACAAACAATATTGAGGCGAAGCATAGATTCCTGGTCTCTAAGAGGTCAGCACATGTCCTCACGTCTCTTAGGACCGTCTGAACTATCGATTCGACAGCCTGTACCGAAGGATTTCTCTCTTCTAGGGTACGAGTCAATATCCTCCATAAAGGTCCCATCGAGAAAAGACTGTCCCAGCACGGTAACCTCAGGGATAGCAAGTAGCGCGGGCATGATTTTCACACGTATAGAGTATATGCATAAACACAGTCATATAAATATACTACTATTACCATATCAAATTTAGGTACATCTTATAACCCATAATTATGACATTTGTCCTTCTTTCTCGTTATTTAGTTATCACGTACAATAGTTCGTTTCTTAGTTTAATTTGAGGGATTATTCTAACTTACTACGTAACACTCATGGATTCTTCCCTTTCCAAAGTGAAATTTAAGTAGGTTCTTATTTATTTTCCAACATAAATAACTTACGCGTCTCCCCACATTAATACATAGTTCCATCGTCCCTTATATGTAAACATCCCCGAAAATGTGAATCTCGTCTTACTTTAAAGGTTTCATATTTTTAATAAGTCCTACTGGTCTTCTTTACCTCCCAAAATATTTTAATAAGGATGTCCAAAGATTATTACACATTTAAATTGAATTCAACTATTTAGAAGGGAAAACATGAGTCTGCCAGGAGGGGTCGATCGATCGATGGCAGGAGCTCGATCGATCGATGCGTCGATCGATCGATACTATTGGTTCGATCGATCGATCAAACAGGTATGAAGAATTATGCAGAAAATCAATTACGGGTTCTTTCATCCAACATCATTCAAATCCAAAGTTTTAACTCCCAAATTCCCAGAAATTTATACCACAAACGTCCTAAACCCAAATGGACAATATTTAATGTAAAGCGTGCGAGTTTTCATCAAGATTCATGGATTAAAAGTGCCCAAATTCATACAATACTCATGAACACTAAAAATTTCTTTAACTTAATTCAAATCATTCTTTACCCAAAAATTCTACTTCTAATTCATCATAAATCCGTGGTTAAACCTCTACATATGAAGGGGATTTCCAGATTATCATTTATATCATTAAAACATGAAATTTTCTAATCTCCAACATGGGTTTTCTTTCTTAGAACTCATCCTAATCATCCCTAAACTAACATGAATGAAGAATTAACGAAATTAAGCAAGATAAATACTTTCCTGGAAATATTTGGTCTCTGATTTGTGCTGAAATCAGTGTGGTTATGATCCTTGCGACGTGATCTATCGTTTGGCGGTGACGGCGGCGCAAACATAGGAGTTTTTCGGCCTAGAACTCCTTGGAAAGCTCTCTCTTTCCCTCTCCTATGGCCGTCACTTGTCTTTGGTTGTGTTAAACCTAGAAGACAACCCTAGGCATCTGATATGCAAAGTCGTGGGTTTAATTACCCAAAATTACAAAATTTCAAAAATGCCCACCCGGGGTACTAATTAAGCCTAAAAACGCCCCGAAACCCAAACTAAACCCCCGGGTACACTTTTATGACTATCTCGACCCTTCCAGACACTTTGGTGCACTCAAAATGACCATATGAGCAACTTATAATTTATTCACTTTTATTAATCTATAATTAGTCCCGACACGACACAGGCGCGTCCTGACTTAAATTTCCAAAATTGTCATTTTATTCACTCGTGACATTTAATAGAACCAATATCATATATTACTTTGCTCATTAGTAATATTCAACAAGTTTCCCATACTTACTAACTCACATCACGTTAGTAATTATTAAAAATAATTAATTTTCGGATTTATATTAAATTAATAACTCACATTAAATTTAATAAATCCCCAAATTTAGAAAGCATAAAAATACGGGGTATAAATTGTTCTCATACTTCAACATCCCAGCCACTTCCCAAGCACTATTCACCTCCGATTTCAGTACTAATTCCTTCTTAGCAAAGGCCGAGGAGATATCCCACACTTTCTTACCAAATCCACTTTCGCTACTATGCAGAGAAAACCTTCTCTCATAATTGACTGACAAACTAACGAGAGCTTCCTTATGATCTTTTTACATTTGGAGAATCATTTTATAGTAATTAGCATTGGTGTGTCCATCTTGATCGCAATGTGTCCCTCCTCTCTCCTTCTTCCCAGAGAGAGGGGGGGGGGGGGGGGGGGAGGGGGAGAAAAGGGGATGAAAGGTCTCACGACCTTTATGATTTAGGATCACTTCTTCCGAAGTCGGTGTGGGGTGAATGTAAAGAGATATAGTCGCCGGCCTAGTTTGCAAAAAATAGGCAAAAGAACATGTCGCTGCCTCGAGAGAGTGACATCAAAGATAAATTGATGCTTACGAAACCAATAGTTTGGAGGGTTCGAGGGCCAAGTTACAAAATGGGAAGATGTTAGGCTCCCATCGCTCCTTCTTGATATCTCATGTGCTTTTGTTATTATTTTCCTTTATTTCTCCATGAAGTGTGTGTCCGTGTATATATAATGGATATCAAAATCTCCCAACTCATACCATGGAAAAGATAGAGTGAGGTCATTCATAGAAATGTTCCCAAAATAATATTTAGAAAAAATACGATTTATGCATTTATTGAAATATTGATCGTTATGTTGAAACGATAATGTATATTGGATAGAAAGCTAATATGTATAATAATACAAGAATATGATAATGCGAAAATGGGGGATTTGAGAAAATTGGAAATTTGGGAAATTGAAAAATTGGACTCGAGTCTTGAATTTTAATCTGAAACACCTACGTAGCCTATAAAAGCATCAACGTCCACTTAATTTTCATGCGGCATAGGAATGGGGTTTATCCCATAGATTCAAATGGAGTTTTATTATTTGTGTGTGTAGAAAATGTGTTTTAGTTTTGAAAAAGTGTAATGGATAATCCCGTTTTTAATTTATGGGTGTAACCCTCTTTTTGTTTGTTTTGTTTTTCTTAGAAAATAAAGTATGTGCAATATAACTAATAAAAATGTGAGATGTTAATCTGTATGATCTAAAGTAAAACTAGATTATGAATCTAATGTAATTTATGCAAAAATGAGAAATTGAAAGAGACAGGGAAGGATTTGAACCTTCTTTGAAGCTTGATCTTGATCTTTGATGAACTCCCTTAAATGTGAGATGAATGTTGGATGAGAGAGGATGACATTTTGCCAAATCGGGTATGAAATGGATGGGAATGTAAGATTTAATGGAATTTAACATGAAAAAACTTCGCTAATTGCATGAGAATGTTGTTGAGATCATTGATGCTAATGGATCTGAGGTGTGTTTTGGGAGTGAGGTCATGCCCTCTATTTATAAGTTCAAGGGTGGTGCCGATCAACATGGTCCCAGACCTGCCAATCAGCAGGTGACCCTATACACACTGTCGATTGGCAGGAAAATGGACCTTCCAATTGACAGTCTAATGCAGATTTTTTCCAAAAAATGATAGTAGAAGGTAATCCATTGATCCAAATGATGCACGGGGAATACCATTAGACAGGTAATTCAGAGACCTTTAAGAGTCCTTTGGATCGCTCCTAGGCCCGAGAGTTGACTTTGGTTCAAATGTGGCTCAAAAGAGCATGTCGGTGCTTTGGACGGGAGATTGTCTGATGAAAATGGATCGTTCATCCAAACGAGAAGTCAAAATTGCGTAACGGGTGGAACATTGGAAATTTTATGTGTGATAATTCAACATTACAAAGATCTTCTCTCGGTTTGAAAAGTTGACTTTAGTCAGCTGGGGACCAGAAGCACCCGATGACCTCTCGAAGTAAAATGGATCGTTCGTCCGTACCGTCAGTTAGAATCACTCACGGGGTGGATCATTGGAAAGGGTATTCAATGACCTTTGGAGATTCATTTAGGTTCATTCTAAATGAAGAGTTAACCTTAATCAAACGGAGCTCGGAAGCTCCCGGTGACCTCCAGATTAGTTTTCGGGGGAAAATTGTTCATTCGTTTGAACGATTATGACACATCGTTAGAAAGGGGTTTTAGTGCACTTTGAGGATTCAAAGATATTTTCCTCTGACGATGAAGTTGAATGGGGTTAAATCGGGCCCCAGGAATGCCCGGTGGCCTCCAGATTAATTTTTGTTTAGAAAATGGTCCGTGTATCTGAACCGTTATGCCGTTTCATGCATGGGGCAGACTGTTGGAAAGGGGATTCAGAGCCCTTAAAATATTCAAAGATATTTAACTCTGATGATGAATTTGATCGGAGTTAAATGGGACCCGGGAGCGGCCGATGGCCTCTAAATAGGTACTCGGAGTATAACCTAGGGTTTGTAGTAAAATGGGGAGGTTCTAGGGACATAAGGAGAGACTTAGGGGGTCCTAGAATGTGGTGTCTATGGAGAAACTTGATGGGTGAGCTTCGATTAAGTGAAATCCATCGAATAGACACCACTTGATCTTTTGGAAAGAGGACGATTCTACCGACCTAAGGGACGAAGATGACCGATTTAAAGGACCTACGTAAATGTTAGGGATAGCCGATTCTATGGTTCGAGGTCAATTATGAGGACCTAGGGTAGGGAACGAATGATTTTATGGGTCGAGCCAATTATGAGGGCTTACGATAGGGAGCGACCAATTTTGAGGGTCGAAGCCAGTTGTGAGGGCTTAAGTAGCGGCCAAAGCTGAGGGTCAAAGATAATTCTAAGGGCTTAAGTATAGATGACCCAATCTGCGAGTCCAAGCCATATCTAAGGGCTTAAGATGAGAGCGACCAATTTTGTGGGGGGAGGTCATTTCTGAGGACCTTAAGTTGTTGCTACCAAGTTTGCAGGCCGAGGTCAATTTTAAGGACTTAAGTAGAGGTGACCAATTCTGTGAGTCAAAGCCAAATTTGAGTTCTTAAGTAGAAATGACCAATTCAACTGCTCAAAGACAATTCTGAGGGCTTATGTAGTGGTGACCAATTCGGAGGGTCGAAGCCAATTCTGAGGGCTTAAATATAGATGACTAATTCTGCAGGTTAAGGTCGAGGAACATAAGTGGGAGAGACTAATTCTTACGGTCAAGCTCAATTCTGAGGACCATAAGTTATAACGACCAAACATGTGGGTCGAGGTCAATTCTAAGGACCTTAAGTGGGAGCGATCAATTCTAAAGGTCGAGGTCAACTCTAGGGACCTTAAGTAGAGGTGACCAATTCTGCGGGTCGAAGTCAATTCTAAGGATTTAAGTAGAGATGACCAATTCTGCGGGTCAAAGAAAATTCTAAGGGCTTAAGTTGAGGTGACCAATTATGCGGGTCAAAGCCAATTATGAGGGCTTAAGTTGTAGTGACCAATTCTTCGGGTCGAGGTCAATTCTGGGGACCTTAAGTGGGAGCGACCAATTCCTAAAGTCGAGGTCAATTATGAAGACCTTAAGTACAGGTGACCAATTTTGTGGATCGAATCCAATTCTCAGAGCTTAAGTTGTAGTTTTATTAGGGGAATTTGGAGACTCCACTGGGGAAATTATCTTGTGGTTCTGCTGGGGATTTTGGGAAAGCATCTGATTTTAAATTTTTTTGGTTTTACTAGGGAAGAGGAATTAAGTCGGGTATTGAATGTTTCCTTGTTGAGAGACGTTGTTGGGTAGATATTTAGGAATTTCGCTAGGGAGGTAAGAGTTTCGCTGGGGAAGTGAGTGTGGTAAAAAAAATTCTTACTGAAAATGTTCTAAAATTCGTTTAGTAATTTTAGGATTTTTTGGGAGGTTTTCGGGATTTTAAAGCATTTTTGGGGAATTTTTGTATGAAATTTTAGAGAGGGTGCCGATCGTCATGGTGTGAGAGATGCCAAACGGCAGTGACACGGTCTTGCGTTAGGTTTTGAATGTCCTAACGAGCGATCAGGTAAATCTTCTTTCCTTTTGAGGCCATATTTCCTTCATGATATTTTTCGATGTTGATTATTTATTGGGCATTTTACAGGTGACCTTCTACCCCTGGGGGACGGCCATCTAGCATACAGGGTTGATTGGGGGGAATGCACAAATGCAGCGTCTGCTGGCGCATGGGTTTGGATACTCCTGGTATCTAAGAGAGAGAGTAGTCCAACCGGTGGTGGAGGATGAGGTGATGGTGCCACCTGCAAGGCCCCCCATATATATGAGGTGAGAGCGGGAGATGTCAGATGAAATGCGAGTAGCTGTGATGATAGGCGAGCCTTACTCATCATATACCGACACAGTGGAGACATATGATTACTTGAATTTTATGTTGAGTTAGTTGATGCAACTCAGCATATATAATGTGATGCCTCTTCTGCAGGCGGGTTCGAGTCAGCCAGTGGGGTCTTCCCATAGCGCAGGTGGTGCGTTGACGTCGGCAGGGGTGACAACTTCGGAGGTTCCCTTTGTACGGTTGGACCCTCCTTCTTATAACATCTGGTGGGATGATGGAGGGTTGGTGCATATGATGTACCATCCTAATGCGATGGATCCGGAGAAGCTGGGGCGGGCGGAAGAGGTTTTTCAGCTAATTGTATACTTTTCATCTCTTTGTCTTTTGATTTTCTGATTTCTTTCTTTGCCTCAAACTGACTGATTTCATCTCTTCTGTTTTTCTTATAGCACATTCAGGTGTCGACCACCTAGCTGAAGGATATTCAGGATTGGATATCTTATGCGATGGCTCATACTCGGGAGTGGATCCCGGTTCTTCTTTGTCTGGTGTCGTCTGCCTCATCTAAGGAAGGGTCTAATTTGGGGAGTAGAGGTACGTTATTTAGTCATCATAGGAAGCGAGCGCGTCGTAGGGATGGACGATCCTAGGGGGAGAGAGAGAATGAAAAAGTGAGAGAGAGATTGTAGGTGAAGGTAGGTGTGAAAGAGAATGTAGGTGGGTTCGGGCTGAGTCCCGTTGTATTTTCTTTTCTTCCTACAAAATCAGTGTAACACATTAATATTTATGCAAATAAAATGAAGTTTTTGTTAGTTTTTGTTTTAGTGAGTTAATGCACATGCTCCTTTTACTTTGCTACTAAGATCATAAAAAGAATTAAAATTGATTTGAGAGAGAATTTTATTTTAAAACAAGATAAGTAAAAACATAGGGGGAATGAAATTTTGAATTCTTCAAGAATAAAAATTAATTTTATTGAGTTTTTTTATTTTGACAAAAAGGAAAAAGAGAATTTTCCAAAAAATAAAGGGTGAGGGTGGAGCATTTTCTTCACCCCTCCACATTCCTTATCGTTTGCATTCTTCTTGCTTATTATCTCATCACTTTACGATGTGGATCTACCTGGAAGTGTTGAATTTCCTACCTACCTCAAAACTTTAGAGGCGATGTGCTCATACAATGTTGACTATGATGCTTTCAACATGCATCGAGTTTCTTTATGGAGCACCGGACTATAGAGTGGAACATGTTGATGGAAATAGTGGAATTTTAGTATCCTGAAGACCATGTCTTCCGGTTTGGGATGGACGAAATCAGCCCAACTTATGAAGTGTTCTCTGCCATGTTGGGTATAAATCCTAGTGTTGCGGTAGCTATGCCTAAATTTTCCCCTAGGGAGCTATTAGCGGGACTTCTCTATATCTCGCCTTAAACGGTTAGGTCACTGGTTATGAGAGGTATGATTTTTCTTTCGGCTGTGCCGCATTCTGTGCATTTACAGGATGTTGATGATGCTGGAGCCATTATTTTGGGCTTGATTTAAAAAATGTTGTTGGTGACTAGGGAACTACTGGTGGACCCGACCCATAACTCGTAGCCATTGCTTTATGAATGTCATACCATCGCAATCCTACGACGGTGATACTAGTGGATACTTTGAACGGTCTGGATCCCTGGGGGAAGGTCATTCCGACTTCCTGAGGGGTAGTCCCATAATGTTGTTCATGTGGCCGTCGGAGAGACTCCGTATGGCGGTCCCTCATGAATATATTTTATCGATTGTGCCAAACTTCTTTTCATGCTACTTTATCAGTGTAGGCATGGACATTGAGAGCTGGAAGAATTGGTTTATGGAGCACGGGGCACGAGGCTTACATTGGTCAATTCTTTGGTGGGGGGAGATGTTTCCCATTCTGGAATTGGGGGAATACCTGTATGTTCGATTAGTTGGCTTCAGGCAGACTACATTTTACTTTCCCTAGCGAATTTTACGCCAATTTGGTAGGGAATAGATTGTGCCACCTCGAACACTAGACCTCTTCCCGGTGGAGGACTTGACAGAGTGTATGCGCATGAGGCTGGGCTCTTTGTGTGAGAATAGTCAACCGTCGACCCATCCTTCCTAGTCTGTTGGCAGAGTCTGGCATATTTTCGAGGATTTCATGAGGTGGTTGTGGAGAAGAGTAGTTGCCAAGATGCTGGTTTTGGATATCGGGCAAAGGTGGTTCTCCATATCTGACACCATGGAGGGAGGTGTTGTTGTTTTTCTTAGGCTGGTCTGGGCTTACCGTTCCATGGAGTGTATGTGGCATTCTATTTCGTTAGGGGAGGTTTGTGGACCCCAGGATGTGGATAATGATGGGGACAGTTCCTCTGGTAGGTATGATCCCTGGGGTTTTCGTGAAGCTTTTGTAATGGGTATTTATTGTTAGAAAGGTTATTTGTGTGGTAATAAATTTGAAAGGGTTGTAGTTGGTTTCAATTTTTATTTGGTCTTAGGAAAGTAGGAGTAGGTTGGCTGGGGAAGTAATTATAATGGAATTTTATTAATGGAATAAAGAAAATTTTAATTATATTATTGTGCCTCTTGATGAGTTTTTGTGTTTGATTTATCTATACCAACTGCTAAGGCATACATAATCCTTTTGCGCATGTATATGTTAAAATTAACTTCCATTCTTGGGGGTAAGAAAGGAATAGCATTTTTGTGAAAAAGGGGGTCTGCTCACGTGAAGCGCATGAGCTGCCTATGTACCTCTGGGGGTTTTGAAAATTTTCAAAATTTCATTTTTGAAATTGAAATTTTTAGAGGATCAGGCCCCACATAGTTCTGAGTGGAGGCAAACGAAGAATATTTATTAGAATAGAAGGGAGATGAGAAGATTCGTACCACACAATGATTTCAGACAAGGGGTAATTTTTTTTTAGATGGTCCAGGTTGACTGGACGTGCCATCTCTTCTCCATCAAGGTCGATGATCATAGAAGTGTCGTCTAATAAGATCTTCTTCATAATTTAAGGGTCTCTCCAATTGGGCTTGAATTTCCCTCTGGGGTCCCATATGGGTTCTATGATTTCTTTAAGGGATAAATCCCCTTCTCGGACACCATGATCCTTGACTCTCTTGTTAAAGGATCCCGCTATCCGACAATGGTATCCTTATATGTGATATAGCGCCTTCAGTCTCCCTTCATCCAATAGTAACATCTCGTCAAGATGGCTCTGATTCCAGTATTCCTCGCTGGCTTTTCTTTCAAGCATGACGTGGAGTAAAAGATTTTTAACTCCGCGGGTAGGAATGCTTCCATGTCGTATACTAGAGAGTAAAGGGTAGCCCTAATAGATGTTCCAACTGAAGTGTTATATCCCCAGAGGGCGTAAAGGATCCGATCGGCCCAATATTAATAGCTCTCGGCCATCTTACTGATAATGGATTTGAGATTTTTATTGGCAGCTTTAACTGCTCCGTTGATTTGAGCTTAGTAGGGAGAAGATTTGTGTCTCTTAATCCCATACTCTCTTCTGTGACTTTTGCCTTGACATGTAACCCATTATCTGACACCAGATCATGAGGGACCCTATATCGACATATGATATTTTTCTTGATGAACTTGTCCATCTTCTTAGCATTCAAAATTACGTATGACTCGACTTAGACCCATTTAGTGAAGTAGTCAATCTCAACTAGGATGAACTCATGCCCATTGGAGGCTTTGGGTGTAACCTTCCCTCTGATATCAATGCCCCATGTGAAGAACGACTATGGGAAGTTATGTTATACAATTCCTGTAGAGGCAAGCGCTGGAGGTGGGAAAATTATTGGCATTTAAGACATCTTCTAATGTAAGCGGTGTAATCCTGAACCATGGTAGTCTAGTAGTAACCCTGTTGGATGATTTTCTTGGCAAGAATATGGCCATTCATGTGGGGTACGCATTCCCAGTTGTTGATTTTTTGCATCATCTCTTCAATGTCAGCCCCTGCAATTCAGTGTAAATGGGTTCCATCGAAGTTTCTCTTGAACAATGCTTTATCACAAACAATGTATTGGGCAGCTAGTTTGCGGAGGGTTGCTCGATCTTTCTTGTTAGAATTTTGGAGATACCTACTATGCTTGAGGAGGCGCCAAATATCATAATACCAACAATTGGTTATTTCAAGATCTTCTTCTGTAATGAGCTCAATGTGGTAGCACTAGGTTGGTTTATCTTTCGTTTGGAATAGGAAAGGGGGCATTATTATTCCTTAGGGCATGTAAACCATGGAGGCTAAGGTAGTTAGTGCATCGACTAGGTTGTTCTTTGCTTTGGGCAGGTAGTGGAAGGTGATATCTTGGAATTGAGAGGTCAACTCTTCTAGGTGGGAATGGAAGGGTAAGAGTTTCTCATCATTGACTTGCCATCTTCTCCATACTTTACTAATGATGAGGGTTGAGTCCCCATTGAAAACTAGGTATCGAATTCCTTTCTTAAGAGAAACTTTGAGGCCTACCGTGCATGCCTCGTATTCAGTCATGTTGTTCGTGTAGGGAAAATCTAGTTTGATAGCAATGGGAGTGTGAGAGTCATCAGGGGCAATTAGGAGTATCCTAATGTCATACCCTTTCTTATTGGCGGCATTGCCAAAGAACATTTTCCATCAAAGGTCTTCTTGGGAGGTATAAAGGATATTCTCATCTCAAAATTTGAAAATATAGACGTCGGTTTCTTCCATAGGGTAGTCAACAAGGTAGTTAGAGATGGCTTTTTCTTTCATGAATTTTTGCGAGACATATACAATATCAAATTAGGCTAGAAGTATCAACCAACAGGCCATTCGGTTGGATAAGGAAGGTTTTTCGAGCAGGTACTTAATGAGATCCATTCTAGATACGAGTTTGATGGGAAAGACGAGCATATAGTGCCGTAGTTTTTAGGTGACCTAGATAAGGGCGATACATGCTTTCTCCAAAGGAGTGTAGTTAACTTCATACCCTACCAACTTGTAATTGGCATAGTAGATGGATTTTTCTTTGCTGGATTCTTTAAGGTATTGGACTAGTAAAGCCCCATATGCAGTATCCGTTATGGTCAGGTATAGAAATAGAGGAAGACTAGTCTGTGACGACATGAGTACAGGAGGTCGGGTTAAGTATTGCTTGATTTCGTCAAGTTATTCTTGACAAGATTCTTTCCAAACCTTGGTTGAATCTTTTGAGAGGAGTTTGAAGATGGGTTCATAGATAGAAGTCAACTAACTGATGAACTGACTGATATACTGTAATTTTCTATAGAATCTCATGACTTCCTTATCTGTTTGGGGTGGTGGCATTTTGAGTATGGATTTCATCTTGGCAGTATCTACTTCAATCCCCTTTTCGCTAACCATGAATCCCAAGAGCTTTCCTTTGGTTACGCTGAAGACACGTTTATGTGGGTTAAGTCGCATCTGATATTGCCATAATCGCTTGATATTGCCATAATCATTTATGTGGTTTCCCCCGGTCCTGCCCTGCTGGCTGGACTCTCCTGCTCTCTTGGTTCCCTGAAGATTGAAGCGGTGATCCTGTCAATGTAGTAACGCTGCATTGAGTACGTCAGTGAAAGTACTCAGGGATAGATTCCCAATAAGGTGCTGACGGATCCTCCAAGCTAATCCGTCGACAAACAGCAAAATCTTCTTGCCCTCAGTGGGTGCCTCATCCGGCACAATAGTGAGAAGTCTCATGAACTCCTCCTCATACTCAGCTACAGTAAGGTTCTCCTGCTTCAAATTTAGTAATTTCCTCCTCATCTCAGTCTGCACTGCGGGTGGAAAATACTTGCGGTCAAACCGCTCCCAGAACAACTGAATAGGGATCGTGTCCCTCTCCTCCAAGGTAGTAGTGGACTCCCACCACTGTAATACGGCTCCCACCAGCTTAAAGGAATCCAATAACTGCTTTTGCACGTCAGTGCACTCATACATACGGAGGTGCCGCTGGATGTCTTTCTTCTATTGGCTGACTGTAACAATATCGAAGCTACCAGAAAACTCAGGGGGATGCGCTTTCTGAAAAGCATCCCGGACCCTCTCCCATGCGGATGGAAGCTGTGCTGGTGCTGGTGCCACTGCCTGAATCTGGGGTGGAGCCTGCTGAATCACCGCTATTGCGGCATTCACCGCCTAAGCAACAATGGCGGCTACTTCATTCTGTAAGGACACAAATTTCCAATTGAGTCCATATATAGTTTTGGCTCAATTCCGGACAAAAACATTTATTCATAGGTTAGTGATTTATTGTAATATTTTCAATCCTATGAAGTGTGTGTTGAAGACGTAGCGGCAAAGATTTTAAAGCTTCATCAAAATGTGTGATTTATTGTAATATTTTCAAGCCTATGAAGTGTGTGTTGAAGATGTAGCGGCAAAGATTTTAAAGCTTCATCAAAATGCCGGTTTGTGTGCCTCGTTTCTACGTCATCAACTAAGGTTCCATGCTCCCAAGGTATGAATGTAATTATATTTATATAGTAGCTTGGAACAATATGTATTGGGTGTTAGGTGTAATAAAAAACTGCATTTTATTTTCAGAAAGAATCAATTAGAACTTTAATATAAGTATATAAAAGTTTCTGGGCCAAAATCGAATTTTACAAACTTTCTGGTCGTTCGTTAGAAATGTCGTTCGAACGAGTTTTTTCGTTCGAACCAGATTTCGTTCGAATGAGTTTTTTCGTTCGAACGAGTTTTGTCGTTCGAACCAGTTTCGTTCGAACGAGTTTTGCCAACGACCCTAACTGGTCAGTCGTTCGAACCAGTTTCGTTCGAACGAGTTTTGCCAACGACCCTAACTGGTCAGTCGTTCGATATGTCGTTCGAACGAATGTTCGTTCTAATGAGGTATCTAACGAACTTCTAACGAGCCCAGGCTGGTCACTCGTTAGAAGTCTCGTTCGAACGAGAATCAAGTTCGTTCGAACGAGATTCCAGCGGGAACCGTTATTTGGCAGTTTTTTGCAGTTTTTCCCCACTCCTCCACTTGGTTTTCAACCAACTTTTTTTCATACATTATTATGTGCGGGAAACACATTTTCCAAGACAACTTTTCCATCCTAATACATCTCCTAGAGAGAGTTTGAGAGATCATTTTAAAAAGGGAAAATGTTCATGTTTAAGTGTTCTTCAACTTAAAGAAAAATCTTTAAACACTTAGTTTACACCCATTGTTGTTTATTCCAAGTTCTATATATACATATCTTTACTTGGAGTTTTTGGCACCGGTTTTCTCTACCGAATTCAAGAGACGTTTCGGGTTTGCTTCTACACCCCATCACAAAGAAGACTTTTGTTGAGATTCTACCCACATGGAGAAAGGCTCCATGCTTGGGTGACGGTGACCATATAAAGTCCCATCGGTGGATTCCGAGACCGCGGTGGTGTTCCGAGGTTGTCCTCTAGGAAGAGGTTTCTACGAGAAGGAGCGTCGAGGCTTGAGAGGGATCGAGTCAGTCGTTGTAAGTCTATCTGTCTTGTAATTGTAATTCCGTATCTAGTGGACTTGTGGCTAGGGCCGTCCGAGGTTGTTTCCCGTCTTGGGTTTTTCCTCGTACATCTCGGCGTAGTGTGACATTGTTTATTTTATCTTGCACAATAATTTAGAATCCATGCTTAGGATAATTTCAAGATAAAATTTGGTTTAATTATCACACTCGTGTAATTTGGGACTTAAATTAAATATTGAGTAAAATTGGTTTATTCAAGTCATTTGCTAAAATTGGTTTCGCCTAACTTTGGTTAATTGTTAATTATGACTTAGGCAAATTCTAGGACTTGAATTATGTTTTAATTTGTTTGGAGAAATTAAAACTTGTTGTTATTTTTGAAAGTTGAACCATCACCCCTTTTACAATGCTTCCGCATCATCTCTATTTTGTTTTAAGTAAAAAGGAAATTATTATTTTAATTGGTACAACTTGGTCTTACAAATTGGTATCAGAGCCAAAAACGATAATTTATTTCGTTAAGATCCTTTAATTTTTGGCTAAAATGGATTTTTCTCCATTTTCAAAATTTTCTATTTTCGATGGTTCAAACTACGCGTATTGGAAAGCGCGAATGAGATCGGCACTAAAACCTATCGACGAGAGAGTTTGGATGTCTGTTGTTACCGGATATTCCCCACCAACTTACTTAGTTGAAAATGAACGTGTTTTAAAACCCGCCGATAGATGGACTGAAAATGAGTTTAAACTTGCTAACTTTAATTCCCGAGGTTTAAATGCCTTGTTTAGCGCTGTCACACCGGATGAATTCCGACGTATTATGACGTGTGAAACCGCTAAAGAAGCTTGGGATATTTTACAATTAACTCATGAAGGAACTAGTGTCGTTAAAGCTTCAAAAGTCCAAAACCTCACCACTCAATTTGAAACTATCAAAATGGATGAAAAAGAAACCTTTGATAAATTCTATGCTAGACTTTGTGATATTGTTAATTCATCCTTTAACTTGGGAGAGAAAATACCTGACGACCGTGTTGTAAAGAAAATTTTGAGGTCCCTACCCGATAGATTTATTCCTAAAGTGACCGTTTTAAATTCTTTACCCACTTTAGCCTCTACGAAATTAGAAGAGCTTGTAGGTGATTTACAAACCTATGAACTAGATATGTTTCCCTCTAAAATTGAAAAGAAAATTGAAAAGGGTGTTGCTTTAAAATCCCGAAAAGAGGTCAAACAAGTAGTAGAGAGCGATAGTGATAGTGACTCGAAAGACATGGCTTTGTTTGCTCGTAAATTTAGAAAATTTCTTAAATTTAACAAAGATAAAGTTAAAAATGATTTTAAGAAATTTGATACTTGTAAACATGATAAAAGCGAGAAGATTTCTAAAGCCGAGAAAATCCCTAAACCTTGTAATGAACATTTAGATAGGGACGAGTCTAATAAGTGTTTTGGTTGTGAATGTTATGGCCATAGGGCTTATGAGTGCCCCACTAAACTAAGGAAAGATGGTAAGTGACCTATTTCATATAATGCAACCCTTAGTGATAGTGATAAGGAAGAAAAGCCCGATTCCCCCACTAAGAAAAATTTTATGGCTTTTAAGGCTAGTCATGTGAGTGATAATGAGAACTCATCGATTGATGACACGATTGCACATGCCACTTCCAAGGTCATTGTTCATGATTCCCTTGTTTTTAATGATAGTGAGAGTGAAGAAGAAAGTGAGAGTGAAAATGAAGAAGAGGTTGATGTGAGTGAACTTCAAAATTCTTTTCATGAATTATATAAAGAATCTATTAATTTGAAAAGAACTAATTTGAAGTTAGAAGCTTGTTTAAGAAAGAGTGTCAAGATCGTTGATGATAGTGCCTTAATAGAAGACCTTAGGACACATGTGAGGACTCTTCAAGAGAAGCTTGGTTATGTAGAAGGCGAAAGAAATAGCCTTAGGAGTTTAATGGAATCCTTGAAAAAGGAGCTTCTTGCTTTTGAAGAGCGAAATGTTTTACTAGAATCTAACATTGTTGAATTGGAAAATAAATTAAAAGATTCTAGTTTTGTCAAATTTGATTTGGAGTGTCGTTCGGAAAAACTAGATAAAATGTTAGGAACGGTCCAAATTAAAAATGACACTTGTGGTTTAGGCTTCAATCCTTGTAATGAATTTACTCATAATGCCCAAACGAATATTTTAGGAGAATCAACTAGGAATACTTTTAAAGATCACTCCTTAAGTAAATCTTTTCGACATGTTCTCACTTGTACACATTGTGGTCGACAAGGTCATCTTAGGAAATTTTGTTTAGATCTTAAACGAATTCCTAGAAAACCCCATAGTAAAGTAACGCCGGTAGTTAACGTTCCCACACCCAAAAATAGTCATTCCTCATTAATTTGGGTTAGGAAATCCGACTTGGTTACCTTACAAAATAGGGTTGTTGATTCTCATTTACTTACACATGCTTCCTCCCTTGCTAAATCTAATGGACGAATGTGTTAGTGTTTGCATACTTTAGCGTTTGTACTTCATGCTATATTCATATGCTAAATGTATGCTTGTTTAGTCATTTTCTAGTTATTGCCTTATTTCATATCACATGCTAGAAATTATGACTTGTTTATCTTTTTGTATTATTTTTTGTGTTTGATTTAACTGCAAAATATAAAAAGATTTTTGTTTATCATTTTTGTTTTATTTATTTCATTTATGCTTAATGAAAAATACAAATGATTTGTGTTTAGTCTTTTGAGTATATATCTTTCTTTTTGACTAAAAATGTTAAAAACTCAAAAAGATTTTGTTTTGTGTGTATTTTAGTTTGACACACTTTAAGTGGCATATATTTGTGTTTGAATCCCATCGTTTACGCTTCCATGTGGCTAGAACTTTTGGTTTAGATTTTCAATCCTTAAAATGTTCTTTACCATGCTTTATATGGAGTAGTTGGATTTTGTGTTGTTTAAATGGATTCTATTTCTATATGCCTCTATTCACACATGCACGAGCTCTTTTGAAATCTTAATGTCACATGTTATATTTGATCTTTTTGAGGTGTTCTCCTATCAATCTAGTCATCTACATATCTATGACCTAGGAGGACTAGTGCATGTCAAAATCCGTTGCATGTGAGATTTGTGTGAAAAATGAAAACATGATAAATTAATATATGCACGAGGAAGGGCTCCGAAAGGATGAATTAAATCCTTTGCGATAGTAAGCCACCGTTGATTGGATCTAAAAGAAATACGTGATCTAAAGGCCTAAAAACAGAATATTTGGCATTAAACAGAAAGCAATTGCCAAGGCCTATGTTTGTATGATATATTCATTCAAAAACTAAAGAATATATATGCTCATTGAGGGAGAATTGGATGGTATATCAACGGTTTTCACAATGTCCGTTTATCCTAGTTGTCTTTAATGTCATGACTCTATTTGGTTTGTAGAATCATCATCATGCTAGGCTTGTATGCATTGTGTATGTTTGTTCATTGAGTTCAATCTATATTGTCACATGAGGTTATATTTCAATGTGATGAAGTTTACAATCAAATGAGAACTCCGTGAACGTTTATTAAGTGTTTGGGTCTAAATTTAATTGTTACTAGTACACACCCCTACACTTCCGTTTCCATATGACACATTTTTGCCATACGAGTGTGCAAACTTAGTGTATTTTGTGTCATGTGTGTGTTTATATCTATCTATATATGCATGTACTTATTGGTATATTTAAAGTATATATATATATATATATATATATATATATATATATATATATATATATATATATATATATATATATATATATATATATATATATATATATATATGATATCTGTTTGTCTTTGCCTTGCTTTAATTGCCCATATGCTTTCATGTCGTATCACCTTAAGCTTTCACATACTGTTTATTAGTTCTTTATCCTTTGCATATTCCCGAACAAAAAGGGGGAGAATGATGATAGGGGGAGAAATGGTATCTAATCCTATTATTATCGTATCTTAGTTTGGGGGAGATTTATCTTAGGGGGAGACGTCTTTCTAAGTAGGTCATGTGTTTAAAGGGAGAATTAATTTAGGGGGAATAATTAATTAATTGCATTTAATATTTTGATATTCCCTATGCATTTGATGAGTTTGCTTAAGTGTGCAGGAATTATTCTAAAGCGGCATCTTTCTATGGCAAAGCGTTTGATCCTTAGGTTGAGTCAAGTTTGGGCGGGTTATGGTTTGAGTCTAGTGAGCTTGACGTCCCTTTAGGATTTTGTTTGGTTTTTGTCCCGGAATAGCCAAAGGGGGAGATTTGTAAGGACACAAATTTCCAATTGAGTCCATATATAGTTTTGGATCAATTCCGGACAAAAACATTTATTCATAGGTTAGTGATTTATTGTAATATTTTCAAGCCTATGAAGTGTGTGTTGAAGACGTAGCGGCAAAGATTTTAAAGCTTCATCAAAATGTGTGATTTATTGTAATATTTTCAAGCCTATGACGTGTGTGTTGAAGACGTAGCGGCAAAGATTTTAAAGCTTCATCAAAATGCCGGTTTGTGTGCCTCGTTTCTACATCATCAACTAAGGTTCCATGCTCCCAAGGTATGAATGTAATTATATTTATATAGGAGCTTGGAACAATATGTATTGGGTGGTAGGTGTAATAAAAAACTGCATTTTATTTTCAGAAAGAATCAATTAGAACTTTAATATAAGTATATAAAAGTTTCTGGGCCAAAATCGAATTTTACAAACTTTCTGGTCGTTCGTTAGAAATGTCGTTCGAACGACTTTTTTCGTTCGAACCAGATTTCGTTCGAACGAGTTTTTTCGTTCGAACAAGTTTCGTTCGAACGAGTTTTGTCGTTCGAACCAGTTTCGTTCGAACGAGTTTTGCCAACGACCCTAACTGGTCAGTCGTTCGATATGTCGTTCGAACGAATGTTCGTTCTAACGAGGTATCTAACGAGCCCAGGCTGGTCACCCGTTAGATCAAGTTCGTTCGAACGAGATTCCAGCGGGAACAGATATTTGGCAGTTTTTTGCAGTTTTTCCCCACTCCTCCACTTGGTTTTCAACCAACTTTTTTTCATACATTATTATGTGCGGGAAACACATTTTCCAAGACAACTTTTCCATCCTAATACATCTCCTAGAGAGAGTTTGAGAGATCATTTTAAAAAGGTAAAATGTTCATGTTTAAGTGTTCTTCAACTTAAAGAAAAATCTTTAAACACTTAGTTTACACCCATTGTTGTTTATTCCAAGTTCTATATATACATATCTTTACTTGGAGTTTTTGGCACCGGTTTTCTCTACCGAATTCAAGAGACGTTTCGGGTTTGCTTCTACACCCCATCACAAAGAAGACTTTTGTTGAGATTCTACCTACACGGAGAAAGGCTCCATGCTTGGGTGACGGTGACCATATAAAGTCCCATCGGTGGATTCCGAGACCGCGGTGGTGTTCCGAGGTTGTCCGCTAGGAAGAGGTTTCTACGAGAAGGAGCATCGAGGCTTGAGAGGGACCGAGTCAGTCATTGTAAGTCTATCTGTCTTGTAATTGTAATTCCGTATCTAGTGGACTTGTGGCTAGGGCCGTCCGAGGTTGTTTCCCGTCTTGGGTTTTTCCTCGTACATCTCGGCGTAGTGTGACATTGTTTATTTTATCTTGCACAATAATTTAGAATCCATGCTTAGGATAATTTCAAGATAAAATTTGGTTTAATTATCACACTCATGTAATTTGGGACTTAAATTAAATATTGAGTAAAATTGGTTTATTCAAGTCATATGCTAAAATTGGTTTCGCCTAACTTTGGTTAATTGTTAATTATGACTTAGGCAAATTCTAGGACTTGAATTATGTTTTAATTTGTTTGGAGAAATTAAAACTTGTTGTTATTTTTGAAAGTTGACCCATCACCCCTTTTACAACGCTTCCGCATCATCTCTGTTTTGTTTTAAGTAAAAAGGAAATTATTATTTTAATTGGGACAACTTGGGCTTACACATTCACATTCATTGTGCCTGGTGCCTGAGCTGCTGGTTGCTCGGCTTGGGCACGCCTATCTTTCGGAGCACGTCTCGGAGGCATCTGAAACGTGAACAAGTTTATTAGTCTACAGTTATCAACAAATCTTGAATAGCTGAAGACTTAAACGTAAAAGCAAGAAGACAACAATCCTAAAAATAGGGCTCTATAGCAATAACGTTAAGCTGAAAGCGAAATAAGCCGTACAGATCCTATGGACACTAGAACCTGATGCTCTGATACCACCTGTGACACCCCGCCTAATTAAATACCGGGCGATCACTCCTTTATTAAATTAAATCAAGGTTAACAGTTGGTTCATTCTCAGCATCACTGTCGATAAAAATAAATTTTCCAATTTAACACCCTAAATAATTAAGTAAAGTGTCAAAAACATTTTTCATACAAACTTCCAAATTTTAAATAAAGAAAAAGATTTATTTATATAAAACAACATTTCTACAATTAAGAATCACACCACGATAAACCAAATAATATAATACATTCGTTAATCGAATGCCAACATATGAAAACTAAAATCACAAGTCCATACTGAATAAATCCCAAAGAAACAATACTGGAATGACTGAAATATAAATGTCCTGATAACAAATAAATAATGAAAAGGGCGACACGTGCCCAATAAATGAGAGTACTAGAAGTGGAGTCAATAAAAGAAGCCGTCTACTCAAGTGACCTGCAACTCCCACCTAAGCTGCAGCACGTTCCTCCCAGGGGATCCTAAGCAAGACGCCCCTGTGGCTGGGCACCTGAAAATATACATATATATATATATATATATATATATATATACAAGAGAGAGAGAGAGAAAAAGAAACGGGTCAGAGCCCGAAAGTGTGTTTGATTTTAAAATTCGTTTAGCAAGTATTTAAAATGATACAGGCCAATGCAATAACATATTAGCACGTCACTCTCTTGAGAAAATACTCACCTCTCTTCTAATGTGCACACCTATCGCACTAACTTTCCCCACGGTTTCTTATCATTTAACGCACTAGTCTTTCTAGAAGATTTGACTTAACTTAGATTACTCGCGAGATTTATAATTCACGACCCCATTTTAAAAAGAATGTTCCAAACAGTAATCAAAGTCCTCCATTTTAAATTTATAAAATCCATAAAGTTTTACAGTGACATATTATACTTTTTCAAAACAAGTATTTAATAATTTGAGTCAACAACCATGTCCTACTTATCAAATCTCGGTAGACAGTTTCAAATATCATGATCTCATATATATATTAACTACTCGTATAATATATATATATATATATATATAACAGCACCCCGAATAAAACTATGGTGCGTGCATACTCTACTATCCAAAGACCCATATCACTCATATTAAGGGGAATACATTCAGAATGTATTAACAAAAAAACACAAACAATTGAGGCGAAGCATAGATTCCAAGTCTCTAAGAGGATGGCACATACCAGCGTCTCTTAGGACCGTCTGAACTATCACATCGATAGCCTGTACCAAGGATATCTATCTCCTAGGGTACAAGTCAATATCCCCCATAAAGGTCCCATCGAGATAAGACTTGTCCCGGCGCGGAAACCTCAGGGATAGTAAGTAGCGTGGGTATGATTTTCACATGCATATAATATATGTACACACAATCATATAAATATACCACTTTATCAGGTTAATATAGCTTCTTCTCCTCACCCGTAATTATACTGTTTATTCTTAATTTCACAGTTAAAGAATTACGCATAAGGTTTCATTCCTAACCTTATCTCGAAGGGTTTTCTCACTTATTACCTAATACTCATGGATTATATGTTCCCAATTTCTGAAATTCAGTAAGTGACTTTATTAGATTCCAACGTAACTCTCTTACGCACCTCCCCCTTTAAATTCATAAATTTGCCAACCTAAAGTAAATATCCCAAAAATACCATTTTCGATGAATCTTAAAGATTCCAACATTTATTCATATACCCTACTGGTCCTCAATGTCTCCCAAATCGGTTTATCACGAATGCCCAAGAATTATTTCACGATAAACTTAATTTAACTAATTAAACAAGGAAAATAAGAGTCTGCCAGGAGGGGTCGATCGATCGAAGCTTGGGGCTCGATCGATCGAGCCTTCAATCGATCGATGCTCTATGTTCGATCGATCGATCAAGCAGGTCTGGGTAAAATTCTGCAGAATTGCAGTTACGGGTTCTGCCACTATTCTTCATCAAATTCCATATTTTTCAACACTAATCGACCCACAATTTCTACTACTAACATAATAACATAATTCCAGATGTTTTTAATGTTCAGCATGCGTGTATTCATCATTAAACATGGTTAAACAACCCAAAATCTCATCTAAACATCAAGAACCCTAAAGTTTTCATAACTATTATTCAATTATGTTTTTCTCCAGAATTTCTTCCTAATATAACATCAAAAGTTCGTGGGTAATACATATATATCATCAAAAGTTTCCAGCATAAGGTTTTAATCTTCTCTACATGCAATTTCCTATCAAAATTTGGGGTTTTCTTACATGGATTACATTCCTAATTAATCCTAAACTAATATGAACATTTCACTAACGAAATACGCAAGTTAAACACTTGCCTGGGATTTTCAGAAGTCTGATTTCCTGTTGATTATGGTGTGGTTGCGTTCCCCTCCTCGCGATCTACGCGTTGGTGGTGACGGCGGTACAAACGGTGGTGTTTTGGCCTTGAATCTCCTTGAAAGGTCTCTCCTCTCCTCTCCAATGGCCGTTCTAGGGTTCTGAATGTTCTAACCCTAAATGGCTAACCTAACCAGCTGATAAAGGCTGCTAAAATTCGTGGGTTTAATTACTCTATTTTGTAAAATGACCAAAATGCCCTCCCGGGTCACTAATTAGGCCTAAAAACGCCCCGAGGCCCAAACTAACCCCTCGGGTATACTTTTCTGACTATCTCGACCCTTCCGGACACGTTGGCGCACTCAAAATGACCATACAGACAACTTATAAAATATTTACTTTTGATTTAACAAAATTAGTCCCGACGTGACACGGGCACGTCCCGACTTAAATTTCCGAAATAGTCATTTAATTCACTTATGACTTTCAATATAACCAATATAATATATTAGTAAGCTCATCATTCAACAAGTTTCCCATAATTACTAACTCTCGTCACGTTAATAATTATAACATAATTAATTCCTGATTTTTATTAAATAAACCATTACATTAAATTTAATAAATCCCCAAATTAAAGATAGCATAAAAATACGGGGTATTACATACTTCCCCCCTAATAACGGAATTTCGTCCCGAAATTCGGAAAATAAGGCATACCTGGTAAAAACAACTCTGGATATCTCTCGCGCATATCTGCCTCACGCTCCCAAGTGGATTCCTCCACATTATGATGCTCCCACTGAACTCGCACAAGTGGAACTATTTTCTACCTCAATCTCCTCTCACTATAGTCTAGAATAGCCACTGGTCTCTCCTCGTAAGAGCTATCAGACTGTAAGTCAATCTCATCTATCGCAATATGAGTATGGGCCATATCATCCCGAAGATATCGTCTCAACGACGAGATGTGGAATACATCGTGGATGTAATGCAAATGTTCTGGCAATCCCAACCTGTATGCTACCAACCCAATCCTCTCGATGATGGGAAATGGTCCTACGTACCTCGGAGCCAACTTGCCCTTCTTCCCGAACCTCATCAATCCCTTCATAGGAGATACACGCAACAACACTTGATCCCCCACATTAAACTCCCGAAAGAACCGTTTCGCATCGGCGTAGCTCTTCTGCCTGTCTTGGGCTACCCGAATACGACTCCTGATTATCTCAATCCTCGCGGAGGTCTCCTGAATCACTTCTGGTCCTAGCAACTTGTTGTCCCCCACCTCGAGCCAACAAGTTGGAGAACGACAAGGCCTGCCATACAAAGCCTCAAATGGGTCCATACCAATCGTAAACTGATAAGAGTTATTATAAGCAAACTCTACCAGTGGAAGATATGGCTCCCAACCTCCTCCGAAATCGAGAACACACATGCGTAGCATATCTTCCAACATCTGATTAGTACGCTCTATCAGTCCATCTGTCTGTGGGTGGTAAGCTGAACTCAGTCTCAACTCTGTACCCATAGCCTCCTGAAAGCTTTCCCAGAAACGTGACACAAAAATCTTGTCTCTATCTGACACAATATTCAGGGGCACCCCATGTAATCTGACAATCTCAGCGATGAACAACTGGGCATACTGTCCCATGGTATAATCTGTCCTCACTGGCATAAAATGAGCCACCTTGGTCAAACGGTATACAATCACCCAGATAGAATCGTGGCCCCGCTGTGATGTAGGCAACCCTGTAATGAAATCCATGGAAATACTTTCCCACTTCCACGCGGGTACTTCCAACGGCTGAAGCAATCCTGACGGTTTCTGGTGGTCCACCTTCACCAGCTGGCAAGTAGAACACTTGGACACAAACTCAGCTATGTCCTTCTTCATCCCACTCCACCAGTACTGTCGTCTCATGTCCTGGTACATCTTATCGCCTCCCGGATGTAATGCAAATCGGGACCCATGAGAATGAGTCATCACTTCTTGACGTAGCTCCGCTCCTTCTGGAACCACTAATCTCCCATTAAACCGTAACCCTCCATCAGAACTAACAGAATAGGACTCAGCACCCTCGGCTAGAAGTCGCACAATCTGCTCCTGACAAAATGGGTCTGTGGTCTGTGCCTGTATCACCCTCGTAACAATCTCGGGTGTGACTGTCATCACGGATATGAAAGAACGTGCTACTGCATCCTGGTGACCCAACTCCTTCCACTTTGCTTTCCAGATGTCCGCTACATCGTCTACCGGTCTACGGCTCAACGCATCAACAAATACGTTAGCCTTCCCCGGATGCACTGTATATCGAACTGGTAATCTTTCACAAACTCTAACCACCTGCGCTGACGCATATTCAGCTCTCGCTGAGTGAACAGGTACTGCAGTGACTTATGGTCTGTGAACAAACGGAATTTCTCGCCCAATAAGTAGTGCCTCCAAATTCTCAATGCAAAGACGACCGCTGCTAACTCCAGGTCGTGGGTGGGGTAATTCTTCTCATGCGGCTTAAGCTTGCGGGAAGCAAAAGCTATAGCCTTCTCTTCTTGTTGAAGTACTCCCCCAAGTCCCCGTAAGGACGCATCGGTGTAAACCAGGTACTCTACACCCGGCTTCGATAAAGCAAGGACTGGTGCTAAAGTAAGCTTGTCCTTCAGCTCGTCGAAAGCCAACTGACAAGCGTCATCCCAAACATATGGTACCCCCTTGCGAGTCAGATTCGTCAATGGACCCGCTATTTTGGAGAATCCCCGAATGAATCTCCTGTAGTATCCGGCTAACCCCAAGAAACTACGCACTTCCGTCGGTGTCGTGGGCTGTCCCCACTCCCTCACTGCTGACACTTTGCTCGGGTCAACTGCTATCCCCTGCTCAGAAACAACATGGCCCAAGAATTGTACCTCTCGCAACCAGAATCCACACTTCTCGTACTTAGCATACAACTGATGCTCTCGTAGAGTCTGAAGAACCTGCCTCAAGTGCTCGGCATGCTCCTCCTCGGAGTGTGAATATATCAAGATGTCATCTATGAAGACGATGATGAACTGATACAAGAACTCTCTGAATACTCGGTTCATCAAGTCCATGAAAATGGCTGGGGCATTTGTCAGTCCGAACGGCATCACCCTGAACTCATAGGACCCATATCTCGACAAGAAGGCAGTCTTTGAAACATCCTGCTCTCTAATCCGTAACTGATGGTACCCCGACCTCATATCTATCTTCGAAAAGAAAGTTTCTCCCCTCAACTGAACAAATAGATCATCGATTCGAGGCCACGGATACTTATTCCGTATCGTGACCTTGTTCAACTCCCGGTAGTCCACACACAATCTCAGTGAACCATCTCTCTTCTTTACAAATAAGACTGGAGCGCCCCAAGGTGAGGTACTCCTACGAATGAAGCCCTGACCTAATAGCTGCTCTATCTGATCTCGTAGCTCTCGCATCTCTGCCGGAGCCATACGGTATGGTGCGCGTGCTATAGGTCTCGTATTTGGCAATAAATCTATAACGAAGTCTATCTCACGACTGGGCGGTAGGCCTGGTATCTCCTGAAACACATCGGAATACTCCTTAACAACTGGGATCGAATCCAAAGGAATCACAACCTCCTTAGAGGTATCCTCCTCAATGTAATATAAATGAGTGGTCAAACCTCCCTCTGGGCGAGGCATCGCCACTACAAACATCTCTTGCCCCGGAATGGCAAAAATAATGCTCCCACCGAAGCAATCAATCATGGCTCTATAAGCTGCGAGACAATCCATACCAATAATTACATCATGCTCGTGCATGTCTAAGACTAACATGTCTGCAGGTAATACCAAGCTACCAATCTCTACCCCTACTCCCCGGCATATAAAGAATATAAGTGACCCACTCCCCAGTGGTGAGTCGACACACGTCACGGTGCTCTCTGCTGTGGCTACAAACCCTAAGGACTTTGCAAAATGTGTAGCTATAAAACAATGCGTTGCCACCGTATCAAATAAAACTCGACCCATAGTACCATGGATAGAAAACATACCCTCAATCGCGGGTGGGGCCTGTGGAGCTGCTGCCTGGTGGACGTTATAGACAAGTCCATACTGCAATTTCCCCTGCTGCACTGGAGCTGCTGGAATGGCTGGTAGGTCTGGTACCTGGGCTGGAGCTGGGAGGGCAGGTGGGAAAAGTGGTCTCTACGGCTCATTACGGGCTCCCTGCTGCTGTGGGCCCTATCGCCCTCTGGGCAATCCTGGCGCCTATGGCCATGTTTGCTGCACCCAAAGCATCTGCCTTTGAAGTTACCGCCCCTCTGACCCTGCTGTCCACGGCCCTGCTGGCCGTTACCTCCACGCCACTGGCCCTGTTGGCCCTGATGTGCACGCTGTTGGCCCTGCTGGCCCTGCTGCTGTCCCTGTGATCGGTGTTGGCCCTGCTGGCCCTGCTGATTAGGCTGGCCCTGATGGCCCTGCCTGAAACCCCCGAATCCCTGCTTAGAATCACCTGAATGGAATCGCTTAGCAGGGTCCCCCTAATGGGAACTCTGCTCGTGATAACGAGTCTGTCCATGAGTTGGTGCCCCACCGGCACTATTTCCCCCGGTCCTGCCCTGCTGGCTGGACTCTCCTGCTCTCTTGCTTCCCTAAAGATGGAAGCGGTGATCCTGGCAATGTAGTAACGTAACATTGAGTACGTCAGTGAAAGTACTCGGGGATAGATTCCCAATAAGGTGCTGACGGATCCTCCAAGCTAATCCGTCGACAAACAGCAAAATCTTCTTTCCCTCAGTGGGTGCCTCATCCGGCACAATAGTGAGAAGTCTCGTGAACTCCTCCTCATACTCAGCTACAGTAAGGTTCTCCTGCTTCAGATTTAGTAATTTCCGCCTCATCTCAGTCTGCACTGCGGGTGGAAAATACTTGCGGTCAAACCGCTCCCAGAACAACTGAATAGGGATCGTGTCCCTCTCCTCCAAGGTAGTAGTGGACTCCAACCACTGTAATGCGGCTCCCACCAGCTTAAAGGAAGCCAATAACTGCTTTTGCACGTCAGTTCACTCATACATACGGAGGTGCCGCTGGATGTCTTTCTTCCATTGACTGACTGTAACAATATCGGAGCTAACAGAAAACTCAGGGGGATGCGCTTTCTGAAAAGCATCCCGAACCCTCTCCCATGCAGATGGAAGCTATGCTGGTACTGGTGCCACCGCCTGAATCTGGGGTGGAGCCTGCTGAATCACCGCTATTGCGGCATTCACCGCCTGAGCAACATTGGCGGCTACTTCATTCGCATTCATTGTGCCTGGTGCCTGAGCTGCTGGCTGCTCGGCTTGGGCACGCCTATCTTTCGGAGCACGTCTCGGAGGCATATGAAACGTGAACAAGTTTATTAGTCTACAGTTATCAACAAATCTCGAATAGCTGAAGACTTAAACGTAAAAGCAAGAAGACAACAATCCTAAAAATAGGTCTCTATAGCAATAACGTTAAGCTGAAAGCGAAATAAGTCGTACAGATCCTATGGGCACTAGAACCTGATGCTCTGATACCACCTGTGACACCCCGCCTAATTAAATACCGGGCGATCACTCCTTTATTAAATTAAATCAAGGTTAACAGTTGGTTCATTCTCAGCATCACTGTCGATAAAAATAAATTTTCCAATTTAACACCCTAAATAATTAAGCTAAGTGTCAAAAACATTTTTCATACAAACTTCCAAATTTTAAATAAAGAAAAAGATTTATTTATATAAAACAACATTTCTACAATTAAGAATCACACCACGATAAACCAAATAATATAATACATTCGTCAATCGAATGCCAACATATGAAAACTAAAATCACAAGTCCATACTGAATAAATCCCAAAGAAACAATACTGGAATGACTGAAATATAAATGTCCTGGTAACAAATAAATAATGAAAAGGGCGACACGTGCCCAATAAATGAGAGTACTAGAAGTGGAGTCAATAAAAGAAGCCGTCTACTCAAGTGACCTGCAACTCCCACCTAAGCTGCAGCAGGGATCCTAAGCAAGACGCCCCTGTGGCTGGGCACCTGAAAATATACATATATATATATATATATATATATACAAGGGAGAGAGATAGAGAAAGAAATGGGTCAGAGCCCGAAAGTGTGTTTGATTTTAAAATACGTTTAGCAAGTATTTAAAATGATACAGGCCAATGCAATAACATATTAGCACGTCACTCTCTTGAGAAAATACTCACCTCTCTTCTAATGTGC
This sequence comes from Sambucus nigra, assembly GCA_949130495.1. Classification (NCBI taxonomy): domain Eukaryota; kingdom Viridiplantae; phylum Streptophyta; class Magnoliopsida; order Dipsacales; family Adoxaceae; genus Sambucus; species Sambucus nigra. Next base: position 388,233,448 of record OX422214.1, read on the forward strand.
ACACCTATCGCACTAACTTTCCCCACGGTTTCTTATCATTTAACGCACTAGTCTTTCTAGAAGATTTGACTTAACTTAGATTACTTGCAAGATTTATAATTCACGACCCCATTTTAAAAAGAATGTTCCAAACAGTAATCAAAGTCCTCCATTTTAACTTTATAAAATCCATAAAGTTTTACAGTGACATATTATACTTTTTCAAAACAAGTATTTAATAATTTGAGTCAACAACCATGTCCTACTTATCAAATCTCAGTAGACAGTTTCAAATATCATGATCTCATATATATATTAACTTCTCGTATAATATATATATATATAACAGCACCCCGAATAAAACTATGGTGCGTGCATACTCTACTATCCAAAGCCCCATATCACTCATATTAAGGGGAATACATTCGGAATCACTCTCGAATTGTATTAACAGAAAAACACAAACAATTGAGGCGAAGCATAGATTCCAAGTCTCTAAGAGGATGGCACATACCGGCGTCTTTTAGGACCGTCTGAACTATCACATCGATAGCCTGTACCAAGGATATCTATCTCCTAGAGTACAAGTCAATATCCCCCATAAAGGTCCCATTGAGATAAGACTTGTCCCAGCGCGGAAACCTCAGAGATAGTAAGTAGCGTGGGTATGATTTTCACATGCATATAATATATGTACACACAATCATATAAATATACCACTTTATCACGTTAATATAGCTTCTTCTCCTCACCTGTAATTATACCGTTTATTCTTAATTTCACAGTTAAAGAATTACGCATAAGGTTTCATTCCTAACCTTATCTCGAAGGGTTTTCTCACTTATTACCTAATACTCATGGATTATATCTTCCCAATTTCTGAAATTCAGTAAGTGACTTTATTAGATTCCAACGTAACTCTCTTACGCACCACCCCCTTTAAATTCATAAATTTGCCAACCTAAAGTAAATATCCCAAAAATACCATTTTCGATGAATCTTAAAGATTCCAACATTTATTCATATACCCTACTGGTCCTCAATGTCTCCCAAATCGGTTTATCACGAATACCCAAGAATTATTTCACGATAAACTTAATTTAACTAATTAAACAAGGAAAATAAGAGTCTGCCAGGAGGGGTCGATCGATCGAAGCTTGGGGCTCGATCGATCGAACCTTCAATCGATCGATGCTCTATGTTCGATCGATCGATCAAGCAGGTCTGGGTAAAATTCTGCAGAATTGCAGTTACGGGTTCTGCCACTATTCTTCATCAAATTCCATATTTTTCAACACTAATCGACCCACAATTTCTACTACTAACATAATAACATAATTCCAGATGTTTTTAATGTTCAGCATGCGTGTATTCATCATTAAACATGGTTAAACAACCCAAAATCTCATCTAAACATCAAGAACCCTAAAGTTTTCATAACTATTATTCAATTATGTTTTTCTCCAGAATTTCTTCCTAATATAACATCAAAAGTTCGTGGGTAATACATATATATCATCAAAAGTTTCCAGCATAAGGTTTTAATCTTCTCTACATGCAATTTCCTATCAAAATTTGGGGTTTTCTTACATGGATTACATTCCTAATTAATCCTAAACTAATATGAACATTTCACTAACGAAATACGCAAGTTAAACACTTTCTTGGGATTTTTAGAAGTCTGATTTCCTGTTGATTATGGTGTGGTTGCGTTCCCCTCCTCGCGATCTACGCGTTGGTGGTGACGGCGGTACAAACGGTGGTGTTTTGGCCTTGAATCTCCTTGAAAGGTCTCTCCTCTCCTCTCCAATGGACGTTCTAGGGTTGTGAATGTTCTAACCCTAAATGGCTAACCTAACCAGCTGATAAAGGCTGCTAAAATTCGTGGGTTTAATGACCCTATTTTGTAAAATTACCAAAATGACCTCCCGGGTCACTAATTAGCCCTAAAAACGCCCCGAGGCCCAAACTAACCCCTCGGGTATACTTTTCTTACTATCTCGACTCTTCCGGACGCGTTGGGGCACTCAAAATGACCATACGGACAACTTATAAAATATTTACTTTCGATTTAACAAAATTAGTCCCGACGTGACACGGGCACGTCCCGACTTAAATTTCTGAAATAGTCATTTAATTCACTTATGACTTTCAATATAACCAATATAATATATTACTAAGCTCATCAGTAATATTCAACAAGTTTCCCATAATTACTAACTCTCGTCACGTTAATAATTATAACATAATTAATTTCTGGATTTTTATTAAATAAACCATTTCATTAAATTTAATAAATCCCCCAATTAAAGATAGCATAAAAATACGGGGTATTACATATTGTATCTCAAGTACTGGATTGCTGGTGCTTGCATTCTTGACATTGTTGTCATCCCCCAAGATGGTGATAACCCATCCATTGGCAAATAACTTCAATTTTTTATGAAGGGAATAAGATATACCTTTGATACTATGGAGCCACGGTCATTCAAGCAACAGATTGAAATAAGATGGGATGTTAATTACATGGAATTCAATAACATAATTTATAGGGATAGACCCTATTGTATGCTTTATGGATCCTATCACTTCTCAACGGGTATTAATGTAAGAGCGTACTACGGTAGAGGTTGGAGCAAGGTCGTTCACCTTCAGTCCCAAATAATTAAAGGTCCTCAACGGGTAGACATTAAGGGCTGATACAGTATTGTCAAGAGAGAGAGGGATAGTCTTTCCCATGACTTCGATGAAGATACTGAGAGCATAGTTGTTATTTGGCCCTAGGGATTTCTTCTTCGTAGAAAGAGAGCATTCTAATAGAGGTGAAGGATCCGACTAAATTCATTATTTTTTCTATCATGGTGGAAGGAGGGACTGTGGGCCCGGTGAGTAGCTTGATCAAGGCATTCTAGTGCAACTGGGGAGACATAAAGAGTCTCCACATGGTGATGCTAGCTTAGGTCTTCTTCAATTGATTGAGGATCTTACTCTCCTCGAAGGTCATTTCGAGCATAGAAAGATTTTAAGCATCTTTTCCTTCATTAGTTGTATATGTGCCTCCCTGACCTGGTCATATGGTTCGCAAAAGAGGGGGAAAATAAAAACTACGTTTCCTCATCAATCTTGGGATGTTTAGACACCTTGTTAATTTCTCTTAGTAGCTCTTAAATGATATTATTCCATATATAATGACTATTGGGTAGTTTTTCTGGGATTTTTTCTTCATTTGAACTATCGAATTCGCCCCCCTCCCCCCATCATGTGGCAACGACATCAGTAAAATTCAATGCACTCCACAACCTCAATGACCTCTTCGTATAGATCCTCCCATTTTTCAGGAAGATGTGTAAGTGAAGGAACCAGACGCCCTTGTAGTTTCAAAGTATCAAGTAGCTCATACATACTACAAATATCATTGGTCTATTGAAATAAGTCTTCTATTATCTGGACAACATCATCGATACTGACCTCAACGGTAGGTACTACCTAATTATTTGACTCCCGAGCCCATTTTTGAGCTTCCAAGAACAGTGTACTGAATCTCTGGTAGTCAATGGTCATCTTTGAGAGTAGTTTCACCCCGAACTCTAGAAAATGGTTCAATACTACTATCAATTCCATATCTTTCCCTCCGATATGGGTACGAATAATAATGCATGCTCTAGTAAGAAATGATACGACCTGATTGGCGAAACAGGTAGGATGTAGGAGAAAATATGGGAAATCTTAGAGGGCTAAAAAATATGGGTAGTAATGTCCTCCCATCGTCGCTCGAATATGGGGTAAGAAGTTCTTCTTCACGATACTGACTTGCTCCTCTTTGAAAGTCCAGTTGGTCATGGCGACTGATTTCTCTCTCCACCTTATTATGAAGTTACTGAATGATTCCCTGTGGTTCTTCTTGAGTAGATCTAAATCACGACGGGTAACCTTTAACTCTTCATTGTACTTGTACTATGACATGAATTCGTGGGAAACATCTTCCCATCTGCGAATCCTGGACTCTTCGAGAGATAAAAACCAGTGAAAAGTGTTGTCCTTTTAAGTCTTTTGGAATATTTGGGCCATTATTTCCTCGGAGGGCCATAGGAAAGTCATGGATCGGTTATGACTACGGAGATGAACAATTAGGGGTCGACTAGCCCCAAATTTCTTGATGTTAGGCATCTTGAATTTTTCAGCAACCCTGCTTTAGGATAAGAAGACATCTGGGCATATTCCATTTAATTTCAAGAGATTCTGACTTGATCGAATTTCTTGGTAAATATCTTGAGGTCTTCCTTGACCTTGTTCAACTCTTCCTCCTTTGGATCAATAGTCATGGGTAAGTTAGCCCCTGTCTAGGTAAGATTCTGCATAGGGAGCTGGGCTAGTGATGGCCCATTAACACGAAGAGCACGTGGAGCATGCTGACATTCCTCAGGATCCCAAATAGGTTTAGGTGCGGGCAGAACCATAGAACAAGGGAAGAGGACCTCAGGCTTTGGAGAACAGGGACCTAGTTTTATTACATCTCATAAACCTATTTTTGAAGGTTGTGAATCTTGGTAGTGAGTTAGGATATGACTGTCATAAAATCTGGTTGCACATTCAGTGCTTAGTCTGTGTTCTCCATGGAAAGGGGATGAAGATGAATTTTGAACTCGGAGGAAGTAGAGAGGGAACTGACGGAGCCTCGGGGCGATTCAAAGGAAGACTAAAACCAATAAGGAGCCAGACCAAGGGCCGGGTATACGATCGACCTAAGAAGGAGAAAAATTCCAATTTATTTTTGAAGGAGAAGAGATAACATTGTTATTATTATTATTATTATTATTTTTTTTTTGAAGGGGATGGAAATTTTTTTGGCAATTGTTTTTGGTAAATGATGAGGACAAAATGGTTTTTTGGAAAAAGGGAGGAAAATTAGTTTTTGGTCTTTTTAATAAAGAGGAAAAATGTTCTTAACACGTTTTGGTAAAGAAAGAGGAAAAACGACAGATGGGTCTCAACATGATTGTTATTATGTTTATTATGTTCTCACTTGTATTATATTTACCTAAATGCTAATAGAAATGTCGGACGGGACCCGAGCCTAGAAAAATTGGGTTCGAAAAATATGTAAAAATACATTTGGACTTGTTACCAGGATCGTGGGCAGGGCCCCATTTTAAAAAAGATAAAATCGTACAAAAATTTGGGCAGCATGCCGAACCATCATTTCGATAGAGTTTCAGGTAGAAAATGACAAACTAAATATGAGTGTCCTAAGTTTGACACCTATATGAGGGTATGCAGTTGTTGTGTTAATTGGAAGGGTTACCCCCTTTGGCATGACTTCCACGATATACTTCTTTCTTTTGAGGTCAATCAGTATATGTGGAAAACCCATTTGATATGCCTGAGTGTAAGTGAATTGCCTTAATATATACCTCGTGCGGACAGTATGTGTGAGAGAAAATTTGATCTACTCGACGTACGTAAATGAGTTCCCTATGATATACCTCCCATCATGACTTCGATCAAACTACGATCCGAAGGGAACCATTCGATATACGTCAAAGGTACTTGGCCAATGGAAGGTAAGAGTCACATCGCTTAGGCTAACTATGACCTGCCAGACTAGATCCCATCACAAAGTGAGCCCCTAGTTATGGGACAGAAGTTGGTCAATAGCCATTCTCTTTGGTGATGTGGTGTGAAAAATACATGATTCTTGATTAGTATATTATGGGGATATTATATATGTTTGGCATGATGAGCACCATACTAATGGGGAAGAATGTATAAGTATAAAGAGTAAATCTAACATGGAGCAAGTGTGCCTATTTTGTAATTCGATTCCTATTCTCAAACCGGGAGTTAGGCGACTACGTGGCCATTTGTTACGTGTTATGTTGGACAAAATGAGGTGTTCATGCCACTCGCAGTGCTGTTAGGGGGATGTTGGTGGTTTTCACCCACTTGCATCACGTTTTCAAGCCTAAGTGTACCTATTTTGAAATTCGGTGCCTATTCTCAAATCGAGAGTCCCGCGGCTACGCGATTGGTTGCTACGTGTTACATTATAAACGCATGACGTGTTCATGCCACTGGCGGTGACGTTTAGGAATTATTGGTGGTTTCTATCAATTCATGACACATTTTCAAGCCTAAGTGTGCCTATTCTGAAATTCTAGTCCCATTCTCAAATGGGGAGTCCCACGTGATCAATTGCTACATGTTACGTTGGACACGCACGATGTGTTTGTGCCACGAGCAGTGCCACTTGGGGGTTGTTTGGTGGTTTTCACCCACTCACGGCACGTTTTCCAACTTAAGTGTGCCTATTTTGAAATTTGGGTCCTATTCTCTAACCGAGAGTCTTGCAACTACGTGTTATGTTAGAAACACACGAGGTATTTGTGATACTCGCAGTGCCATTTGGGGGTTATTTTTTATTTCCGCCTACTCAAGACACATTTTCAAGCCTAAGTGTGCCTATTTTGAAATTTGGGTCATATTTTCAAATCGAAAGTCCCACGAATATGCCACCGTTTGGTACGTGTTACGTTGGATATGCACGAGGTGTTCGTGCGACTCGTAGTGCTATTTTGGGGATGTTGGTGGTTTTTATTCACTCGCATCACGTTTCCAAGTCTAACTATGCCTATTTTGAAATTTCGATCATATTCTTAAATCGGGAGTCTCACGGCTATGCTATCGATTTCTATGTGTTACGTTAGACATACATGATGTGTTTGTGTCACTTGCGGTGCCATCTGGAGACTATTGGGGGTTTCTACCCATTCGTGACATGTTTTCAAGCCTAAGTTTGTACCTATTCTGAAATTCATGTCCCATTCTAAAATTGAGAGTTATGTGTCTATGTGGTCGGTTACTACTTGCAACGTGCTACGCTTGACATGAACAAGGTGTTCATGCCACTCGTGGCATTATTTGGGGGATGTTGGTTGTTTTCGCCCACAAGCGGCACGATTTTAAGCCTAAGTTTGACTATATTTAAATTCAGGTCCTATTCTCAAATCAGGAGTCACGCGATTGATTGCTATATGTTACGTTGGACAAGCACGGGATGTTTCTACCACACGCGGTGCCATTTGGGGACTATTGGTGGTTTCCGCCCACTCGCAGCATGTTTTCTCGCCTAAGTGTGCTTACTTTCAAATTCAGGTACTATTCTCACACCGGAAGTTCCTCACTACCTGGCTGGTTGCTACATGTTACGTTAGACACACACAAGCCATTTTGTGCCACTCGCGGGCTGTTTGGGGGCTATTGGAGATTTTAGCTCGCTCGCGACATGTTTTCAAGCCTAAGTGTGCCTATTTTGAAATTCAAATCCTATTCTCAAACTAGTAGTTCCATGTCTATGCGGTCAATTGCTACGCATTACGTTGGACACACATGAGGTGTTTGTGCAACTCGTGGTGTCGTTTGGGGGCTCTTGGTAGATTTCGCCCACTTACGATACATTTTTAATAATAAGTGTGCCTATTTTCAAATTTGTGTCCTATTCTCAAACCAATAGTCCCGTGACAACATGACCAGTTGCTACATATTACGTTCGACACGCACGAGGTGTTTGAGCCATGCACGATGTCATTTGGGGGTTGCAAGTGGTTTTTGTCCACTCGCAGCATGTTTTCTTGCTTAAATGTGCCTATTCTAAAATTAGGGCTTTATTCTATAACCAGGAGTCCCGCGACTACGTGTTATGTTAGTCACCCATGAGGTGTTCGTGCCACTATCAGTATTATATGGGGTTGTTGGTGATTTTCGCCCACTTCCGATAAGTTATCATGCCTAAGTGTGCCTATTTTGAAATTCGAGTTCTATTCTCAAATCGAGAGTCCCGAAGCTATGTGTTAGATTGCTACATGTTAGGTTGGACATGCACAAGGTGTACGTGCCACTCACGATGCTTTTTGGGTGTTGTTGGTGGTTTTTTCCCATTCGCAACACGTTTTCAAGCCTAAATGTGCCTATTTTGAAATTCAGCTCCTACTCTCAAATCGGTAGTCCAGCGACTACGCGGTTGGCTGTTGCACATTACGATTGACATAAAAGACGTGTTTGTGCCACTCATGGTGAAGTTTAAGGGTTGTTGATGGTTTTTGCCCACTCGTGGTACGTTTTCAAGCCTAAGTGTGCCTATTTTCAAATTTTAATCCTATTCCCAAATCGAGAATCCTGCGATAATGCGACCAGTTGCTACATATTACATTAGACATGCATGTTTTCAAGCATAAGTGTGCCTATTTTAAAATTCAGGTCCTATTGTCTAATCAGGAGTTCCGTGACTACGTGTTATTTTAGACATGCATGAGTTGTTTGTGCCAGTCGTGGTGCCGTTTGGGGGTTGTTGCTGATTTTCACCCACTCGCGATAGTTTTCAAGCCTAAGTGTGCCTATTTTAAAATTCGGTTCCTATTCTTAAATAGGGAGTCCCACGGCTATGAGGACGGTTTCTACATGTTACGTCACATAATATAAGGTGTTCATGTCAGTGGCAGTGCCGTTTGGGGATTCCGGTGGTTTACGCCCACTCGCGGAACGTTTTCAATCCTATGTGTGCCTATTTTGAAATTCAGATTCTATTCTCAAACTAGGATTCTCGAGATATGTGTTATGTGTGACACCCCACCTAATTAAATACCGGGTGATCATTACTTTATTAAATTATAACCAAGGTGAATGGTTGGTTCATTCTCAGCATCACTGTCGCAAAATATAACTTTTCCAATTAAACATCCTAATTAATTAATCTAAGTGACAAAACCATTTTTAGACTTCAATTTCTCAATTTAATTCAAAAACAAATGTCTAAAACCTTTGATAATTAACAGTTTAAGAGTCACACAATAATAACAAGGATATAAATTATCATTCAAGAATTTAACTATCAATAGTAAATCCCAACTTCATACCACCAAAGAAATCATTCTAATAGTAATAAATCCCAAATTAAAACTATAGAAAGTAAATGAATTACAAGCCATCACAAAAACCAACTGAATAATGAAAAGGGCGACACATGCCCAACTAGATAAAGTAGAACTAGAAGTGGAATCAACAATGAGGTCGTCTAAGCAAGAGGCCTGCAACTCCCACCTAAGCTGCAGCGCGTTCCCTATGGAGGATCCTATGTAAGACGCCCCTGTGGCTGGGAACCTGTAATATATAAATATATATACAAGAGAGAAGAGAAAATAGGAAACGGGTCAGCGCCCGATTGTAAAAATAGTTTAAAATTAGTTTAGCAAGTATTTAAAGTGCTACCGGCTAATGCAACCAACATATTAGTGCGACACTCCCTTGAGAAATTCTCACCTCTCTTCTAATGTGTACACCTATCGCACTAATTCTTCCCAACAGTTTAACTTATCTTATCTTAAGTTGCTCGTGAGGTTTCAAACCGACAAATTCAAATGTTTAAGAGATTAAGTTTATTTTAAAAGCAAAGTTCTCAATTAAACCTTATTTAATAATAAAGTTTCTCAATAATATATCATGCTTTTCAAACACTTATACCCAAGTTGAATTAATTATTCATTTCTTACATACCATAATCACAGCAGGTAGTTCCCAATTTCCATATTTAAATATATGTATTAAATACTCATATAATATATATATATATATATATATATATATATATATATATATATATATATATATATATATATATATTCTAACAGCACCCCAAATAAAATCTATGGTGCGGCATTACTCTGCTATCCAGTCCCCGTATCACTCGTACTAAGGGAAATACTAGTTCGGAATCACTCTCGAACTGTATTAACATAAAACACATACAAAATGAGGCGAAGCATAGTTCCAAGTCACTAAGAGGATAGAACATACCCTCACGTCTCTTAGGACCGTCTGACTATCGATCCGATAGCCTGTACTAAGGATTTCTATCTTCTAGGGTACGAGTCAATATCCCCCATAAAGGTTCCATCGAGATAAGACTGTCCTAACGTGGTAACCTCAGGGATAGCAAGTAGCGTGGGCATGATTTTTACACGTATATAATATATTCATAAACATAGTCATATATATATACTACTATTACCATATCAAAATTTAGGTACACTCTCACGACCCATAATTATGATATTTATCCTTATTACTCGTTAATTAGTTATCACGTATAACGGTTTGTCTCTTATTCGAATTTGTGGGATTATTCCAACTTATTAAGTGACACTCGCGGATTCCTATACTCCTAAGTGTAATTTCAGTAGGTACTCATTTATTTTACCACGTAACCTCCTTACGAGTCTCACCCTTTAACACATATTCCCATTATCCCTTATGTGTAAAACATCCCCGTGAAAGATTAATCTCGCCTTACGTTAAAGGTTCCATATTTTTAATAAGTCCTAATGGTCTTCTTTATATCCCAAAATGCTCTAACATTAATATCCAAGAATGTGTAATCATTTAAGTTGGAACAACCTATAAAAAGGGAATATGAGTTATGCAGATCGATCTATGGAAGATGTTCGATCGATCGAAGCATCGATCAATCGAAGCTCTAAGATCGATCGATCGATCAAGTAGGTATGGCAAATCTGCAGAATTTTCAGTTACGGTTTCTCTCTTCCAACATCATCCAAAACGATATATTTTACTACCGAACTCCAAATAATTTATACTACAAGTATTATGACCTCAAATAAATGATTTCCTACATCTAGCATGCGCATTTTCATCATGAAAAATGAATTAAAAGGGCATAATCCATCAAAAAATCAAGAACCCTAATATTTCTTTTGTTTGGTTTCTTTCCATCCTTTTTACCAGATTTCATACTCTTTAATTACTCTAATTTTGTGGTTCAACCTCTGCATATGAATTGGGTTTCCAGAATACATCAATTACTCATACAACATGCAAATTCAAATCTCCAAAATAGGTTTTTCTTTCACGAACAATAGTCCTAATCAATCATAGGCTAATAATATTGGAGCATTAACTGAAATAGAGAAAGATAGATACCTTCCTGGGAATTTTCGATTCAGATTTGTGGAGATTTTGGTGTGGTTGTGATCCTCGTTGCACGATCTATCATTGGGCGGCGACGGCGGTGCAAACGGTGGAGTTCTTGGCCTAGAACTCCTTGGTAAGCTCTTCCTTTCCTTCTCCAATGGTCGTCTTTTATTTTTGGTTATGCTAACCCTAGAAGACAACACTTACCATCTGATATAACCCTAGAAAATTCGTGGGTTTAATTACCCAAAATTACGAAATGTCCAAAATGCCCTCCCGGGGTACTAATTAAGCCTAGAAACGCCCCGAGACCCAAACTAAACCCCCGGGTACATTATTTTGACTATCTCGACCCTTCCAGACACTTTAGTGCACTCGAAATGACCATACGAGCGACTTATAATATATTCACTTTATATAATAATAATTTAGTCCTGACACGACACAGGCGCGTCCCGACTTAATTTCCATAATCGTCATTTTATTCACACGTGACAATTTTTATAAAATAAATCTCATATATTACTATACTTATCCAGTAACATTCAACAAATTTCCAATAATTACTAACTCTCGTCACGGTAGTAAATATTTAAAATAACTTTCTGGATTAAAATTAAATTAATTTATCTCAATTAAATTTAATAAACCCCTAGATTTAAAAGTCATAAAAATACGGGGTATTACATGCTTCCCCCCTAATAACGGAATTTCGTCCCGAAATTTGGAAAATAAGGCCTACCTGGTAAAAAAAATTCTGGATATCTTTTCAGTACGCAAACTATCTACATAGTAAGGTGCCTAATCACTATGGCCCCCGCCTCACAGCAAGCTTGATTAACATTCTCATTGGAGACACTTCACATGGTGCTCCTAACCGACAACATTCGAATAGGTCACGCCTATACATCATAAATTTCCATTATCTCACTATCATTGGGAGGCCGCACCTCACTACATGACAACTACTCGAATTTATATATATATATAACTCCCATTCTGAGAAAAACCATACGAACATTTAACCACTCTTATTTGCCTAAAATAGTCATGGAATTCCACCATAGTTATCGGATTATTCTCTACCAATCCCAAATTCTGATTATCCACTCACCTCTAAACATACGAAAGTAGAATAGTCGAGGTTCTTCCACACCAAAACCTTAATAAGCACCTCATACGCGACAAACAGGTACGAGTGCTTCTACAGAGTACTCCTGAAATCACGGTACCAAGATTCCAAAATTTCCTTCACGTGGCTCCACTAATCTTTAATCACCGTGTGCCTATTCCCTTGTTAAGGGTGATACATCCTACTCGAAACGAAACCTTATCTACGTTGGTTCCTGAAATCCCATATCAAAGGTGGGATTCACAAATCTCATCCTGATTTAGAAATTAATACAGTGTCGGACCATGTACTGGAGCGATCCTTCCTTTCAAAGGAAGTTTGGGGCACACTAGTTAATATTGTAAACCACCCCAAAGTAATATCAATCACTTCCTTCTTGGTCGACTTAATTCACATATTCGGATGAACCCTTAATCTTGTTTTGAGGATGGTAACCCATCCAAGAACTTTACCGACTTTACCGACCTCTTCTAATTACAGGAATCGTCGATAAACACAAAATTCTCTGGTTGATTCTCCTCTTCCAATCGAAACCTACCTATGGGTGGTGCATGTAGATACCAATCACTACCTCCCGCTTAACATCGATTTCTCCTTGAAATATCTCACATTAAGTGACACGCAATACTCCCCTTCCTTCCATGGTGTATGCCGAAAGTTCCGACCCGTGCTCTTTTCTCCACGATGCGCAACTTTTGGATCTTTTATACCATACTAACATCATCACTCTTTGTATGCGCAAGTCGCTCTCACACTTGACTAATAACAACTCTTCTCCGAGTGTTCTTCATAATAATTAAATTCTACTCTATTCAAGGGATACCCCTTCTTAAATGGCTTCCCACAGCCTTCCAATCAAATTACGGTGTGCTATTCTAATTGTACACTTATGTATGGATTATCGCCCCTCATGTGACATTAATCCACTCTATCACTTTCACTTCGTTATTCTAGTCCCGCAAATATATATTTCACACGTCTATTACCACATCCCTTCAACTCGAACGATTTTAACATCAGCTAACTAAGATGCCCACATTTTGTAACACCCCGATCGCCTTAGGAGAGCGAACGATGCACTACTCATCTGTAGAACTAACTAAATCCAACAAAATATAAGGAATAGGGCATTTCAATTCCATGATAACAAAAAAGGAACAACAAATCTCAAAATTCTTCACATAAGTACAACAATTTTCCAAATAGGTACAACAACCAAAATAAATCACTAACGCTCTATTCATCAAAATAAATACAAGTCATCTCTTTTGTATAATAAAAATTCTTTCCAGATAATCCATGCTAAAAATCATCCCAACTCTTTATTTACCTTGTGTTCTGAACGCGGTTGCAACACTTGGGTATTCTCAATCACCCTAGAAATTGAAATTTTTAAATCCTCCTTATCATCTTTCCACCCCTCAACTCGTGGGGACAACTTTCAATGCTTTCTTACCACATAACCGACTCCACTGGCCTTAAATCATGATGCAACTTCTAACTTATAGATATAATTACCTACCCCTAGTACGACCGAGGTACCTAACTCACAGACTAATGACCAAACATCTCCCTAATTCTAACCTCACGCTAAGTTTCATGCGTGGGATGTCTTGCAAAGAAAAATCCAAATAAGGAACCCCCCCGATACACTACTACCTAGCATTATCGATTATCGAAATCTGTTAGGCCCTCCATCCATATCATGTACCCCTTTACTCCGTCTCTTGATAGACAAGTCTCATCATTTCCTGTAATTACACCTACACAAAGAACATTTCGTGAATCCACTATCATCCAGTATTGGTGGTAATCACTATTTACAAACCTCTTACACATACAATCAGGTCTCTCAAAATACTGATCCCAAACATAGGAGTCTAACTCTTAACTATTACATCTCTAAAGGGTAAATATATAATTGTTCTCTACCTATCACCAAGTCCTGAGCGCTCCACATGATAATGAGTCAAATATTTTCGCTCAACGGTAAACCCAATATATACTGAATCATAACAACAAAGTCCCTACGCACACCGGTATCGAATATCTCGAGTCCACTATCCCTTCCGAAGTCCCTAGGATAGGTAATATAAGTGCTAGTCCAACCCTCTTGCAGGTGAGGCCTCGCCAGAACAAAACTTGTTGCACTAATGATACATTCCGATAGCCTTGCCCTAACTGTCTACTATCGTACTTACCATTTCTATAAAGTTCGAATCAATACCATATTATACTCGTATATCACATCACTAAAACGAGTAACCTCAATAAAGTATATAACACTATTAATATACTCACTCATCCTCCGCGGATAGCAGTAAGGAAAATCCTGCTACACTAGGGAAAAATATTTACATAATAATATCGTTTGTAGTTATACACATTAAACTCATCTCACATGCTAATCTAGCAATGAACAAAATATAATGACTCGCTCGTGTCACATGAAACATGCCTCATCCTTCTAGGGTAATAGTCATACTTCTACCTTTCCATTTGTATTGGCAAATCCTTCCTCTGGGCGAGGCATTACCACCAAACACCTTTCCCACCCCGAAATGGTGGGGAAAAAATTCCTACTGAAACTCTAGCTTGCCAATAACGACCTTATACTCATGCATATCTAACATCAGTATTGATCACGATTAAAAATGAAGTTATCAATTTCTATATCTGCACCCCTTCAAATAAATAAAATCAAAGACTCTTTCCCCCAAATGATGAGTCTACGCATGACACCTTACTCATCTTCGTGGCTAATAGCCCCAAGGATCATGAAAAATGAATAGCCATAAAACAGTGCGGTGCCCCGATACCAATTAAAACTTAACCCATAGCACCCAGTATAAGGAACGTACCTTGTATCTTGGTTGGGGCCTTAGGTTCTTCTATCTGGTGGACGTTACATACACGTTCATACTATAATTGCCTCTGCTGAATTGAGGCTGCTGGAATGGCCGGTGTAGCTGGCCTTGGTGGTTTATCACTGGCGCCCTTCTGCCGTGGGGCCCCATTATTCTTTGGGCAAACCTGATGCCTATGGCCATTTCTGCCACATTGGAAGCACTTCCCTCGAAACCGTCTCACTTCACTACATTATTGACGAGTTGCTGGCCTTGATAAGAAATTTGCGAAAAAATGATGTCAGGTTGAGGACAATCTCTCCACTTGTGACCCGGTTGCACACATTTATAGCAGAGTCCCGAAATTACTCGCTGGTCGGGTTGTAGTTTATCCCCAGTCTGATTTGAACAAGATTGGCATTTATGACCGTCCATTCCACATTTGAAACACCTCTTTGTGACTTCATTCTGACCCCAACTTTGTTGGCCCTGACACTTCTGGCTCTCTACATAAATTTTGTTACCTATGGAACTGTCTTGGTCTTGAGGGGTTTGTCGCCGCAATTTCGGTGTCTTCGCACAATTGTCAACTCTAGTCACATAAATTTGACTAACCTCTCTAGGTCTTTTGCCTTTGAGCTGCATGTTGCGTTCGTGGTACTGTAAGACTGTAGTGGTAACTATTTGTGCCATAATGCACGCAAATTCGGCGATTGGTACCCTTTTTGGAGACACCTGAGGTGTGAGTTATTCTTGCTCATTAACTTCCCCAATGGCCTTAGCTTGTTCGTCCTGACGGTCCATATGAAAGTTTAAAAATTTAATCTGGATAAGTTCAACATTCACATCGACAAATAACAGAATCACGAATTTCCACGGATAAAGATGAATATAACATTCCTAATGTTAGGGATCTAAATCAAAGATGCTAAACTGGAAACGAGATAAGCTGTACAGATCCTAAAGGACACTAGAACCTGATGCTCTGATACTACCTATGACACCCGCCTAATTAAATACCGGGTGATCAGTCCTTTATTAAATTATAACCAAGGTGAACGGTTGGTTCATTCTCAGCATCACTGTTGCAAAAATATAACTTTTTAAATTAAACACCCTAATTAATTAAGCTAAGTGACAAAACCATTTTTAGACTTTAATTTCCCAATTTAATTCAAAAACCAATGTTTAAAACCTTTGATAATTAACAGTTTAAGAGTCACACAATAATAACAAGGATATAAATGATCATTCAAGAATTTAACTATCAATAGGAAATCCCAACTTCATACCACTAAAGAAAACATTCTAATAGTAATAAATCCCAAAGTACTGAAAGTAAATGAATTACAATCCATCACAAAAACCAACTGAATAATGAAAAGGGCGACACATGCCCAACTAGATAAAGTAGAACTAGAAGTGGAATCAACAATGAGGTCGTCTAAGCAAGAGGCCTGCAACTCCCACCAAAGCTGCAGCGCGTTCCCTATGGAGGATCCTATGCAAGACGCCCCTATGGCTGGGCACCTGTAATATATACATATATATACAAGAGATAAGAGAAAATAGGAAACACATCAGAGCCCGATTGTAAAAATAGTTTAAAATTAGTTTAGCAAGTATTTAAAGTGCTACCGGCTAATTCAACCAGCATATTAGTGCGACACTCCCTTGTGAAATTCTCACTTATCGCACTAATTCTTCCCAACAGTTTAACTTATCTTATCTTAAGTTGCTCGTGAGGTTTCAAACCGACAAATTCAAATGTTTAAGAGATTAAGTTTATTTTAAAAGAAAAGTTCTCAATTAAACCTTATTTAATAATAAAGTTTCTCAATAATATATCATTCTTTTCAAACACTTATACCCAAGTTGAATTAATTATTCATTTCTTACATACCATAATCACAGCAGGTAGTTCCCAATTTCCATATTTAAATATATATATATTAAATACTCATATAATATATATATATATATATTCTAATAGCACCCCAAATAAAATCTCTTGTGCGGGCATACTCTGCTATCCAGTCCCCGTATCACTCGTACTAAGGGAAATACTAGTTTGTAATCACTCTCGAACTGTATTAACACAAAACACATACAAAATGAGGCGAAGCATAGTTCCAAGTCACTAAGAGGATAGAACATACCCTCACGTCTCTTAGGACCGTCTGACTATCGATCTGATAGCCTGTACTAAGGATTTCTATCTTCTAGGGTACGAGTCAATATCCCCAATAAAGGTCCCATCGAGATAAGACTGTCCCAACGCGGTAACCTCAGGGATAGCAAGTAGCGTGGGCATGATTTTTACACGTATATAGTATATGCATAAACATAGTCATATATATATATATATATATATATATATATACTACTATTACCATATCAAAATTTAGGTACACTCTCACCACCCATAATTATGATATTTATCCTTATTACTCATTAATTAGTTATCACGTATAACGGTTTGTCTCTTATTCGAATTTGTGGGATTATTCCAACTTATTAAGTGACACTCGCGGATTCCTATACTCCTAAGTGTAATTTCAGTAGGTACTCATTTATTTTACCACGTAACCTCCTTACGAGTCTCACCCTTTAACACATATTCCCATTATCCCTTATGTGTAAAACATCCCCGTGAAAGATTAATCTCGCCTTACGTTAAAGGTTCCATATTTTTAATAAGTCCTAATGGTCTTCTTTATATCCCAAAATGCTCTAACATTAATATCCAAGAATGTGTAATCATTTAAGTTGGAACAACCTATAAAAAGGGAATATGAGTTATGCAGATCGATCTATGGAAGATGTTCGATCGATCGAAGCATCGATCAATCGAAGCTCTAAGATCGATCGATCGATCAAGTAGGTATGGCAAATCTGCAGAATTTTCAGTTACGGTTTCTCTCTTCCAACATCATCCAAAACGATATATTTTACTACCGAACTCCAAATAATTTATACTACAAGTATTATGACCTCAAATAAATGATTTCCTACATATAGCATGCACATTTTCATCATGAAAAAGGAATTAAAAGGGCATAATCCATCAAAAAATCAAGAACCCTAATATTTCTTTTGTTTGGTTTCTTTCCATGCTTTTTACCAGATTTCATACTCTTTAATTACTGTAATTTCGTGGTTCAACCTCTGCATATGAATTGGGTTTCCAGAATACATCAATTACTCATACAACATGCAAATTCAAATCTCCAAAATAGGTTTTTCTTTCACGAACAATAGTCCTAATCAATCCTAGGCTAATAATATTGTAGCATTAACTGAAATAGAGCAAGATAGATACCTTCTTGGGAATTTTCGATTCAGATTTGTGGAGATTTTGGTGTGGTTGTGATCCTCGTTGCACGATCTATCGTTGGGCGGCGACGGCGGTGCAAACGGTGGAGTTCTTGGCCTATAGCTCCTTGGTAAGCTCTTCCTTTCCTTCTCCATTGGACGTCTTTTATTTTTGGTTATGCTAACCCTAGAAGACAACACTTACCATCTGATATAACCCTAGAAAATTCGTGGGTTTAATTACCCAAAATTACGAAATGTCCAAAATGCCCTCCCGGGGTACTAATTAAGCCTAGAAACGCCCTGAGACCCAAACTAAACCCCCAGGTACATTATTTTGACTATCTCGACCCTTTCGGATACTTTAGCGCACTCAAAATGACCATACGAGTGACTTATAATTTATTCACTTTATATAATAATAATTTAGCCCTGACACGACACAGGCGCGTCCCGACTTAATTTCCATAATCGTCATTTTATTCACACGTGACAATTTTTATAAAATAAATCGCATATATTACTATACTCATCCAGTAACATTCAATAAATTTCCAATAATTACTAACTCTCGTGACGCTAGTAAATATTTAAAACAACTTTCTGGATTAAAATTAAATTAATTTATCTCAATTAATTTTAATAAATACCTAAATTTAAAAGACATAAAAATACGGGGTATTACATTATGTTGGACACGTAAAAGGTTTTTATGGCACTCGTGGTGTCGTTTGGGGGTTGGTGGTGGATTTCGCCCACTCATTGCACGTTTTCAAGCCTAAATGTGTCTATTTTGAAATTCGATTCCTATTCTTAAATTGGGAGTCTGATGATTATGCAACTATTTCCTACATGTTACGTTAGACATGCATGAGGTGTTCGTGCAACTCACAGCGCCGTTTGGGGGATCTTGGTGGTTTTCACCTGCCTGTGTCACATTTTCAAGCCTAGGTGTGCATATTTTAAAATTTTGGTCCTATTTTCAAATTGGGAGTTCCAGGACTACGCGATCGGTTGCTACGTGCTATGTTAGAAATGCACGAGGTGTTCGTGCCACTCGAAATGTCGTGTGGGGATTGTTGGTGGTTTTGTCCACTCGCATCATGTTTTCAAGCCTAAGTGTACCTATTATGAAATTCGAGTCCCATTCTCAAATCGGGAGTCACGCATCTACATGGTTGATTGCTATGTGCTATGTTGGATAGGGACGAGGTGTTTATGCCACAACAATTCCATTTGTGGGATGTAAGTGGTTTTCGCCCACTTGCAATACGTTTTCCAGCTTAAGTGATCCTATTTTAAAATTCAGGTCCTATTCTCTAACCAGGAGCCCCGCGATTACCTGTTATGTTAGACATGGATGAGGTGTTCGTGTTGCTTGCAGTGCCATTTGGAGGGCTATTGTTGATTTTCGCCCACTTACGACACGTTTTCAAGCCTAATTGTGCATATTTTGAAATTCAAATCATATTCACAAATCGGGAGACCCGCATCAATATGAGCGATTGATACGTGTTGTGTTGGACATGCACGAGGTGTTCATGCCACGCATGATGTTGTTTAGGGGCTATTGGTGGTTTCCACCCACTCGCGATACGTTTTCAAGCAAGTGTGTGCCTATTATTGTCTTCGAGTCTTATTCTCAAATCGAGAGTGTTATGACTACGTGGCTAGTTGCTATGTGTCACATTGGACAAGAGGTGTTCTTGACACTCATGGTGCTGTTCGGGGGCGGTTCATGGTCTCCGCCCACTCGTGGCACATTTTAAAGCCTCAGTGTGCCTACTTTGAAATTCAGGTCTTATTCTCAAACCAGCAGTCTTGTGGCTATGTGCTTGATTTCTACGCATTACGTTGGACATGCACGAGGCTTTCGTGCCACTCGCGGTGCTGTTTGGGGACTGTTGGTGATTTCTTCCTACTCGTGGAAGTTTTTAAGCCTAAGTGTGCCTATTTTAAAATTCGGGTCCTATTCTCAAACTGGGTGTCCCACCGTTGCTACGTGTTAGTCACACACACAAGAGGTTTTCGTCCCATTCATTGTGCCATCTGGGACTGTTAGTGCTTTTCACTCGATAGCGGCACATTTTCAAGCCTAAGTGTGTGTGTTTAAAATTTTGGGTCTTATTCTCAAACTAGGAGTGTCGCGACTACACGTACATTTGCTACGTGTTACGTTAGACATGCATGAGGTGTTTTGGCGACTGGTAGTGCCGTTTGGGGGCTCCTAGTGGTTTCAACCCACTCGCATCACATTTTCAAGCCTAAGTGTGCCTATTTTAAAATTCGGGTCCTATTTTAAAATCGAGAGTATCGCAGCTACGTGATAGTTTTGTACATGTTATGTTAGACATGCATGAGGTGTTCACACCACTTGCGGTGCTATTTGGGGACTATTGATGGTTTTTTCCCACTCATAACATATTTTCAAAACTAAGTGTCCCTATTCTAAAATTTGGGTCCCACTCTAAAATCAGGAGTCCTGCGTCTATCTGGACGATCGCTATATGCTATGTGCTACATTGGACACGAGGTGTCCGTGCCACTCGTGGTACTATTTAGAGGCTTTGGTGGTTTACACACACAAGCATCACGTTTTCAAGCTTAAGTGTGCCTATTTTTTTAATTCGGATCCTATTCTCAAATCGGGAGTTGTGCGACTACACGGTTAATTTATACATGTTACATTGGACATGCACGAGATGTTTATGCCACTCGCGGTGCCATTTGGGGGTTGTAGGTGGTTTCCGTCCACTTGCAACACGTTTTCTAGGCTAAGTGTGCCTATTAAAAATTCAAGGTCTATTCTCAAACCGGCAGTCCCACAACTAAGCGGTTGGTTGCTACGTGTTACATTAGGCACGCACGAGCTACTCGTGCCACTCCCGATGCCGCTTGCTGGCTATTGATGGTTTTGGCCCACTCGCGGCATATTTTCAAGCCTAAGTATGTCTATTTTGAAATTTGGGTCCTATTTTCAAAACTAGGAGTCCCACGCCTATGCGGTCAGCTGCTATGTATTATGTTGAACATGCACAAGGTGTTTGTCCAACTTGTAGTGCTGTTTGGGGGCTGTTGGTGGTTTATGCCCACTCGCGGCACATTTTCAAGCGTAAGTGTTCCTATTTTTAAATTCGGGTCCTATAATCAAATCTTGATCTCGCGACTCTGCGACCTGTTACTACATGTTACGTTGGACATGCACGAGTTGTTCGTGCTACTCGCGATGCCATTTGTGAGTAATTAGTGGTTTTCTCCCACTTGCGGCACATTTTAATGCCTAAGTGTGTCTATTTTTAAATTCGAGGCCTACTGTCAAAATGGGAGTCCCGAGTAGATGCTATGACACATACAATCATACTCAATTCAATGTAATTATTCGATTTTAAATGAGATCTTCTATAATTTCGCACATGAGGGGTTATTTCTTGGCGGCGACAACCCCCACCTCCACAGCCACGGCATGGAGGAGTAGCTCCTTACCTTAATCCTCACTACAACCAATAACCATTTTATCCATATCGCTATATGATGCTAAATCGATACCGAGAGAGAGAGAGAGAGAGAGAGAGAGAGAGAGAGAGAGAGAGAGAGAGGGTTGACCCTTTGTTTGCTCTTTGACATAAAAGCACTCATATGAATGGTGCTAATTCCCACATTCCTTCTAGTCTCGTTCGGTTTCGAGAGCCTCACTATTTCCTTTGAAAGGCCATTTTCTTAAGGTGAAAAAGGACAGGCAACAGTTTTTTAGTGTTTTACGATAGAAGCTAAACAAGAACATATTGATAAATAAACAGAGAAGCTCCTAAAATCACAAAATAGGTAAAGGAATGGAAGAACATCGTGCACCGTCTATGATCCATTCAACCCGCCTTAAAGATGAGAGAGAGAGAGATAGAGGCCTTTAGTAAGGATATATCACACGAAAAGATGTATTAGGTCTTATAAGCGAGACTTATTTTACAGGCCTTTGTCCCTACTTTAACACACCCTAAGACTTAAGAAAAGATGGCCATCCAAGTGACATCGTAGACAAAATTCTTATTAAGAATAAGAAGGAATAATGAAATTGAGTTTATGGATTTATCTAGGTTAGTTTATGGGGCAATAAAGGATTTTATCTTCGAAACCCATTGGAAGGGGGAGTGCACAAGAAATCAAACCATATAGAAATGATCGAATTTGGGGATGCCCCGAAAATGCTATAAGGTGTTCGAAAATGGTCAAAGTAGATTAAAAGAAGGATTACTATGACTATAGCCTTGTGTTACGTTGGATACACACGAGGTGTTGTTGCTCTCCACTTCATGACCATGCTTCTGTTCTCCAACTCTGACTTCACAATAAGAGAATGTTTTACACCATACATAGATGATATAGATAATATAATTAAATATGACCGGGCTTCTGATGTCCAAGGATTTCTTATCAACTCTCTCAAAAAATAGTAGAATCTAGGTCCAGTACAACTAGCAGATGTGTCATATCATTATTAGTGAGGAAAGACACATCTACAGATTTCTATGTACGT
Source organism: Sambucus nigra (assembly GCA_949130495.1). Lineage (NCBI taxonomy): Eukaryota > Viridiplantae > Streptophyta > Magnoliopsida > Dipsacales > Adoxaceae > Sambucus > Sambucus nigra. Next base: position 388,256,231 of record OX422214.1, read on the forward strand.
GTACTTTTTAAAACATGAGTGTACTTTATGAAATTACACGCATAATAGAAAAATTACTCGCACGGTGAAAATGATTTTGTTCATTTCCATGTGTGTGTACTTTATGTATTATGCTTGTACTTTGATCAAGTACACGCATAATATGTAAAGTACACACACATTGAAATGAACAAAATCATTTTTAGTGTTCATGAAGTTTATAGAAAATGTTAGTACTTTATGAAAGTACATGCACAATACATAAAGTACACGCGCATTGAAAATTATTTTATTCATTTTAATTTGGGAGTACTTTATGTATTATGCGTGTACTTTTAAAATACTAATGTTTCTTGCATATTAATTTTTTTAATTAATATGAAACAAAACATACATAAATCATGTTAAACATTCATAAATTAAACTAAACATCCATACATCAAACTAAAAATTCGTACATCAAGGTAAAGCACTAATATAGTGTTAATATCATATTAGGAAACAAATAATATTGATAAGGATAAAATAATCTTTCGATAGTCACTCTTCCTCTAAATCAACTAAAAGATCCTTCAAATTAGGGTTGTCATCAAGAGCTAATTGGAACTTTTTGGAGCCTTTAATATGTCTACTTGAGTAGTGATACCCTTTGGTTCACGCACAACAATAGACCAAATGCCATCGTTTGTGCACTTTGAGTAGAATACATTATTTACTATCTGAAAATCACAAATAAGATGCTCGTCAACTATGCGATTTTACGCTTGATCTTTGATAAATATACCATAATAAGCTTGGAGTCAGGGTCAACTTTGCAAGAATTCATAGTATCCTTCGCCTTTGCCTAATCACAATAGAGTACTACTTCTGTGAAATCTAAGTAATTGAGTTATAGGATTTGGTGGATTATCCTATAATAGGGTAGCACCGTATATTTTGTATTTTTATCTCTTTTGCTAGCGATACAGGTAGTCAAGGAAGAAATTGAAATTCCACTATTTTGCGTCAAAAGCTTTTCCTCATATGGATATGAAACGAAATCAAAACCGTTAGTGCGGAATTTCTTAAACTCTTACGCATGAAAACTAGGACCTTTTGTTAGGCATGGAAGCCTGGAAGATACATCACCTCTTTTTCAAAGATACATTTATTAATGAATTTGTATTATAGCATGTTTTTACTACATATCAAGAAATAACCGCACACATAAGAGGTGAAAATTACCTCTTTTGATATGCATGACTTAAAATCATTTGTCGTGAAATTTCTCCTTTAATTTTGGGTAATTTCGTTCTTGTACTTCCTATGGGTAAATTGTAAAGTTTAGATCATAAAATATAAAATACATATAATCAAAGAAGAAGAATTCAGTAGACATTCAACATCTTCGATCTTCGACGTCATCTTGCGATTTGAGTACATAATGAGATGCTTGCTCATATTATAGATTTGTGAGTTTCACCTCTTTAGGATTCCCAAAAAGCAATTCATCCTCAAACTCGTTAGGTTCCTAGATAACTCATTCTCCATTAGGATTGAACCTCCTCACCTCTTGCCCTGGCATATGTTCCCTAGTGTATAGCGATGATTCCATAGTTATGTATTCTTCAGCAATTAACCATTAAATATACTGTGTATTCTTTACGTAATATTTGAAGGTTTTCATCAAGCTCTCAAAAGGATACATCCAATGATACGTAATGGGACCACATAATAAAGCTTCGTCGCATAAATGCATACGTAGGTGGATGTTGATATCAAAGGATAGAGGAGGAAAGTATTTCTCGAATACACAAACTGTCTTGGTTAAAGTTTATTTCACAGCTTTAACGTTCCTTCTATTTGCTACTTTTGATTTGCATAATTCCCAGATAAAGATCTTTGTGTTCCGAGAAGCTATGTCGAAATATCAAAGGGATTAATTGGATGCTTACGTGTCAATCGTGAGACTTGCACTATTTCACATTATTTATTTGGTAGCTTACTGTCATGTGTAAGTTACCAGCATAACTAGTTGGAGTCTTCACGTTGAATAATGTGTCTAATAGGATCTTCTTCTCACTAGTAGTCAAAATGAAAGTATCGGAGGTGATAGAAATTTTTCTTGTTGTAGGATTTTTTTTACCATAGTTTCTTCTTTATTTTCATATCCTATAAATTGTTACGGGCCTTCTCTTTATCTTTTGAATGAGATCCGTCCAGACATGTACCTATCAGATGTTCTATAACATTATTCTCTGTGTTCATTACATCAATTACATGATTTACATGATGATCTTTCCAACATGATAAGTAAAATAATATTGACCGTCTGGACCAAGTCTTCCCTTTACTATGGTCCTTAGGATCCTCCCTAGCTTTACGCTTCTAGTTTACAAACTAAAGGTATTTGCCTGCGTACCTATTCCCTGCATTCATAGTCGTTGACTTCTTCTCGATCTGCTGACTAGAAAGCTGAGCAGGTAGCATCTGTCGCTCGTGATCAACGGGAAAAAAGTTAGACTTGTCATTCTTAAAAGGGTGACTGGTCGGTAGAAGTTTACGATGACCCGTATAACTAATCTTACCACTATGATATAGATAACTAGATTCAATTTCCTCCCGATATATGGGACATCTATAATAATCATAAACATTACAACCGAATAAGGTCTCATTAGAAGGAAGCTCATGGATCACCCACATCACCATTGTTTTAAGTGTGAACTCTTCACCCTTACGAGAGTCAAATACCGTCACGCCTTTAACCATAACTCTTTAGGTTCTTCGACTAATGGGGCTAAGAATATATTAATATCAATGCAAGGAGCCTTCGGCCTGAGTATCAATAAAGATAATAATGTGAACTCCATTCTCATGCATAGTATCGAAGGGAGACTTAAAGGCGCCATGAGAATTGACAAATAAATATGATTAGTATTTAAATTATAGAAAGGGTTAAACCCATCGGTTGAGATTGCAAGACGAGCCTTGCACGGTTCCTTTGTAAATTCATGGTGTCATGCATTTGAAATTTTCCAGATGAGTGAATCGACCAGATTATTCATCAGATTACCACCCACCTCGCATCAAGCATGCCATGTCATAGCCTCTGCAGTCCATGGTACAATGAAAAACCGTTTTATCCATCGCCCAAGTTGAAAATACTTCAAAAGATTTTGTGGGACATACGAGCCGTTGTGATATTTTTTAAATTTATCCTTTCCATTATCACAACCACATATTTAGGCTCATTGCATACAAGACACTCATCCTTCTCTTCGTGCCCATTCGGTACAATATGCAATCATACTTACATGCATGAATAGATTTGTATTTCAAGCCCAAATCTTTTAAGCTCTTCTTCATGGTAGGTTAATTGTCTGGTAACGTGTTCTCTTTTGGGGGAATTTCTTTAAACCACTAAAGAATTCGGGTTATATTGTTGCCAAATAAACAAAATTGACTATTCAAGTAATTCAAACAAATCATTGCATATAATAATGATTGATCTTCATCACAACCTTTATATAATGGTCTAGCTGTATCGACTTTCAATCATATGTATTCTCGATCTCCTGGTAGTTCAGCGTCAAATTATTCTTTTACCTGGTCAATACGCATTATCCATAACTATACGTTGGTGGTTTTGATGGTTGTGGACTGTGTAAGCATCACCAATTAAGTTGGTCAATGGACGATGTGTTGGTGAATCATGTACTACTTCCACTAATTACAATTTTGTCACGTGGACGGGTACCAACAATTCTTTTGGAACATAACGTATAGTTTTTTTACCATGGTATGTCCATATTTTACAGTCTTGACAAATTTCCTACTTTATTAAATTAAACTCAATGTCTTCTAATTATCTATATTTTTCGTTCATATAACGGGTGCGTGGACACGAAATCTTGTCAATTTTAATTTTTTTATAAACGTATTTCACAAATTCTTGAACACTCCTTACATAATTATTAGTTATTCGGTTAGTATCCCCAATCCACTCTTTGTATTGTGGGAAACCTAGCTAATAATATTCAAATTCCAGTCCTATGTTAATAGGTTAAAAAAATTAATATGATTATGAAAATGTCACAACTTAAACCCTAAATTAAAGAAATTTCCCAAGTGATATTATTACAACTGAAGTAAAAGAATATTATTAAAACCAAGATAAAGCCAAAAAAAATACTTACAAATGAAAAAACAAATTATTATTATTATAGAAAAATATTATTAGAACTTGACCAATAAAGAAACTGGCCAAGTGACAAAAATAATTTGCACAATGCCTCAATTCTGTCCCTTCCCATTGTCAATGTACATAGATACATTTTTGTAGCTATTGTACATTTCATAAACCATCACTTGAGCCTTGCCTTCTACAATGGTCGGCCGTGTACTTTAGTTTCGATAACTACAGAGATGAGTGTGCACATGCCAATAATTCTTTTATTAGACAAATCCTTGAAATATAACTGCTCGCCGTAGTCACCGTAAGTGGTTGACTATGATCTAAGACGTGTGACATGTGAAGGTACTGTAAAGGGGAATGTTGAAGGAGGAGACATTGGGGAGAGGATTATTGAAGGAGGAGGCATTTGGAAGGGGTATGTTGAAGGAGGGGACATTTGGCTGGGGAAACTGGCAAAGGGAAGAAAGGGGAATCCTTGGGAATAAGGTTAAAGGAAACCTTGAGGAGGTATTAAGGGAAGAAGACCTTGAATAAAAAAAGACACGAGTTTCCTAATTTCACTCGTCAAGACCCCATCGATCCTTGACTAATGTTCCTCTTGGGTCAAGATATGATTCCTGACTGAAGGTCATCCGTGAGAGGTACGATGTGTTTTAATTTTCTTTACTGCATATATGATCCAACACCTCTCATCCACCATCTTTTGTCCTTTCTAAATCTTTCGTTTATGGTATTATTTTCCAAGTCATTAAAAGGGCTCGAACTTGACTGATTGTTAATGGCCTCTATTGATTCCAGAGTCTTAGCTAAGTGTGTCGGGAATTGACTCATCCAGTACGATTGTATAAGTTGTCTTGATTTAGTTGTTTACCAACATCTGCACTATCCTCTATCCTACTCGACCATTCATTATTTAAATATTCATTAGATTTGGAACCCTGCCTATGGACATCAGTTTTTTTTGCCATGTTTTGTTTATTTTCTCCCTTTGGAACAACTTTTTGTCCTTCCCCTCATTCTTCAAAAACCCATTACACTCCTTCATCGACAATTGGACATTCAGAGGTAATTTTTCTTTTAAAACTAAAATATCGAAGCTTGCTGCATCCTTCGAGATATATTTATGTCGAAGGTTTCTCCGGTACATCCTCAATTATTCAGCAACCCGAGAAAGAACCTTATGCTTTGAATGATTGGGAAATGAAAATTGCTTATAGAGTTAATCATATATGTCATCTTTGATGGGTTGATAAAAAAGGTTCCAATTGTCTGCTCCCTTGACTCCACCATTCATTTTCTCCAGCGATAAATGATATACCCGTTTATATCCTTGGCCTGGCCGAAGATTATCTCCCAAACAGACGACCCTATGAGGGGCCGACCCTTCACCAGGCTCCAGCTGGCCTCCACCAGGCCCAGACGACCCTATGAGGGGCCGACCCTCCACCAGGCTCCAGACGACCCTACGACGGGCCGACCCTCCACCAGGCTCCAGACGACCTTACGAGGGGCCGACCCTCCACCAGGATCCAGACGACCCTATGAGGGGCCGACCCTTCCCCAGGCTCCGGTCGACACTACGAGGGTACGATAGTACGAGGCCAGAATTAAGCCAGACTCACTACCGGAAGGAACTTTGCCCTCGGCCTCGTCTCATAGGCCGAGGGTGACATCATCACAGCGCGTGGTTTGGGAGACGCGTGGAACAGTGCGCGTGAGGCTCACATGGCACGTGGCAGACCATTATAACAAAATCACACCCTCACGTGAGGGAATATTATGTCATCATTTGGCATCTACAGGTGTCAACAGGGGGTTGGATGGATCATCATTCACATGCACCATGCATACTTGGGGGGTACACTACACCCCCCAAGACCTATATATACTTGTCACCTACAACCCTACAAAGGGATCAGATTATTGCAACCCTAGGAAAAACTCTGCTTGTACACACAGGAAAGAGAGAGATGATGTGCATTGTATCCAAGGCCATTAGTGCCCATACTTAGTGGATCACACACTCACAGTGGATGTAGGCCAAATTGGCTGAACCACTATACATCATTGTCTTATTTCCTCTTATACTCATCCCCTCCTATATACGTATTCATCTCCATGGCTGCCATGGCTGCTACTGCTTGAGCTCACTATCACTTATCCGGTGGTACCGAATCTCAGCATCATCAGTTTGGCGCCGTCTGTGGGAATGAGAAGACATCTCTTCCTTTGTACAGCTTGACCTCACTGGGCACTCTGGTGGTGAACCAACACTCCCTTGAGAGGAGGTGTTTCACCATTGAAAGAGACCCATTAAGGTTCTCAAGCTCACCAGTAGTTTATTCAGTTCAACTTTTCATAGCTCAAGCACATGGCACCTGAGATGCCACCGCCACCACTTCCCCCGCCGGATGAGGGGGGAAGACCCAGTTCCAGTCATCCGCCACCCCAGTCTGAGATGGCTGATGTGGTGGCAGCCCTAAAGTCTCTGGCAGCAAGCCAACGGATGATGCAGGAGCAGTTCACAGCTCTAAGCCAGAACATACTGAGAGCACCAGGGGTTTCACCTGAGATGATTACTCCGGCAGCAGCTACAGGGCAGCATGAGTCCAGGGGACCACCCCAGGCACCACGCAAAGACCTACCACCCCCTCAGCGGCGTAGGGATGTTGCTGACCCCCGGCGTTTACGCCTGGGGAGGCAAGGAAACCCTTGCCCTGAGGACAGGTATGACGATCTGGAGGGAGAGGAAGCCCCAATAGAATGCTGGGAACCCTATGAGGTCTCCAACAATACTGTACGACCCCTCCAGTACAGTAGAGGGAAGTGTGGGAGACCAAACCCTGATGATCGTCCAAGAGGCTCCGCTTTTGATCGCTTGAGCAAGGGGTCGGCCTTTGAGAGGCTAGGCCCAGTAAATGACCTGCGGGAACAGTTGTCTAGACCAAGAAGCGCTGCGAGATCCAGGAGGGAGGCAGCAGATGGCCGACCCCGAGGACGAGATGATGGCCAAAGGGAAGTAAACAGCCGACACAGGCCTGCTACAGCAGAACCCTCCGTCCACCTCGGAGAGGCAGCAGGGGATAACATCGGCCTGGACGACCCTGTGAGGCCCTGGAATGACTCAATCCAGCGGCTAGAGGATAAGATTGGTGATATATTGAAGAGCCGAGACCCTCTTCAGAGGGGATACACCATAGGCTCACCCTTTGTGGCAAAGATAGTCAATTTCCCCACGCCATCAAAATTCAAGCCACCTATGGTCACCCCAAGGTATGACGGGAGTACCAACCCCGTCCACCATGTGGAGATGTATCAGTCGGCGGAAGACATATACTCTATCTCAGATGAGATGAGGTGTCGTGCCTTCTCTGATACCTTGACAGGGGCTGCGCATGTCTGGTACACGTCTCTTCCAAAAAATTCCATTGAAAACTTTAAGCAGATGGCCGACCTGTTCATCCATAATTTCTGCTTTGGGGTGAGGCCACAGAAGAAGACCACCCACCTGCTCTATGTTAAGCAGGGGAAGAGTGAGAGTCTGAGGGACTATATAGCCAGATTCAATAAAGAGAAGCTGGAGGTGGAAGACTATGAGGAGAGAATAGTTATGACAGCCCTGATTGGAGGACTCCAAAAGGGGAAGTTGTTATGGAAGCTTGCTGAAGACCCTCCGAGGACGATGGCCGAGCTGTTGTCGACAGCAGGAAAGGTGATGAACGCCGAAGATGCGATGGCTGCAAAATATGAGGACAAAAGAGGAGGTGCAAGTGGGAGTAAATACCCCAAGAAGAACAAACAAGGGGAAGAAGAGGTCCTCGGTTGACAAGTTCGCGGGGTACACCCCTCTGACGGTCAGCTGTGAACAGATTCTCAATGATATTAAGAGTGACCGATCCCTGAAGTGGCCCGAGAAGCTGAGGGAAGCCCCCGGGAAGAGGAATAAGAACCTGTGGTGTGAGTTTCACCAAGACCACGGCCATGTAACGGACAAATGCTTTGCTCTAAAAGATGAGATTTAGAAGATGCTAAAGGAAGGGAATCTCAGAAAGTACGTCGACAAAGGCGCCTTCAAGAGGGGACGAGGGGACGACCCCAGAAAGAAGCGAGGCGACGCATGCAGAGAAGGTCCTCAAAAAAGAGGAGACGACCCTTCTGATGATGAGGACGACCCTGACCTCCCGCCGAGAGACGACCATGGCCCTGTTAAGAGGCTTAATATGATCTCACTCGTAGTGGGAATGATCTCCGGGGGTCTTGCAGGAGGAGGGTCTAAGGTCGCCGACAGGAAGGCCCATGTGGCTGAGGCCAAGGCAGTGACGAAGACGGTACACGCGACTTCTCTAGAGGGCAAGTCAGAAAAAAGGAAGAAGGTTGATATGGACACACTGATAGTGGGATTTTCAAGAATGGACTTCAAATACCTCTTGGCCCCACACGATGACCCTCTCGTCATCACTACCAGGGTGCACGGATGCGAGGTGCCGAGGATCCTAGTAGATGGGGGCTCATCTGCAGACGTGATGTTTTGGCCATGCTTCAAAGCCTTAGGTCTCAGTCGTTCTAGACTCGTCCCGTACCATCATCTATTGATTGGGTTCAGTGGGGAAAAGGTTCATCCCCTTGGAGTGTATGAGGCTGATGTCAGGATGGGGGACGAGTGGCCGAGATGGCTCACCAAGAAGGTCAGTTTCTTTGTAATGGATGAGCAGGTGTTTTCGGCCTACAACATCATACTGGGGCGTGTGGCCCTCAAAGGGTTTAAAGTCGTGCCCTCTACAGTCCATCAGATGATCAAATTTCCAACCCCTTACGGGGTGGGGGAAGTTCAGGGAGACCAGACGGCAGCGAGAGAATGTTACTACAACTCTGCTGAAGAAAGGGAGGCACACAAGAGGGCTACAGCCACTTACAACATTGATACCCTAGACCCCAGGGACGAGACGAAGCTCAAAAAAGGAGAGGCCACCGAGGAGGTAGAACCCATCATCCTCGATGAGGATGACTCGGGAAAAACCGTCCAAGTTGGCAAGTCTCTGAAGCCCAATATCAAGGAAGACCTCATCAAGATGTTAAGGAGAAGACGAAGCGTCTTCGCGTGGAGTCATGTAGATATGCCGGGGATCGACCCTGAAATCATGTGCCACAAGCTCAATGTGGTAGAGGGAGTGAAGCCGGTAAAGCAGAAAAGGAGGATTTACTCTAGAGAGAAGTACGAGGTCATCAGGGATGAGGTCAAAAAATTAGAAGACGCTGAATTTATCAGAGAGGTCATCTACCCTGAGTGGTTGTCCAATGAAGTCATTGTCCCAAAGGCCAACGGGAAGTGGCGAATGTGTGTGGACTTCACAGATCTCAACAAGCACTGCCCCAAAGACAGCTTCCCTCTCCCCCGCATTGACCAGATGGTAGACACTACTGCAAGCCATGAGCTCATGAGTTTTATGGATGCCTACTCAGGGTACAACCAGATCTTCATGAACCCTGAAGACTCGGAGAGGACTGCCTTCATCACTGATAAGGGGACATACTGCTATAGGGTCATGCCCTTTGGTCTAAAAAATGCGGGGGCAACATACCAGCGCCTCGTAAATAAAATATTCGAAGACCAAATTAGGAAGTCCATGGAGGTCTACGTGGATGACATGCTGACCAAGAGTTTGAAGGCAGAGGACCATGTGGCAGACCTGGAAAGGACCTTTAATACGATGGACAAATACCAGATGAAGCTTAACCCGGCCAAATGTGTCTTCGGGGTCGGGGCAGGGAAGTTCCTAGGTTTCATTGTCAACTAAAGAGGCATCGAGGCCAATCCTGAAAAGATAAAGGCCCTTGTTGAGATGAAGACCCCCAAGTCCATTAAAGACGTTCAGAGGCTTACAGGGAGAGTGGCTTCCCTGAACAGATTTGTGTCAAGAGCCACAGACAGGTGTTTACCATTCTTCAAGATCCTCAGGAAGGCCTTCGAATGGAGTGAAGAGTGTGATGAGGCTTTCAAGGAGCTAAAATCATACTTAGGGTCTCCCTTGCTGCTGTCACGACCCGTGCAGGGTGAACGACTTTACGTGTACCTCGCCGTCTCAGAGTCGGCCATCAGCGCAGCCATTGTGAGAGATGAAGACGGAATACAGAAGCTTGTGTATTTCAACAGTAAGGCACTCCAGGGGGCAGAGCAAAGATACCCGAGGATGGAGAAGTTGGCCTACGCCTTGATCCATGCCTCGAGGAAGATGAATCCATACTTCCAGTCCCATACAATGGTCATCCTCACTGACTCTCCTCTTAGGCAGGTCCTATACAAGCCAGAAAAATCAGGTAGGTTGATGTCCTGGGCTATAGAGCTGGGGGAGTTTGACATTGTGTATCAGCCTAGGACGGCCATTAAGGGGCAGGCATTGGCAGACTTCGTGGCTGAGTTCACTTGGGAAGATGATAAGGCCGAGGGTGAGACTCTCGGGAAGACGGATACAGAAGATAGACCCGCTGACACACCCGCGGATAGGGCTGAGACAAGCACCGCTAGAAGGAAAGCAATTGAAAACGAAGAGGGAAGGTACATCTTTAGACAGGGGTCCCTCTCTGAGGGAAATTTTTCAGAGGGAAAGACTCTGTGGAGCCTCTTCGTTCACGGGTCCTCCTGTGACAACGGAAGTGGGGCTGGACTGATACTGTCAGCACCCGATGGCACAGACGTCGAATACGCCCTGAGGTTCAACTTCAAAGCCTCCAACAACGAGGCCGAATATGAGGCCTTAGTAGCAGGCCTCTCCTTGGCCAAGTCTCTTAGTGTCGGCCAGATTCTGGTCCATAGTGATTCAAGGCTAGTGGTGAATCAGATACTAGGGGCCTACGAGGATAAGGACGAGAGAATGGCTAGATACCTCGAGAAGGTGAGGTCACTACTGAAAGGCTTCAGAGAAGTAAAATTAAAGAGGATACCCAGGCTAGACAACGACCATGCTGATGCCCTTGCGAGATTGGCCTCGGCGACTAGGACAGACATCAGGAGGACGGTCCCAGTGGAAATTTTGCTTCAGCCAACTATTGAGGACGCTGAGGGAACACTTGGCAATTGCCTAAATGTCTCTCAAGAAGCTTCGTGGATGGACCCCCTGATCAAATACATTAAAGAGGGTGAGATGCCAGAAGCAAGGCAGGAAAGGAAGAAGCTGAGGTACAGGGCTGCAAAATTCACTGTCATCGGAGACACCTTGTACAAAAAGGGGTTTTTACTCCCCTTACTTAGGTGTGTGCACCCCTCAGAAGTCCCTTCCATTTTTCAAGATGTGCACGAAGGATCGTGCTCAAGCCATATTGGGGGCAGATCCTTAGCGAAGAGGGTGATCACCCAAGGCTACTGGTGGCCAACCTTGGGGAAAGACGCCGCAGCATATGTAAAAAAGTGTGATAAATGCCAAAGATTTGCTACCATCCCTCATCAACTCCATCAGCCTCTTACCTCCATTACATCTCCGTGGCCGTTCGCAGTGTGGGGGATTGACCTGGTAGGGCCCTTACCATGAGCAGTCAATAACTATCGGTTCCTCATTGTAGCGATTGACTACTTCTAAAAGTGGGTAGAGGCCGAAGCGATGGTCACAATTATAGAGCAGAAGACCTTCCAGTTCATCTGGAAAAATGTGATATGCAGATATGGTCTGCCCAACACCCTCATTTCAGATAACGGGACGCAGTTCAAGAATGCCTCTCTGCAGAAGTACTGTGAGAGGGTAAATATCAAACAATTTTTCTCCACCCCAGGCCGACCTCAGGCCAATGGGCAAACCGAAGTAACAAACAGGACAATCCTAGATGGAATCAAGAAGAGGCTTGAGGAAGCAAAAGGAAGATGGGTCGAAGAGTTACATGCCGTACTGTGGGCGTACAGAACGACAGTGAGGACTTCTACCGGGGAGACCCCATTCATGCTAGCCTATGGATCAGAAGCCGTCATCCCCACCGAAGTCGAGTTTCCTACTCATAGGGTCCAAATGTATGACCCCCAGGGAAACACGAAAGAAAGGAGACTTGACTTGGACCTGATTGGGGAAAGGAGGGAGGACGCTGAGATAAGGCAGGCTTCCTACCAGCAGAGGACCGCAAGGTTTTATAATCAGAGGGTGAAACAGAGACCTATAGCAGTAGGAGACTTGGTTCTCAAGAAGGCTTGGAAAAAGCCCAACAAGCTCCATCCTAATTGGCATGGCCCATATAGGGTCATCGATGAAGTTGTCCCAGGGACCTATAGACTAGAAAACCTAGAAGGGGAACCTTTTTCCAACCCCTGGAATGCAGATCATTTGAAGAAATACTATCAGTAGTGTTGTAAGGTCTTGAAAGGCCATAATTGTAATGAGAGTTGCTCCAATAGAACACTTTGGAAATTTAATGGGAAATATCAGTGTTTCCCTCATCCTGTTGTCAGTCCTAGCACGCATGGAAACATCTACAGAAATCCATTAAATTGGAAAGTTAATCCCTCGACTATAATGGGGACCAGTGGAGGGGACGACCCCACTACTGTCCTCAAAAAAGACGAGGGAAGACTTTAAAATCCATTAAATTGGAAAGTTAATCCCTCGGCTATAATGGGGACCAGTGGAGGGGACGACCCCACCACTGTCCTCAAAAAAGACGAGGGAAGACTTTAAAATCCATTAAATTGGAAAGTTGATCCCTCGGCTATAATGGGGACCAGTGAAGGGGACGACCCCACCACTGTCCTCAAGAAAGACGAGGGAAGACTTTAAAATCCATTAAATTGGAAAGTTGAGCCCTCGGCTATAATGGGGACCAGTGGAGGGGACGACCCCACCACTGTCCTCAAAAAAGACGAGGGAAGACTTTAAAATCCATTAAATGGGAAAGTTGATCCCTCGGCTATAATGGGGACCAGTGGAGGGGACGACCCCACCACTGTCCTCAAAAAAGACGAGGGAAGACTTCATTAAATCCATTGATTTGGTAAGTTGATCCCTCGGCTATAATGAGGGGCAGTGGAGGGGACGACCCCACCACTGTCCTCAAAAAAGATGAGGGAGACTTTATTTAAAAATCATTAATTTGGTTACTTGAACCCCCGGCTATAATGGGGCCATATGAGGGGACGACCCCACATTGGCCCTCAAAAAAGACGAGGGAGGGGTTAGTAGCATCAACAATGAGCAAACCATAATAGAATTAAATAAGGAAGACAGCAATTATGGAAGATAGTAGAAGTAGAGACGATGGTATTGACAACATAAAATATCAAGTGTTTTACAATACAAAGCACAAAAATACACTAAAAGGGTATGGGCTACAGGCAGCCACCCTATGGGACGACATCAGAGGGCAAGGCCTCTACATCTATAGGAACGGTCTCCTCAATAACCAGAATAGGGTGATCTTCAGAAGTGCCGACCCCCTCGACCTGAACTTGGGATTCCACTTGGTTGAGGGCCTCGGCAATTAGGGGGTTGTCCAGCTGAACACCCTCCAGCGAAGGACGAACCGACGAGACAACATCACCGAATTTGAGGACGACCCATTGGCAGGCCGTCCTGATCCCCCTTTCCAGATACTCAAGGCCGAAGCCCTGAAATTCGTCTGAAGTCTTATAAGCCTCAACAGCATCGGCCTCAGCTTTCTTGATGGCTGCTTCCAGATCAGTCTTGTGCTTGACTTCCATGTTCAGTAAAGCCTCATCCCTATCCTTGATGATCAAGTCCTTGGCTTGTAAGTCGGCATCGTGATGCCTCATCAGCTCATCTAGGACCCTAGCATGCTCGGTCCTAGCACTCTCAAGCTCAGCCCTCGCAGTATCAAGCTCAGTCTTCGCAGTATCAAGCTCTGTCTGTAAGACAGCCTCATGCTGAATAGCCCTTTCGGCCTCATGGAACTTCATCTGATTCTCGACCATCCATTTGGTGGCTGAGGTAAGGGCACAAACAGACTGCACAAAAAATAAACAGATATCAACAGGGGCCGAGGGAACAGTTAGCAAAAGAATGAAATTAAGGAGATGGGTCAAGACTAATACCTGACCAAGGGAGTGCAGACCATAGTCGTACACTTTAGCAGGAGGCATCTTTGCTAAGAACTCGAAGTCAGAGGCCGACGGAGCAGAGAACATCGATGCCTTGGCAGCCCGCAAGTTCGTGATCAGTGACGAGGGGTCGGCCCTCAGATGGGCCAGATTTTGAGACCAGAAGGCCCCCATGGTGGACGAAGAGGTCGTCCCCTCAGAGGCGTCGACTCTGGCCCTTGTCCGAGAATCAGGCCGAGGCTCAACTGGGCCCTCAGGCTCCTTCCTTTTGTTACTGTCAGTGGTCGGCTCCACCACTGTCGGCCCAGCGGCCTTTGTCTTCCTCGGAGCCTGCTGAGGCTCCTTCCCCTTCTTCTTGGCCAATCCAGACAGTAAGCTGGGAGCTGTCATTTCCCAAAGATTGTCTGGTGTACCTGCAGGACGACCTGATAAGAGGACGACATGTCAAAAAAGTTCAGAGATAAAGAGAGAACACTTCAAAAATAAGTAAAGAAGGGAAAATGTTCAGTATAACTCACATAGTTCTGTCAGAGGGCCGACCCTCAGACCAGCTTCTTTAAGGAATCGAGGGGTCATCAAGTCTTTGAATTTTGCAAGCTCACCCTCTCGCCCTCGTCCTCTCAGATAGTCTACTATATCCTTCTCCTCCAGACTAAGTCCAGGGTCTAACCTGGCTTTCATAGAGGGGTTAGACCACTTCCTGGGGACCCTCGAACTATCGGCAACGGGCTCCCACTCCCCGGAGATAAAGAAAAACCTCTTCTTCCAATCATGGTTGGACGTTTGTGCCACATGGAGGAGTTTCTTCTCAGACCTCCTTGCCCCCAGGTGATAATATCCTGGCTGCTTGGACGAGGAGGTGATGTTGTAGCAGCCCAGAAATAGGTCAGCCGAGGGCTCGTCGATAAAGGCATTCTTCCACAATGAAATATAGCCCAAGATCGTCCTCCAAGAGTTGGGAGGAAGTTAAGAGGGGGAAACGCCGAGGGCAACCAGAATATCTGCAATGGCAGGGTGCAGAGGGAGCCTGACTCCAACCTTGAACATCTGTTCGTAGACTGCAACCTCTCCCTCTTGGCAATCAAAAACCCTCTCAGCCTCAAAGGGAACCCTCATAGTCACCCCGGAGGGCACTTCATAAATATGCCTCCATATCAGGAGATCTCGATCCCTAACAGAGGAGATAAAGGACGAGGCATGGGAGGTATCAACCTCATCATCTGTATCATCGTCCTCGTCCTCAGATCTCTCCCCCTCATCACCTGCAGGAGGACCCTGAGGAAAAGCCACTTGGAAGGCATTGGGGGACAGGGTTGTCACAGGGACAGCCTCAGAGGGGGCCGTACCCTCGGCCTCTCGGCCTGGGCTAAGGTCAGGTGTATCCCTTCTACCAGAAGTTCCAGCACCAGTTGGTGAGGAGACTCTCTCGTCCATCTCACTTGGGTTGGGTGTCTCGGCAGGACGAGGTGACGACCCACAAGACTCAGAAGGTTCAGATGGTCTTATGGTGGCAAGAGGAATGGGAAAGATGGGTCGTACCCAATTAGGGTCGGCCCCTCGTCTCCTCTCTTCCTCTTCCTCTATTCGTCTGATTTCGATAAAGAGCTTCTCTCTCAAGGACGGGAATTCAGATACTAAGCTGTAAAGCCTCCTAAGAATTAAGGGGAAGACTCTACACTTAGAGAAATTACACTAGACTTGGCTAATTCAGCTACAAACAAGTGGGAAATTGACCAGGTTTGACTTTTGGATTAAACAAAAGAACTCAAAGGTTTTCGTCAAGAACGTTCAAGAACCTTTAACCGGAGAAGGCACCGGAAAAAGCTATGGGGAACTCAAAGAAAATGCAACCCTATGGCCCTAAAAAACAAACAGAATTGAAGACAAAGGAAAGCTCTTAATGAAGGAGAATACCTGATAACGAGGGTGAGTAACGCTGCAGAGACCTGACGAAACGAAGGCTGCAAGTGGCAAAGCTTACTGGTTCTAGAGAGAGAATAGACTTGGGCGTGAAGAAGAAGAAGCTGGAGAGAGAGAGAGAGAGTTTAAAAAACTCTTAAATACCCTGGCAATAAATGGGCACATTTGCCAAGAAGGGTATAATTAGGGCACAAAGCCCCATGCAAGTGTGCAGCCGCCGTGCCTTAGAAACTTGAATAGCAATGAGTACCTGCCCATGTGTCACTCACCTAACTGATCATACACGCATCTAAATTTCAACAATATCCCTCAGCCATATCAATAGCACCTATGGCTAAGGGCTGGGGGGTGATTGATATACCCGTTTATATCCTTGGCCTGGCCGAAGATTATCTCCCAAACAGACGACCCTACGAGGGGCCAACCCTTCACCAGGCTCCAGCTGGCCTCCACCAGGACCAGACGACCCTATGAGGGGCCGACCCTCCACCAAGCTCCAGACGACCCTACGAGGGGCCGACCCTCCACCAGGCTCCAGACGACCCTACGAGGGGCCGACCCTTCCCCAGGCTCCGGCCGACACTACAAGGGTACGACAGTACGAGGCCAGAATTAAGCCAGAATCACTACCGGAAGGAACTTTGACCTCGGCCTCGTCTCATAGGCCGAGGGTGACATCATCACAGCGTGTGGTTTGGGAGACACGTGGAACAGTGCGCGTGAGGCTCACATGGCACGTGGCAGACCGTTATAACAAAATCACACCCTCACGTGAGGGAATATTAAGTCATCATTTGGCATCTACAGGTGTCAACAGGGGGTTGGCTGGATCATCATTCACATGCACCATGCATACTTGGGGGGTACACTACACCCCCCAAGACCTATATATACTTGTCACCTACAACCCTAAAAAGGGATCAGATTATTGCAACCCTAGCAAAAACTCTGCTTGTACACACAGGAAAGAGAGAGCTGTGTGCATTGTATCCAAGGCCATTAGTGCCCATACTTAGTGGATCACACACTCACAGTGGATGTAGGCCAAATTGGCTGAACCACTATACATCATTGTCTTATTTCCTCTTATACTCATCCCCTTCTATATACTTATTCATCTCCATGGCTGCCATGGCTGCTACTGCTTGAGCTCACTATCACTTATCCGGTGGTGCTGAATCTCAGCATCATCAATAAACACTAGGGTTTAAATCTCAGTAGGTCATTTCTATCACTTATGAGATTATTCCTGAGAATGGAGAACCCAATGTGCTTATTTTCATTTGAGCGGAATGCTTTGGGGGCACTGTATGTGGGAATTGGAGCAACGTAAATTTGTTTCCTACTCGTACTTGGAGTCATACTTCGAGTAATGGATTGATCTAGGGGTGTAGCTGTTAATTGCTTAGTGATTGGTGATCCGAATTCATGTTATTGTGCACGAGATGAGGATCCTCATTGGGGAATCACCTCGTCACTTGGTACATTTTGGTCATTGCCTCCCGACATTATCTACAAAAATAAAAATTAATAAGCGACTAAATAATTATGATAATATGAAATTATAACTATACAATCAAGTTTATGAATACACACACACACACACACACACACACACATATATATATATATACCTTTTTAGAGTAAAACTTAAGAATATGTTCAATGTGTTTGACGTACATCCATTTGGTATTAATTTTAAAAAACCTATGGATTTTTTTTCAATTCCGTTTCCAATCTTCAGCCTTGGGCGCAGGCTAAATTGAGGAGACAAGGTATGCGTGACTTTTAGCAAGCAATAGCAGTAGTGGATAGCTTTTTGGATCTCAAACTTGACCGGTCAGACACTGTTTCATCTAAGTCCAAAGGTAAAGACAAATTCATTTCAGAATCGAGCAAAGATGGTGGGACAAAAAATGACAAGGGAAAAAGGGATGATGGACAACCAAACAAAGGCAAAGGTAGCTATTTTAGGTGTTTAATTTGCAAGGGTTAGCACTGGGAAAAGGATTTTCCAATGCGGCAGAAACTTGCTACAATTCAAGTGGAAGAGTCAAAAGATATTGTCTCAAGTTCAGGTGGGGGAGATGCCCGTGTCAACCCCTTGATTTTTCTTAGCAGACTCTAAGCATTGGAGTCTAAGGAAAAATAGGCGATGATGTTGTAGTATTCGCTGATTGCAGGAACCACGCATTACCAAGAAATAATTCTGTGTTGGGGGTGAAAACGTGTAGGTTATGGTCCTGCTTGGAGGAATTGAACCGATATGATTTTGGTTTTGTGTTACACTTGGGTTAAATAAAAAAATTTAGTTGTTGTTCTCGGTAAAGTTTAAGGTTTTGTTGGGAAATTTTCAGTGGAGTTGGATTTTTTTTGATATCGACGATGTCGTCGAATTCTTTTGGTGGGGGAGGGTTTCTCACACCCTGATTTCATCATGAAGTTATGGGTATGGGAAAACCTCAAAACTAAAGGAAAATGTCTTAGTTCATTTTGGCTAAGGCATTCAGCTGAGAAAAAGTGGTCATGCAATTCGAAGTTATCAGATTATGGGAGCTGGGTTTTTTCGATCATTTGTTAGTTGACGTCTACTACTACCACTCTGGATTTTTCGTTAGGACTGTCACATCGTACATAGGTGATCCTAGGCTTATGGCTTATTCGTGGATATCTGGTATTGTCCTAAGACAATTATGGGTTTAGTAGGGTATGGATTTTGGAGCGTAATCGAAAAATTTTCCCTAGTCACCCCCATTTTGCAACATCGGGTTGCATCGGGGGGTTGAGGTGCTCATAATTTTTGAGGTGGCATTGTCTTAATTCGTGGGATATTGCTAGTTGAATTCAAAGAGCAGTTGTGCTTGTCCCAAAAATGGATTTGATTAGTTTTCATGGGAGTTATTGAGCTGAATATGTGTAAAAATGGGATTGCATCAATTGGGCACATGCGGATCACGTGATAACTCCTGGGACACCTATTGGGATGTTAATGGAGTAATTTTGGAGTAGTTCTATGGGAGTTGCTGGGAAAAATAGGAGTAAAAAGGGGATTGCATCAGTTGGCCACGTGGAGATCATGATATAACTCTCTAGACACTTATTCGGAAGCTAATACAATAATTATGAAGGCAGTTTCGTGGTGAAACCGGGCAACATTATAATTGAGACACATATCTGTAATGCCCCGTATTTCTACGTATTTATAATTTAATTAAGGAGTGATTAAATAGAAAATACGGACTATATGTTTAAATTACGTGAGTAGAGTAATTTAATGTGAGCTTTTATTTAAATTACGTGAGTAGAGTAATTTAATATAATCCAAAGGTTAAATGGGATGATTTAATATTATAAGTCGAGTTACTGAAAATGACTTCTGAATAACTCCTGAATTTACCTCACGTCATAACGAGTGACATGGACGTATATTATTTAAATCTTAACCAAGAGCCAAACATGGGATAACAAGAGGCCGAGATAATGAAATATTATATGAGTGAATCAAATGACAATTTAGAGGCCACGATTAGCTCTGAAAGGGTAAAAATAGTTGAAATAGTATACCCAGGGGTACTAGTTAGGTCCCGAGATATTTTTGGACTAAGTTAGGACCATTTAGGGGCATTTTGATCTATTAAAAGATAGGAGTGGGAAGACCTACGAGTTTTGGAGTCTTTCATCTTCTGATTAAATAAGGGATTAGGGTTAGAAACCTCATAACTCACGGAGAGGCCATTAAAGAGAAAAGAGAAGTCATTCTCAAAGCACGAAAAGATAAGTGTGAGAGATTTAAAGGAATCCTAGGAACTCAAGGAATTGAAGAGTGAAAATTGAAGGAGACAAACAATCAAACTCTACAACAACCACGAAATCAGATCACCTCTGAATCAAGGCAAGTGGTTATTTACAAAATCTAAATCCGAGTTATAGTATCCATGTATAAGATGTGTAGAATAAATGTTTTGTGAATAATTCCCGAAGAAAGATTTGATACATGTTTGGGATAGGACTTGCATGTAGTTGGATTTACATTTGTAGAGGATTTAATTACAGAAGAAATCTGATTCCTATCACGAAATATAAATCTGGTTATATGGTGATTTAAGACAAAGAAAACATATATCTAGGGTTTTGAGAAGTTAAGAATAACTGGGGTTCTTGGATGATTTTGGTGAAGATTTGATGTTGTCTCAACTTTAGGAATAATCTATATTCATATAAAAAATAGTTGTTGAAGTCGGTAGAGAGTTCCAGAAGGTTTAAGGGAGTTTTGAGTCACTAAAACTTTAGAAGAATGTAAGAGGAAGAGGATGCCCATAACAGTCGGTCGATTGACTATGAAGATCGATCGATCGATGTTCATAAGTCGATCGATCGATGATGAATATAGCTCGATCGACCCTTTGCCATTTTCCCAAAAAATCTACTTGCGTGAATTTTCTTCGATAGTTGTCACTTATTGAGAAGTTTAGTGTGATTTTATACCTATCCTAGGACTTGATAAATACCAGTATGTAGAGAGTTGAGATCCATCATAGTCATTGAGAGAAACACTTAGAAAATGGATAGATAAGAAAAAGAATGAACGGGTCGAGTATCGAAAATGGTGAATTTAAGTTACAAAGGGAGTTAACATGAATTCAAAATAATTATCAGTAGGGTAGAGATGAATTAACAACTGAATTAATTGAAGGGGTAACTAGGGCCCTTGGAGTAGTGCACATACTCAATTAAATACGATAGTGAAATAAATCATAAATTAACAAGTACGGTGAATGTACGAGAATAAAATATTACGTACTAAAATGATTGATAGGTCGGGTGTGTACCTACTGAATTTGTATGAACTTTTAGGTTAAGATAATTATACCTAAATGGATTATGTTAGGGTCAATGAGATATTCTGAACTAATATAGAGTTATTATATGTTTGGGGTCGATGAAGAATACCGAACCAAACCTTAAAATTCGTGTTGTGATGAAAGAGTTCGAGCCAGAATATGTGTATATATATAAATAGTTGGGGTCGATGTATCATTCCGAACTAACTCTTACTTGGTTCAAACCAAGAGTCCTATCTGTGTATTATAAGGACATATTAGTGATAACTAATATTTAGTATATGTCGTGTGATAAAGGTATATTGTATGTAAAATCTACTTACATGAGATAGTAGATAATAAGAGGGACTAATGATACTTCAAAAAATAATTAAGTAGTGAGACTTAATTAGAAAAAGAACAATGATAACAAGAGATGAATAAGTTATCTATGTGCATAACATAAGAGTTATGGACTTTTAAAATACTGTGTATATGCTATGGAAACTTAGAGAGTATAAAAGTCCAGTGGAGTATTCTAGTCTATTTAGCTTGGATAGTATAACTAGATGGACTAGGTACCAACGTTAGGCGTGGACTATAGGAGAGGCGTGAGGTAACTCAAGAGAGTGTATGAAATCTTAACATGTATAATCAATAACTCATGTTTGTGATAGTTGCTTGCAAAAATATTTTTTAATGTTTTGAGTACTAACTCTTGCTATGTAAAAATCTTTTTAAAAACCTTTTAGGTGCCCAGGCACATGGACACCCAGCATGACTTCATTTTAGGGATTTTAGGAGCTGCAGTACATGGGGATGTTGCAGGGCTTACGTAGACGATTCTCTTCCTTTATATCTAGTGCGTAGGATCTCAGTTTTAGTATTCTCAGTTTGGGGACATGTTGTCCAATTTTCACATTTGCAGTCATTTTGTCGTATTGGATTTTGAGATTGGTTTTATTTTCAGTCGTGGTTTTCGGTGAGACTATATTTCTATCAGTATTTATGATGATTGGTTTAATACTGCTTAATCTTTATTATTCCGCATGAATTGTTTTATCTATTTAAGAAAGTAAAAATTTGGCACTAGCTTAATTTCACTTAGGTGGTTAGTAACTAAATTTTTTTTTACGGTGATGCTAAGAATGAACCATTTAAGAAACATGTTTTAAATTAAATTAAGGCTTGATCACCCAAGGTTTAATTAGACGGGGGTGTCATAGATGGTATCAGAGCATCAGGTTCTAGTGTCCATAGGATCTGTACGTCTTACTATGTTTCAGCATAGCGTTCGATTGTGTTAGAGCCCTACTATTAGGACTGTTGATTTATGTTCCACTTTCGTTATATTGTGAATCTGCTTTTAAAATTGTGTGTAGACTGTGTACTTCTACAAGTTGATCTATTTTTAGATGCCACGAGGAGACAACGAACGGAGAGGGCTGAGGCCAGGGATGAGGAGAGGGAGGCTCATCAGGAGCCACAGGTGCCACTACCCCCACCCCCACCCCCACCCGAGTTGATTTCCACTACTCAAGTTGCAATGATAGTGGCTCAAGCAGTTGAGACAGCGATAAGGGCCATGGAAGCCCATCTTCCTTAGCCCCAAATACCACCTCCTGCAGCACTAGCAGTCCATGTCCCAGTAGGTCCATCTTCTTGGAAGCGAGTCAAAGATACTTTTCAGAAAGGGTACCCACTCGAGTTTCAGGTAGTACTGATGTAGTGGAGGCGTGCAACTGAAAGAAGAATATCCAGCGCCACTTGCGCATGCTAGAGTGCACCGAGGTACATAAATAAATGCTAGCTACTTTTCGTCTATTAGGGGAGGCCTTATAGTGTTGGGGGTCAGTTACTATCACCGAGGAGAGGGACGCAATGGCAATTTTTGAGTTTTGGGTGCGATTTGACCGCAAGTACTTCCCTCCAGTGGTAGAGTCTAAAATGAGAAAGAAATTCAGTGAGGTGGTTCAGGGAGATCGCCCGGTTGCTGATTATGAGGAGGAGTTCACCCGTTTGGCTAACTTTGTGTCGAACGAGGTGAGCAATGAGGAGCGGAAGAAGTCAAAATTCATGGATGGCTTGGCATGGAAAATCAGGTAGCATTTGATGAGTAATCCAGCATTTGTAACTTATACAGATGTTGTCAACGCCGCTCTACTACACAGTCAGGATCATCACTTCCATGCAAAGGGAAGCAAAGAGGTGAGCCTAGCCAGCCGGTCAAGGTGGAGGGAGGTAGTGTCAACAACACACTGCAACAACAAACAGCGGGTCAACTAGGGAAGGATTCCCAGGTGGGGAACTCTACCAAGAGGTTTAGTCATAGGAGGCATTGATTCGCCAGACAGGGCCAATAGGTTCCCTAGCAGCTAGTTCCTCAGGGCCGGCAGGGTTAGGGAAACTAAGGAGGAGGCCAACAAGGCTAAGGGCGTCAGGGCCAACAGGGCCAAGGGTAGAGGCAGTTTCAGGGACAGTGTTTTGCATGTGGCCAGCAGGGTCAGAAGAGTAGGAATTCTCCATAAAAAGATAGGGCACAACAGCAGGGTGCCCAACAGGGGAAGCAGGCTCCGTTAGCCCCAGCAATAGCACAGGCGCCGCAAACAGCAGCCAGGCCAGATGCATTACGGGCGGGTGTTCAACATCCGGGATGTTCCATTTCAGCCATCACCTCCAGCACCGCTGACAGTCGTGGATACATTTCCTATCCATGGACTAGAGGGTAGCATTTTGTTTGGCACGTGGGCTACACATTATTTTATTTCTACTAGATTTACACGGGCATCCAGCCTCTTAGAGTCAGCAGTCATTCATCTTATGTGTGTAGAATCACCGATGGGTAGTGGGTCCCTTATACATTCAATTTGTAAGGGTTTGGACATTATGGTCGGAAGATTGATTCTAGCAGCAAACCTCCTGGTGTTGGATATGGAGGGTTACGATGTCATCCTAGGGATGGATTGGCCGGCGGGTTATAGGGCGATGGTGGATTGTTATGAGAGGACTATCATATCTGCCATTCTGGGACAGGAAATATTCCTAGTAGCAATGACTCTTCCCGAGGGAGGATCGCGCACTCATCTCTATTACATTAAAGAAGAGACCTCACAGGAGGTGGTCGTCCCTCTAAACTCCATCCCAGTAGTGAGGGATTTTGAGGACGTCTTCCAGGAAATACCGGGGTTACCACCTAGTAGGGAGATTGAGTTCATTATCGACTTAGCAGTGGTAACGAGACCAATTTCCAGAGCACCATATTGCATGGATCCTTCTGAGCTGTGAGAGCTAAGGGAGCAGATTCAGCAGCTCTTAGGTCAGGGTTTCATTCAACAGAGTACATTATCGTGGGGTGCTTCGGTATTATTTATAAAGAAAAGGGATGGCTCATTACGGTTGTGTGTGGACTACAGAGAGATGAATAAGGTGATGATACAAAATAAGTATCCGTTGCCTAGGATAGATGACTTATTTGATCAATTGAAAGGGGCTGCATACTTCTCAAAAATTGATCTGAGGTCGGATTACCACCAGTTGCGAATAAGGGAGGAGGATGTGCCTAAAACTACTTTCTTGTCGTGGTACAGGTCATATGAATTTAGGGTGATGCCTTTTGGACTCACTAATGCGCCTGCAGTGTTCATGGACCTCATGAAGAGGGTATTCAGGGAGTTTTTAGACCAGTTTGTGATCGTGTTCATAGATGACATTCTGGTTTACTCTCGCACGGAGCAGAAGCATGTCGGGCACTTGAGTATGGTTCTTCATATGTTACAGAACCACCAGTTGTACTCCAAATTCGAGAAGTGTGGATTTTGACTACGGGAAGTTCAGTTTCTTGGCCAAGTTATGTCAGACAGAGGTATTACTGTTGATCTGAGTAAAGTATCGACGATGTGGTAATGGGGACAACCCACGACACCGATCGAGATTCATAGCTTTTTGGGGTTGACTGGTTACTATTGTCACTTCATTAAGGGGTTCTCAAGGATTATCGGTCCTTTGACGAACCTGACTTGGAAGGGAGTATAGTTCGTGTGGAGAAAGTACTATCAGTTAGAATTTGATGAACTAAAGGACAGGTTAACATCAACACCCATACTTGCCTTACTAAGGAGTGGATTTGAGTACCGGGTTTATACTGACGTATCCCTATAGGTTCTTGGGTGTGTGCTCTAGAAGGAGAAGAGGGCGATATCTTATGCATCTCAAAAGTTAAAGCCACATGAGTAGAACTACCCCACTCACGACCACGAGTTAGAAGCGGTCGTTTTTGTTTTGAGGATTTGGAGGCATTATCTTCTGAGGAGTGGTTCACTCTTTTCACTAACTATAAGTCATTTCAATATCTCTTCACACAGAAGGATCTGAATATGAGACAGAGATGATGGTTAGAATTCGTGAAGGATTACCAGTTTGACATACAGTATCATCTTGGTAAGGATAACGTGGTGGCAGACTCGTTGTGTCGATGACCTACTAGAGATGTAGCTGAGACATGGAAAGCTAAATGGAGTGAGCTCCAGCAGGAGGATGAGATAGCCAGGGAATTCATGGTTATTATGACCATCACTCCCAAGATTGCTATGCGAGTAGTGAGAGCTCAGTCAGAGGACTAATTCTGTCAAGACAGGGTGAGACAGTTATTAGCCGAGGGCACAGAGTCTTACCCAGTCAGTTCAGAGTGAGGCCTAAGATTTAATGGGAGGATCGTAGTACCTGGAGATGAGGAGTTAAGGCAGGCAGTGATGACTGAGTCTCACAGTTACGGATTTATGATACATCTCGGTGGGGACAAGATGTATTAGGATATGCGGTGATATTATTGGTGGTCTGGTATGAAGCGAGACATAGCAGAGTTTGTCTCGAAGTGCGCCACATGTCAGCTAGTGAAAGTTAACCATCAAAGACCTTCAGGAATTCTACAACCGCTAGAGATTCCGGTGTGGAAGTGGGAGAGTATATTGATAGACTTTATTACTGGACTACCGGTATCACAGAGAGGTCACGATTCCATTTCGGTGATAGTGGATCGGATGACCAAGGTAGACCATTTCTTGTCAGTCCATTCAAATTTTGATACGATGCAGTTAGCGCAGCTAATCATTACAGAGGTCGTTAAACTGCACGGGGCTCCTATTAATATTATGTCTGATAGAGACAAAGTGTTTGTGTCACACTTCTGGCAGATCTTTCAGGAAGCCATGGGCATAGAATTGCGGTTGAGTATGACATACCATCCGCGAACAGACGGGCAGACTGAGAGGGTAAATCAAAAGCTCGAGGACATGTTGAGAATGTGTATCCTAGACTTTGGTGGAGGATGAGAGAGATATCTTCCACTGATAGGGTTTGTGTATTACAACTCTTACCAATTCACTATCTGTATGGAACCATTCAAGTCAATTTATGGGAGGCCTTATCGTTCACCCGCCTGTTGGTTAGAGGTAGGGGACAACAAGCTATTGGGGCCGGAGATGATACAGGAGACTTCTGCCAAAATAGAATTAATTCGGGGACCTATTCGAATATCTCAAGATAGGAAGAAAAGTTATGGTGACGCCGGTAGGAGACACGTGGAGCTTCAGGTGGGAGACTAGGTGTTAATTTGTGTATCTCCTATGAAGGGGATTATGAGATTCGGTAAGACGGGGAAGTTAGCGCCGAGATTTGTAGGACCGTTCCCTATTATTGAGAGGGTGGGGCCGGTGGCATACAGATTGGGACTTTTATAACATCTTCAACGAATACACAACGTGTTCCATGTGGCATCGCTGAAGAAATACAGGAGGAGCGAGAGAGCCTTTTGGCACGTTCCACTAGAGGAGATTGATTTACAGCCAGATGTCTCATATGATGAGAAACCTATAGCTATTCTGGATCATAGCGAGTATAAACTACGATCCAAAGTAGTGTCATTAGTGCGAGTGCAGTGGGGGCACCACAATATTGACGAGTCGACTTGGGAGCGGGAAGAGGATATGTGAGAGCAATATTTAGAGTTTTTCACCGCAGGTATATTCTAATTTTGGGGACATAATTCCTTTGTAAGGGGGAAGTATGTAATACCCCATATTTCTACGTATTTAGAATTTAATTAAGGAGCGATTAAATAGAAAATACGGACAATATGTTTAAATTACGCGAGTAGAGTAATTTAATGTGACCTTTTATTTAATTAATGATATTTTATTTAAATTACGTGAGTAGAGTAATTTAATGTGACCTTATATTTAAATTACGTGAGTAGAGTAATTTAATATGAGCTTTTATTTAAATTACGTGAGTAGAGTAATTTAAGATAATCCAAAGGTTAAATGGGATGATTAAATATTATAAGTTGAGTTATTGAAAATGACTTGTGAATAACTCCTGAATTTACCTCATGGCATAACGAGTGATATGGACGTATATGATTTAAATCTTAACCGAGAGCCAAACATGGGCTAACGAGAGGTCAAGATAAGAAATATTATATGAGTGACTCAAATGACAATTTAGAGGCCACGATTAGCTCTGAAAGGGTCAAAATAGTTAAAATAGTATACCAGGGGTACTAGTTTGTAACAACCCAGGATTTTGAGCGACTATTTTATAATATTTTGCCTGATGGGATAATTTTATAGAATAGGGAAAGTCGGAGTAAGTATTATTTTTCGTAATATTAAGGGGTAATATTTACTATGTTTTGCCTATTTACTGATATGAGAAGGTAAATAGCAATATATTGTGTTTTATTACGTCGTTATATGTAAAACAACGGTTATGACTCGTATATGGATTGGAGTATAATTAATGAATTAAAATGAATTTGGAACATAAAAATAGTTCACGTTATTCCGAATGCCAAAATAGGGGGTGTGGTTATTTTTAGAATAGTCGAGATAGTCGAAATAAGTGCCAAGTTGTATTTTTGAGTTTCGGGCATTTTTAACAGTTTATGACTCAATTATGTGGTTACGAGTCATTTTAATGGTGTATTAACACTTAAAAGAGGGGAATTACTGTTTTAAGACCCGTATAAGTCTCCCAACCCTTTTATTTCCCTCCTTCTTATGTTAGAAGCCAAGAGAGAGAGAGAGAGAAGAGGGAGATTGGGAGAAAATGGAGAAAAGAGAGAAAAATGAAGATTTGAGGCTGGAATCCATTGCTCCCAGAGGAGAATCCGAGACTACAAACTCGAGGCAAGTTTCTTACTTGCTAGATATTCATTTTAATGTGATAATTTTCATGTATAGTTAGTTTTTGGGAGATTTAAACCATTTGTGGGTTTTTGTTAATTTTTGTGATTAAATACTTAATATTGTAGTTTAATTTGATTTGAGGAAAATAAATTAGTTAGTGATTGTGTAGGAATCATTTGGTGAAATTAGTTGTTGTTGTTGTTGAGAGAAATTGAAAGATTTTGTTTTTGGGATTTTAGGGTTTATACAACGCATAGCCCTAACTGGGCAAAACTGCAGGGCCGAATCGATTCACCCCTAGCGAATCGATTCGGTAATGGGAAAGTGTCAGGTCTGAGTGGACCGAATCGATTCAGACCAAGGAATCGATTCGGGGTTATGCAGAATGTTGGGGTTTTATTGACCGAATTGATTCGACCTATCCAAATCGATTCTCTTTCGAGAACGAATCGATTCGGTTGCCCTCTTTTTATGAGATTTTTCTAGTTTTATTTTGGGGTCCTTTTCTTTTAGGTCCAAGGTTTAGGACCCTTGCTTTAGGAAGTAATGAGAGTTCCTAGAGGGTTGTGTTGGGTAGACAAATGTCCTAGGTTTGTATGGGGATGTTTGGGCTTATCCTAAAGGCTAGTTTGTGTAGGTTAATGTTCGTATGATATAAGAACTTAACCTAAAATGCATAGAAGATAAAATGATAAATGTTGGGACTTTTGGGAATCTATTAGTGAGGGAGACTCACTTTAATGATTTGGGATATAGTTATGGACTCTTGGAGACTAGTTGGAGGATAATGGCACTTCGGGCCTTAGGTCATTGATAAAATATGACTTTAAGAGTAAGAGATACACATCTTAAGAATTTGGCATTTAATGGCTAAGTATAAATGGTTTTGAGAATGTAAAAGTGAATGATTTCAAAATGGAAAATTTATTTTCATAAATGTTAATTTATGATTACACACCTCTCTAAATCGCTATTATAAGGGAAGTTGCGCGCGTGTGGTGAAGCCCCCCTGGCTAGTGAATGCAGGGTGGATATATCCCTAGGCCATATGAGCGTTTATTATTTGTTTTCTGTGCTGGTGAGGTAATTCTGGGTGTGGATATGACTCTCCTGCAGGCATATGGCCGTTTCCCGACGGTTTGATAGGATCCCAGGTTGTCTTGATGATAGCCATTTAGAGGCGCACACAATGGGGAAACCCGGACGGGCGGTCTTAGAGAACGTTATATAATATGATATATAACTATGTACAATAATGTGGGACATTATTGGTGATTAAAGCATTTTATGATAATAAAATTTCTTTAAATACATTTCCCGGATGGAAGAAGGGAAATGGGAAGTTAAATACATTTTTCGGATGGAAGAAGGAAAATGGAAGATATGAAATGAAAGAAAATAATTTTTATGTTAATAAAACTTGCTTTTAAATATGTATTTTTCCTGGATGGAAGAAAG
Organism: Sambucus nigra; assembly: GCA_949130495.1. Lineage (NCBI taxonomy): Eukaryota > Viridiplantae > Streptophyta > Magnoliopsida > Dipsacales > Adoxaceae > Sambucus > Sambucus nigra. The sequence goes on from OX422214.1 coordinate 388,285,796, forward strand.
GAAATAAAATTGGTCAGGAAAGTTTTGAGATAAAAATGAAATTCATTTGGTAAACATTTCATAAAGTGAATTCTCATTCCGGGAGGTATATCCGGAAGCGTAAAATGACATTTATACGAAAGTGAGTATGAAAGATAAAGATGATTTTTTTATGTGTACTTAATTAGATGAATATGTATATATTTTTTACGTGCTGAGGGTCTAATGGATCTCGACGATCAACCTTGCCTAAGTAGTAGTGTATCGGGGGGGTTCCTTGTTTGGATTTCGCTTCGCGAGACACCCCACGCACGAACAGTGCATAATGTTGAGAATGGGGAGAAATTATCCCTTAGTACTTGGGTTAACTATAGTATTTGGTAGAATGAGATAGGGTGCTTTTAGAATGAGAGGTGAGAACCTTTATATTATATTGTGAGAGAATTACGCACTTAACTATCATGCATTTTAGTCACATGGTAATCATATCAAACCGGACCCTGACCTGTATATATTTCTCTATTTTGCATGCAACTCTTTGTCCGTTCAGGTGCTCTACCGTGAGGACACCCGTATTGACATTCTATTCCAATTGTCATGGAGCTATGTCCTCTCGCGTATGTTGTAGGGTATTTGTTATAGACGCTTCATTCCATTGTACTCTAGTTGCATTCGATTTATTATTCGGGTGTGTTACCCATGCTTTGTATTCGTTTATTATTACTGTGATATTAAATTGTGTTACTCGGTGAACTATTTGTATTGGTCTGTTAATCGACAGCTTATTCGGTTATTATTTATTACATTATCTTTCCTTTATCTGTTGATTTTTGATATCCACCATTTTTGCAAATTGGATTGTCCAAGTGTTTTTCTTTTACTTACAAAATTTTAAATTGACAGTCCGTTTTCTAAAATGATTGGTGGTTATCTCGTACTATTATTTTAATCGGCAGTGATGCTGAGAATGGAACATCTATGATTCCTGTGATTATTAGAGTATTGGGCTGGCCACCTATTATTTTAGTAGGCGGGTTGTCACATAGTTGGGTCCCAAGACATTTTTGGACTAAATCGGGACCATTCAAGGGCATTTTCATCTTTTAAAAGATAGGAGTGGGAAGACCTACGAATTTTGGAGTCTTTTACCATCTGATTAAATAAGGGATTAGGGTTAGCAACCTCGTAACTCACGGAGAGGCCATTAGAGAGAAAAGAGAAGTCATTCTCAAAGCACAAAAAAAGAAGTGTGAGAGATTTACAGGAATCCTTGGAACTCAACCAATTTAAGAGTGAAGATTGAAGGAGACAAACAATCAAAATCTATAACAACCATGAAATCAGATCACCTCTGAATCAAGGCAAGTGGTGATTTACGAGATTTAAATATGAGTTATAATATCCATGTATAAGATGTGTAGAATAAATGTTTTGTGAATAATTCCCAAAGAAAGATTTGATACATGTTTGGGATAGGACTTGCATGTAGTTGAATTTACATATGTAGAGGATTTAATTACAGAAGAAATCTGATTCCTATCACAAAATATAAATCTGGTTATATGATGATTTAAGACAAAGAAAACATATGTCTAGGAGGTTGAAATTAAGAATAATTGGGGTTCTTGGATGATTTTCGTGAAGATTTGATGTTATCCCAACGTTAGGAATAGTATATATTCATATAAAAACTAATTAGTGAAGTTGGTGAGAGTTCCAGAAGGTTTAAGGGAGTTTTGAGTGATTAACACTTAAGAAAAACGTAACAGGTAGAGGGTGCCTAGAATAGTCGATCGATCGACTATAAAGATCGATCGATCGATGTTCATAAGTCGATCGATCGATGATGAAGATCGATCGATCGACCCTTGTTGTTTTCCCAAAAAAATCTTCTTGAGTGAATTTTCTTCGATGGTTGTCACTTATTGAGAAGTTTAGGGTGATTTTATAACTATCCTAGGACTTGATAAAGACCAGTAGGTAGAGAGTTGAGACCCATCATAGTTACTGAGAGAAAGACTTAGAAAATGGTTAGATAAGAAAAGAACGAACGGGTCGAGTATCGAAAATGGTGAATTTAAGTTACGAAGGGAGTTAACATGGATTCAAAATAATTATCAGTAGGGTAGAGATAAATTGACTACTGAATTAATTGAGGGGGTAACTAGGGCCCTTAGAGTAGTGCACATACTCAATTAAATGGGATAGTGAAATAAATCATAAATTAACAAGTATGGTGAATATACGAGAATAAAATATTACGTACTAAAATGATTGATAGGTGGGGTGTGTACCTACTGAATTTGTATGAACTTTTTGGTTAAGATAATTATACCTAAATGGATTATGTTAGGGTCGATGAGATATTCCGAACTAATATAGAGTTATTATATGTTTGGGGTCGATGAAGAATACCGAACCAAACCTTAAAATTCGTGTCGTGATGAAAGAGTTCGAGCCAGAATATGTGTATATATATAAATAGTTAGGGTCGATGTATTATTCAGAACCAACTCTTACTTGGGGTCGATGAGTCATTCCGAACCAAGAGTCATTTCTGTGTATTATAAGGACATATTAGTGATAACTAATATTTAGTATATGTCGTGTGATAAAGGTATATTGTATGTAAAAACTACTTACATGAGATAGTAGATAATAAGAGGGACTGATAATACTTCAAAAAATAATTAAGTAGTGAGACTTAATTAGAAAAAAAACAATGATAACAAGAGATGAATAAGCTATCTATGTGCATAACATAAGAGTTATGGACTATTAAAATACTGTGTATATGATATGGAAACTTAGAGAGTATAAAAGTCAAGTGGAGTATTCTAGTCTAGTTAGCTTGGATAGTATACCTAGATGGACTAGGTACCAACGTTCGGCGTGCACTATAGGAGAGGGGTGAGGTAACTCTAGAGAGTGTACGAAATCTTGACATGTATAATCAATAACTCATGTTTGTGATAGCTGCTTGTAAAAATATTTTTTAATGTTTTGAGTACTAACTCTTGCTATGTAAAAATCTTTTTAAAAACCTTTTAGGTGCCCAACCACAGGGACACCCAGCATGACTTCATTCCAGGAATTTTGGGAGCTACAGCACATGTGGATATTGCAGGGCTTACTTAGACGATTCTCTTCCTTCAGATCCAGTGTGTAGGATCACACTTTTAGAATTCTCAGTTTGGGGACATGTTGTCCCATTTTTACATTTGCAGTCATTTTGTCGTATTGGATTTTGAGATTGGTTTTATTTTCAGTCGTGGTTTTCGATGAGACTATATTTCTTTCAGTATTTATGATGATTGGCTTAATACTGCTTAATCTTTATTGTTTCGCATGAGTTGTTTTATCTGTTTAAGGAAGTTAAAATTTGGCACTAGCTTAATTTTACTTAGGTGGTTAGTAACTAAAAAGTTTTCGACAGTGATGCTAAGAATGAACCATTTAAGAAACCTATTTTAAATTAAATTAAGGCTTGATCACCCAAGGTTTAATTAGGCGGGGTGTCACAATATCCTAGTCGTTGGGGATGTCAACTACATTTTTAGCCTTTATTTATAGCATTAGTCGTTGTAATTTTGGGGTAGGAAGACTTAGACCGAAATTGAGTATTCCTTTGTAATCTTTTGAGCTATTAAAAAATGTTGGGAGTTGAGTTCCTATAATTTCGTGTCTTGTGTGTTTGTTCCTCATAAATTATAATTGGGTTTGTTGTTTTACTTGCTATTAATGTGTTAAAAGAAGGTTGTTCGAGTGAACCTCGAGTATTGTTTGGCTTTGCGAAGAAAACTTGGTACCTCACCAAAGAATTTCAGAAAACAAAATTATCCATGTGATAACTATGGTGTGCACTAATAAAGTAGGTATATGTATGGTCCAATTGCAACCTCTCGTACTCTTATTGCTAGTGATTCCTCATTTTTTCTGAGAAAAATATACGAGGGAGTAAATATGAGTCCTACAAATAAGGGCTCAAATGAATCAATAACTATTTGTTCTAATATATGAGGTATAAGTGTATATTAGTTTGATCAAGGTTTTGATTCATCGCTACCCTTATCTTAACCCTATGCATGTTGGATCTCACTAAGGTGAAATCCAAACAATAACCCGTCATAAGTGTTAAGACACATTTCGTTAGGGTTTATTATGAGTGAATTTGAAAGTATATGTGTATTATCAATCCAAGAAATCCAACATACTATCAGACAACCAAACCAGTAACCAATAATTATCCCGCACTCCTTTGATCATCTATGTGATAAAACACATACAAATAATCACAATAGCTCACTAAAGTATGGTCATTTCTCATTAAACATAAGAATGAAGATTAGAGATTCAATTTTAGTTAGGGCTGAAATAAATAAACATAACCATATACATGAAGATTAGGGTTTCAATTTTATCCAGGGTTAAAATAAATACATTGTTGATGTAAAAAATTAGATCGTATCTAATTATTTAATCACATATAAAATAAATGAGACACAGAAGTTTTCAAGTGGTTCAGCCTTATAACAATGGCCTACGTCCACTGTTTCTGTTATTGATGATTGTTTGGGACTTCTAGATTACAAGTTCAATCAAGAAATTTCGGTCCCTTTACAATGAGGATTGTACAATGTATTTATAGCCCTGAGGCTGTAATGTGAAAGGGTAATACATTCAATGCTGTACATGTGAAAGGATAATACATTCAATGCCCCTTAAGTGTATACATCTGAATGATGAGCATTTAATGAACAGTCAAACTATTGGTTATCCTGCTATTAATGCTTTATTCGAGGTGCAGCTCGAACCGCTTATGCTGCTCGGACCGCATAAGCTGCTCGGTACTCACAAGTTGCTCGGTACTCAAGAGTTTCTAAGAGCGTCTGAGTTCCTCTGGGAAGCAGTGTTCCTCGTTGTAGTATGGTTCCTCGGAGCCTCTGAGTTCCTCAGAAGTGTTTGTTGTTGCCACGTAGATTGCCACTTGTCTTCACCCAATTGAGCCATGTCAGCAGACTAAATTTGGTATCAACAGAAGCCCCCAATGTTTCATAGTTCGAAATTTGAGTAGTGTGGAACATTCTTTCTCGGAATATGGTAGTTTTAAATAGTCATCCTGAAATTTAGGAGTCTTTTGTATTTATTTCTCCTTCCAAATTCGTAGAATCAGGCTTTTTTGAATTTTATAACTGCCTCGATTTCCGCGTTCTTTTTTGTCCTTCTAGCCGCCGGTAGCGTAATCGTTTCTTTTTGTAATCATTAACTTTACCGTTTCCCAAGATAAGGTATTTAAGTGTCACAGACAATCCCATCATCTTCTACTTTTTCAAATTTGTATCATCAAGTTTTCTATTGTCTTACTCTCTTGTGCGTTCATCCTTTTCATCGTTCGTTGTCAACAGATCCACTCTTGTTCTGTAAGATCTTCTTCCTTCTTATTCATTTCCTTCTTTCATAATGGTTTATCCTGTAGAATCGATTGATATATTTCTCTCTGATTTTTCTATTCCCTCCTGGGTTGTTTTGGAAGAGCTTTCTGAGCCTTCAGACTATTTCCGCGTGGCTGAGGGACATTGGTTCCCCAGTCTCTTTGTTGCTGAGTGTGGATTTTCTTTTCCTCCAAACCCTCTATGTCTGGAATTCTGTCAATACTTTGACGTGGTTCCTGTAAGAATATCCCCCAATACATGGAGAATAGTTAATGGGGTTCATAGACTAAATCAAATTCATGGAACTCGCATAGGAATTCCGGAAATCATGTTTTGTTATAGATGGGTTGTTGGTGATAACACTTTTTATTTAAAAACTAGATTTTTAAATAGGGCTTTAGTGGTCAATCTCCCGGATGCCAATAGGGACTATTTTGAGTACAGGGTTGTTATAAAAAATTGGCAACATGCTCCTTTATCTGGAGATGAAGTGTATCAGGGTCCCAGATGCCCTCCTTATGGCAATGGGATAGGTTATTTTTATTTCATTTTATTTATTTTAAAATTATTCTTCCTTTATGTTTGATAAAATGTGTCACTGATATTTTAATGTTTATTTATTTGCAGTTGACAGTAAAAGAAAGTGTCCAAAAGAGGCAGACGTTAACATAAGACATTTAAAACTTATCTGGAGTTTGCATTAAACTGTTGCTGACGAGCACATTAGGTCAGCTTCATATCTGCTGCAGTACAAGAGTTATACTTCCTCTTTCACTACTCGTCCGGTGATAAGCTAAGTAGAACCAGTACCAGCTTCTACCAGTTCTTCGTCTGAGTCACACGTTCCTTTAAGTGAAAGGATGAAGAAAAGAAGACATCCTACTCTCTTCGAGAAACCTGCCTCTGCTACTGGAGAGGCAAAAAGAAGTAAACATGATGTCCCAGAAGTGACAAAGAAAATTGATGCACCTTCCTCGGCTTATCCTGTGAAGGTTGTCAAGAAGTCCCAAGTGGCTCCGAGCAAGACTAATGCTCCAACAGAAGTGATTGTCATATCATCGACCAAGAGTTCCTCCTTGGTCGTTCCCCCGAGGAAGCTGAAGAAGAGCTCCTCGGTCAATTTGGCTAAAACCATCTCTCAACCCCCAACTACTGGAACTGGTGTTCCTACTTTTGTTCCCCCGAGCTCTGCCATGAGCTCGGTGAAGACTTGGATCATTCTCGAGATCCAAAGTATTGAAGAAAACCTTTCTCGGGACACGGTTACCTCATTGGATGCTCGCCATATTGCTTCTGTAAGTCTTGTTGCTTTGAACTTTTCATTTTTCCATTATTAAATCTGTCTCTAACTTGCTTTCATTTTATGTTCACAGTTGGTGAGCTGCTTTAATACAATTTTGAAGAAAGACGAAGCTATTAAAGCTTCAAGCTCCTCATCTGGTGTGGAGGAAGCTCTGATGGGTCTGACACGGTCTTTGGAAGATTCTCGTCGAAAGCATGATGCTGACAAGGCTGCTTGGGAGAAGAAACTTACCTCAACCGAGCAGGAGAAGGCTCAAGTTGTTGAAGCCTCCAAAAGATTAGAGAAGAGAATAAAGGACTTGGAAGGGAAAAATAAAGAGCTCGACAAGAAGCTCAAAAATGCTGGAGAGCTTGAGAATAATCTCAAGGTTGATGAGGAAGAATTAATACAACTTCGGGAAGTAAGTCGGCAGAAGGAAGAAGTTGAGAATAAACTGAAGACTGCTGAAAATCTTCTATCCGAGAAGCTTTCCTCAGAGAAGTTAAAGAGGAAATTGGCTGTGAAGAATTCTTTCAGCGCTGGCTGGGACAAAGGGTGGAACAAGGGCTTGGCTGCCATGATGTCGCAAGTAGAATATGGCAGCCTTAAATACTTTAGAGATGGGTGGGTCGCTGCTCTACAGGAGATGAAGGTTGATGACAATTCTGAACTCTTTCAGCGACACATCCCTGGTCCCCCTCCAACTCCTAAAGACGAAGAAGAGGATGAAGCTACCTCCGAAGAGTCTTCCATGGTGATGGGAGATCAAGTTTCTCATCCCCTAGCCATCCAGCCTACAAACGAGGAACTTCAGCAACTCGCTACTTCCTCCGAGCAACCTCTATCGCTCCCCGAGCAACTTTTTGTTCCCTCCGAGCAACCTACCTCCTCGTCCCAGCCTCTCGAGAAAGTTTTGGGAGACAAGGAAAAGGTGTAGAGTTGTTCGGGTTTATCTCTATTTTATTTTTTCTTTGTCAAATGTAACCATGAACATGTAACTCTGAACTTTGTGATATAATAAAACTTGAACTTTTGTTTATGCATACTATTGTTTTTCCTCTTCATGCTCTGTTGGTACTCTTATTGATTATTGCTTTTTCTTCCTCTGCTAGTTTCTGGCCAGGATGGAATTATTATTTGCTCACGGTACAAAGCTGTTGAGGCAATGCAATGAATACTTTAAGGCTGGTCACACAGATCTGAGTGCAGCACAAATCGTCGACATCCTTGGCCAAGATGCTTCGGAACAGGAAGTTGAAGCTTACCAATATTTGAAGTGTCTTCTTGATCATGCGGTGGCCAATAATGTAGCTTATTATGATATGATTGAGGATCTCCAAGTCACTCTTGAAGACCTTCATCAACAATATAAGGAATCCACTCCTCTTTTTCACGAGGGGTACGAGAATAAGTACCAGCAAATCATTGCCGACAAGGGATACGAGAAGCGTTTTGCTGCTTACGACGTGCGGGAGAGAACGTTGAAAGCCGAGGTCGAAGAGGATAGGCAAATAGCCGAGTTGTTGGAGCAAGAAAATAACAACTTGCAAAGAGAAGTATCTCAATTAAAATTTGTTGCCTCCACCTCAAATGCTTTAGTCCCAGTGACTGACGAGGGATTCTCGTTCTTGGAAGTCGAGAACGCCAACCTGAGGGACGAATTAGAGACCTTGAAGAGAGCTGGCCCTTCTACATCTTCTCGAGGACGAGCAAGAGCTCCTCGTGGACGAGCAAGAGATGCTCGGGTTCCTGTCGAGGAACATAGGACTCAATCCGCTTTAGAGAACCAGGCCTTCCAGCTGATGGCGAAGAACCAGGCATTGGCTGAGATGTCTAAGAAAATCAGGGACCTGGAAGAGCAGCTTTCTGCGCAGAAGTCTGTCTTGGAAAATAAAGAACTCTTCATAAAAAATCTCCATGAACAGCTGGAAAGATTGACATATCAATTCCACAAACAGCTTAGGGAGTTCTGGATGGCTGGCTACAACGAGGCTCTCTACCACTTGGACGATCGTATCCAAAATGCCTTAGGTGTGCTGCAAACAGGGATGGTTGAATTCCTTAGGTGTGCTGCAATTGGAACAGGGTCATTACCTATGGGATTACCATAATCCTGGACTGCTCGACCTTCCAGTGCCACCATTCAAGCTCGACATGAGTTGGATCCCTGCTCGGTCCATCCCTCAATGCTTAATTTCCAAATATCTCGGTGACTACAATCTCCATTCAAATGTCGAGATATCTCGTCTCGAGCACCTCCTAGATCGACCATTCATGATGAATATCAGGATGTTAAAAGATCTTAACTTCATAAATTCTCCTCTTGCTTTAAATGATCCGCCTGCTGGCGAGGAACCTATTTCAAAAGCAGAGGGGAAAAACCAATAGAATAGGAATATTAATGTAATAAATTTTTATTTTATTCCTGATGTATTTTGTTCTACATTTAATGAAATAATTTTATTTGCAAATCTTAACTGCTATTGTTTTGTAACACTTTACATATGTGCATGTGTATCTGTTAAAAAGATAACAATATTGTGTTGTTTGTCGACTAACTTATTGTCGAGTATCTTGAATTTGTGGTAATCATTTGACAAAAATGATGTTTTGTTTCTCGACCAACTTAGTAAAAATTTTAAAAAGTTACGAGTATAAAAAAGTTTTGCTCGATCACTTTCTCGTATTTATGAAAATGTTTCCGACCAACCAAGGTCGGTAAATTTTCCTTGTCGACCAACTACAGTTAGTGGATTTTTCCTCTACGAGCAACTTTGGCACTTTTTTGATTAGTTTTAGCTCCCGAACAACATAAGTTGGCATTTTTAGGAATACTTTTACTTCCTGAGGAATACATAGTTTTTACTTCCCGTAGGAATACATAGTTTTACTTCCCGTAGGAATACATATTTTTACTTCCCGTAGGAATACATAGTTTTACTTCCCGGAGGAATACATTTACTTCCTAACCAACATACAGTTAGTGGATTTTTCCTCTACGAGCAACTTTGGCACTTTTTGGAATAGTTGTAGCTCCCGACCAACATAAGTTGGCATTTTTAGGAATACTTTTACTTCCCGAGGAATACATAGTTTTTACTTCCCGTAGGAATACATAGTTTTACTTCCCGTAGGAATACATAGTTTTACTTCCCGGAGGAATACATTTACTTCCAAACCAACATAAGTTGGCATTTTTAGGAATACATAGTTTTACTTCCTAGAGGAATACATAGTTTTACTTCCCGTAGGAATATATAGTTTTACTTCCCGTAGGAATACATAGTTTTACTTCCCGGAGGAATACATAGTTTTACTTCCCGTAGGAATACATAGTTTTACTTCTCGTAGGAATACATAGTTTTACTTCCCGGAGGAATACATTTACTTCCTAACCAACATAAGTTGGCATTTTTAGGAATACATAGTTTTACTTCCCGTAGGAATACATAGTTTTACTTCTCGTAGGAATACATAGTTTTACTTCCCGTAGGAATACATAGTTTTACTTCCCGGAGGAATACATAGTTTTACTTCCCGGAGGAATACTTTTGTTTCTCGACCAACCTTAGTTGGAATTTTTGAGAATAAATTTGAGTAGTCCGAGCTTTACCGAGTAGTGTGTAGCACTATTATCTGAGTTTTGCCGAGTTTGCCGAGTAGTGTGTAGCACTATTATTCCCCGAAAAACTTTCAATAAAAGGAGAAAATTTGGCAGAATATCCTCATTTTATTCATACTGACGGAACTGCGTTACATGAGAATATTCATCACTGATAATACTTGCGCAGGTGCTCTGCATTCCATGTAATCTTAAACTCCTCCCCCTCTAAAGTTGCTATTCGGTAAGTTCCTGGTCGAACAGCTTCTGTAACTCGGTATGGTCCATGTCAGTTTGCCTCTAGTTTGTTGTGCTTTTGAATCACCTTCTTTAGCACATAGTCTCCTTCTTTCAGGTCACACTTCTTCACCCTCTTATTATAGAACAAAGTTGTTCGTTGTTGGTATGCAGCATTCCTGATAACTGCTTCTTCTCTAACTTCCTCGAGCATGTCTAAATCCAATCTTCTCATTAAGTCGTTGACAGGGGAATTGAAATTCAGTACCCTGTGTGTTGGGAGGCCCAACTCGGCAGGTATAACAGCTTCACTTCCAAACGCTAGCATATATGGAGATTCCCCTGTTGCTACTCGGGGAGTAGTTCGGTAAGCCCATAGTACTGATTGTAGCTCGTTGATCCAATTTGCTTTTGCATCATCCAGTCTTTTCTTCAATCCATTCAACAGCGTTCTGTTTGTCACTTCAGTTTGTCCATTACTTTGAGGATGGCCTGGTGCTTAGTGGATCTTCAAAATGTTTGACTGATGGCAATAGGCAGCGAACTCCTCGTTATCAAATTGTGTTCCATGGTCTGTGATGAAGGCATGAGGAAGACCATATCAACAAATGATGTTCTTCCAAATAAATTGGTACACCTTTTCATACGTCATATCAATGAGAGTCTCAGCTTCTACCCACTTAGTAAAATAGTCCACTGCGATGACGAGGTATTTGAATCTTCCTCTGGTCGTTGGCAGTGGCCCGACCAAATCTATTCCCCACATAGCAAATGGCCAAGGGGAAGTGATGGGTGTCAACAATGCTTGTGGAGTTCTTCGGATGGAGGAAAAGAATTGGCACTTGTCACATTTCTTGGCATAGGCTATACAATCATCCCTCATCGTCAGCCAGTAGTATCCCTGCGTCATTACCCTTTGTAAAAGCGTCTGACCTGCTACGTGGGCTCCACAGGACCCTTCATGGATCTCTTCAATCAATTCTTTCACCTCGGAGTGATGTACACATCTTTGCAAACCTTTCATAATTCCTCGTCTATATAGAAAACCGTTAGTTAATACATACCGAGCAACTTTAAACTTCAATTTCTTGGCTGCGAGTTTGTCAACTAATAATTCCACTTTCTCAATATATTCCCTGATGGGATCCATCCATGATGATCCTAAATCGAGGGTAATAAAGTTTGTCGTCAGGTCTTCATCTATACTCCGACTAGCTAAAACTTCAATTGGGATTGTTCTTCGTAGCTCGGTACGAGTAGCTGATGCTAATCGAGCTAGGGCGTCTGCTCTTGCATTCTCTATTCTTGGTATTCTGACTAGCTGAATAGCAGTAAATTCTGATACTAACTCCATCACGTTTGCATGATACTTGATCATTAATTCTCCTTTGGCTGCATATATTCCCAACATTTTATTTACGATCAATTGAGAATCACTAAAGACAATAACCTGCGGCGCCTCCATAATTTTTGCCAAATTAAGACCTGCAATCATGGCCTCATACTCAGCCTCATTATTGGAAGCTTTGAATTGGAATCGTAGGGCATATTCCATGTCGACCTCATTCAGGCTGTTCAAAACGATCCCTGCCCCACAACCTGTTGTGCAAGATGAGCCATCTACATATAGCCTCCATATAGGTAACTCGTCTTCAAATTTATGATCTGACAGAGTTCCTCGATGAAATATTTATTGCTTCCTTTCTTCCTCCCCTGATATTGCTTGCTCTTCGTCGATCATCTTTTCTTTCCCTTTTACCAACCTGAGTTGGTCTGGGCTCAAATTTGATGATCCTGTAACATCCAGTTGCCCTTTTACCAACCTAAGTTGGTCTGATCTTGTGTTTGATGATCCTGTAACATCCACAGGTTGATCAGTGAGCAACTTTTTCTCCTCGCGGGTATCAGGATAAGTGAACTCTGCTATAAAATCTGTTACTGCTTTCCCTTTAAGAGATTATCTAGGTTCATAAATTATATCATATTCACCAAGATCTATTGCCCAGTACATCAATCTCCCTGATAATTCTGGTTTATGAAGGGCTTGCCTCAATGGCATATCAGTATATACTACTATGGTATGAGCCTGAAAGTATGACCTTATTCTCCTACTCGCCTAGATTAATGCTAGTGCCAATTTTTTCTGCCTTGGATATCTGATCTCTGCTCCTCGGAAGGCCTTACTTGTATAGTAGATTAGTTTTTGTGCTCCATTCTCCACTCTTATCAATGCTGAACTGACTGCATTCTCGGACACTTCCAGATACAAGTATAATTTTTCTCCCATCACTGGACTGGACAATAGTGGAGGTGTTCCCAAATATTTCTTTAAGTCTTGAAAAGCCTTCTCACATTCATCGTTCCACTCAAAAGTCTTTCGGAGTGTCTTGAAGAATGGGAGACATCGATCAGTTGCTCGTGATACAAATCTGTTGAGTGCTTCTACTCGTCCTGTAAGACTTTGCACCTCTTTCTTCGTCGTTGGAGATCGCAGCCCTAGCAGAGCTTTGATCTTTTCAGGGTTAGCTTCAATGCCTCGATGATTGACAATGTATCCAAGAAACATGCCTTCTTGTACTCCAAATATGCACTTCATCGGTTTCATCTTCATTTGATATTTATTTAGTTGATCAAAAGTATGACTTAAGTCAACTAGATGATCGACAACTTTCTTGATCTTTGTCAGCATATCGTCAACATAGACTTCCATATTTCAACTGATTTGTTCAGCAAAGACCTTGTTCATCAGCCGCTGATATGTCGCACCTTCATTTTTTAAACCAAAAGGCATAACATTATAACAATAAGTTCCCCTAGGGGTAATGAAAGAAGTACTCTCCCTGTCATCAGGTTTCATTTTAATCTGGTTGCAACCAGAATAAGCATCCATGAAGCTCAGCATCTCGTGTCCCGAGGTAACCTCCACCAGTTGATCAATTCGGGGCAGCAGGAAGTGATCCTTTGGGCATGCTTTGTTGAGGTCGGTGAAGTCTACACACATCCTCTATTATTGTTTTTCTTCTTTACCATCACCACATTGGATAACCAGTCTAGATATATAACATCTTCAATAAAACAAGCTTTCTGGAGCTTCTCGACTTCCTCTTGTATAGCTTGATTCTTCTCGGGACTGAATACTCTTCTTCTCTGCTTCACAGGCTTGATCTCCTTATTCACACTAAGTTCGTGACATAAGAAATTTGGGTCTATCCCTGGCATATCCTCATGACTCCACGCAAATGTTTGCTTTATGCTTCTTAGGAAAGTTATCAATTCCTGTTTTAGTGAGGTTTCCAACGACGAACCTACTTGAGTAGTTCGTTTAGGGTGCTCATCGTCCAGAATGATGTTTTCAGTAGTTTCCACCACTTGACCCTTCACGAGTTGGGACTCATCTCTAGGATCCAATGTTTCAATTTCTGCACCTTCATCCACTTGATAAGTAGTAGTCTTTTTCCTTGATTCCTCCAGCTCCTCTTGCTCAGCGGATGAATAATAGCATTCCCGAGCTACTTTCTGATCACCTTTCATAACTCCTACTCCAAATTTTATTAGAAATTTTAGGCACTAATGTACCGTAGATGGTACAGCCTCGAACTTCTTCAATCCTACTCTTCACATGATGATATTGTATGATGATTGAACATTCTTATCCATCACGAAGAAGCGTATTCTTTCTGTTCGACAAGCAAACCATGTGCCAATGAATATATCCAACTTGATCGTCCTAGGTGGAAAAACTTTCTCGCTAGTAAAATCGAGGAGGGGTCTATGATAAGGCTCCAGTTGAGATAGCTTTAGATTTAAACTGTCGAAGCACGAGTAGAACATGATGTCTGCCTAGCTACCATTATCTACCAGTACTCTTGAAATTATTACTTCCTTCATCCTTATTTTTATCACCAATGGGTCATCATAAGGATATAGGACACCTGCGAGGTCGTTCTTTGAAAAACCAATGACCAACTTCTCTTTGTTCACCTTTCTCGGGCGATCCTCCTCAGCTAAATTTATTCGTTGAATGTACGAGCAAGCTTGAGCCTCACAGAGGTAATCTTTTCTCTCTACAGTAAGGTCTCCTCCTCCTGCATCTCCGCCTGTTATAACATTACAGTCAAATGACCCAAATCGTATTGAAAATATCTCTCGTTCTGGCTACCTTGGTCTCTTGGGAAGATCGGGTTCATCTTCTGGATCAACTTTATGGTTTCTCTTCTTGTTCTCCTCTCCTCGATGAGGAGATCTAGACCTCTCTCTTGTTCGGTCGTTATTTCTTCTTTCGCTTCCACGATCGACATATTTTGCGAGCTTTCCTCGTCTGATGAGTGTTTCAATCTCATTTTAAAGAGCTATGCAATTTTTGGTCATATGGCCATGATCTTTATGAAACTCACAATACTTCTCCTTATTCCTCCTGTCAGGATCTGCCTTCATTTTCTCTGGCCAGTTTAATTCCTCGTTGTTCTTGATTTCTTCTAAAACATGGTTGATATCCTTCTTCAAAGGAGTATAATTATCAAATTTCTTCATTACGTCCCATGTCGACCTAGTTTTTGAATGTTTGTCATTACCATTGTTCATATGCTCTTTCTTCTTAGCTTTATCACCTTCCACCTTGGTTTCTTTGGCATCCATGTTCTTCTTCACAGCCATAGCCTCCTCGGCATTCATAATCTTGGATGCTTTTCCCATCAGATCTGACATGGTTCTAGGTGGATCTTTGGCCAAAGTGTAGTACAACTTGTTGGACAGTAATCCACTCATCAAGGCGGTAATCGTTGTCTTCTCCTCATAATCAATGACTTCAATTTTCTCATTATTAAAACGAGTTATATAATCTCTGGTGCTCTCACCAGCTTTTTGTCTAACACTTAATAAATGTGCTACTCGTTTAACTGGCTTTGCCCCAAAATAGAAATTCCCAATGAATAACTCGGCCAGTTGAAGAAAGGTCGAGATCTTACCCCGAGGAAGATTATTATACCACATTTGAGAAGATTCGGTAAGAGTTCCAGAGAATGCTATGCATCTCATCTCATCTGGAACATCATAGATGTCGGCTGCAGCTTGGTATTGTTCTATATGAAGGACAGGGTCAGTCTTTCCATCATACTTGGGGGTCACAACAGGTGCTTTGAACTTTGATGGTGTTGGAAAATCTACAATGGCCTGGACAAAAGGTGTTCCTCGAACAAAGGTTCGTTGTAGAGGGTTTTTGGCCTTAGCCATTTCCCTTAATCTATCCTCTAGCCTTTGAATAGAGATTTTCCACGCATCGTTTCCCTCCTCGGGCCTATTGGTTCGAGCAACTGATCGCGTTGATGTGGCTTCTTGGGACCTATCTTGACGAGCAGCTGGTCGTGACTGGGCAGATCCTTCCCTTAAATCTGATGGTCATCGAAAACTCCTCGATGCGACTTTAGGAGGACTTTTGCTCCTCCTAGGTACTAATCGATCAAAAGGTGATACCCTTCTCAACCTCTTTAGCGCACTAGTCCTTTCTGGAGAGAGAGTGATACGTTGTTCAGTATCTGTGGCTCGCACTGACGAAGTTCGTCCAGGTTGGTAAGAAAAATCTTCAGACTCCTCATTGCGATATGAATCAGTACGCCTAGTACGCGAAGAAGGTGAACGGGTATTTCTTTGAATACTTTGTGGTCCTGAATGGGTTGGTGCACCGCCATGGAGGGTTTCTATGAGTTGACGCATAGTTTCTTGCATGACGGTCTGACCCTGGGCCAGATTTGTCATTATTCCAGCCAGATCTGGAATATTAGGCGGAGCAGATGGATTTGGAGGGCTTCCAGCGTTTCGATTGCTGAATTCTGGAATATCAGGCATTTGTGATGAATTATTTTTGGTGAAAAACGATATTACCAGTCGTTTCCCACAGACGGCGCCAATCTGTTGATGTAAAAAATTAGATCGTATCTAATTATTTAATCACAGATAAAATAAATGAGACACCGAAGTTTTAAAGTGGTTCAGCCTTATAAGAATGGCCTACGTCCACTATTTCTGTTATTGATGATTGTTTGGGAATTCTCGATTACAAGTTCAATCAAGAAATTCCGATCCTTTTACAATGAGGATTGTACAATGTATTTATAGCCCTGAGGCTGTAATGTGAAAGGGTAATACATTCAATGATGTACATGTGAAAGGGTAATACATTCAATGCCTCTTAAGCGTATACATTTGAATGATAAGCATTTAATGAACAATCAAACTGTTGGTTATCCTGCTATTAATGCTTTGTTCAAGGTACAACTCGGACCGCCTAAGCTGCTCGGTACTCACAAGTTGCTCGGTACTCAAAAGTTCCTCGGAGCGTCTGAGTTCCTCGGGGAAGCAGTGTTCCTCGTTGTAGTATGGTTCCTTGGAGCGTCTGAGTTCCTCGGAAGTGTTTGTTGTTGCCACGTAGATTGCCACTTGTCTTCACCCAATTGAGCCATGTCAGCAGACTAAATTTGGTATCAACATACACATAGACAAATAAATGAAGATTAGGGTTTCAATTTTAATTAGGGTTAAAATAAATACATATTAACATATACATGAAAAATAGGGTTTCAATTTTAATTAGGGTTGAAATAAATACACATTAAAATATACAATAAAATTAGGGTTTTAATTTTAATTAGGGTTAAAATAAATAGACATTAACATATACATAAAACTTAGGGTCTCAAAACTTGTTAGGGTTAAAATAAACATCTATTAACCAATACACACACACACACACACACACACACACACACACACACACACACATATATATATATATATATATATATATATATATATATATATATATATATACACACACACACACACACTGTATATTTAACACACACACATACACACTGTATATATACACACACACACACACACATATATATATATATATATATATATACACACGCACATACACACAGTACACACACTACAAGGATTATACACACACACATATACACACACATGCACACATAAACACACACATATGTATATAGAGAAAAAATGTTACCCTTAAGATTGAGAGAGAGGGGAAGCCAAAGAGAGCGAGACAACTGAAGAGAGAGGGAGAGCAAAGGGTTTGAAAGTGAGTGGTCGCATGAAAATGAAAAGCTACTAGGAGTTTTAATATAAAGACACTGGTCAGGGCCCCAAGCCGTTACCCAACACCATGACCATGTTTGTTTTCACATCATCAATCGTGACCATGGCATTAAAACAGCATTGGTCATGACCCTAAACTGTGAACCCTATTTGTGAGCATTTTGAATTGGTCACGGACCAAAGTCGTGACCCTATTAGATGGAATTTTGGCACTGGTCATGGATATGGTCACAACCTTAGTCCGTGACAACACTTGGAGGGAATTTTGACGTGAGTTTGGTGCCATGATGATCACGCCTTGGTTAAGGATGAGGATAGTGACCCCACCTGGTCAAGACTAAAGGTCGTGACCAGTTCCATGACATTTTATGGTCATGGAACTGGTCACATCTTTATTGGTTATGGTCACAGACCAAAGTCGTGACCAGTTTTTCATAACTATCCGTCTAATTTGGTGTAGTGTTTGCCTCTACAGAGGGGTTTGTGTCTCATCAGACTTGTTTTTCTTATAGCGTTTCTTATTTATTATTATATCTAAGGGAGTATCAGTTTGCCCTTTTATTTTATTCTTTTAAGGAACTCATTCTTGTTTTTAACGAACTAGGCTCCTATGCTTCATGCTTGTCTTGGATGATTTATTTTTGCCATAATCGTAAGTTTTTCAATATGAATATAAACTATTGTGGGAGCATTTGCACCTACCATATATTATTTAGTTACTTTTGTTGCATTTATTACTGCAATGAGCAATTGATTTGAAATCTTTTAGAAATCATACACGCTTTGTCCTTATGTTTCACATTAAGAATTGAGAGGATCAAAATTGGCATATTCTAAGTAAGTTAACGATGTTATCTTAATTTCTTATAATTTTTTCCTAAAAATGGGGAAATTGTCTCATCAAAATGTTAATGTGCAAAATATGAACTAAGAACATCACCGGTTAATTGTTCAATAAAACTAGCGATAGTAGATTAAAAATCCAACATAGATGCCTAATAAACATTGTAAACCTATCTTAGTATATTAAGGGGATAGAATGGAGAGTTGTGAAGAACATTCAATTGTGTGTAAGAGGATAATATTTAGTTCATGACCTAATAATACAAGTTGAAAAGATGGAATATGATGATAAGAAATTAGTCGTAACCGGTTTGGTTGTGCAATATTGCATGTCAGTAGGTAAAGACCGGTAATTTGGTTCTCATAAGCATATATTGTGGAGCAATTAATTGGAGGCTTTCAATGAAAGAACTTTCCAAATAATATTGGGTTTTAACATTAATTGAAAGATCAACATCAATTCATATAGACATGCAATATCCATCAAAATTATGGGTTGTAAATCCACTTACTCCGTTAAGATGAATTGAATTTATATGATAATAGAGAAAGTGTAATAATACATTGATGGTTTAATCAAGGAGGTCTGTAAATGCAATATGATGAGTTAAGCATAATAAAACATGTGACCATCTAGCATATGCAACCATAACGATCATAAATATTTAAATGGTCTGCACTAAGGATGGAAATCTCCATAAACATCTGCTTAAATTCATTCTAAGAATGTTTGAGACTCGATAATTTTTTTTATAAAGATGGCCTAAAAGATAGTATTCATTCAGAACAAGTAGTACATATTTTTACATTCGATAAAAATCTTATAGTTCTTTAATTGATGCCCAAATGAGATCGTAATAATTATGGACATCATAATGGATCCTAGGTTACCCTGACGATAATGCCAAAGCATAAACGTATTTTTATCACTAAACTTGTAGGTATGCACCCTATAAAATTATTGCATAATTATATTTGTGTGATGTTATCTAGAAAAGAAACATGAATTTTTTCAAGTACTTGCTTCTAGCC
Organism: Sambucus nigra; assembly: GCA_949130495.1. Taxonomy (NCBI): domain Eukaryota; kingdom Viridiplantae; phylum Streptophyta; class Magnoliopsida; order Dipsacales; family Adoxaceae; genus Sambucus; species Sambucus nigra. The sequence continues at coordinate 388,305,321 of OX422214.1, forward strand.
CATGATAGTCTCATTAATGCAAAGATTCTTAATATTATGTTCACCTATAGTCTCAATGCAATACCTACTATGAAGGATATCATTAGAACTGAGCATATTTTCTTTTGGATCACATCACTAATATGTAATTTTATAACAAATGGAAATAGTATAGTGGCTCTTCCAAAGCCTTTTATGATATTCGTAGAATCTGACATAATGTTAAAATTAACGTTACTTTTGGAAAAATCTTTTATTTCGAAGGTTTATACAGGTTGTTCCACTATCTACTAGATAAACATCTTCAGCATCCATTCCTAATTTAAAAAAACTGATTTTAAAATTGATTTATATTAAATGTTAAAGTATAAAAACACTTATATATATAAATATAAACGACATGATAAGAAATTTGTAATACTACAAGCCAAATGGACATCTAAATTTAATTTTTTAGAAACGAACCCATCACCAATTAGATCATAGATTCTATCATTTAAATTCTTAAAGAAATTTGACATTTCAAGTTTAGTAATGTCAATGGGACCATTGGAGGTAAAAATACTGAAACGGAAAAGGCCCCCAATTTTAATTTCTTCTTACTTCAAAAAGTAATAATTTCCTTTTATAGATGCGAAAGCGTAAGATGATGGTTCAAATTAAAACAACAAATTTTAATTTCCTTTCAAATAAAAATTAAACCAAGTGAAATAAGATGGAACACACACACAATTTTGATTTCACTTAAACAGAATTAATTAACCCAAGTCCTAGAAATTTGCCTAAGTCATATTTCTCAATTTTTCCAAATTAGACCAAACCAATTTTACCAAATTAAATTAATGACTTGAATTAACTACACATTACCCAATATTTATTTAGCACCAAAATAAATTTAGTGATATAAATCAAATTTTATCTTTTAAGCATGCATTCTAGGTGATATAGCAAGATAAAATTAAACAATGAATTACTACGCCGTGATGTACGAGAAAAAACCCACAACAAAAAAAAACTCGGATCGCCCTAGCCTCAAATCCACTAAGTATGGTTTTACGAATACAAGACAGTAGACTTACAACACTCGACTCGATCCCTCTCAAGCCCTGATGCTCCTTCTTGTATACACCTCCGCCTAGAGAATAACCACGCAGCTCCACCGCGGTCTCGGAATCCACCGATCGGACTTTATATGGTCACCGCCATCCGAACAAGGAGTCTTTCTCTAAGTGGTTAAATCAACGCAAACTTCTTCTTCTTTGCGGGATGTAGAAGAAAACCCAAACGAACTCTTCAATATGTAGAGTAAACCTGTGCCAAAACTCCCAACAATGTATATATATATATAAAGGAACTTGGATAAACAAACTTTGGGTGTAAAACAAATGTTTGAAAGATTTTTCTTGAAAAATAACAACACTTAAACAATGAACTTTTTCCTTTTGAAATTAAGCTCTCAAACTTTCTCTTGGAGATGGAGGATAGTGAAAAAGTTAAGTTAAAAGACTTGGTTCCCGCACTTAGATATTCAGGAAAAGAGTTAGTGGGAAAAGTAGTGGGAAAAATGGAAAAAGTGTACAAAACTGTCATTTAACTGTTCCCGCCAAAACTCGTTCGAACGAGATTTTCATTCGAATGAAGTCTCGTTCGAACGAGCCTTCTAACGAAGTTCCAGTGCGAAATCGTTAGAAATCTCGTTGGAAATATCGTTCGAACCATCATTCTTATTCGAACGACATTCCAGTGGCCTTTTGGGGAACTCGTTGGCGAACTCGTTCGAACGATATTGTTGTTCGAACGACATTGTTGTTCGAACGACAAACTCGTTCGAATGACAATTCGAACGACTTCTAAAAATTTGATTTTAACCCAGAAACTTTATACACTTTATTTTAAAGTTTTAATAAAATCTTTCTAAAAATAAACAACAGTTTTCAAAACAAAGTACACCCAATAAAAATGTTCCAAGCTCCTATATATATATATATATATATATATATATATATATATATATATATATATATATTAAAAAGCTAGGAACAATGGAACCATGTTGATGACGTAGAAACGAGGAACATTAAACTCGGCATTTTGATGAAGCTTTAAACTTGGCCGCTACATCTTCAACTTTAGTATGTCATAGGCTTGAATGATGATCAATAACTCTATCCTATGACTCGAACATTTTTGTCTGGAATTGAGCCAAAACTATAAAGAACTCAATTAGAAATTTGTGTCCTTACAAATACCATTGAAGTTTTTATGAACATATTTCCCTTTACCTTTCACTAATATGTGATATAATTCCTCCAAATGTTTTGGTGTACGATATGTTCTTGGCAAACGACCTTTCATGCTATATCGATTAGAAATATTATCACATTATTTTTGTACCCGATTTCCTTTATCTTTCTTTGGTTGACTATAATTCCACTACATGTGTTATGGTTCATATCTAGTGTTTATATGACAAGAATTTTGTTTTTTTAAACCTTCTGTACGATAATATCTTTGTTTCCCGTAACCATGAAAAACTCTTAGGCCACATCCTCGTCCATGTGCACGAGCATTAGAAAATTTTCTACATACTTCAAGCACTAGTGCAACTCCGTTCGGACGATATTCTTTATTTCTTATTAGAAGTTTGATATCTTGCTCATTAATAAGAATAACATATATCATATTATGTGATTTGGTTAATGAAAACATCAATATTATTCTTGTATAAGAATGTATTTTCTCAAGTATAGCCTCTTCACCCACTCAATGGTCACATAATTTCAGCCCTGATGTGATAGTAAATAACGCTAAGTTACAATTATATCTAGAATTAATAATTTGATTCCATAAGGCTAACCATTCATAATGAGTTTTGGGAATTGTAATAATCTTCTGATGGTTATAGTGTTCTCTCACACTCCTCCAACGGAGCAGTGGGTCCGCGAGCGTGAAATATTCACTTTTTAATCCTTCATGGATATGGTGGTATATAAAGATTATAGATTTGTCACGATCCTACATGGACACATTATTTTCAATTTTAATAATATTTCATGGACACCAAGAGTATTCAGCATCCGTAAATGATGAAAGATAATTGGTTTTGAACACGTAGTAAAAACAATCTTTGTAAGATTCAACAAAAAAAATAAAATAAGAGATATAAAGCAACAAGTTCTAATTACGAAATAATAAACTATTTTACTATGAAAGAAAAAATATAGCATAGTCATAGAAAAATATAAAACAAGTTCATATATACTTGTGTTATATAATATCATATGTCTAGTTTCGTTAGACATTAGGCATGAACTAATAAAACATATCTCATAAAATGTTATAAATTTGTAACATGAAGGAGACTTTACCTACGGTAGTAAAAACGAAGCTCAAAATAAAATTTAGTAGCATCGCAGATGATCAACTAATTTGAAACTAGCAAAATTGTAATGGTAATGTGTTAGATAATATAGAATTTGAAATAGATTAAAATCTTTAGGATTTTTATTGTTTATATTTAATTCGTATATTACAAAATATGAATAGGTAGGAGTATTTATAAGTTGAAACAAATTGGCATGTGACCATGATGAGTTAGGAACTAGCTTTGTCGTTGTGATTGTAGTTTTGACTTGTCGTGCTTGTAGTCTTGTATTGTCGTGCTTTGTCCTTTGCATACTTGGCACAACATAATTCTAATAATTCATTCTGGTGCTTATACGTTTACATGTTTGGCACCTGATGCTTTCTATTTTTGCATTGTCTTTTACCTTTACGTGCTTGATACCGCATAAAAATGACATCGCATTGTCATACTTCAAGCTTTAAAAAGTATAAAGTTTATCCACACATGCTTGATAGCTCTAATTTATAAAAATTTATGCCTTTTTTTTTTATAATTGTTGACCATCTTTGAATTAATGTCACGGAGTTATCAACATGGTCTTAGTTAATTAGGTTTAAAAGATAAAAACAAATTTTGGAGATGTTAAGACACCAATTAATTAGATGTTGAGGTCCTTAATCCTTCTTGTTTTACAAAGATTGACAAACTTATTTTTTATAAGTATACAGGTCGACGAACTTCAATTACTATATAGTAAAATAAAGTAATTTTGAATTCTCTTATTATGTCACGTGACAACATATAAAATATTTTATTTTTATTACTCTCACCTATCTTTCTCCCATCATTTATATTTGCTATTATCTCTCTTCATTTATATTTTTATTCCAATGTAAAACGACTATTTCCCTTCCATGTCTTTTAATTTATGATGATTTTTTATATATAAAAAAAGCTATATCTTCTTCGTATCTCATAAGTTATGCTATTTTTTTAAATTATATTTTTTATTCACATTTTTTTCTCTAACTTCATTAAAAACGGTTCACGCTTCAGGAGGAGGCTGAATACTAGTGACTTTAAAATATATAAATCTCTCATTCTAGATGAACACTTAGCCGATTTAAACGCTTTTGAGCAAGAAACCTGTAAATATCGAGAATTTTCATATAAAAAATAAAACAATATAAATTTGTCTATTTTGGCTAATAATTAACAATATATGAATTAAACAACAACCGGTTTATTTTCTTACATCGTATTTTTCATTTGATAATACAATTTCTTCTAATCTTACATTGGTGCATGATTGCCAAAACATTGGGTGGAAACAAATATGAAAAGTGACATGTACTCAATCTTTCACTCTATTGAAACCAAAAAAAAGGTACAAAGGTTTTTGGTTGACGTCCAGGAATTGAATGTAAAGAAGAAACTGAAGAAACAAGACTACTGCACCCTCTTTTCCCCGTTTTTCCAACTTCGCATAAAATTAAATTATTTTTTCGAGGCTTTTAATCATTTTTTATAAGTAATTAGAGTGTATTAATAAAAACCACATGAGGGGTGGAACCCCTATACAAGAGATTTTTACTTTTTAATGTTAAGTACCCCCAAATTAAAATAGTGGAGTCCATCTGAGGATAAAATTGTGAAGAACTAACTGGGACTGTAAAAAAGGTTAATGAAATGCACGCGGTCACATGAATCAACTTACTTAATTAATTCAACTAGAACTCTTCTCAGATCACATTTCTTTTAACAAAATTATCTGTCGTTGGCTCTTTTCACTAATTATCAGTGAAATACCTATATAAACAAACATACCGTTATGAACGCATATGCTTATTACTAAATCATCCAGCTCTGTATGCGACTCACATGATGGAGCAGGTTTGATCAGGATAAGAGTACTCAAAGACTTGGTGGTAAACAGGCACAACCCCATAATTACAGGGGGTAGAACAATAAGAATAAATCACAGTGTCCTGATTTGGATTCACAGGTGCCTCTGGTATTTTGTCCTCAGGTTTTTTCTCGGGTAAGGAACCCACAATCATTATCTCGGCATGACCCACTTTCTTCCTTAACAACGTTGTCAACGCAACTGCGTCAATTGACTCTCCAACCACCTCTATCTGGTCTTTATTCGGGCCTTGTAAAGCTGCTGATTCTACCCTTTCAAATATATATATATATATATATATATATATATATATATATATATATATATATATATATAAATTCAGTATCGTAATTCATTATTGAGATATATAGTTGAAATTTAGGATAATTTAAGTTTTTGTTACGTTAATTACCTGACCCACTAACTGCAATCTTCATTTCTTTGCGACGACCCTTCTCCCGGTCGCATAGTGACATTTTAATCACTACCTTTTTCTGCAATATTAAACTCAGGTGAGCATTAAAGGTAAAAACAATTATAAAAAAAACTCTATGTATAAATATATCTAGAACACGTTATCATGTTTCCTTCGTTTGAGGAAATTATATAATATACCTTCATTGTCTTGGTTTTCGGGATATTATGGAACTGAAATATGGGCTTTTCAAGGGGTAATGATAGATGTGGTGTAGTATGAAAGCTTTTGTGTTTGGCAGTGCTGAAAGGTATTGTTGTGAGATGGAACGGTTTGGAGCAAAGATATTTATAGGTTGTTTAAGAAATTGTATTAATTAGGAGTAGATACATAAAATAATAAGAAAATGAGATCAGAAATATGAGATTGGTTGTTAAGCCAATTTCACGGCGTTGTTACCATTTATCAACGTTGGCCCAGATTCATTTTCGGTGAAACTTCCCGGATGAAAATAAACGCCGCAAATAATTGACCCTTTTCATACTTGGGGACTTGCGTAGAAGAAATACACTATGGGTAGGCACCATTAGGGGTTATAATTTTATAAACGGTACGAAAAACGGCACAGAACGACACAAAATTGACTCGAAATTGACTCGATATGTCGTGTTCGGATCGTATTTTTTTACACGAAGTCGTATCGTGTCCTGTTCCTGTTTTAATTCTAAGTCGTGTCTTCTCGTGTTATTGTGTTATCATGTTTTTTAGGCATAAAATTTAAGAAATTCGGGTATTCGTGTCGTGTTCATTTCAACTAAAAAAAACACGAATTCATGTCGTATCGTGTCGTGCTCGTGTCCGAAAAAACCTTGTTGTGTCGTGTCGTGTCGTGTCCGACCGAAACATGACCCGTTGAGCCGCATTGCCACCCCTAAGCACCATGCACTTTGTTATACTACGTCTTTCTCAAATTAATACTCGTCTTTATTTTTTTTAGCCATTTCAAATTAATAATTATTTCTTCATGTAGCCAACTAAACAAATTTTTTCATAGTAAACAAGTCTTGATATTAATTATTTATTCAACAAATCCTTAAGCATCAATGTTTTCAAATCACAACTATTAATTTGGGATGGGGTTAGTAATATTTATTCTTAATAGGCTCAATATCCAGTAAAAAAATACAATTGCATTTTGAGATTCTAAAATAAATTTTTATGTTGCTTTATGAGGAGATTTTGTGATACTAGTATGACCTTTAACAAAAATTGTGGATTGTTGTATAATGAAAGATGAGTGTTAATAGTCATGCTATTTAATATGATTAATAAAGTATATGGAAAAATTAATTAATGTTAATTTATTACGATATGCATCGATAAAGTTGTAATTTCTTAATGTTGACAAGTTATTATGAATTTGAAAGTAAGTTATACATGAAAACTACCAAATTTTTTATTTATGTAATTGATAAAAAATTGAGTTCTTTTAGTCACATGATAGACTTCTTATATTTATGTCATTTATTAAGTTCTAATTAATAAAAGGGTTAATTACACATGTCCCCCTGAACTTTACCCTCCCCCTCCCACCTTCACTTCACCACCTGAACTTTAACTTTCCGGACATAACACCCTCACTTTGAAAACGTTTTCTAGTAGCCCCTAATACTAAAATGGTCATTTTTTTTGCACGAAAACTGGATCATGTGTCTGACACATAAGGGCATATTAGTCTAGTCCAATATAAAAAGGCTTTTATTAGAAATTTTTAAATATATATTCGTAATTTCCAAATTTTATAAATATATTTTTTTTTGTATTTTTTCCAGTTTTGGTATATTTTTTTGAGTATTTTACAGATTTTTTAAATGTTGTTCTTTAATTTTCAGAATTTTTAGATATATATATTCGGAATTACTAAATGTTTCAAATATTTTTGAATTTTTCCTAGGATTTTCCAGAATTTTAAAAGAGTTTTTTTGGTATATTTTTAAATGTTTTTTTTATTAAATTTACATATTTAAAAATAATCTCTTGGGATGAAAATGCCTCATTTGGCGTCATGTACCATGGGCATGATCCATTTTTTGCAATAAAATTAACATTGTTAATGTTAGAGGATTACTTTAAGTCGTTTTCAAAGTTTAGGGGTTTAAGTCCAGAATGTAGAAGTTCAGGTGGTGAAGTGAAAAAGAGGTAAAGTTCAGGGGTAGGTGTAACCCGCAATAAAAATGGGATATATAAAAATAATTATTCATAACATGAGAGCTTAAAAGACAATATTTTACATATATACTTAATGATTTGATGCCAATACTTTAGGAATGACACAATAATAGGCTATGAAGCCCGAACACTTCTTCGGAGGCTCCGTACGAGTGTCGGATACTTAGAAGGACATGGCATGGATGCGTAAATGACAACTCTGGTTAAATACAGAAAACTCAAAAGAAAAAAAGGGATAGAAAACGGAATAACTTATAAAAAAATGGAGGCAACTTTATTATTTTAAAAACTTAATAGGTTTAACCCTTTTCTACCCTCACGACACTTCTGAGAATTTACTCTTTAGTTTTTTTTTTTGCTTCTCATAGTATGGAATTCGTATTATGTGATATTTAATAATTTTATATAAAAATATATTTAGTTAACCCCGTGTCCCCGCCATGCTATGTCCTAATTTTTTTTAATTTACCATATCAAATGTGTCCGTATTGTGTTGTCCGCGACATTCATATCTGTGTCCATTTTTTTTTTATAAATAATGGGTCACGAAATGACATGAAATTGGTATGTCAATACAGAATTAACAAATTTCTATCGTGCTTGTATTGGTAAATTTTTGCCAGAAAACATGTAGCATTGTAATGTGCTAATATTTGTTGTATGAAATTAAATGGAATAATTACGAAATTGATACACGAATTGAACACGGTAAAGTACATGAAATGTGTACAGTATAAATGGGTCAACTCAAATCCTATTGTTTTGGTTGACACGTGGTAGGGCTGTGTTTTTTTTTTAAGTTTTCGATTATTCCCATTTTCGATCTGATTTTTTCCGAATTTGGAATGAAATTTTAGTTTGCCGATTTCCGATTTTTCCAAAAAAAATCGGATCGAAAATCGGAAATAATTCTGAATTTTTGATTTTCCGATTTTTCCGATTCGATTTTTTCGTACTATGCAGATCCGATTTTTTTCCGATTTTTTCGGAATTATTTTTCGATTTTCGATTTTTTCGATTTCTTTTTCGATTTTTGAAAGTTTTCCATATCCTACATCGGTTGGGAAAGGGAGAGGGCTCCAAAATATGCTCTATAAAAGGAGAGTATCCTACTAACTTCCACACAAATGAAAAAAATGAGCCAGATCCTCATGTATTTACATGTTGGGTTAAGCCATTTTATTTGTTTCTTTAAAATGATAATTTCGAGTAATCGAAAATTTATAATTTATTTTTTTGAAATTTTGGAATTTTCGAAATTTATGGATTTTTATTATATTTTGGGAATTTTCGATTTTTGCTGATTTTTCGATTTTTTCGAATTCAAATTTTTTTTTAATTTTTCGAAAAAATCGGATCGGAAATCGGAACAGTTATTTTATTTCCAAAAAAATCGGAATTTTTTTCGAAGAGGCATTTTCCGATCCGATCCGATCCGATCCGGCCGAAACACAGCGCTAACGCATGGTCATTAGCTTTCCCAGAAAGTAATTCGTCCTTATGTAACAAACTGAAATGTCAATTTTTGGACCCATTTAAGCCAATTGAATGTCTACATTGTTGGATTACTTAAGTGGTTTTTGCATATAGGTTTTATTAGATATTTTTTTATTCATTCTAGTTTTATCATATATTTTTCCTGTATATTGCGCCTACTTCTAATTTTTTTGAATTTTTTTCACAATTATACCCTTTAAAACCAATCATCCATAACTTTTTTGGGGAAGTTACATAAGTGGTTGAACTTTTTTTTTTAATATTCAAATAATCATAACTTTTGATTGACAAATCCATTTTTCGTAAAAATACTATTTTTGAAATCTTCTCGTCGAGATCTATCAAATAAGACAATGAAGCCTATAAAATTTCAAAGAAAAAAATTACACATACAATAAACTTTACTGTATACACTACAAAATGAAATAGTCTTATATCTATGACATTTTCACAAAGAGTGGTATTTTTTATGTTAATATTATACAGACAGTAAAATTTACTGGTTAAATAAATTGGTCAAATAATCTATACACTCTCTCTCTCTCTCTCTCTCTCTCTCTCTCTCTCTCTCTCTCTCTCTCTCACACACACACACACACACACACACACATATATATATATATATATATATATATATATATATATTGAAAAAAAGACGCATATTTTTAGTTTAACCCATTTAGTCACTCAAACACCCATTTATCCAATATTCTCTTATTTTTAAAGGTTCGCGTCAGTGGCACCTAATTCCACCCCTACTCACCCCAAACTGGAGATTCGGTAAATCTAAACCCCATTTATCCAATATTCTTTTATTTTTATCAGTCCGCGCCAGCGGCAACGCATGCGAGCTCTACCCACCACAAACCAAAAAATGAAATAGTTTTATAACTGTGACATTTTTCCAAATTCTTGTGAAATTATCACATTTTCTTGTGAACACAGTAAACTTTACTATATGCACCAAAAAATGAAACATTCTTATATCAGTAACATTTTCACAAACAGTAACATTTAATGTGTTAAAATAATTTTATATTTGTGTCATTTTTAGAAACAGTAGCATTTATTGTGTTGATATTATGCAGACAGTAAAATTTATTTTGTTGGTCAATTAATGTGTGTGTGTGTGTGTGTGTGTGTGTGTGTATATATATATATATTGTAAAAAAGACACATATTTCTAGTTTAACCCTTTTAGTCGTTCTAACACTTATTTATCCAATATTCTCTTATTTTAAGGTTCGCGTCAACGGCTCCCCATGTCACCCTTACTCACCGCAAATGAGAGCTTGAAGTTGAAGATTTTTATTAGCTTAAGGCACACAAAGTTAATTGTTCAACGTGGTTGAATTCAAAGTTATGGTCGGTAAACAAAAAAAAATATGACTTGCACCAGCTTGATAGGATGACTGTCAAAGACATCTACCCAGTAGAACATGAAGAGTATGAGGCGATGATTGATAAGTGGATAAGGGCCTTCTTGACTTTTAGATGTCTATTTGTTACAGGGATGGTGGTGGCATAATTTTTGTTATAAGGATGCATATATCTTATATTTGCCATTGTCATGTTTGTCTCTTTTGTTATAGTATGAGGAGTTTTATCCTATTAGTAAGGAATATTTTATTCTAAACTTTAACTTTGTCTCTTTTGTTGTATCTCTTTCCAAGCTCTCTAGAAAAGTATAACAATTGAAATGGAAAATATTATGCATGATATTTTTGGTAAATGATTTACTTACTTTATGTTATTGTTTTAATATTTTATTATTATATTGTTGTGTCCTAATAAATTGTATTAATGTTCGCTATTTTGGTATTGCTAATTTATACACGACTTAATACTTTAAAAAAACTGGAATATCTCCCAAAAGTTTACATCACGTGATTAACATACAATAGAAATCGATCGCGCATTCAACGAGTCTAAAGATACATGTATATGTACATACAAGCATATCACAACATTAAGATTCTTGATTTACAGAGAACAATGTTTATATCTTGACTTTGCATCGACTCTCAACGTTTACTAATAATCTCTCTCTCGTGCATCTCTTTCGAGTTTCCCTTATACCAGCTACTCTAGCTGTCTATTAGTATAATGTAAATTAACTGTGAGAATAAAGTAATTGAGGGGTTGTTTAGTGTTATGGATTTTTGAGTTGCTACAAGTGTACTTTGAAGAAATTCATAATGTATTTGTGGTTATCATTATTTACACATTGGTAATTATTTGAACGTGTTAAACTTTGTAACTCTGTATTTTCCAAATACGAAATGCCAAATTGTTGCGTTTAGTCACCAATTGATAATGGCCGCTTATATGATTCTCAGCAGCGAGTTTATGAGGTAACCCCTGCTGACCACCTCTGTCACGAATACTTAGGCTGTCTATGATGGTTTGTGTTTAATCATGTATCCTTTTTTTCCTTCAGGATTTTGTTCAGTTACCCACGCAAAATAAATCTCCCTAGTGCTCAAATGCATCTCTTGTTGGTTCTTCAACTTCTTTAGTCAGTGGTGGCCTTTCCGGGGGATATGGTTCAGCATCTGGACATTTAAACTCTGGTATTTACTCATTTGCCCTAGGAAACACAGGAGTTGGTGTGGTTTCTCACTTTTTGGATCTTGTCCCTGATGATATGGAATCTACTTCAACAAAACCTCATAAGTCTCTTCTTCATTATATATGGTTTTATATTCTAATTTCTTTTGTTACTATTTCGGATATTTGGTTTCTTGCTTTTGTTTTCCTGTTATAATATTTCAGTGGTTTTTAAATTTATATTGGGATGGCGGAGGATATTGATCCACACAACTTTGAAAATGAAACTACTGTTTCTCCATTTCCTTTGGCATTAGCCTCGGAGTCATATTCAGTCGAAACTTCTTATGATGTAAAAGTTAGTGAAATTTTGTATTTATGTGCTTACTTGCATTTGGTGAAACTTCTGACGTAATAGCTAATGGAATTTCGTATGTATGAAGTTCAAGATCAATTCTAGTATTGACGTGTGATTTATTTGGCTAGTAGGAATCGGGGACTTTTGCACATCCATTAACTTCACCTTCTGCTTCTGAGCGCCTTGGAAGTAACACTGTTGAACCTTCAATGACTATATGCGATGCATATGATGCATTAGATTATTTCGAAAAAGTTTTTGAAGAACTCATCTTGTTACTTCTTCTGTTACAAGTGTTTTTTTTGTTGCCAAGGGCTGTCATCTTCTCCCAGTCCTGTAATTTGCAGTATAAAAATAATAATTGATGTATGCATTGGTATGCTTTTTATCCATATTGGATTTTGATGATCATTGGACATTCATGTGCACGTGAAAACAAACACGAACATAGTGTTTGCTTTATATTTACTTTCATTTGATTTGCTAAGCATGTTTCTAAATATTGTTTCAGCTTGACACTGCAGTATCCAGTGATGCTAAGGAAACACAAATTCAGGCATTGTCTCTTCCTTCTCTTTGTTAGTTGGAGTATATTCTATATGTATATATCTTTGATAATTTTACTTCTACACAAATAATTCATATCATTCATTATCCTTCAATATTGTTTTATCTCTTTTTCTCCTTGTCCGCCCTGAAAATTATCTGCTCTCATTTATTTTTTGTTACTCTTGGGATGTATGTTGAAATTTATAATTTAATTCTTGTGCCCAGGAAATTATTTCCAAGGTTCCTGTAATCATTCTCGGATGTATAAGCCGAGAAGAGGTAGCATTGGTTGTGGCTCAAAAGGTGTGTTATCTTTCGATCTCATACTGAATTTTCATTAAGTCATTCAACTTCTTGAGTTTTAATTCTCTTACTGTCATAGGTTTTCAAGGGTTTATATGAAAATGCATCAAACAGTGCACATATCGGTGCTCATGTTGCTATTCTTACTGCAGTTCGTGATGTTAGCAAGGTTGTTGTGAAGGAGCTGACTAGTTGGGTATGCTCTGCATGACTCATTCCTTCCTGTATCATATGACGAATGTGGAAGTTTAATAAATCATCAGATAAGTGGTTTCCCTCAATGTGAAAAAAAATTGCATTCGATGTATTCACAATTATTGTAGTTATTCGTCTCTGTAGGAATATATATGAACCAAGTGAATTCTCTAAGTAAATGAAGAGGGGTGTTTACACACATTCTAAAACTTTTAAAGTGGGATTAAAGCCTATAAATCGTAATTCTCAAATTTTTAGGAGTTGTAAAATCATATTATCAAAATGCCAAAATATGATATTTGATAAACTCATATAAACATTATGAGAGACAAAAAATAGTTGGCGAAAGTCATTTTATAATTATTGGTTAAAGAATGCACTCGATATGCGAGGGCCCGAGCATCGTGCGGGTTATATGCTAGTATATTATAAAACCCTTTACACAAAGTTTTAATGCACTTTAATTATATTGTGCCACATGGAATCCAATCTTTCCTTTGAATTCTCTCTTTCCGTTAAATATAATAAGAATTAAAGGGTTATTGTAAGTTATAATTCGATTAATCTTCCATGTTATGGCTCTCTTGAATCGTCGAGTTATCGAATCGTCAATGAAATCTCAAAACCTTCTTATAAAAATCCATTTATTTACTTCCTTCTCTCAACCAGTGAACATATTAACCACAGTCAACAATTTATCTTGTGGTTTCTCAGTTTCTGCCATTGTGAATTCTCAAACTCTTAGCAAGAAGTCCTTATATAACTATTATAATTTTTTAGAGGATTTAAATCAGAACAAGTATATATAGGAATAATAGAGAGAACACATTTAATTAACAACATTTTTCCTCCTGTAGACAAATTTCTAGCCATCCATCCCTGAAGCTTATTCTTAATCATAAAGTAACATTTTTCCTCTTAGACTTGTTTACTTTCTAACCAAATCTCTGGATATTTTTGTAACACTCCCATAATCTTCTATATAGACCTCTTAGCAATAGAGCAGAGTAATATTGTGTCATTTTCATAATATTATGCATATGACAAATACAGAAATGAAACAAATTGAATAGAATATAAAAATGGAGGATACCAATACGAAGATAATCATAATTATAAAACTTAGCCTTCTACAACATTGAGGAGAATAGAAATTAAGATGAAGGTAATAGTGAAGAACATGAAATTCTAAGTATATTTTCAATACAATACTCAATAAAAATTAAATATTGAGAGTAACTTTAGCATTATGATTCCAATACCAATAAAAATCCTAAAAAAATATATTCAGGCAGCCATAAGATTTTAGCATAATCAACATCTTGTAATATTTAGGATTATCAATTACAACAATGCAATTTTAAGTGCTCCTGGATCTTTGATTGAGAAGCTTGTGCAAACGATGAACCAAGAAAATTTTAATTCTCAATGTATATAAAGTGTTAGGCACATCGTATCGCTTGAATATATGTTGTTTGAATACTATAATCAATCAGTAGATTTTTTGCCCATACTAGATGCTGCATTTGAAGGGGGAAAACAACAAAAGAAGAGTCGAATAATTAATTAGCTGGAAAGAATGAAGAAATATAATCAATTCAATTGTAGTCAGTTTTTGGCTTATTAAAATTTGATAATACTGAAACCTTAGGCAAGCTGATCTAGTAGAAATCAAGGTTTTAGAGAAATTGGTTTGGAACATCGTGCATAACTTCCATCTATATGATTCTTTATCACCTTCATCAAAGGGCTAATGTATTTATATAATTTTAGCCCGTGAAGTTCTTTAGACAATTTTGAGAAAATACGAAATGAAAACATATTTATAAGAGTCCATTCAAGTTATGGTAGAGACTTAAAGAGCATACTAAATGATATAGTGATAAAGATAAGAGTACAATGAGCTATTAATATGCTACAATATACATTAATATGATTGTTAACGCAAAAATTCTCCATCTACGAGGACCAATCAGAAAAGGACACATGTCATCCTACGTGGCAATATTCGACACCCGAGGAGAGTTGGTCGGCATCCGAGGAGAGTTAGTCGGCACCCGAGGAGTGTTAGTCGGCACCCGAGGAGAGTTGGTCGGCACCCGAGGAGAATTAGTCGGCACCCGAGGAGAGTTGGTCGGCCCCGAGGAGAGTTAGTCGGCACCCGAGGAGAGTTGATCGGCATACCAACCAGGAAGATCAACGGATAACTATGCATTTAATGAGCATTAATGTACATTTATACTGTAGATGACAACACATAGCATACCAAGCAATTCAACAATTAGATTCGTTGAATGTAGACATAATGTATAAATGTCTACATACAATGAATCTCTTTATCTCCCATCACTATAAATACATGTATTCCCTTAGCCAAAAGGGGAGGCGGGAGAACCTAGAAACCCCATACACAAGATACACATCCTTCTCTCTCTACACCTTATGGTGCTATTGTAAACCCCTGGGAATAAAATAACAGTGGATGTAGGCTTTATTCATAGCCAAACCACTTTAAAAATCTTTGTCTCTTATGTGCTTGATTGGATTGCTTTCATCTATTTATCTGTGATCATAAAAATGGAATTCAGTCCAGTACAAGAGCTACACAACCTCCTTCACCGCTCGTCCATTGATCAGTCAAGTAGAGCCAGTACCAGCCTCTGCAAGTTCTTCGCCTGAATCTCATATTCCTTTGAGCGAAAGGATGAAGAAGAGAAGATATCCTACCCTGTTTGAGAAATCTGCCTCCGATTCTGGTGAGGCAAAGAGGAGTAGGATTGATGTCCCAAGGGAGGGGACAAAGAAAACTGATGCAGCTCCTCCAGCTGCTCCTACTAAAGTTGCTGAATATTATACAAATCCTTGCATCTATGGGTCCACTTGAATATTTTCTGAACAAATATGTTAGGATATGGATAAGCATTAAGAACGATTATGTATTTTCCATTCCGATATTAACATGAATTGAATCAGACCCATTTTCTCTCTCTTTAAGAAAACTATGTTCTATGCACAAATAATACTATTATGTAATTGTGTTGATACGATCAATTTTATCAATATATGAATAATCAATTATATGTTGTACATACATACATACATCTTTTGATTCAGTCATGCTTTTTATGATTATAAACATAAATTAGTTGTCCAATTTTTCATTTATCAAATCTGCAAACTATTGCAAATCACGATTTTATTAAATTAGTGGATCGATTTTTATTTTAAATATGAATAAACGAAAATTTCATAATCACAAGTCCGTTAAATATTTTTATGGAGACACGTTTATGTACATCATATTTTTATGAGAACACGAGATATTTTGATTGTTATCTCTCATATTATTATCTGGAAATTTAAATTGTCCAATATTGAAGCCAATGCACACTATATATTGGTCGGCTGAATAATTATTCTAATCGTAATTTTTATATGATTCAGCCTCAACAGGTGATCAGGAAAAATTATCTGCCCAGTACAATTCTTGGATGCTCATCAACAGCACATAAAGACCTTAAAAGGTCAATACCGAACAAAAACAACGCAGCTAGACTGCACACAACACAGCAGCAAGACTGCAAACAACAATTCAATTGGCACCATCAGATTCATTTCATACATGCACCAATCTTGGCCATAGAGCTTCATACTTGACTTAATCGAGTTAAGAGTAGGATTGAAGAAGTTCGAGGCAGTGCCATCTACAGTACATCAGTGCCTAAAATTTCCAACAAATTTTGGAGTAGGAGTTGTGAAAGGTGATCAAAAAGTATCTCGGGAATGTTATTATTCATCTGCCGAGCAAGAGGAGCTGGAGGAGTCGAGGAAAAAGACTACTACTTATCAAGTGGATGAAGGTGCAGAAATTGAAACATTGGATCCTAGAGATGAGTCGCAACTCGTTAAGGGTCAAGTGGTGGAAGCTACTGAAAATATCATTCTAGACGACGAGCACCCTGAACGAACTACTTAAATAGGTTCGTCGTTGGATACCTCATTAAAACAGGAATTGATAACTTTCCTAAGAAGCAGAAAGAAAACTTTCGCATGGAGTCATGAAGATATGCCTAGAATAGACCCAAATTTCTTATGTCACGAGCTCAACGTGAATAAGGAGATCAAACCAGTGAAGCAGAGAAGGAGAATATTCAGTCCCGAGAAGAATCAAGCTATACAAGATGAGGTCGAGAAGCTCCAGAAAGCTTGCTTTATCGAAGACGTTAAATATCCAGACTGGTTAGCAAATGTGGTGATGGTAAAAAAGAAGAATAACAAGTGGAGGATGTGTGTAAACTTCACCGACCTCAATAAAGCATGCCCAAAGAATCACTTTCCGCTGCCCCGAATTGATCAACTAGTCGATGCTACCTAGGGACACGAGATGCTTAGCTTCATGGATGCTTATTCTGGTTACAACCAGATTAAAATGAAACTTGAAGACAGGGAGAGTACTTCTTTCATTACCCCTAGGGAACTTATTGTTATAATGTTATGCCTTTTGGTTTGAAAAATGCAAGTGCGACATATCAGCGGCTGATGAACAAGGTCTTTGCTGAACAAATCAGTTACAATATGGAAGTCTATGTTGACGATATGCTGACAAAGAGCAAGAAAGCTGCCGATCATATAGTTGACTTAGGCCAGACCTTTGATCAACTGGATAAATATCAAATGAAGCTGAACCTGACGAAGTGCATATTTGGAGTTCGAGAAGGCATGTTTCTCGGGTATATTGTCAATTAACGAGGCATTGAAGAAAATCCTTAAAAGATCAAAGCCCTATTAGGGTTGTGATCTCCAACGACGAAGAAAGAAGTACAGAGTCTCACAGGACGAGTAACAGCACTCAACAGATTTGTATCGCGAGCAACTGATAGATTTCTACCATTCTTCACAATGCTCTGAAAGACTTTTGAGTGGAATGATGAATGTGAGAAGGCCTTTCAAGACTTGAAGAAATACCTGGGAGCACCTCCACTGTTGTCCAGGTCGGTGATGGGAAAAAATTATACTTGTATCTAGCAGTATCGGAGAATGCAGTTAGCTCGGCGTTGATCAGAGTGGAGAATGGAGTGCAAAAACCAATTTATTACACGAGTAAGGCCTTCCGAGGAGCAGAAATCAGATATCCGAGGCTGGAAAAATTGGCACTGGCGTTGATTGAGGCAAGTAGGAGAATGAGGCCATACTTCTAGGCTCAAACCATAGTAGTATATATTGATATGCCGTTGAGGCAAGCCCTTCATAAACCAGAAAAATCAGGGAGATTGATGTATTGGGCAATAGAGCTCGGTGAATATGATATATTTTATGAACCCAGATCATCGCTAAAAGGGCAGGCTGTAGAGTTCACCTATCCTGATACCCCCGAGGTGAAAAAGTTGCTCGCTGATCAACCTGTGGATGTTACAGAATTAACAGACACAAGCTCAGACCAACTCCGATTAATAAAAGGGCGAGTGGATGTTACAGGATCATCAATTTCGAGCTCAGACCAACTCCGGTTGGTAAAAGGGAAAGAAAAGATGATCGACGAGGAGCAAGAAATATCAAGGGAGGATGAAAAGAAGCAACAAATATTTCATCGAGGAACTCTGTCAGATCAAAAATTTGAAGACAAGTTACCTACATAGAGGCTATATGTAGATGGCTCATCTTGCACAACAGGCTGTGGTGCAGGGATCGTTTTGAACAGCCTAGACGAGGTCGACATGGAATACGCCTACGATTCCAATTCTAAAGCTTCCAATAATGAGGTTGAGTATGAGGCCATGATTGCAGGTCTTAATTTGGCAAAAATTATGGAGGCGCAGCAGGTTATTGTCTTCAGTGATTCTCAATTGATCGTAAATCAAATGTTGGGAATATATGCAGCCAAAGGAGAATCAATAATTAGGTATCATGCAAAGGTGATGGAGTTGGTATCATAATTTTTTGCTATTTAGCTGGTCAGAATACCAAGAATGGAGAATGCGAGAGTAGACGCCTTAGCTCAATTAGCATCAGCTACTCGTACCAAGCTACGAAGAATAATCTCAATTGAAGTTTTAGTTCGTCGGAGTATAGATGAAGATCTGATGATGAATTTTATTACCCTTGATTTAGGACCATCTTGGATAGATCCCATCAGGGCATATATTGAGGAGGGAGAATTACCAATTGACAAGCTCGCAGCCAAGAAATTGAAGTTTAAAGCTGCTCGGTATGTATTAATTAACGGTATTCTATATAGACAAGGAATTATGGCAGGTTTGCAAAGATGTGTGCATCCCTCCCAATGTGAAAGATTTGATTGAAGAGGTCCATGAAGGGTCTTGTGGAGCTCATGTAGCAGGTCGGACGCTTTTGCAAAGGATGATGACGCAGGGATACTACTGGCCAACGATGAGAGCTGATTGTATAGCCTATGCCAAGAAATGTGACAAGTGCCAGCGCTATTCCTCCATCCGAAGAACTCCACAAGCATTGTTGACACCCATCACTTCCCCTTGGCCATTTTCCATGTGGGGAGCAGATCTGGTCGGGCCACTGCCAACGACCAGGGGAAGGTTCAAATACCTCGTCGTCGCAGTGGATTATTTTACTAAGTGGATAGAAGCGGAGCCTCTCATTGATATGACGTACGACAAGGTGTACCAATTTATCTGGAAGAATATCAGCTGTCGATATGGTCTTCCTCATGCCTTCATCACAGACCATGGAACACAATTTGATAACGAGGAGTTCGCTGCCTATTGTCATCAGTCAAACATTTTGAAGATCCACTAAGCACCAGGCCATCCTAAAAGTAATGGACAAACTGAAGTGACAAACAGAACACTGTTGAATGGATTGAAGAAAAGACTAAGAGATGCAAAAGCAAACTGGATCAACGAGTTACAGTCAGTACTGTGGGCTTATCGTATTACTCCCCGAGCAGCAACTGGAGAATCACCATATATGCTGGCGTTTGGAAGTGAAGCTATTATACCTGCTCCTTTTATTGAAAATTTTTCGGGGAATACTAGTGCTACACACTACTCGGCAAAACTCGATAAAGCTCAGACTACTCAGCAAAAATATTCCTAAAAATGCCAACCTCAGTTGGTTAGGAAACAAAATATTCCTAAAAATGCCAACCTCGGTTGGTTAGGAAACAAAATATTCCTAAAAATGCTAACCTTGGTTGGTTAGGAAACAAAATATTCCTAAAAATGCCAACCTGTTTGGCTAGGAAACAAAATATTCCTAAAAATGCCAACCTCAGTTGGTTAGGAAACAAAATATTCCTAAAAATGCCAACCTGTTTGGCTAGGAAACAAAATATTCCTAAAAATGCCAACCTGTTTGGTTAAGAAACAAAATATTCCTAAAAATGCCAACTTATGTTGGTTAGGAAGTACATATATTCTCGAAAATGCCAACTTATGTTGGTCGGGAGGTAAATATATTCTCGAAAATGCTAACTTATGTTGGTCGGGAGGTAAGATTATTCCAGAAAGCGCCAAAGTTGCTCGTAGAGGAAAAATCCACTAACTATGGCTGGTCGGGGATAAAAACCCACTAACTGTAGTTGGTCGAAAAGGAAAATTTACTGACCTTGGTTGGTCGGAAATATTTTATGAAAACGAGAAAGTGATCGAGCAACATTTTGTATACTCGTAACTTTTTTACTAAGTTGGTCGACAAATAAAACATCATTTTTTATCAAATGGTTACCACAAATTCAAACTAGTCGACAATAAGTTGGTCGACAAACAACACAATATTGTTATCTTTTTAACAGATACATATGCACGGATGTAAAGTATTTTACAAGACAATAGCAATTAAGATTGCGAACAAAAATGAAAGTCTTTCATTAAAATCAAAAACAAAATACATCAGGAATGAAATCCAAATTTATTACATCAATATTCCCATTCTATTGGTTTCTTCCCCTCTGCTTTTGAAACAGGTTCCTCACCAGCAGGTGGATCATTTAAAGCAAGAGGAGAATTTATGAAGTTAAGATCTTTGAGCATCCTGATATTCATCACTGATGGTCGATCTAGGAGGTGCTAGATAAAGTATTTGTTCATTTGGGGGCTTCTATTACAGATATATTTGTTCATTTGGTGGCACATTCTTATAACATCATGCAGTCGAGCACCAAATTCAACTTCACAAACTCACACGGAGGCGTATTCAGAAGTTCAGGAGGTGCATTCAGAATTTCAGGAGGCATATTCAGGAGTTATTATGCACATACTATTGAAGTTCAGAAGTCAAATTTAGCATCTACAGCACTGAGATCTTTAGTACTACTATCCCGACTAATATTGAAGAAGAAGTTGTATGAAAATATTTCGAAGTCCACCACTAGCTTGGTACTAATCAGATTGAAGATTTGGGTTCAAAAGCTAGTATGTTACTCGATAAAGTATTCAGAGGATCATAAATCCGAAGAATAAAGCACGTGAAGTTAGGACTTAGTGGCTCGGCACAGGAGGCAGTTGGTCAGCTAGCGAACCAATCAACATACTTGAAGATTATGACAAGCTACAAGATGCATACTATGGCATGGATGCATCCAAATTCCCAGGGGTGATACATAGCACACGGAGTTCCTCAATAGAAAGATTAGCAACTGTCGATCAGCTTGCATCATATGTCGTCCAGGAGATAATGCACTTTATGTTGAACAAATCCAGAAGGTAGATCAAGTATTTCACGAGCACCGAGCAACACTGCAGAATAAATACTCCATCCTTTCAAGTAAACCTCAAGCATGGAGCATTGGGGGCTTCTGTTAACGCAAAAATTCTCCATTTACGAGGACCAATCAGAAAAGGACACATGTCATCCTACGTGGCAATATTCGACACCCGAGGAGAGTTGGTCGGCATCCGAGGAGAGTTGGTCGGCACCCGAGGAGTGTTAGTCGGCACCCGAGGAGAGTTAGTCAGTACCTGAGGAGAATTAGTCGGCACACGAGGAGAGTTGGTCGGCCCCGAGAAGAGTTAGTCGGCACCCGAGGAGAGTTGATCGGCATACCAACAAGGAAGATCAAAGGATAACTATGCATTTAATGAACATTAATGTACATTTATACTGTAGATGACAAGACATAGTATACCAAGCAATTCAATAATTAGACTCGTTAAATGTAGACATAATGTATAAATGTCTACATACAATGAATCTCTTTATCTCCCATCACTATAAATACATGTATTCCCTTAGCCAAAAGGGGAGGCGGGAGAACCTATAAACCCCATACACAAGATACACATCCTTTCTCTCTCTACACCTTATGGTGCTATTATAAACCCCTGGGAATAAAATAACATTGGATGTAGGCTTTATTCATAGCCGAACCACTTTAAAAATCTTTGTCTCTTATGTGCTTGATTGGATTGCTTTCATCTATTTATCTGTGATCATAAAAATGGGATTCGGTCCAATTTTTTGCATCAACAATGATGAATTAATTAAAAATCAAGTTTAAGTTTTATAGAGTTAAGAATGGAATTTGTTTATATTTACCCTTAAATGAAATTTACCTTCAACTCTATCTTCTCTTAAAAATCTTCAAGCATTGTCAAATTTGCTTGCACTTCAGCCATGTTTATGTTCATGTATTGTAGGAAAGAGCTTGATATGAAAGAATTGAGGATTCAAGTCAGAGGCATAAGGCTCATCCTTCTTGTTCACAAAATCTTATCTTTGTAAGTTTAATTTTCATACAAATTTGACAATCTCACTCTTGTTTTCATTCTTAGTTCATGTTTGACAAATTGGGTCTCTTTGAATACTGTTGAAGTTTTTTATTTATTTCTTAAACAGGACGGATAATTATATAAAAAAAGGAAACTCTGCCCAATTTTTTTAAATTGTTTATAATTATTTGTATGATATAAAAAATCTTTTCGACTTACATTATGCACAACGTAATACTTTGGAAAAACTGGAATTTATATGTTGTGTTTTGCGTTGCACTAGAGATTTATATATGTTTTGAACTTATGCTGGGGAATTTAATTAGAGGCATGTGAAAGGCGTATCATTGCTTGATTAGAGGCATGTGATTGAATTTTTATATTATTTATAGAGTATACAACCATAATCAATTTATTGTGAGGATTTTATGTTGTGTGCTTAATTTCTTATATTTTATTTTATAATTGGGAAAAAAAGATACATGGAGATGCATTTGATGAGCATAATAGGTCTCTAATGTGAATAATCGCTCGACAATCGAGAAATAGGGAATATCAAGACAATGCAACCAAGGAAGTTGGTGAAAAAATTGTGAGTTTTTTTCAAAAAGTTAACTAAACATAATTTCTTATATAATCTTTATAAATTTGGACATATACTACATAAGAGGATTTAAAAGAATATGATTTAACAATACTCTTGATAATTTGCTTTATTGTAGGGAGCTTTGAAAAAGCAAGTCCATGATGGAAGCTCATTCCGGCTTAGATTATATGATTTGGAGCTTTTGAGGTGCCAACACAATTTCGCGAAAGCCAAAGGAAGACTGAAGCATTTATGAGTGATATTTGATGTAAATTTTTTTGGAGATTTTTTTTAATGATGTACATAGTGACTAGATCTAGCTATTATACATGTAGTAGGTCATTATTTTTTTGTGAATAATTAATCTAGATGGTGGGTATATTTATTCATGTCCCACTATTTTTTTTATATGGACAAATGGCTTGATTTGGTGCATTTTAGTTGTACTTACTTCAAATACAAAAAAAGTCTAGACTGTTTTTGTGTTATTGTAAATTTTGATGTGTTCAGATTTATTTGTCAACTATGACATTAATATTGGTTATTATTTAATTTATTATATGTTTAATTTATGATCATTTATATTAAACCCTCATGTGATGAAATTTCTTATATGACCTTTTTAAAATTTTGAAAACTGATTATCATGACGCTTTTTAAATCAAATATGATATCTTATATATTATATTATGACCTTTTTTGTAGCATATATGATGCTTTTGAAAAAAAAAAGTCATATATAATTGTTACCTGATATGACACTTTTTATGGGTATCAATTATGACACCAAAACTTATGACGTTTTTTATTAAAAAATAAAGCATCATAAAATGCGTTTTATGACACTTAAAAATGTCATAAAAAGGTTTTTTCTTGTAGTGCAAAATACGAATATGTAGGAGTATTTATAGGTTGAAACAAATTGACATGTGACCATGATGAGTTAGGAACTAGCTTTGTCTCGTCGTGATTGTAGTTTTGACTTGTCGTGCTTGTAGTCTTGCATTGTCGTGTTTTGTCCTTTGCATACTTGGCACAACATATTTCTAAGAATGCATTCTGGTGCTTATACGTTTACATGTTTGGCACCTCATGCTTTCTAGTTTTGCATTGTCTTTTATCTTTACGTGCTTGAACCCGCATAAAAATGACATCGCATTGTCGTGCTTGAAGCTTTAGAAAGTATAAAGTTTATCCACACATACTTGATAGCTCTAATTTATAAAAATTTATGCCTTTTTTTATAATTGTTGACCATCTTCGAATTAATGTCACGGGGTTATCAACATGGTCTTAGTTAATTAGGTTAAAAAGATAAAAACAAATTCTGGAGATGTTAAGACACCATATAAATTAGATGTTGAGGTCCTTAATCCTTCTTGTTTTACGAAGATCGACAAACTTATTTTTTATAAGTATACAGGTCGACGAACTTCAAGTACTATATAGTAAAATAAAGTAATTTTGAATTCTATTATTATGTCACGTGACAACATTTAAAACATTTTATTTTTATTACACTCACCTATCTTTCTACCATCATTTATATTTGCTATTATCTCTCTTCATTTATGTTTTTATTCCAATGTAAAACGACTATTTCCCTTTCATGTCTTTTAATTTATGATGATTTTTTATATATAAAAAAGCTATATCTTCTTCGTATCTCATAAGTTATGCTATTTTTTTAAATTATATATTTTATTCACATTTTTTCTCAAACTTCGTTAAAAACGGGTCACGCTTCAGGAGGAGGCTGAATACTAGTGACTTTAAAATATATAATTCTCTCATTCTAGATGAACACTTAGCCGACTTAAACGCTTTTGAGCAAGAAACCTGTAAATATCGAGAATTTTCATATAAAAAATAAAACAATATAAATTTGTCTATTTTGGTTAATAATTAACAATATCTAAATTAAACGACAACCGGTTTGTTTTCTTACATTGTATTTTTCATTTGATAATACAATTTCTTCTAATCTTACATTAGTGCATGATTGCCAAAACATTGGGTGGAAAAAATATGAAAAGTGACATGTACTCAATCTTTTACTCTTTTGAAACAAAAAAAAGGTACATAGGTTTTTGGTTGACGTCCAGGAATAAATTGTAAAGAAGAAACTGAAGAAACAAGACTACTGCACCCTCTTTTCCCCGTTTTTCCAACTTCGCATAAAATTAAATTATTTTTTCGAGGCTTTTAATCATTTTTTATTAGTAATTAGAGTGTATTAATAAAAACCACATGAGGGGTGGAACCCCTATACAAGAGATTTTTACTTTTTAATGTTAAGTACCCCCAAATAAAAATAGTGGAGTCCATCTGAGGATAAAATTGTGAAGAACTAATTGGGACTGTAAAAAAGGTTAATGAAATGCACGCGGTCACATGAATCAACTTACTTAATTAATTCATGTCACAACAAACTAGAACTCTTCTCAGATCACATTTCTTTTAACAAAATTCTCTGTCGTTGACTCTTTTCACTAATTATCAGTGAAATATCTATATAAACAAACAGACCGTTATGAACGCATATGCTTATTACTAAATCATCCAGCTCTATATGCGACTCACATGATGGAGCAGGTTTGGTCAGGACAAGAGTACTCAAAGACTTGGTGGTAAACAGGCACAACCCCATAATTACAGGGGGTAGAACAATAAGAATAAATCACAGTGTCCTGATTTGGATTCACAGGTGCCTCTCGTATTTTGTCCTCAGGTTTTTTCTCGGGTAAGGAACCAACAGTCGTTATCTCGGCATGACCCACTTTCTTCCTTAACAACGTTGTCAACACAATTGCGTCAATTGATTCTCCAACCACCTCTATCTGGTCTTTATTCGGTCCTTGTAAAGCTGCTAATTCTACCCCTTGAAACATATTTATATATATATATATATATATATATATATATATATATATATATATATATATATATATATATAAATTCAGTATCGTAATTCATTATTGAGATATATAGTTGAAATTTAGGAAAATTTAAGTTTTTGTTACGTTAATTACGTGACACACTAACTCCAATCTTCATTGCTTTGCGACGACCCTTCTCCCGGTCGCATAGTGACATTTTAATCACTACCTTTTTCTGCAATATCAAACTCAGGTGAGCATTAAAGGTAAAATTAAAAACAAAATCTCTATGTATAAATATATCTAGAACACGTTATCATGTTTCCTTCGTTTGAGGAAATTATATAATATACCTTCATTGTCTTGGTTTTGGGGATATTATGGAACTGAAATATGGGCTTTTCAAGGGGTAATGATGGATGTGGTGTAGTATGAAAGCTTTTGTGTTTAGCAGTGATGAAAGGTATTATTGTGAGATGGAACGGTTTGGAGCAAAGATATTTATAGGTTGTTTGAGAAATTGTATTAATTAGGAGTAGATACATAAAATAATAAGAAAATGAGATCAGAAATATGAGATTGGTTGTTAAGCCAATTTCACGTTGTTCTTACCATTTATCAACGTTGGCCCAGATTCATTTTCGATGAAACTTCCCGGATGAAAATAAACGCCGCAAATAATTGACCCTTTTCATACTGGGGGACTTGCGTAGAAGAAATACACTATGGGTAGGCACCATTAGGGGTTATAATTTTATAAACGAGATGAAAAAACGGCACGGAACGACACAACATTGACTCGAAATTGACACAATATGTTCGGAGGCTCCATACGAGTGTCGAACACTTAAAAGGACATGGCATGGACGCGTAAATGACAACGCTGGTTAAATACAGAAAACTCAAAAGAAAAAAAGGGATAGAAAACGGAATAACTTATAAAAAAATGGGGACAACTTTGTAATTTTAAAAACTTAATAGGTTTAACCCTTTCTACCCTCACGACTATTCTGACA
This sequence comes from Sambucus nigra, assembly GCA_949130495.1. Lineage (NCBI taxonomy): Eukaryota > Viridiplantae > Streptophyta > Magnoliopsida > Dipsacales > Adoxaceae > Sambucus > Sambucus nigra. The sequence continues at coordinate 388,332,812 of OX422214.1, forward strand.
TTTTACTCTTTAGTTTTTTTTTTGCTTCTCATAGTATGGGATTCGTATTATGTGATATTTAATAATTTTATATAAAAATATATTTAGTTCACACCGTGTCCCCGCCATGTTGTGTCCTAATTTTTTTTAATTTACCATATCAAACGTGTCCGTATCGTGTTGTCCGCGACATTTATATCCGTGTCCATTTTTTTTATAAATAATGGGTCACGAAATGACATGAAATTGGTATATCAATACATAATTAACAAATTTGTTTCGTGCTTGTACTCGTAAATTTTTGCTAGAAAACATGTAGTATTGCAACGTGCTAATATTTTTTGTATGAAATTAAATGGAATAATTACGAAATTGATACACGAATTGAACATGGTAAAGTACATGAAATGTGTACAGTATAAATGGGTCAACTCAAATCCTATTGTTTTGGTTGACGCATGGTCATTAGCTTTTCGAGAATGTAATTTGTCTTTATGTAACAAACTGAAATGTCAATTTTTGGACCCATTTAAGCCAATTGAATGTCTACATTGCTGGATTACTTAAGTGGTTTTTGCATATAGGTTCTGTTAGATATTTTTTTTATCCATTCTAGTTTTATCATTTTTTTCCTGTATATTGCATCTACTTCTAATTTTTTGGAACCTTTTTATATCCTTTAAAACCAATCATCCATAATTTTCTTGGGGAAGTTACATAAGTGGTTGAACTTTTTTTTAATATTCAAAAAATCAAAGCTTTTGATTGACAAATCCATTTTTCGTAAAATTACTATTTTTGAAATCTTCTCGTCGAGATCTATCAAACAAGACAATGAAACCTATAAAATTTCAAAGAAAAAAATTACACATACAGTAAACTTTACTGTATACACTATAAAATGAAATAAGCTTATATCTATGACATTTTCACAAACAGTGGTATTTTTTATGTTAATATTACACGGACAGTAAAATTTACTAGTTAAATAAATTGGTGAAATAATCTATAAACTCTCTCTCTCTCTCTCTCTCTCTCTCTCTCTCTCTCACACACACACACACACACACACACACACACACACACACACACACATATATATATATATATATATATATATATATATATATATATATATATATATATATATATATATATTGAAAAAAAGACGCATATTTTTAGTTTAACCCATTTAGTCGCTCAAACACCCATTTATCCAATATTCTCTTATTTTTAAAGGTTCGCGCCAGTGGCACCTAATTCCACCCCTATTCACCCCAAAATGGAGATCCGGTAGATCCAAACCCCATTTATCCAATATTCTTTTATTTTTATCACTCCGCGCCAGCGGCAACGCATGCGAGCTCTACCCACCACAAACCAAAAAATGAAATACTTTTTATAACTGTGACATTTTTTCAAATTTTTCTGAAAATGTCACATTTTCTTGTGAACACAATAAACTTTACTGTATGCACCAGAAAATGAAATATTCTTATATCTGTGACATTTTCACAAACAGTAACATTTATTGTGTTAAAATAATTTTATATCTGTGCCATTTTCAGAAACGGTAACATTTATTGTGTTGATATTATGTGGATAGTAAAATTTATTTTGTAGGTCAATTAATGTGTGTATATAAATGTGGGTACCCGAAATTAGAAAGATAGGCCTCAACGAGTAGCCTAATTGTAAATGGCCCAAAGTCCAAACCCCCCATGTCTTAACCGATTATGATTTAGTCTTCTCCCATGTTCCCATTAAGAGGGGTTTAGGAGAAGATGGAAAACGTGGGGGAGTCCAACACTCCCACTCCCTGGAATGGACATGTATAAAATAAACCCTAGGTCCGGGGCAAAGAACACACGGTATTCTCTGTAATCACTCTCCGGAGTATATAAAAATAACACTGACTGCACCACCGTGGACGTAGGCACCTTTGTCGAACCACGTATATCTTTTGTTGTGTGATTGGCATTTTACATTCCTTATTCTGCTTGGTGATTGTGCTTCTCTTATCTCTTTGTGTTGAATAATAATTGTCACCACAATTGGCGCCGTCTGTGGGAAGCATTTATCTTCCCTAAGAAAGTCCACACCCAGAAAGGAGTTTGAAATGTCTGGTCACAGTAGTAATGCTCCCCAGGCAGGAGATATCCAAGAGCCACCTGCTTCTCGTAGGATTATATCCAAAGTTTGGCGCTCAGATCAGAGGGCTCTCTTAGAAAGGCAAGCCTTAGAAGAAAGCCAAGGAGCAGCGAGGTCTACACAGATATCCAGGCTGATTGATGCATATGAGGCAAGGCTCCATGAGCAGAGGAAGTCCTCTCGTAAGCATGAAGCTGAGAATGCTCGCCTCAAAAGAAGATTAGAAAGAATGGAGAGAGAACTCCACCATGGAACCAAAAGGAGTCCATACCACACTCCTAGCCCTCAGGCGAGCAAGTCTCGCAGTCGAGGAAGGAGCCCCAGGTGAGGATCCCAGAAAGCTGAGGAAAACGAGTCAGAGGACGACCTGCTCGAGCAACTGCGACTAGCTTGCGGTAACAGGAGCCCAGATCGCAGCAACGAAAACATACGAAGTCTGGTTCGAAGGGAGATGGACCAACACCCTTCACATCACGGCACTAGATCTACCCGAGAAATCGTTAAGCGAGCTCTCAAAACTCATATGAAATCACCTTTCTCGAGGGAAATTGAAGAAGAGGAAGCCCCCAAGAAGTTTGTAATTCCAAGGTTCAAAATTTATGACGGAAATACTGATCCCATTGATCACGTCACACAATACCGGCAGGTCATGACCCTCTGGAACCATCGAGACGCACTAATGTGCCGAATTTTTCCCTCGAGCCTGCATGAAGTGACACAAAAATGGTTCAAAAGGCTCCCCCACCGGTCCATCAGGAGTTTCAAATCCCTGGCCGAGCTCTTTACGGCCCTATTCATTACTAGTAGCTCCCATCCCAAAAGAATGGATGCTCTGTTGACAATGAAAAAGATGCCCCAATAGACCCTCTGAGACTACGTGAAGAGGTACTGGGAATTGTTCAACGAGGTCGAGGACTGTTCGGAGCAAGTGGCAGTGACCTCTTTTAAAATTGGGCTACCCAGCTCTTCCCTTATGTACCAATCACTGACAAAGAAATAGTCCATGACCATCGATGACCTAATGGCCCGCATCGAGAAGTATGCCAAGGTGGAAGATGTGACCCGCCTCAGCACAGGGGGAAATGCTCGAACTAAGCTCGCTGCCAAAGGCAGTGATAAGATAGAGAACCAGAAAAAAGGAGGAAAGAATGGGGGCAAAAACGGCTCCAAAAACGGAGGCAGCAAGGATGTGTCGAAAGAATTTCAGGCGGTCAACACCATCTTCAAAGAACCAAAAATTCTCACAAAAATAAAAAATGAGCCATTCATCAAGTGGCCCAGGAAGATGGGAGGAGATTCCTCGAAGAGGAACAATGCGCTGAGATGCGCTTTTCACAAAGAGGGAGGACATAAGACTGAGCATTGCAAAGCTCTTAAGTCCCACCTCGAGGAGCTGACTCAGTCCGGGCACCTGAACGAATTCATGGAGAAAAAGACAGATAAAGTTACTGCCCATAGAGAGGCAAGGCCTGACAACATGCTCGAAGATGATGCCGGCCATGAATTCGCAGTAATTCATGGGGCATCCGACGTGAAACAGATTCAGGGCAATTCAGCTCACATGGAGGTAAAAAAGCTTACATCAGTGATGTAAACTTTTCAGATCGATACAGCGAAAACACAGTCAGGAAAGCGTCGGCGAGCAGATGACGTCGACTATAGTAAGCACATCGTGTTTACCGATGAAGATCTGGTGGGAGTGAGAACCCCACATCACGATGCTTTGATCATTACTCTAAGAATAGCAAACTATGACGTCGACAAATTGTTCGTCGACCAAGGAAGCTCGTCCGAGGTGATGTATCTTGACCTGTTCAGAAAATTGAAATTAAGCATCGCCGATCTAAAGGAAGCTACCGTCCCTTTGGTTGGCTTCGCTGGAAAGATGACTATGCCCGTGGAAAGATCGTGCTACCAATAAGGGCAGCAAATGTTTCTAAAATGATTGAATTTCTTATGGTCGACATTGACTCGCCATACCAGGCTATCCTCGGCCGAGGATGGCTACATGCAATGAAGGCAGCTTTCTCGACCTACCATCATAAGCTCAAGTAAGTAACCGAGCGAGGAGTAATGAAGATCCGTGGAGATCAAGCGATGGCAAGAAGGTGCTTCATAGCGTCCATCCGCCCAAAACCAGAGAAGAAGGTCGATAAGTCTAGCGAAAGAGTTGAAGAACAAGAAGGTATGATACCTTCGAAATAGCAATTAAAGTACAAAAAACCCAAAGTAGAGGAGACCAGGCTCCTCCCCTCCGAACGGGTCATCGAGGACATGGAGGAAGTCGCAGCTGGAGATAGCGACGATATCAGGATTTTCTTGATTGGAGCTTCTCTCACAGATCAAAAGAAGAAAGAATTGACGACCCTGTTAAGGAACAACATAAACGTCTTCGCATGGGAACAATACGAGATGCCTGGAATTGATCCTAGTATGGTTTGTCATCAGCTGCATGTCGATCCAACCTTCAAACCAATCGCGTAGAAGGCACGACAAACTGCACCCAAGAAGGCAAAAGCCGTGGAAAAAGAAGTGGAAAAGCTGCTGGATGCAGTATCCATAAGGGAGGTACAATTCCCTAAATGGTTATCCAACCCAGTAGTAGTTTCAAAAAGCAACGAGAAGTGGAGAGTTTGCATCGACTTCACTGACCTCAATAGAGCGTGTCCTAAGGACAGTTTCCCCCTCCCAAAAATTGATCAACTGGTAGACGCCACTGCAGCTCATGAGAGAATGAGTTTTGTGGACGCATACTCAGGGTATCATCAGATCCCTTTGTATACCCCATACCAAGACAAAACGTCATTCATCACCATAGTTGGGTTATACTGCTACAAGGTCATGCCCTTTGGGCTAAAAAACACAGGGGCAACCTACCAGCGGCTGGTCACCAAGACGTTCAAGGACCAGATGGGAGACACCATGGAGGTCTACATCGATGACATGCTCGTTAAAAGAAAAAAGAAAGAAGACCACTTATCAGATCTATTAAGCACCTTCGAAATCCTCAGGAACTATCGAATGAAATTTAACACGAGTAAATGTTCTTTTGGTGTCCAGTCAGGAAAATTTCTTGGGTACTTGGTCAGTAAGAGAGGCATCGAGGCTAACCTAGAGCAGATCGATGCAATAACCAAGGTACAACCTCCTCGAACAATTCGGGACATACAGAAGCTCACCGGTATGCTCGCTGACTTAAACCACTTTATCTCTAAGTCCTCTGAGAAGTGCAAGCCTTTCTTCCAACTTCTAAAGGGAAATAAAAAGGTAGAATGGAACCAAGATTACTCGCAAGCATTGGACGAGCTCAAGGCTTACCTCAGTTCCCCACCACTGCTCGTCATACCACAAGAAATAAATTCCTTGTACTTGTACCTCTCTGTTTCCAACCACACCGTCAGTTCTGCATTAATGTTCAAAGTTGCAGGAATCTAGTACCCCGTCTATTACGCGAGCAAGACCCTACTAGATGCCGAGCATAGGTACCTACCATTATAGAAGCTCGCCTTTGCACTAGTAGTGGCTTCGAGGAAGCTGAAGCACTATTTCGAATCCCATACTATAATCATCCTCACATCGCACCCCCTCAAAGAGATCCTGAGGAAGGCGGATTTGTCGGGCAAACTGTCTAAATGGTCAGTTGAGCTCGGACGATTTGACATCCAATTTCAACCAAGGAATGCAATCAAGGGGCAGGTCCTTACTGATTTCATAGCCGAATTCACAGGCGAGCAACCTTCCAACCAACCTCAAGCAGTGAGACAAAAGGGGAACGACGCGACGGAGGAAACCTGGAAATTGTTCGTTGATGGAGCCTCCAACTCAAAGGGGGCAGGAGTATGCATTATCCTCATTACTCCAGAGGATACAATCTTTGAACAAGGAATTAGGCTTGGATTTGCAGCCTCCAACAATGCAGAAGAATACGAAGCCTTAATAGCAGGCCTCCAGAAGGCGCACACTTTGGGAGTAAAGCATTTATAGGTGTTCGACGATTCTCAATTAGTCTCCAATCAGATAAGTGGAGACTACAATGCAAAAGATGAAAGAATGGAAGCTTACCTCGCCTTAGTGAAAGAACTAATACCTAGCTTCGAAGATATCAATGCCCAATAATTTCCCAAATGACAGAACAACCATGCTAACGCCTTAGCAACCCTAAGTTCAGCAGTCGATTCCGACCTAAAAAGAATAATTCCCATCGATTTCCTCGCTCATCCGAGCATTAACCATAGCAGCAGGCCACCAAACCTGGAGCAGATGCTCCAAGTGGAGCCAGCACCTAGCTAGATGGACCCTTTAAGAAACTACTTAAAGTATGGCACGCTCCCAGACGACAAAAATATTTCCCACTAGATAAGAGTCAAAGCTGCTCGCTTTCACTTATCACCAGAGGGCAAGCTATATAAGAGATCTTTTTTCGGTCCTTACCTTCAATGCGTTCACCCAAGGAATGTCGAGCAGGTCCTACATGAGCTTCACGAGGGAATCTGTGGAAGACATATTAGAGGAAGGTCCTTGGCTTTCTGAGCAGTGAAGGAAGGCTATTGGTGGCCATATATGCAAAGAGACTCTGCGGTGTATGTTCGCAAGTGCCTGAAATGCCAACTGCATGCCGCTATGGTCCACCAACCTGCTAGCGACCTAAAGTCACTGTCCAGCCCATGGCCATTCGCCCAATGGGGAATGGACATCATAGGACCACTTCCTACCGTCACCGGCAATCGCAAATATCTGTTGGTCGCAATTGACTACTTCACCAAATGGATCGAGGCGGAACCCCTAGCTAACATCCGAGATGCAGATATGATAAGGTTCATATGGAGAAATATAATCACCCATTTTGGCATCCCCAGAACCATCCTCACTGATAATGGAACGCAGTTCGAGAGAGAATCCTTTCAGAGTTTTTGCGATGAGTATGGAATCAGACACCATTTTAGCTCGATGGCCTATCCTCAGAGAAATGGCCAAGCCGAGGCTTCCAATAAGACGGTGATCGACGAATTAAAGAAACGATTAAAGCGAGCCAAAGGCGCATGGATAAATGAATTACCACATATTCTATGGTCCTACCGAACCACTCCACGACGAGCAACGGGGGAAACCCCATTTTCGCTGACATATGGAATGGAAGCAATCATCCCATTAGAAGAAGGCTTGCTAACAATGAGGTCCAGTCTTGTCGATCAGGGCCATAACGATGCAGCATTGCTCGCTGAGATTGACCTAGCCGACGAGCGCCAAGAGCTAGCCCTAGTAAAACTAGCGAGCTATCAGCAACAGCTCGCAAGACATCATAACAAGAGGGTCAATCCAAGGGCATTCCGAGTTGGGGACTATGTCCTAAGGAAATTCCTGGACAGCACAGTAAAACCATTAGACGGAAAGCTAGGGAAAAATTGGGAAGGGCCATTCAAGATAACTAGAGATAACCTGAAGGAGCCTATCACTTGGAAATGATGGAAGGCAGAGAGATACCCCGAGCGTGGAATGCAACCAACCTTAAGAAATTCTATTTATAGATTCTTCTTTTGGTCTTTGATTGTGAAACTGGAAGTTCATTTCCTTATCATTAATGAAAAGTTGTTTGTCAGTTGCATTCTATGAAATATCAGTTAACTAATTTGCATTTTACGAAGTGTTAATATACAAACTTAATAACCCACACACACTTTCCAAGTAACAGGCGCACTGATCATTACACTATAGCAGGGAAATGACCCTCCTCAGGTTTTTCATCATGAAAATATGAAAGACCTCATAAGAATTGCCCTTGGCAATATATGAAGCCCTACAGGAGATCCTTAGGCACTATGAGCAAGTCAGAATTGGTCACCAAATAATGTTTGGTCGAATAAAATCCTGATCGGATAGAGCATCCAACACCAGGTGTGTCCTCGCCAATTGCCACACTTAGGCCTAAGGGAGTGTGACGACACAACCTAAAAGGTAAAGTGAGGCAGAATGGTATCTCGTTGGCATACTGGACTCGAAGGACACTTACTTGATAATGTGAATATACAAATCTAGTCAGCCAAGATAGGCTCAAGATTTTTGAACAAAAATGTGGAAAATATAAAACACTTGTTTAGTCGAAAAATTTGCCCAAAGAATAAATTCTATATTAATTCATCACATTTACAACAAATATAATACATGTTTAGTCGACGAGCTCGCCCAAAACATCGAGATTACATCACTTCAATACAAAATATACAAAGTTACTACCGATAAAATCTTAGTGAGGGTGAGGCCTCCGAGCAAGATAATCAGCCACTTGAGCTCTTCGACCATCATCGGGAGGGGGAACTACCTCTTCCTCGACTTCGTTAACAACCGACTCTAATAGCTGCCGAGGGATGGCATCAATGGGTATCCACTGATCATCTCTCCGAAAGGGATTAGGCATCCGAGTGGAAGGAGATATTTCATGGCGATACCACAGCATTGAGTTCCTTGGAACTTGCATCTCCCTCATGGCACTCAACCACCCCTTGATGAAGGCGAGCTCCTCAAACTCTGTCAGCCTATTTGGAGTATCTAACTAACCCTGGTCATAACCGTCGGCCCATACTCGCCCAGGTCCTTTCTTAAACAGGTGCCGTAGTCGAGTAACATCCCTTTGAAGCCCAACAGTAATCACGTATAATCGTC